>CM066033.1:544810426-545410426 GCA_033557465.1 Ichthyophis bannanicus
GCATCACACTGATTCAAAAGGAGTGGAAAAACCAGTACAGTGTGGGTCTTATAGGCCGATTTCCTTTATTAATGTGGATGTTAAAATCTTAGCAAAAATTTTGGCCAGCTGGTTGGGCCCCTGGATGAGTCAGTTAGTCCAGCTGGATCAAACGGGCTTTATCACAGGGCGCCAGGCAACCGATAGTATACAGTACGTAGAGTGGTGGAGCTACTATGGGAGGCTGCAGGAGGTCAAGAGGAGCTTATGTTCCTCTTGATTGATGCTGAAAAGGCGTTTGACAGGGTGCACTGGCCATTTTTATTTGAGACATTGGGAAAATAGGTTTTGGGACTAACTATATAAGATGGATCTGGGGATTGTATAGGAAACCCTGGGCTCGGGTTAAAGTGAATGGACGTTACTCTTAGTGCTTTGCCTTGGGCCAGGGGATCTGTCAGGGGTGCCCACTGTCACCGCTCCTCTTTACCCTGGTGATGGAACCTTTGGCCCAATCAATTCGGGAAAATAGAATCATACGGGCGTAGAGAAAGGGGGGATTCAATATACTTTGTCACTATAATGCAGATGTGCTTTTTTGCCTAGCAGACCCGGAGCAGTCACTGCCGGAAGTTTTGCAGGAGCTAGAAAAGTATGGAGCAGTCTCTGGGTTTAAAACAAATATGGAGAAGACATTGAATGTCTCGGTGACTCCGAAAGGGGAAGGAGTCTTGAAAAGCATGTTTCCGATTCAATGGGTGCAGGGTCCCCTAAAATATTTGGAGGTGCAGTTTCTGGCCATTCCGGGAGGTGGGGTTATCAAGCAAATTATCCAAAGTTATTTAGGTCCATAGGGGTAGCGTTAGAAGGTTGGATGAATATGGAAATTTCTTGGCTGGGCCGCATTGCGGCAGTTAAGGTGAATGTTCTCCCTAAATTGTTTTATATGTTTCAAGCCTTGCCAGTACCAATTCCCGAAGTGGCTCTGCGGAAGCTGCAATGGAAAGTGTTCCAATATATGTGGAATAGGTGCCCAACACGAATAGCCAGAGAAACTATGTATCGGAGCAGGAAGGATGGGGGGCTGGGAGTACCAGGCCTGAAGGTATTCTTCTGGGCGGGGCAAATTTGACATTTAATGGATTGGAGGGAGAATGGGGAACTGAAGTGTTTTGTGCAGTTGCAACAGGCATACAAGGGAGGGAAGCTTAAGGGCACTCCTGTGGGCCTCATTGGGGGTTCAGAAAAGGTGGGGAGGGGCAGTCCGGGGATGCAACAGGTACTAAAAATTTGGGATAAGACGCGTAAACAGGAAGGAATCAGAGGGAAGAGGACTTGATTTTCATTGATGACCCCACTTGGAGGGCTACCTGAGTTTCAGCCTAGATGGGAGGGGAGAATTTATGGGCAGTGGGAGCAGAAATATTTGCAGTATTTTCACCAATTCGTGGAGGATGGGGAGTTAGTACCCTTTGACAACCTGCAGGAGACTTATAATTTGAGAGGGGAGGATCGCTTTCAATATTGACAGATATGTCACTTTCTGAGGTGCAAATTAGGGATGGAGGGGTTAGAGAGAGACTTCACAGATTTGCAAGTGATATGGAATGGAAAGAAGCAATTTCAGGGATTTATCTCAGTTCTGTACAGAGTGTTGAGGGGATCTCAATTCCACACACTACATGAGGGAGTAGAAGAGAGATTTAGGCCAGGAGTTGGATCAGAAAGCATGGAAACAGATAATGGACCAGATACACCAGGCCCCTATGTCAACAGCGGTTAGGGAAAATTGCTGTAAGATTCTGATGTGGTGGTACGACACGCCTGAGCATTTACATCAGATGTTCCCAGGGGTCTTGCTGGAGTGCTGGTGGGGGGTGTGGGCAGCAGGGAACCTTTTGGCATATTTGGTGGACTTGTCCCAAGATCCAAATGCATTGGTCTAACATCCAGGGGTGGATTGGACAGTTGATGGGAGTACATTTATCGCTCAATCCAGGTATTTTTCTGCTGCCCTGGGAAAGGTGGGAGGGGAGGGCTGTTTTGGCCTGCTTAAGTGCGGCGCGCTGTGAAGTAGTCGCTCATTCGAAATGCAAGGAGGCCCCTGATCTGGAACAGTGCACAATGAGGCTGCGCCAGGTGCTGGTGATTTAGAGGCTGATGACGTATAGGCGCCAATGAGTGGAGAGCTATCATGATTGGAAAAAGCTAATTCAGGCTGGAGGGGGGAGGGCGGTTAGGGGAAGGGGGAGGGGGGATAGCAAAGTTAAGGGTATAAAGGACTTGGATGTAGGAAGGTGAGGATAGGGAGGGGAGGGGGTACCCCTGGGTTCAGAAATATTGGTGGTGGTTGGGTAGAGGGGGAGGATGGGATGTGCTATATAATAACTGGTTAAGAGGGTAATTGCCTGCAGTTAAATACCTAGCAACTGGAAATAAGGGAACACAAACAGAGAAACCGTCTGGCTTTTGGCAGAAAAGTTGTATTAACAATTGTTTTAAGTTAGGAAGTTGGGATATGGGTAATAGTGGGGACACTGATGTATTAGGGGATCCTTCTGCTTGTTCTCAAGTTTTTGGGCCCTGTTTCATCTGGGATGTCATTGATATATGAACATGTATAGGAGTTAACTAGGTCATTTAAAATAGAAAGGGGAAACATTAGATGGTAACTGGTAATGGGTAGTATAATATTTGGGGAAGTTTAAGACCAATAACTTACAATGTATACAGCTAATGGAATAAAAGGCAGGACACAGAGGTGTATAGATATACCATTTATTAAGGACAAGCAATGATAAGGTGAAATTAGACTTACCTGCTAATTGTTGTTCCTGGAGTAGATCCAGTCTAGTCCCGGACCTCTGAGTTGACAATCCCATTCAGCAGCTTGGAGACTGAGGAACCTCCTTTTTCTGTGATGTCATCTGTATATCTTCCAGGGATCCGCCTGCCTCCATCAGTTCACTATTGACAAAGCAGACTCTCCGGAGCAACAAGTAAGAATGAAACCTCCTTTGTTTTTGTGGGATTTTTTTTTTTTTTTTTCAATCGCATAAAAATCTACCATAACATTCTGTTACTAACCCGAACACTAAGTTAAACAACCATCAGAAAACTTTAAATGTGCTGAGGCTTTCCCCCCATCTGATTGAGCGAAACCTGCCCCAGATATGCCATCCTTGCTTTCAGGAAAGCTCCCCACCAGGCGGTTCGGCTTACCTGCCATAATCCCGACCTTCAGGCTGATATTTGCAGACTCACCACACTGGGATGGGACTAGACTGGATCTACTCCAGGAACAACAATTAGCAGGTAAGTCTAATTTCACCTTCCTGATCGTAGCTCCAGTCTAGTCCCGGACCTCTGAGTATGTACCAGAGCAGTACTCTTCATGGGAGGGACCGGCAACCCCAGCCTGAAGGACCGCTGATCCAAAACGCACATCTTGTGCCGCCTGTACATCGAGCCGGTAATGCTTCACAAAAGGATTCAAAGACCACCAAGTCGCCGCTCTACAGATCTCGAGCGGCAGCACCAAGCGAAGCTCCGCCCAGGACGCTGCCTGAGCCCTGGTGGAATGAGCCCTAAGCCCTTCCGGCACCAACTTGCCCTTCAACACATATGCTGATGCGATGGCCTCCTTGATCCACCGGGCTATAGAGGCTTTAGACGCCGCCTCACCACATCTGGGCCCACCGAACAGGACAAACAACCTTTCTGATCTGCGAAAACTCACCGTCCGCCGCAGATACTTCTTCAACGCCCTTCGAACGTCCAAGCTCCTAGAGGCTGGACCCCCCGAGGGTCTACTAAACACCGGCAGAGAGATATCCTGATTCAGATGAAACGCCGACACTACCTTAGGCAAAAAGGCCGGCACCGGTCTTAACACTACCTTGGACTCAAAGAACGACAAATAAGGTTCCCTGCAAGACAATGCCTGTAGTTCCAAAATCCTGTGGGCCGAACAGATTGCCACCAGAAACACAACCTTCAAGGTGAGATCTTTCAAGGACGCGCCGCTCAAGGGCTCAAAGGGTTCCCGCTCTAGTGCTTCCAGCACAAGCGGAAGGCTCCATTTAGGCACTAAGTGTCGCCTAGGCGGTCGCAATAAGGATACCGCCCTCAGAAAACGCTTAATATCCAAATGCCCCCCAAGCGGAAGGCCACCTATCCGTCCTCGGTAACACAACAGCGCTGCCACCTGTACCCTAAGGGAGGCTGCCGCCAACCCTTTGTCGAAACCATCCTGCAGAAACTCTAGGACCTGCGGGATGGACGCCTTCAACGCCGCCGAGCCCCTGTCTCCACACCAACCTTTGAAGATTCTCCAGACTCGTACATACGCCAAGGACGTCGACCTCTTCCTCGCCTTTAACAGCGTGGTAATGACCGCCGAGGAGTATCCTCTGGTCTTCAGCCGCGCCCTCTCAAGAGCCAAGCCGTAAGCGAGAATCGATCCACGTGAGGCATGTACAGGGGACCCTGCGACACAAGGTCCACCCGAGCTGGGAGATGCCAAGGTCGCGCTGCCAGTAGCCTTATTAGGTCCGCATATCAAGGGCGGCGGGGCCAATCTGGCGCTATCAAAATCACCTGCCCCCTGAAGCTCTCGATCCGCTGCAGTACTCTGCTTATCAACAACCAGGGCAGAAAGACGTACAGTAGTTGATCCTCCGGTCAGGCTTGGATGAGCGCATCTAGACCCTCTGAAATCCTTTCTCTTCGCCTGCTGTAAAACCGACTGGCTTTTGTTGACTGCAACGTTGCCATGAGGTCCATCACCAGTGTTCCCCACCGACGCACTAGCATGTTGAACACCTCCTGATGAAGGACCCACTTTCCTGGATCCACCTTCACTCGGCTTAGGAAATCGGCCTTCACATTGTCTACTCCTGCCACATGCGCCTCCGACAGTGCTAGGAGATTCTTTTCGGCCCAACCGCACAGGGCCTATGCCTCGGTTTCCAGCGCTATACTGCCTGTACCCCCCTGTCGATTGACATATGCCACCGCGGTTGCGTTGTCGGAAAACACTCGGACCGCCGTCCCGGAGATGCACGATTGAAAGCTTTGCAGGGCTAGGGACACCGCCCTCAACTCCAATCTGTTGATCGACCAGGCCCTCTCCTGCTCGTTCCACTGTCCCTGCGCGAACTGCCCCTGGAAATGTGCCCCCCATCCCAGGAGACTGGCATCCATCGTTAACGGCACCCAGGCAGGTGCCTCCAGTGGCCTCCCACGCTCCAGCGATGCAGGAAGAAGCCACCAAAGCAGAGACCCTCGGGTCTCCTCCAGGCAGGGGAGCCGTTGCGACAGAGGATCCCGCTGATGAGACCAGCGCCGGAGAAGCGTCCACTGTAACGGCCTCATGTGCGCTCTCGCCCACGGCACCAGTTCTATCGTCGCCGCCATCGTGCCCAGCAGCTGGAGGTACTGCCACGCTGTGGGTTCCACGCTGCACAAAAACCTCCGAACCAAGGCTCGCAACTTCTGCGCTCTCAGCCGAGGCAGAAACACCTGACCTGCCTTCGTGTCGAACCGAGCCCCTAGGTACTCTAAACACTGCGAGAGAACTAGCTGACTTTTCGGTATGTTGACCACCCAACCTAGACTCTCCAGGAATGCTACTACTCTGGCCGTAGCACTTTCGCTTTCTCTTCTCGACTTTGCTCGAATGAGCCAATCGTACAGGTAGGGGTGCACCAGGATCCCGTCCCTGCGCAGGGCCGCTGCCACAACCACCATGATCTTGGTGAACGTGCGAGGCGCCATCGCTAGCCCGAACGGCAAGGCTCGGAATTGAAACTGCCCGCAATGAACCGCAAAGCGCAGATACTTGTGGTGGTCCAGCCGAATAGGAATGTGAAGATACGCTTCTGAAAGATCCAGGGAGGTGAGGAACTCGCCTCTCCGAAACGCAGCTATCACTGATCGCAGCGTTTCCATATGAAAGTGAGAGACGCGAAGACACCGATTTACTCCTTTTAGATCCAGGATGGGCCGGACTCCTCCATCTTTTTTTGGCACCACGAAGTAAATGGAGTATCGACCGCAGCCATACTGGTCCCGGGGAACTGGTTCTATCGCCCTGAGGTCTAGAAGCCTTCATACCGTCTCCCGCACTGCCGAGAGTTTGGCCGGCGACTTGCAGGGGGACTGTACGAAGGCGTCACGTACTGGTCGTTGCAGCTCCAGCGCATAACCTTCTCTGATTACCTCCAGAACCCACTGATCCGTGGTAATACAGCCCCAGGCGGCATAGAACTCCTGCAAACGCCCTCCAAAGGAGCTACGGGCGCCTGGGCCCCCCTGGCATCATTGAGGTTTGCGAAGGTTAGAGAAGGCAGAGGAGGAACCAAAACCTCTACCTGCTCCTTGAAAGCCCCGAAACGACTGGCTTCTACTGGGGAATTTGCCTCTGGAGCCGGAATTAAACCTCTGAAAGCGAAAACAGCAAAACTCCCGTTGCTGGCCCTTACCACCAGCCCCAGGACGCCCTTGCTTAGGCTTGTCCTCTGGCAGTCTACCGCCTTTCGTTTCGCCCAGATCCTTGACCAGTTTCTCTAGATCTTCCCCGAACAGAAGACGTCCCTTGAAGGGAAGCTTACTCAATCTCGCTTTAGATGAGTTATCCGCCGCCCAAATGCGGAGCCACAGATAACGCCTTGCCGCCACCGCCGAAGCCATGCTCTTTGACAAGCCGTGCATGAGATCATAATGGATATCCGCCAGGTACGCTGCTCCCGATTCCAACCTGGACGCGTCCTCTACTGCATCGGTCTCTTGCCTTCCTGGACTCCGCTGGGACCACCGCAAGCAGGCCCTGGCCACCCATGCTCCACAGATAGCCGCCTGCAAGGAGAGGGCATTCACATCAAAAACCTGTCTGAGCAAGGCATCCAGCTTTCTGTCCTGAGAATCCTTGAGGGCAGCACTGCCCTCCACTGGGATAGTGGTCTTTTTTATTTATTATTTATTTTATTTAATTGATTTATTTATTACAGTTTCTTATATACCGCGCTATTCGGTATCAGCGCGGTTTACATCATAACATAACTACCATAACGACAAGTTGTCAGGTTTTACATCGAACAGGGATACAAACTTGGATAACAGGGTAAACTATGTACATATCACTGCCGCCACTGCGGCGTCCACCTTGGGAGGCTTGAAAATCTCCTTGTCCTGATCCACCAGAGGGTACAGCCGATTCATCACTCTAGAGCCCTTCAGGGACGCCTCTGGAACATTCCACTCCTCCTGTATCAGCTCCTGAAACACCCTGTGCACCGGAAACGCCCTTTGAGTCTTTCGAAAGACCTGCAACAAAAGGTCCTCCAGGGTCGCA
Organism: Ichthyophis bannanicus; assembly: GCA_033557465.1. Lineage (NCBI taxonomy): Eukaryota > Metazoa > Chordata > Amphibia > Gymnophiona > Ichthyophiidae > Ichthyophis > Ichthyophis bannanicus. Next base: position 544,817,760 of record CM066033.1, read on the forward strand.
TCCTCCGCTGCACTCTGGTCCGGCATATTTAAGGCTCTCAGAGTCTCCGCAATGAGCGCCGGCAGCGCCTCCCTGCGGAAGACCCGCACCACTCTTGCTTGCTCTTCCTTCTCAGCGAGCTCACCTTCTTCCAGTTCATCATCCAGCTCCACACACCTGTCCTCCTCCTCTGATACCTGTTCCTCTGACACCACCGACAGATCCGCGAGATCTCCATCCAGTCGTGGCCTTTTGGGCCCTTCCCGAGCCTCTGCTGCAAAAGGGGACCCCGATCTCCTTAGTCCCCGACTCTCAGCCTTGCACTTCACCTGCTTGGAGGGGAGGCCTTCCACCACTCGCTGCAGGAGGCCCAGGAAGTCGGCAGAAAAAAACCGACTCAAGCCCCTTGGGCCAGGCCATAGATGAAGGCAGGACATCCGGGACAGCCGAAGTCCCTGCCACTGGCTCTCCTAGGGATGGAGCGGCCCTCTGATCTACCAAAGACCCCGGCTCGGCCTCCATCCTGACTTCATCACCTTCCCTGGAGAGCTCCCGGGCAGCCGACTCCCTCGTGCAGCCTTTACACACACCGGAGTCTGCGAGTGTGCCTCTTTTGGCCCCACAGATCAAGCATTGTGTCTTAGCCGGCATCCCAGCACTGAGTGGGGAGCCTGTCAGACCTCGCGGCTCCCTAGTCGTGTGCTGCTGTGCGGGCTGGCAGGGCACGCTCAGACACAACCGCGCTTTGTTTTTTTTGTTTTTTTCTTCCTGTCTTTTAAATAACTTCGGCTGCTACCGACTGGAGAACAGAGAGCCCTGAAACAGGCCCCCCTGCGCGGCTACCGACGGCCTGAACCGCTGCAGTAACTGGGCCGAGGCTGCGCTCGCGCTTCCCGCGCCGGAGCCACGTGGCGAGGCCTACCCTGCAAAGCGCGCCCTTTCGCGCTGAAGAGAGAGACCCCGCAGCTGCACGCTTACCTCTTTCAGCCGCCCCTTCGCTCGTCAACGTGTCTCCGGCTTTCCTCCACTCACGGGGAAAACAAGCCGCACTGACTCGGGGCCCCGGCCTGTGTGCTGCTCAAAAGGAAGGCTCCTGGCTATCGCCGCGGTCAGCTCAGGCACGCTCACAGGCAAATCTTGTGCTGTATGCCTGGCTGACTCCATCTCCGCAGCACCGTGCCTGCTTCAGCGATTCAGCTCCGCTACTGCAAACAAGGAGCGAACGCTGCACCTCTGTGCCCCCTGCTTGTCTGCCCTCCCGCAGCAGCAACCACAGATCGGAGGAGAGCCTGTGCACCTTTAAAGCAGAGCACGGTATATAATTCTTAGATAACCCGAACTAGACATCCAGACAATGCTAATCCTGTCACTTTACCACTAACTATCCTTAATTGTTCCTCCAGTGAGCCCGGACCTCCAGGCTCACCATCCCCTTCAGCTGCTTGGAGACTGAGGTAACTGATGGAGGCAGGCGGATCCCTGGAAGATATACAGATGACATCACAGAAAAAGGAGGTTCCCTCAGTCTCCAAGCAGCTGAATGGGATTGTCAACTCAGAGGTCCGGGACTAGACTGGAGCTACGATCAGGAACAAAAAATACTATCCTAATATGATGTTTACATACAGAATAGTATTCACTAAATATGAGGTTTTGTTTTATATAAGGGATAAGTTATAACCAGTTGAACTATGTAAATTTGGACGTATGACAAATGTAAAGTTTTGTACATTGGAAATTTTGACTAATAAAAAAAATTTAATTAAAAAAAAACCCACCAGTGATCATCATCCCTTATCTGTACTATCATCAAAAAAAGAAAACTTTATACCTTTATATGCATAGCAGTCACTTCTGGAGTTTCATCGTACCCTCCAAATGTGTTGGGCAGACCTGCAGAAAAGTTTTTAAACATGGAATTAGTACAGTCTTCACGGGTATAAATCTCTAATTAGCATCAAGAAATTAAATATAACATCATAAAGAAGCAAATGAAACTGCATAATAGCCTGCCTGAAAAAGGCAAGCTATCATTTCAGACATAGTACAATGTGTTTTCAGATGGGTTAGAGTTTTCCTTTAAAAATGCATTTTGTTGCTGAAACAAAATCAGGACTAAGACATTCTTGATAGAAGGTTCTCATAATTTTTAAGTACTAATTAATTAATTATGATGTCTCAGACACAAATACTTATTACACTGTTAAAACAGTGGATTTTTGCGTGTTTTCCAGGAGGATTCAGTTTGTAGAAAAAAAACCCCTGAAATGTTTTGCAGTATGACTCCAGAGCAATTAAGGAGGGGTTGATTAAAATCAAGAAGAATGAGCTAGAAGGGAATGCACATCCTTATTATTCCAAAATAGAAGATGGAATTCACCTTAGGATAAAAAATAAAAACTCTGCAATATTATGAAGAATAATCTCTTTAAATGGGGAGCCTTCTGGTACTAGAATCTCTGGCCAGAGAGCACCAACACTTTCCATGCTATTCAGATGAAATAAAATATGCCAGTTTTCATTCTGAGTATAGTCACAACATGGACAACCATCCACAGGGTCATCAGGAGTTCACATACGTTGCCTTGTGAAAGTATTCATCCCCTCGGTGTTTGTCCTGTTTTGTAGCATTACAACTGGAATTGAAATGTAGATTTGGGGGTTAGCACCATGTGATTTACACAACATACCTACCACTTTAAAGGTGCAAAATATATTTTACTATGACACAAACAATATGTTAAGACAAAAAAAACCCACAACAGCAATAGTGAGTGTGCATAGGTATTCCCCCACCCCCAAGTCAATACTTTGTAGAGCCACCTTTTGCCGCAATTACAGCTGATAGTCTCTTGGGGTATGTCTCTATGAGTTTAGCACATCCAGCCAGTGTTTTTTCACCCATTCCTCAAGGCAAAACTGCTCCAACTCCTTCAAGTTAGATGGGTTGTGTTGGTGTACAGCAATCTTTAAGTCATATCACAGATTCTCAATTGGATTGAGGTCTGGGCTTTGACTAGGCCATTCCAAGACATTTAAATGTTTCCCTTTAAACCACTGCAGTGTAGCTTTAACAGTATGTTTAGGGTCATTGTCCTACTGGAAGGTGAACCTTCATCCCCATCTTAAATCTCTGGCAGACTGAAACAGGTTTTCCTCAAGAATTGCCCTGTATTTAGTGCCATCCATTGTTCCTTAAATCCTGACCAGTTTTCCTGTCCCTGCCAATGAAAAACATCCCCATAGCATGATGCTGCCACCATGTTTCACTGTGGAAATGGTGTTTTCGGTGTGATGAGAAGTGCTGGGTTTGCGCCACACATGGCATTTCCCATGATGGCCAAAAAGTTCAATTTTCGTCTCATCTGACCAGAATCTTCTATGTGTTTGGGGAGTATGTCACATACTGTTGTGACAACTTTAATTGTGTTTTCTTCTTTATTTCTTTAAGCAATGGCTTTTTTCTGGCCACTCTTCCATAGGGCCCCACTCTGTGGAATGTATGGCTTAAAGTGGTCCTATGGACAGATACTTCCATCTCCGCTGTGGAACTTTGAAGCTCCTTCAGTGTTATCCTTGGTGTCTTTGTGGCATCTCTGATTAATGCCCTCCTTGCCCAGTCTGAGTTCTGGTTGGCGGCCTTTTCTTACCAGGTTTATAGTGGTGCCATATTCTTTCCATTTTGTTATAATGGATTTAATGGTGCTCTGTGGGAAATTCAGAATTTGGGATTTTTTTTTATAAGATAAGAACATAAGATATGCCATACTGGGTCAGACCAAGGTCCATCAAGCCCAGTATCCTGTTTCCAACAGTGGCCAATCTAGGTCATACATACCTAGCAGTTTCCCCAAAAGACACAGGTTCCACAATGCTTTTACTGGGTCAAGCATTGATATCCTGGGTCCCTTCTTAATAATGGTTTATGGACCTTTCCTCCAGGAACTTGTCCAAACGTTTTTTAAACCCATCTACACTAACAGACTTTACTACATCCTCTGGTAACAAATTCCAGAGTTTGATTACACGTTGAGTGAAAAAATATTTTCTTTTATTAGTCTTAAATAGTTAAACCTGTAGCTTCATTGCATGTCCCCTAGTCTTTCTATATTCTGATAACGTAAATAATTGATCTACGTTTACCTGTTCCACTCCGTTCATTAATTTATAGACTTCTATCATATCTCCCCTCAGCCGTCTCTTTTCCATGTTAAAGAGCCCTAACCTTTTTAGCCTTTCTTCATAGGAGTACCCTTCCATCCCCTTTACCATTTTGGTGGCTCTTCTCTGAACCACCAATAATGCAACCCTATCTATACTTCTCTACAACTTTGTCTCTGACCCGTTTGGAGGGCTCCCTGGTCCACATGTTGCTTGCTTAGTGGTGTTGCAGAGCAGGGGATATGCAGAACAGGTATATTTATACAAGCATTATGTGACAGATTATGTGGCATTGATTGCACACAGGTGGACCCTAATCAACTAATTATGTGACTTCTGAGGTCAAATGGTTGGACCAGATCTTGTTTAGGGGTTTCATAGCAAAAGGGATGAATACATATGCACTCAGAACTTTTCAGTTTTTACTTGTTTTTTTATATATACAAGGTATTTTACTGTCATTCCACTTCACCAATTTGGACTATATTATTAGGTCCATTACCTAATATCCAAATGAACCTTCATTTTCATTCCAAGGTTGTAATGCAACAAAACAGGAGAAAAACCAAGGGGATGAATACTTTCACAAGGCATTATAGAGTCAACAGCATTTAGCAACAACTATTTAATACTGACAAAAGATTACCATTCAGGAATTTCCCCTGCCTAGATACTCCCATAATTGCAGAACAGTGTTGATGATGTGCTGATTCTGATAAGAATGCAAAAGCAAGCATCACATCATTAAAGAAATTCTATATTCTATCTGCCAGTGGATAAAGACCTCTTTCCCTGGACTGCTGCTCCTGCTTATTCCATCACAACAAGACCTACTCAATCTCTAGCCATCTTCTTCCCGCCATTTCTCTCATCAACTAAAGCAGGCTTGAGGTTTGTTGCTACTTTGGCGACTATCATCTACGGCAGGCATGTCCAACTTCAAACAGGTCGTGATCTACGTTTTCCGGCCAAAAGTGCCGGTGATCTACCACCATGAAAATTAAGTTTCAAATTAATTTTTAACCTAATAAAGTTGGAGGATTCTACCCCCCCCCCCCCATTTTTAATGAACCTTCTGTCATTTATTTGGATGTGATCAGCTGTTAAGCAAATTAAGCAAAAACAAAACAAAGAGACGAAGATCCACTAAGAACTGTGAGGGGAAATGCAAAGTACATTTTTTCTTAAAGTTTTATTGAGTAATAACTTTAACTGTCTTAATAACCTTCTTTAACTTTTATTGAGTAATTTGTGTTAAATTTAGGTCAAGTATTGATCCAGGCTGATCTTGCACAATCTTTAATATTTCGCTCTTGCTCATTAATGAGACGTCTCAGCCTGCATTTCATCCACCAGCTTTTTGAAGTTGGGTGAATATTGCATGAGGGCCAGTCTCAGGGAATCCTGGAGATGTTTATCTGTCATGTTGGAACACTGTGTACTCTGTCATTTTCAGATGGGAAAACGCAGATTCACACAAATAAGTTGAACAGAAACAGGAGTGTACAGCTTCACTGCATCTTCTCAAGTTGGAAAATTTGTCTCTAGGCACTAGCTTCCAAAATGATTCTTGCTCAGCGCGGGTCTTGAGAAAAATGTCATTTTAAGGGGTTAATATTTCGTTTTCAAGAGGGCTTGTTCAATGAGTAATTTTTACTGATAGCAGCTGCAGTTTCTTTAATGTCCACATCTACTTTGAATGTGTATGACAACTGTTCCAATTTTTTGAAAGTCAAAGAATCTATTTTCGAATTCCTGGATAACAGAACAGATTTCTGTCACATACGTCTCGTTCTGAAAAACAAAATTTGGATTTTGTCCCAGATGGTCCAAAATGATCAGAAGAGTTGTTTGCAAGGTAAGTCATCATTAGCTCAAATTTGCTCTTGTAGGATGAAACTGTACTCATCTCGTCAATGCATTTTTTTTTACCTTGTAGTTCAAGGTTCATATCACTTAGTTCACCTGTAAAGTCAGCGAGAAATGCCAGATCACATAACCACTTATCTTCCAACTCTGCTTGGTCATCTCCCCTCTCCTTCAAAAAAACTTATTATTTCATTCAGCAAATCACAAACTCTTTGCAGAAATTTGTGCCTACTTAGCCACCTTAAATCTGTGTGCAAAATTATTTCTGCTGCCCCTTCATCAAGAGTAAGATTGAAAAGCCATCTTTGAAGTGATCTTCCACGAACTGAATTTACAATTTTGAAAGTGATGTCCATGACAGTCTTTGTATTGAGTCTCTTGCTTGCCAAAACTTGCTGGTGAATGATGCAGTGGTAAGGAAGGAAATCTGGGAAGTCGTCGTGCTGTCTACAGAGGGCTATGAAACCGTTAACCTCACCTGTCATTGCTCTTGCTCCATCAGTAGTGATGGAAACAAGTCTATGCAATGGAAGATTACACTTTGTCACAAAAGAATGGAAAGAACTGAATATTTCCTGACCAGTAGGTCTCCCTTTTAAAGAAATCATTCCAAGTAGTTCTTCTTTAACACTGAAGTCTTCAAAAACCATCCAGGTAAAGACTAGTAACTGGGCTATGTCTCTTGTGTCTGTAGATTCATCCAGTTGGAGCAACACAATTTGAAACATCCTCCAACAATTGTCCAGTTGTGTCTCCACACATTCTTTTCTATTCGCCGCACGACGGTGTTTCTTGACAATTGTACATCGTGAATAGCAGCTATGATCTCTTTCTTATTTTTAAATACTTCAAAAAGATTGTCAGCTGCTTCAAGAAAACAATCTTTTACAAATTCCCCTTCAGTGAAAGGTTTGCATTTATTGGAAATCAGGTTGATGACCTTGAAGGATGCAATAGTTGCATTGACCGAATGTGACCTTGGCTTCGGCATCAACTGTTGCTGAGTAGACAATTTCAATTTAAGTTCTTTGAGCTTCAGTTTACGAACCTCACTTTTGGGTGGAAAATCAACAAACTTATTGCTATGCAGAGCCTTATAATGATGTTCCAGATTACTTGTCTTTCACCATGATGAAGTAGTCCATTTCACATTCATCATGAAAGTGGTAGGTTTTGCTCTTCTTTGGAACACTCATCTTTGTTATACTGGGGTGGCTGGATGTAAGAAGGACGAATCTGCTAAGTTAGTATAAACACTGGCTGAATCTGGTCCAAAACTGTCACTGTCCCAAAGTATTAAAGATCAACAGGAACTGAAGACCTCTGGATGATGTGCAATACAAGGACTGGAGATGCCAAAAAAACACATGCAGTTCTAAAAGCAAAAATAAGAATTCATCAAACTGGCACCAATAATCAAATACAACCAAACAATCATCAAAAAAACTCAAACACCTGTCCAGCAAACCAGATAAAGCATATTTACTCACCTGTAACAGGTGATCTCCGGGAACAGCACGAATTTAGTTTTCACATATGGGTATCGTCGGTACCGACGGAGCCTGTGCTGGAACGCTCCCCAGCGTCCAATAGGAAAGCTTTTGGGAGCATCCCACCGCGCCTGCGTGCTGCCCTCCCGCCATTCCCAACTCTGCCTCTCCAGTTGAGTTTATAGCTGAGACAAAAGAGAGAGGGAAAGAAAGAATGAGACAGAGATAGAGAAATACAACTACTAAGTGAGGTGGGCGGGTTGTGAAGACTATATTCCTGCTGCTCCCGGAGATCACCTGCTACAGGTGAGTAACTATGCTATCTCCAGGAACAAGCAGGAATGTAGTCTTCACATATGGGGACTCCCTAGCTGCAGATGCCAGGGAGAAGGTCCCAGAAGTTGTGTGCCCCTGTGAAAGGGCTCCACTTCCCCCCATGGATCTCAGGCATCCTACCAGGGATGGTGGGTAGGAGTTGATTAAGTATGGAACAGGTGTTGAAGAACAGCCTGACCAAACAAGACATCCCGGCGGGAGTCCTTCTCTAAGCAGTAATGGGCTGTGAAGGTATGAACCGAAGCCCAAGTAGCTGCTTGGCAGATGTTGTCAATAGACACAGAATAAAGATGAGCCATAGAGGCTGCCATGGCTCTCACATTGTGAGCTGTGACATGGCCTTCAAGAGCATCAAGGGGTTGATGCTCCCCTCCATTGCAGAGATGTAGAATGTGAATCTGTTGGTGGGAGATCCTGTCCCCCACCCTGACACAGGAGAGGGCGGGTTGGGTGGTGCTACATAATCCGCTTTTTGGTCCAAACACCACCTTACTCTTATAACATATGACCATGGCAACCACACAGGATATGCATTATTCTGGGTGCATCATAGTCCACAAGGGCTAGAGGTGACTGGGAAATACAGATGGACACAGGTGTATCCTAGGCGTGTCTGCAAGGACTACCTGTCCCACACTGGCACTGATGGGAACCAGCAGCCCAGCCTATCTCAGCCAAGCCAGGTGCTGCGGACCTGGTGCTGGGCGTCCCACCTCACCCTCAAGATGAGCACAGGAACCGCACAATGTCACGGTCTGTAGCTACTCTGTGCCAGTAAAACACACAGGCAGTACCCCCTACCAGGCCGGGGTGCCGTAGAGGCGCATACCCCATCTTGTTTGGACAAGTTCCTGGAGGAAAGGTCCATAAACCATTATTAAGAAGGGACCCAGGATATCAATGCTTGACCCAGAACAAGCACTGCGGAACCTGTGTCTTTTGGGGAAACTGCTAGGTACGTATGACCTAGACTGGCCACTGTTGGAAACAGGATACTGGGCTTGATGGACCCTGGTCTGACCCAGTATGGCATATCTTATGTTCTTAAGGTTCTTACTCTCCTGGGCAAAAGAAATACACTGTGCAATACAGCTGGACAGTGTTCTTTTGGAGACTGTAAGTCCCAAATGACTAGGATCAAAAGCAACAAAGAGTTGAGAGGACTTTCTATGCTGCTGTATCCTTTGCAAGTAAAAGGCCAAAGCCCTTTTACAGTCCGAAGTATGAAGATTCCTTTCTGCATTTGAGGCGTGAGGCCTTGGGAAGAATACAGGAAGGTAAACCGCTTGGTTTAAATGAAAAGGTGACACCACCTTTGGCATAAAGTGTGGATGAGTCCTAAGGACTACCTTATGATGGAACCTTGTATAAGGAGGATCAGCCACCAACGCTTGCAATTCACCGATGCAACGTGCTGATGTGATTGCAATAAAGAAGATGACCTTCAAGGAAAGGAATTTCAAAGAGGTAGTGGCTAATGGTTCAAAAGGCGGTTTCATGAGCTGCCCAAGAACCAGATTTAAGTCACATGCCACCAGTGGTGGCTTAATGGGAGGCTTAGTTAAAAGAAGGCCTCTCATAAATCTCGCTATGAGAGGATGAGAGGAAATAGGTTGTCCATTTAGAGGCTTGAAAGAAGCTGCAATAGCACTCAAATGAACTCTCACTGAATTGGACTTAACCCCTGCATTTGATAAATGAAGGAGATACTCCAGTAATGATTCCAGAGGTATCGCAAGAGGGTTAAGACCCTTCTGCGAGCACCATATGGTAAACATCTTTTCCACTTAAACACATAAGAGCGTCTTGTGGAAGGCTTCCTGGAAGCATAAAGGATATCCTTTACCTGTTTGGAAAGGTTAAGATAGTGAAGTTCTAGGCTTTCAGCAACCAGGCCCTGAGATACAGGGACTGGGGACTGGGATGCCACAGCATCCCCTCTTCTTGAGAAAGGAGATTTGGAGCAGATCCTAACTCCAGAGGCGGAGCATGAGAGAGATGTAGGAGCAGAGGGTACTACATTTGCCGTGGCCAACGTGGAGCTATGAGAATCATATGACTTCTGTCTCTCTGAAGCTTGAACAGGGTTTTGGGAATTAGGGGAATGGGTGGAAAAGCATACAGGAAGTCTTGACCCCAATGAAGGAGGAAAGCATCCCTGGCCTGAGAACCCTGAGCCGGAATTCTGGAACAGAACCGGGGAAGTTTGGCATTCAGCGGACTTGCAAAGAGGTCTATGTCTGGGATTCCCCAAATTTGAAAAATTTTGGCCACCTGGTCTGCATGGAGAGACCATTCCTGTGGAAGCAGAACTCGACTGAGTCTGTCTGCCCAAGAGTTTTGAATGCCTGGAAGATACACCGCAAGGAGATGAATCTGATGCTCTCTGGCGAGGGCCCATAGTCGCAAAGCTTCGTTGCATAGCGACAGAGAGCCTGTTCCGCCCTGCTTGTTCACATAGAACATGGCTACTTGATTGTCTGTTTGAACTAGGACTGTCTTGTAGCTGAGCTGGGTGTGGAATACTTGAAGAGCAAGGAAGATTGCTCCGAGTTCCAGGAGAATGATATGTAGATAGGCCTCCTGTGGAGTCCAGGTACCCTGGGTAGAGGCGCCTTGCAGGTGGGCTCCCCAACCCACCTGTGAGGCATCTGTTCTTAGAGTGACTTGGGGTGGGGGTTGCTGAAAAGGAGACCCCACCAAAAGGTTTTGGGGTGACTGCCACCATTGGAGGGTGTAAACGGGGGTGCTTGTTGTGAAAGTTCCACAATCTTGGCAAAGGCATGAATTTACTTGACTTGCAAAGGATTATGGATCTTGTAGTTCCTTCACACAAAAAGCACAGTTACTTACCTGTAACAGGTGATCTCTGGGAACAGCAGGAATTAGTCTTCACATATGGGTACGTCGGTACCGACGGAGCCTGCACGGGAATGCTGCCCATCTTCCAATCAGAAAGCTTTTGGCAGCATCCCTCGCGCCTGCGCGCTGACTTCCCGCCTTCTCCAGAGCCTCTCTTCAGTTGAGTTTCAAAGCTGAGACAAAGGCGAGGAGAGAAAGGAAGAAGATAAAGAGATGCAACTCCCAGGGGAGGTGGGAGGGTTGTGAAGACTAATTCCTGCTGTTCCCAGAGAACACCTGTTACAGGTAAGTAACTGTGCTATCTCCAGGAACAAGCAGGAATGAGTCTTCACATATGGGGACTCCCTAGCTAGGGATGCTAGGGGGAGATCCCATAAAAATGCAGAGGCCTCGGCCAGGGATGCATTTTGTCTCCAGGAATTCCCGGCATCCTTCGTGGGATGGAGGGCAGGAGTTGACAATAAAGGAGCTGTGAGGAAAGAAACAGCATAGCCAAGGACTATAGGGGAGAAGTCCTTGGTATATATGATAAGTAACATTAAACACATTTAATGTACACTTAAAATATGCAGCTTTCCTGGCGGGAAGAAGGGGAGTGGAAAAAAACCCTATTCCCAAGGAGAACAGTTGTCTACTCAAGATAAAGATGTACACTATTTTTCCTAGCTGGCGAGAGATAGGAAAAAATATTGAAGCTTGATGCTTCAAGGACTTAAAGAAAAAATGGAAGATGTTAGCACCACAGTAGTTATTGGTGCCTAACAGTTCCTGCATCATAATATGGTATGCAAGTAGGGCGACAGACTGTCTAAACCCTCTAGAAGGTAAAACATTTAGTATAGACAGTAAGGGTTATAGTGTGTAAGACATCAACCCTTGAGAAGCCCTCCAACAGACACATATATATACAGATAGATAGATATATATATATGTGGATGGAAAATATATATATATATGTATAGATATATACATATGTCCATATGTGTATATTAGGATATGGGTGGAGAACTTTATAAATATATATATATATATATATATATATATATATATATATGTATAGATATATACATATGTCCATATGTGTATATTAGGATATGGGTGGAGAAATGTGTGTATATATATATATATATATATATATATATATATATATATATATATATATATGATATACGGAAATATATATACATTGGTGGGGCATGGAATTGCACCACCAGGGTAATGAGATAGGTATGTAGACATATATGGAGATGCTACATACAAGATAGAGATTGAAGATACATATCTACCACCCAGCCCCATAGTTGTATATGGGGAATATAAAAGAAAAGATTCTCTGCTCCACAAGAGGGTGAACCCACTTGGGATATGTGTAAAGAATCTATTTCCGTGGATTGAGGGAATCCAGTAAGATAATTTGATGTTTGCGTGAGAACAGATGATGATATCAGTCTGTAAAGAACAAGGCGGGAGTTGCAAAGAACACTGACATGGCAGATGTTCAGCAACGCAAGAAGATATCAGAGGGACCTGCTGGAGGGACCCAGAGGGAGCATGCGTAAACATCAGCCTTGGATCTTCACGCAGAAGAACTTATATCTCATACCAACAGCCCAGACCAGAGGGTTTGGAGAACCCTCATAGGCATGGGAAGGAATTAAGCTTTTCCCTACTGATAGCTTCAGAGATAAGGTCAATGCTCTAAAATAAGGCCCTCATAGTAGAAAGCTTCTCTGAGAGTGCAGAGAGCATTGTGCAGGAGAAAGAGGAGATAAACTGACTGAAGTCAGTGGTATTGCCATATCCTAAGAGAGGAGATGGAGGAAGATTGTGAAAAAGCCAAAAAGTAGGAGGATCCAAGATAGCTGAGGAGCAGCCTGGAATCACTACTGAGGCTAGATAAACCTTGGAACAAGGGACTGGAACTAGAAAGTACCAGTAACACAATCATTGTAACTCCTGCAGGCACAGCTGGTGATAGAAACCAGCAGAGAGATTGTACTGTGCCCATTTAAGAATAAGAGACAAGGAAGGAGAGGAGGCATCTCCTGTCTCTTTCTGAGGAATAAGCATGCTAAGAAGCTTCTCAGTATGGTACCCCTCAACCAGGAAGAAGTCCTGTAGAGAGGGTAGGCAAGTAAGTGGAGGGTGACGTACCCTCAGGGTAAGTGCAACTTGAAGAAAAAAAATGTTCAAAGTGGGACAGAACTATCAGGGGATAGTAGTAACTGCTCCTCTACAGAGTAAAGGAGGAGAAGTGCGTAGTCCCTGAACAAGAATGTTCCGACATCTTAGTACACTGAGAAAGAAAAGCACAGTGAAGCAACTTCTAATAGGTAGAAGTGAACTGCAGACTATAATTCTCAGCCCCTATGGTTGTTGGGAATGCTGAGAGTGGCCAGAGCTGGAGGACTTCAGACTAGGCTGAGGTGTCCCTTGCTTAGGTACCTCTGAATGATGGGCAGGAGAGGAATGAAGCTTTCTTTTCTTAGGGAAAAAAGGTTTGGTAGGACATTTCCTACCCCTCGAAGAATGGGATGGCTTAGAATGGTCTGTAGTGGAAGGAGAGTCAGTGGAGCATTGAGCAACCTGACGTAAAGCCTCCTTACCAAAAAGACCGTCTCCTGTACAAGGAGAATGAGCCAGTATAGTTTGTGCCCGTCTATTCAAGTCTGAAGCTTCGAGCCAGGCTCTGCGACATGCTGCAATGGCAATAGCAGAGGATCTGCTAACAGACTCAAAAGAGTCTATAGAAGCACGAGACAGAAACCAGGATATATTCCGGCTATGATTGATGAGCAAGGAATAATGAGTAGCCTTGGGCTCTGGCAAAAAGGGGTCAAGAGAGACAATTTCTCTGTGACCTCCTGGAGTGTTAGACTCATGTGGAAAATATATGAAAGAATTCTGGAGGCCAGCATAGATGTTTGGAAGGCTTGACGACCAAAAGCATCGAATGTTCTTGAAGAACGACCTGGCGGATAAGAAGAATGCATCTTCTTGCTCTTAGCCTTCCTCAGTGCTGATTCTACTACCAGGGAACGATGAGGAAGTTGCGGCTTCTGAAATCCTGGAGAGGGAGGCACTCGGTACCGAACCTCAGTAGCTGTGGAAGCTAGAGGAAGCGGTAAGGGTGATTTCCAAACCCTCAGAAGGAGATCCTGCAGAGCAGGATGTAAAGGAAGCATGATATTTTCCATTTGTGCCGGTGGGCTATGAGTATCAGCACAACCAGGGATAGAGATATTAAGAAAGGTTGCCATGTCTCAGAGAAAAGTCTGAAAAGACTGATCCCCTATGGGAACCATCCCTGGTAAGGCCAAAGAAAGAGGCTGAGCACCAGAGGACGCACCATGGTGTGAAGCAAGAGACGTAGTAGATGGACCGGGATACTGGCGTGTTAACTCAGAGGCAGTAGGTATTGCATCAGCAATGCCAGGTATCGATTCCAACGGAGGCATCGACATCGATTGTGATACAGGACCAGCGGTCAAAGTTGTCATCGGGGACTGCTGCAGTGGTACCGAGATCATGAGTTTAGCGTTATAGCTAGGATCTGCGGAACTGCTTATCTGGAAGCGAGCGGAGTCGGTTCCAGGACGCGTCGGTACCCAGTCCTCGAGACTAGAAATCGATTCAAGACTCGGCATCGATGGAAGCGAGTCTATCGATGCATGCCTCGAGGGTACCGACGTCAGTGGCAGTATCGGCGATGCCGATACCGATAAAGCAGTCTGGGTTACATCGATCGGTCCCGAAGGTACCGAGGATACCCGATGATACCCACCTGCGAGAAACAGGTTACTGCATCCTGATGTCGAAGCCAGGGCATCGGAACCGCTCGACGGCGGTACCGTCTCCGAGCATGGCTGGGATATAGAAATGTCCATGCGTAGCGTATCGATCGGCCCCGAAGGTACCGAGGACGCTTGAGGACGACCCCTGGTGGCGAGTGGAACACTCGACACCGGTGCCGATGCCGGGGTATCGGTAACACTCGAAGCGGATACCACCACCGGACACGGTGGGGATCGAGGGAAGTCAATCTGAAGCGTATCGATCGGCCCCGACGGTACCGAGGACGCCAGATGACGATCCCTGGTGAAGAGTGGAACACTCGACACCGGTGCCGATGCCGGGGGATTGGTACCGCTCGAAGCGGATACCACCCCCGAGCATGGCTCAGGTATGTTCTGTGAGGGGTGAGCCCCAGGAACAACCTGAAACCCCTTTAACGCTTTGGAGCCCATAGACTCCCGCAGGGGTAATGCCAATGGATTCTTGAGGGTAAGGCCGGAGCCGTCACCATGCTGGGCATGGGACATACCACTCAAGCATTGACTAGTCTTAACAGACTGTTTGTGGGTTACCTGATCCTGTGAAATGGAGAAACCGGGTACCCTCACTGCCGAGGAAAAAACGGCATCGAGGGAAACTTTAAAAACTGAAGGTTTCCTCACAAAATATCTCCTGACATGTCAGGGGAAAAAGGGTCAGGACCCACACAGTTCAGACACCAGTTATTGGAGTCTAAAAGGAAACAAGTGTTTCCACATCGAATGCACTTCTTAGGGAAAGAAGGCTCCATGAAGCCTGGTAGGCCTAACAAGTTAAGGCAGAAAAAACTGAAGAAAAAGTTTCTCAGAATTTAGGCAAAAATCCACCGGCGGTACCGGTGGCGGCGGGAAATACAGCCGCGACCACAAGAAAACAAAAAACTAAAGAAATTAAGTAAGTAAAAAGAAAAGTTTCTGCGGTGACAGGAAGGACGTCCTGCCGGCTCCGCGGAAAAACGAAAACTGAAGAGAGGCTCTGGAGAAGGCGGGAAGTCAGCGCGCAGGGGCGAGGAATGCTGCCAAAAGCTTTCTGATTGGAAGCTGGGCAGCATTCCCGTGCAGGCTCCGTCGGTACCGACCACTGTTCCCTCTAAGCTGTGCGCGTGTGCGCGCGCACACACCTCGCCGAGCGAGCGCACATACTTTACAACAGAGCGCACAAAAATTACAGCTCTGATTCTGATAGAAAACAACTCAGATGTCTTAAAATCTAAAAGTTATGATTGTAATTACAAGAAATTTAGTAATCGTTTATTTTCATTTAATTTGATTAAAATCAATGTGGTGTACATACTGTATTCTGACGTGTAGTCAAATTTTAAAGTATATAACTCCGAGTGTCGTTATGTGGCGCACAAAAATTTAACCTTCCTTCAAAAGCTGCACACAGCTGATATTTTATGCGCACACAGCCTACAGAAAATTAGAGGGAACATTGGTACCGACGTACCCATATGTGAAGACTCATTCCTGCTTGTTCCTGGAGATACTACCCGTTTAACAAGAATAAAGGATTGTAGTTGCTCGAGTGTAAAGCAGAAAACAGATTTTATTTATGAGGTGTTATTCCCACGCACAGATATGCTTGGTAACATCAACAGGATACTTTCTTCAGGAGTTTTATTCCAGAAACAAAACAAAACAAATAAGGCAACTGAATTACTTAGGCAACAACTTAGTAAAGACCTTGATGGAACAGAAAAGGTCTTTCTTCTAGCCCCTGCTAATAAACCTTCTTAGCAGTGCTGGAATGAAAAATAAACCCAAAAGGAAAATTCTCTTATCAGAAAAAAAAACACAGCTTTCTTCCATCCACACAGAGAAGTTTTTTTTTCAAAGTCCCACGTGCACTTGTGCCTTGCTCTAATCACAGGTGCTTAACCAGCTGCCAACCATTGCTGTTTCACTCTCCAAGTGGCTCCAACTTTCCCCAAAGCTTTCTCTCAAAGAAACTTTTCTGGGAAGTTAAAAATAAATACAGTTCCTTTTGGTGTTTGATCCTTCTGAGGATTACTTTAGAACAGCAGCTTAGATAGAGAACAATCCATGCATTCAACTTTCTCATCTGATATTTCCCCTTGCACTTGGAATATCATAGGATCACTTTCATACACTGGCTCAGAGGATTTCTCTAACTGATCTCTACCAGGATATAAACTGTTTCCCTGCTGTCTTCCTTGTGCTAAGCTAGGGAACAGATCAGAGTTCATACCTGAGATCACGTTGCCATTAGGTTTCCTCTCTAGGTATTTTGGCCAGTAGGTAGTAAAGCTTCTGTGCCCAGTTCTCCAGTCAGAATCTCTGGACTTTAGGTCTCCTTTCCCATACCTCCTTAATGTACAGTTACTTACCTGTAACAGGTGATCTCTGGGAACAGCAGGAATAAGTCTTCACATATGAGTACGTCGGTACCGACGGTGCCCGCGCGGGAACGCTCCCCAGCGTCCAATCAGAAAGCTTTTGGGAGCATCCCTCAGCGCCTGCGTGCCGCCTTCCCGCCTTTCCAACTGTCTCTCCTCAGTTGAGTTTTATAGCTGAGACAAAAAGAGAGAAAGAGGAAAGGAAGATAGAGAGATACAACTCCTAGGGGAGGTGGGTGGGTTGTGAAGACTTATTCCTGCTGTTCCCAGAGATCACCTGTTACAGTTAAGTAACTGTGCTATCTCCGGGAACAAGCAGGAATGAGTCTTCACATATGGGGACTCCCAAGCTAAGATGCCTGGAGCCCTAGCATGGTGAGGATTGGAACATGCTACACCTCATATGGCCAGGCATCCTGAGGATGGAGGGTAGGAGTTGAAAAGAGAGGAGCTGTAGGAAAAACAGCTAACCTAAGGACTACAGGTAATGAGTCCTTGTAGGTATGATAATTACCATGAAAAATATTGACATGAACAAACACAACATGGTTCTCACCTACTGGATTGCAGGAAGTAGAGAGGCTGATGGAGTCTACTAGAGATCCAGTAGAGGAATCTTCAAGGTGACTTCACTGAAGTGAAGGCGAAGGTCCAAATCTGGATTTGACAGGTGACCCAGGTGTCAACTGGGGTAGTAGAAAAACGTCAGGTCTTTAGTGGAAGCTTTATGGAAAAAGCTGGGAACTCTTTTGGATACAGAGTTAGAAACATTTAGGAACAAAAGAGGAAGACTGACCGATTTGGACAACTAGCCCAGTCCTGGAGGGAAGAAGGGGTATGGAAAAAAGCCCATATTCCCAAGGAGGACAACTGTCTGAAGGGCTGAAATTTTAGATCTACTGAAGATAGAGCCTGTCTTTCCTATCTGTTGAGAGATAGGAAAGATAGTGAAGCATGGAGCTTCAGGGTTACCCAGACGTAGGGTTAAAGTAGAAGCTGTCAGTACCACAGTAGTGGCTGTGTGCATAATACTCCAGACATACTGAGGGACAGTATGAACATATGCAAGCCTACTGTCTGGAAGCTATAGAAAGGTAAAACCTTTATAAGCATAGACAGTTAGAGAGATAAGTATGTAAATACATATCTACCTATAAGGAAGCATCTTGACACATACACATATATATAGGGATATATATATATATGTGTGTGTGTGTGTATATATATATATATATCTATGTCTATAGTGAGATCTGGAGGGGCATAAGATATGCACACGCAGCTTACAGACATATGTATCTATAGAGCAGTATAAAGAAATATATACATACATGTATATAGATTTCTAAGATAAATGTCTGCAACTAAGCAGATATAGATATGCCTATAAGAACATTCACATGGGAGATGTGAAGGATAAAGATTCATCTAATAACAAGAAGGTGGAACCTACTTGAGAAGATGTATAGAGAATCTATTCCCCCTGGCTAAGATGGTGCAGGAATGCCATCCAGTGGAATAACCAGGATGGTTGGGTGAAAAACAGAGGATAATATCAGTCTGTAAACAGCAAGTCCGGAGTCCTATAGAACTCTCGCATGGTAAATGGACAGAAACGCATAGGATGAGATACCAGATTGACCCACTTGAGGAACAAGGGGGGGAGGGGGTATCATGCGTTGTTAAATTAAATATGTGCTGTCCATGAAGGATTAGGATACCATGAGGACAAGCTGCAAGGAAAAGAGCAGTTTTTCTGTAGAAAACTGGGTAAGTCTTTAGACTGTCACATAGAGAAGGCTTATGTCCTTTATTAAAAGGAAACAGAAGGGTGTAAAGAACCCCTACAGTCATGGGGAATGACTGAGGAAGCCTTTTTCAACCATATAGGATAGTAATTAGAGAAAAAATCCACATTATCTCTAGCAAGGGCCCACAGGTGCTCCTTGTGGTCTTGGGCAAGCCACTTAACCCTCCATAGCCCATGTTCCCTGTAAAATAGTTATCTCCAAGTTATAATGCCCTGTTCAATGTAATTTCAGTTTGTTCAATGTAAACCGCACTGATGCAGAATAGCGCGGTATATAAGAGAATATAAATAAATAAATAAATAAATAAATAGTAGAAAGCTTCTCAGTAGGATTGCAGAGAGCACTATGCAGGAGAATTGGGAAATAAAAGTGGCTGTTGGAGAAACCAGCTGCCACCTTAGTTATGCTGCCAATTCCAGAGATTTGGAGATGACAGAAAAGAAGTGATAGGGATTTTCCAAGATAGATGAGCACTATCTTGGAAGCACTACTAAGACCAGAAAAAGTAGTGGAAGACAAGACTGGAACTCGTAGAAAGTACCAGTAGTCCAATGACTGGAACTCTTGCATGGGCAGCTGCTGAATAGAACAGCCGAGAGAATCCTTCTGTTTGTAACAGAGAGAACAGACAGAACAAGAGGAGAAAATCTTGATCATGTCTGATGAGCTGCCCAATGAAAGCAGGGAGGTAACTCCAGAGAAAAACTCTACACTGGAAAGGAAAGGAAGACTAGAAAGGCTAAGAAAGCCTTCCAGTCGTATAGTACCCCTCGTACAGGGGAAGCCCTGGAAACGAGGGTAAAGAAAAATAGGAGCTGAAGGGAGACTTGCTATATGGTAAGTCTGTAGAAGGAAAAAATTCATGGTGGTACAGGGAAACTATCATGAGATAGTTGGCAAACCTCTCTGCATGGTAGGAAGAGGAGGAAACCCTGTGACCCACAGACATGAATCTCCTGACAGCTCAGCCTACCTGAGAGCAAGTGGATGTCCTGGAAACAGGAATCCAAGCGTAGAGTTTGAAATGAAAAAACAGTGAAAAAACCTCTGCTGAGAAGAAGTGAACTGTATGTCATAAGAGATTCATTGGAACCCCATTGAGGGTTAATTTTCCTGGCTTGAGTTTGGATTCTTCAGACCAGTGTGAGGTTTCCCCTGTTTGGGAACATCTGTATGATGGGCAGGAGAAGAATAAAACCTTCTTCTTTTAGGGAAAGAAGGTTTGGTAGGGCATTTCCTACTCACTGGGGAAGGAGAAGGCTTAGGATAGCCTTCAGAAACAGGGAAGTCAGTGGAGCAATGAGCAACCTGACGTAAAGACTCCCTATTGAAGAGATTTTCTCCAGTACAAGGAGTATTACCCAGTCTTTGCTGTGCCCATCTGTTCACGTCTGAAGCATGGAGCCAGGCTTTACGTCGTGCCCCTATAGCTATAGCAGAGGTTCTGCTAACAGACTCAAAAGAGTCAAGGGAAGCACGAGAAAGAAAGCAAGATATATTTTGGCTATGACTAAGAAGTAAGGAATAGTCTGCAGCCTTGGGCTCTGATAGAAAAGGAGTCAAAAGAGATAATTTCTTTGTGACCTCCTGAAGGGATAGACTCATATAAAAAATATATGAGAGAATCCTTGTTGCCAGCATAGATGTTTGGAAGGTTTGACGTCCAAAAGCATCCAGTGTTCTAGAAGCACGACCTGGCGGATAAGAAGAATGCTTCTTCTTGCTTTTCACCTTCCTCATTGCTGATTCCACTACAATGGAATGATGGGGAAGTTGAGTCTTTTGAAACCCTGGAGAGGGGGGCACCTGATACAGAAGATCAGTTGCTGTAGAAAGTGAGGAAACCCTTAAAGGTGTTTCCCATATTCTCAGAAGAAGATCCTGCAAAGAAGGATGCAAAGGAAGCATTATATTTTCCTTTTCCCCAGAAGAGCCTTGTGTAGGATCATAGCCAGGGATAGGAATAGCAAGGAATGTAGCCATGTCAAGGAGAAATTTCTGAAAAGAAGGATCTCCAATGGGAGCCATCCCTGGACAGGCTAAAGTTGAAGAACTAGCCTGGGCACCGGAGGATGTACTGGTCCGGTGCAGAAAAGGAACCCTAATGGATGGATACTGGTACTGGCGGTTATGACTTGAGACTGTCAGTACTGCATCGTCCATGCCAGGTATCGACTCCAAACTAGGCATAGAAAGGAGCAAGCCTGGTGAAAAGGGAATAGTTGGTCCCGATGTTATTGCAGGAACTGGCATCGGTACCGATACCGGTAGCTGTGCCGGAATCGGAGGCAATACCGACATCGAAGCAGTCATCGGAGGCTGCTCCAGCGGTACCGAGGCAACCAAAAACCCTTGGTGAGTATCCTCGATACCGCGCATCCGGAATCGGTAAGCATCGGTTCCGAGACGCGTCGGTACCCAGTCTTCCAGACTAGATATCGATTCCAGACTTGGCATCGAAGGAAGCGAGTCTATCGATGCATGTCTGGAGGGTACCGGCGTCGGTGGTAATATCGGCGATGCTGCCGATACTGGAAAGTCAATCTGGGACGTATCGATCGGTCCCGAAGGTACCGAGAACACCAGATGACGATCCCTGGTGAAGAGTGGATCACTCAACACCAGTGCCGATGCCGGGGTATCGGTACCGCTCAACGCGGATGCCACCACTGAGCATGGCTCAGGTATGTTCTGTGAGGGGTGAGCCCCAGGAACAACCTGAAACCCCTGAAAGGCTTTGGAGACCGAAGACTCCTGCCGGGGTTTTGAAGCCAATAGCGTCTTGAGGGCAAGGCCGGAGCCGTCATCATGTTTGACATGAGACCTACCACTCAAGGATTGGCTAGTCTTAACAGACTGTTTGTGGGTTACCTGATCCTGTAGAGAAGAAATGGTCGGTGCCCTGACACTGGAAGGGAACGCGGTATCGAGGGAAACTCGAAATGGAAAATCTCTTCTCATAAAATTGTAGCCTAATGGCTCCGGAGGAAAAGGGTCAGGACCCAAACAAGTTAGACACCAGTTATTGGAGTCTAAAAAGAAAACTGTATTTCCACAGTTAAGGCACTTCTTAGGAGAAGAAGGCTCCATGATGGAGAGGCCTTACACGCCCCAAAAATTAAGACAGAAACTGAGGGAAAAACTCTCCCTGAGTTTTTGAAAAGAAAAGAAAAAACCCACCGGCGGTACCGGTGGAGGCGGGAAAACAGTCGTGACCACAAGAAAACAAGAATTAAAGAAAAATTTTTCTGCGGTGACAGGAGGACGTCCAGCCGGCTCCGCGGAAAAATGAAAACTGAGGAGAGACAGTTGGAAAGGCGGGAAGGCAGCACGCAGGCACTGAGGGATGCTCCCAAAAGCTTTCTGATTGGACGCTGGGGAGCATTCCCGTGCGGGCTCCGTCGGTACCGACGTACCCATATGTGAAGACTCATTCCTGCTTGTTCCTGGAGATATAGGTATTAGAGCTCCTTCCTTCTGTACATGCAGCCATCTCCCTTACAGGTGCTGTCCAAGGGTTCCTGGCTGTATATCTCCAAGCCTCTGGTTTCTTCCAGTCCAATGAAGAATGCTTGCCCCAGGAATCTCTCCCAGTATACGTACTGCCTTGGGCTCCTTTCTTAGACCTTCTGGACGTCTTGCTGTTCTTCCTTCTGTTCACGATCAGTCTCTCCTTCTCCCACTCTTGCTCTCCATGCTTTCCTTGATGTTGCTCTCCATGATGAATTTCTTCTATCTTTAAAGTGCCTAGATGGCCGCTCCACCCTAGCACACTGCAGGTGTTCTGAATTAAGCCCTGCCCTAGGAGATGGGTGATTAGGGATTACATCATTGCTTCTCTGATTAGGCACATGTTTCCCTACTTCAGCTCTCCTAGAGGCTTTCTGTGAACCAGTGCATTCTGGGTCTGGTAGTCTTTTAGGTAAACACCCTGTTTTAGTGCTTTTACCAGCCAGCAGCGGTTGCTTATTCAGAGCTAATTCACCTCTTGTATTATTTCTTCCTGAACTATGATAAGCTTCCTTATCACAAGGGACAAAATAAGGCGATCTGAGTTTGTTATTTTGTCTGACAGGCAACCTGACGCCTGAGTCCACTGAGTGAATAAAGTCCACTAGGCTGCCCTCATACGGATGCAAGCATAAGGAACCACATGCACGGTAGATGCCATGTGGTCTAGCAAATGTAACATTTCCCGAGCAGTGAGGTGAGCTTTTAGCATTGCTTGGGAAGCTAACTGCACAATGCAAAGGCAGCGGGGCTGTGGAAAGCAGGCCCTTGTCTGTCTGGTATCCAGCAGAGCTCCTATAAACTCCAGGGACTGAGTGGGAGCAAGGTTGGATTTTGGGAAGTTTATGACAAGTCCCAAATACTGAAGGATGTGCATTGTGCGAGAGAGAGCAACCCTGGCCTCTGGCTCTGAAGGGGCTCGAATGAGCCAGTCGCCTAAGTAAGAGA
Source organism: Ichthyophis bannanicus (assembly GCA_033557465.1). Taxonomy (NCBI): domain Eukaryota; kingdom Metazoa; phylum Chordata; class Amphibia; order Gymnophiona; family Ichthyophiidae; genus Ichthyophis; species Ichthyophis bannanicus. The sequence goes on from CM066033.1 coordinate 544,840,919, forward strand.
AGACAAAAATTCCCAGGGTGCGGAGAAATGCTACCACCACAGCCATGCATTTTGTGAACACCCTTGGTGCAGAGGCCAGGCCAAAAGGAAGAACCCCATATTGGTAGTGCTTCCCTTGAAACAGAAAGCGAAGGAACTTTCAGCGAGTTGGATGGATGAGAACATGAGTGTACACATCCTTGAGATCTAGAGAACAAAGCCAATCCTGACTGTGAAGGTATGGCAACAGAGTTCCTAGAAAAATCTTTTTGAACTTCGCTTTGAACAGGAATTTGTTCAATTCTCTGAGGTCTAAAACGGGTCTTTGTCCTCCTGTTTTCTTTGGAAATAGGGGGAGTAAAACCCTGTACCCCGTTGGGGAATGGGTACCTCTTCTATTGCCCCTTGGGCAAGAAGCACAGTGACCTCTTGACCTAACTGGTCGTTGAGAGAGGTCTGAGAATTGAATTGTCTTACCATTTGTAGGAGGGGGCATGCTGAGGAAATGAAGCTTGTACCCCTCTCTTACAATAGACAGAGTCCAATTTTCTGCTGTTATCTGACCCCATCTGGGGGCAAAATGACATAACCTTCCTGGGATGGTGGAGGGTTCTAGGCCGTTCAGGGCCAGGAAGGCAAGGTTCTCTAGATAGGAGTCAAAGCCCCTGTGGAGGCTGAGTCTGCTGAGCCGGTTGAGGCTTAGCTGCTTTTGTCTTTCTTTGCCTAAGTTGTTGCTGCTGTCCCTTTTGGGCAGACTGACCTAAAAGATGCCCCTGTTGGGTATAGGAGGGATAAAACTTCTTCTTACTGAAGAATGGTTTCTTAGAGGATTTTTTCCTCACAGGATCAGCTGTAGATTTAGACAATCTATCCAAAGTGATATTGTCAGCATCTATCTCATTAGCTTTTTCCTGCCAATTCTTGCCAAAGAGATTCTCTCCTGTGCAAGGAATATCCCCTAGTTTATCCCTAGTGTACCCAAATTTCCAAGTCAGATGCCTGGAGCCAGGCAATCCTACGAGCACCTATGGCAATGGCAGAGGCTCTGCTTATGAACTTAAAGCAGTCAAAAGCTGCACGATTCACAAACTTGGAAACATCCTGAGCATGTTTGACAAGGGCGAGGTAATCTTGCCTCTCATCATCAGGAAGGAGAGGGCTCACGTGGGGCCCTGTATCCCACAACAAATGTTTTTTTTAGATATCACCAATTACCAATTAGCAACAAATTACTCAGACTACAATTTGCTCTAATACAATGCTCTTTATTTGGGTACCAAAACAAACAAACAGAAACTGCTTTGAGCAAAAGTCTCTGTCTGAGAAAGATGGTGGACAGTCCACTTCCCTTACCGGAATTGGGGAGCAGACTGCCCGCTGAGTTATGGAGTCGTCTCCTTATATAGATATTCTCTGTCACAAACTTCTAGAAAGTCTGATGTCATCCTCAGAAAGTCAGAGTTACTTGCAAAGAAAGAAAACTCTGCTAGAACTCCTTCTCTGAGGCCCCCTCCCATGAATTATGCCAATTATGCCTTAGGGCTGCCCTCCCTACAGCTGGTGCTCCCAAGGTCTTCTGGTCTTTGCTTAATTGTGCTTCTTATCTGAGCTGTGGAGCAAATCTTTCCTGCATTCCTTGGGCCCGTTTATGGTCTTTCATCTCCTGGTGCTAAATTACATTTTCTTTTCTTCAAGACTGAAAGTATGTTTTCTGCTAATTATTTCTCTGAGCTGACCTGTATTTTTCCTCTGAGCCTGACTCTGTGTATTTCTACTCAAAGCAAGGCCTCCAGACTGCAGCAGGCCACAAAGCTCTCTTGTAGCATATACTTTCTTGGATAGCCCACAGGATCTTCTTGTATCATCGTGCAAACTGCAGGCAGGCCAGGATTACAGTCACAGATAGCAGCTGAAGGAGCAAAACTATCCCTAAGCCAAATTTTCCAACACTCATAAGCTCTAAATCTCCTGTGACCTCCTTAAGGAACATTCCCATATATAAGATATAGAACTGATCCTAGCAGAAAGCATGGAAGCCTGGAAGGTTCGACGTCCAAAGGCGTCAAGAGTCCTACACTCACATCCTGGAGGATTAGATGCATGCCTTTTTGCACTCTTTATCCTTCTCATTGCTGACTCCACCACCATGGAATGGTGTGGTAATTGAGTCTTCTGAAATACAGAACAAGGAGGAACTCGATACATGGTGTCGAGTCTTCGAGAGTGAGGAGATGTGGTTAGAGGTGTTTCCCACAACCTTAACATGAGATCATGCAAGATCTCATGAATAGGAAAGGTAGCTGCCTCCTTGGGAGCTTTAGGGTATTGCAGGATTTCTAATTCCTTTGCCCTAGGCTCTTTTTCAGGAGCCACTGTGATGGAAAGACCTCGAGACACATCTCAAATAAAATCCTGAAAGGACATATCCTCTGGTGGAGACATCCTACGCTGAAGAGAAGAATCATCCTCAGGAAGAAGTACTCTGGTATCGGAAGAGCTGTCAGAGTCTTCAGAATCATCCGAGGATTCGAAGTACCTCCCATCCGGGTGATTGCGCAAGGCACGGTACCGGTACCGATCTAAGTCGGCATCAGAGTGGTCCGGTACTGACCTGTCGATACCGGATGGATACGCATGACTCGGTCCCGGTAGAATACCTGCCAATGTCGATGCAGTCGGTGCCGGCACCGGTTGAATTGTCTGAAGCGGTTTCAGGGGCATCGAGGCCGTGAGAAGAGCCACCAGACTGCGTTCAATAGCCAAGAATCTCTGGTCTATCGACGCTGCCGATGCTTGGTTATCGGTACCGGATGAAGTGGCCGGTACCCCAGAGCATGGCACCAGTAGTTCTGCCGAGGTTGAAGCCACGAGAACATCCTGGAGCCCTGTTAGTGCTTTGGAAGCCGAAGCCTCCCGCTGGGGCAATTTTGCCGGTGAAAGTCCCTCAAGGGCAACGCCAGAGGCATCTCGCTGTCTAAAAGGAGATCTATCCTTTGAGGACAGGCTAGATTTATGTTTAGTTATCCGAGATCCATGGGAGGAAGATGAAGCCCTGGAAGATGTCGATGCCACGGAGGCTGCATCGGAGGGAAAAAGGGTGCTAAGTTTAGCAGCTCGATTCTGCCGGCCCCTTTTCGACATCATCCCACGGGCAACACACTGAAATAAGAGTGGTCAGGACCTAAACATTTGAGGCACCACTCATGGGTGTTGGTGACAGAGATGATACCGCCACACTTAGAACACTTTTTAAAACCCAAAGCGGGTTTTTCCATTCTGAAAGAATAGTTGGGCCTAGTGCCCCAAATGGCACGTGGCACCTGAAGAGAAAATTACTGGAAAGACTCCAGAAGAAAGTTTTTTGTTTTGCTTTGAAGAAAAGAAAGAACCACCACTGGCGGTACCGGTGTAGCATCGAGGGAAGGCAGACGCGACCGCAAAAAAGAAGAATAGAAGGGATTTTTTTCTGCGGTGACAGGATGTGCGACCTGTCGGCTCCGTGGAAAACAAAGAACTGGAGAGAGACAGTTGGGAAAGGCGGGAAGGCAGCACGCAGGCGGGGTGGGATGCTCCCAAAAGCTTTCCTATTGGATGCTGGGGAGCGTTCCCGCGCAGGCTCCGTCTGTACCGAAGATACCCATATGTGAAGACTACATTCCTGCTTGTTCCTGGAGATAATATATTAGGCCAAAAAAAAAAAAAAAAAAGAAACCCAAGAACCACAAAGGTGGTAGGAGGAAAGTTTACTAATATGTGCAAAACTAACACATTTGGAGATATTGCCTCTGGTAGAAACAGCATTAAGACATCAAAATCAACACATCCCCGCTGCTTTTAAGGAGCAGGGACTACTACATTCATTCGAAATGTCACCTGGCTATTTCTTTCAGCTTTGTGTTTCCCCCTCAAGGTCCCATTGTTTTGTCATAACTTCTTTTATTGTTGAACTTTTGAAGGTTAAGGTGGTGCGTGTGTTTTGCAATATAACACATCCTGTTCTTACAAGTCTTTTTTTTTCTTCCATAAATCACACTTCAGCTCAATGGGTTATGCTCAGTCTCTGTCACACATTGATGCAATGTTTCTCATATGGGATCAGCGCAGCAGCATCCAAAATTTACTTTGGTTCACAATGGTGGGAATACTCTGAAAAGGAACTTTACTACACTAACATCTCCTCAAGGATCGAAATACACATCAACCAAAATCAAAAGTGAAGCATCTTAATGATTTTGTTCATTTCATTTAGCAACTTACAGATCAATATTTAAAAATGCAGTCAGTGTTTTTTCTAAATGCTGGACATGGTATTTATATCATCCACATGTATTCAGTGGCACTGAATACATGTATGGCCTCGAAGCTGTAAATATAGTGACAATATTCAGCTGCTGTGAGAGTCATCTTTCAAAACGTTGCCTAGGTGAAGATGTCAAATAGGCATTTATTTTGAGCCTATTTTATAAAACTGCCCCAAAGATCCTACAGAAATCACGGCTAAAATGAAGCCACAGACATTTATACTTGCTCGGGATTAAGTGTTTGCATGTTCAGTATGCATGAAGAAGCATACTTTATAAAGTAAGTGTTTAAATTGTTATTCTGCTGTGCTCTGCCTACCTAATGCTCCCAAACACGCCTATACCATAGCTGTGTACTTGTTTGCACAGGGTAATTTTATGAAAGGAATATACATTCAAAAGTTCCTTTATAAAATTATACCCTATGGAAATAGAAATGACAAGAAGGTGGCTCATGAGTAGGCCCTCAAGCACTGTAGGCATCATTATTAATGTCTATTATAGATATGGTCCTGCCGCACTGGGTGAACTTTTTAAACCCATTGGCTAGTTTGTGAAACATTTTGCACGGAGAAATAGTCACAGCAAAATCAAACAGCTCAATTTTGAAAGAAAAAGCAATCCAATCAGTGCACTCGAGGCCTGAAAGCGGCCTACAGCAGCTATGTGGTAAAAAAGAAAAAAAACACCCGAAAAACTTACTTAAGGGCACTAATGGGAAAATGACAAGCAGCAATGGTGGTGGAGGTAGAGAGAAATTTACAAATGAAGAATGAGGAGATAAGATGCAATGGTAGCAGGCAGGAACTCGCATACATAAGATCCTTGTGGTCTTGGGCAAGTCACTTATCCCTCCATTGCCCATGTTCCCTGTAAGTATTAGTGTATGTGTCTCATATCCCCTCGTGTTAAATGTATCCCCAATTGTGTTGCGACCACTTTGATTGAAGGATATGGTGGTATACAAAACTGTCTAATTAAATCACATCACATAACCCCAGAGAATGTATAACAGCACATGATACCTCCTAAACACTGTATGTATAGAAAATGTTTTTTGCATCACTGTATATAGCCCATCTTGTACATAGCTCAAACCACTCTAGCGCACAACACAACACACATTGTACATAGCTCAAACCAATCTAGCACACAATACAACACACACTCAACTAAACTTCTCCCTCACTGCATGTTTAACACTCTCACTTTACCCGATTGTTTGCTGTGATACCACCTTGATTAATAAGATAAGGCGGTTTAGAAATACTGTTAAATAAATAAATTAGAATCACTCGCAGTTCTAGAAAGAGCTGGGAGAAGTTCCTGAGCAGAGCTACATGAATGATCTCACTCATATTGTGGGCATTTACCACAAAGAAACCCACTAAACCTGGGTGCCCTGTTATAGAATTCACCTTCCATATGGATAGGGCTGGTCTGTAAGAATTTTCAGCGGCAGTATGGAGCTAATTTTATAAATTTTTCTGCATGTGAAATGGCTTTGATAAAATCAACAGTTTATCTGACACAACACCGCCATACTGAGGTAAACTCAATATTTATTTATTTAATACTCTTATATACCGCGCTATTCGACATCAGTGCGGTTTACATGGAACATCAAAGAGTTTTTACGGTGGGGTTACACCGTAAATTACAGATAACAGGGAGAATTAACTTGGATAACATGTTAACTATTTACACAAAAAGCATACCAGAAAGTATATACACTATGTATATCATATTGTGGAATGGTGGGTACACAATAAGCAAGAGACAAAATCAGGAATGGATGGTAATTGGATATTTATTCATGAAGAACCCCAACGCGTTTCAGCGCGTACGCCTTCTTCAGGGGGTACACAGCTAAAACCATAAATACAATCAAATAAATATACATATAAAATGAATTAAGATTAAAACCCCATACGATTATATTAATATAAACATATAAAAACACAACATAATTAAAAATAAAATTAGCATGATAAAACCTATATTCCAAACGCAGGACATCTGAAAAACAGCACCAATGATGACCATGTTAACTTCCATGGAGGTATTTAGTACATTTATAAGATGACAATCTAACCTTACACAACATGTAAATTTCTAAAAAACAATTTAAGAAAGCCAACAGAAAAACATTTATAACACCCTTATACATTCAAAAGTTATATGTACTACTACTTGAGGGTGTATTGTGTTCAACACAGAAAACAATCACTTGTATGAAACTCAAAATGTGGTTAAAAAGTAAACTGGCAAGAATGCTGACCTGAGTCGGCAGACTCGATTCACGATTACCATCAACCTGCAAGGTCCCGAAAAGAACCGCTACATGTAACACTGGAAGTGAAGAAAAGAAACTTTATGCTTTATATTAATTTAAAGTGGATCGGGTAATGTCATACTCACTATCATATGTTCTCAAAATAAAAAACATTGCATAAAAATCCCACCTTTGCAGTTTTGGAGATGCACCGTCAGGAGATTACTTTAGATCCGAATAAAGAAAGTCGGACTGGCAAACTGACAAATTTAACAACGCCGTTACTCGCGTCAAAAAGAGAAGGAGCATGCGTGGTAGGTAGAACTGTCATTCAAGAAAAATTGCAACAATGATCACTGAAATCTAAAGGGGCATATTCGATCATATAGCCTCTTCTAAAATTGTAATCAATGTGTGGGTGTTGCTACTTACATTGAAGTCGTGCTACATCTCAAGGTCAGAAAAAACGTCTTAGAATGAAGGGAAAAAACATCTTAAAATGAAGGAAAAAAACATTGGCCGAAACTGTTTATTCAAAAAGAAAATCTTTAAGACACAGATTCCATTAAAATGTATTTACTAGTATAAACTATCCTACGGTGATCGCGCTATTAGGTTCCATATCGAACGCAGTAGTTTACAATGGCCATTATAGCAATGCCTTTTGTATTGATGTGGATTGTAGATAACAATAGTATGTGATATCGCAAGATCCACTCATGTGCCATTATAATTAAGTATATATATCTACTACTGTTTATTACTCATGTAAAAGACCATGACGAGAGGACAACAGTATAGCTCCAACAAGTAACAAACTTATCAAAGAGCTGCTGCATAGCATCATTCGTATATGTATGGCAACAATGTGCTCCGTCAATAATTGTGTTTTTAAACCCTACCCAAACCTGACCCTTAGTAAAACTACTCCCGTGCACTATCTTCAAGGGAACTAAAAATGGTTAAAGAGGATAATTAAAAAAGGGGGCATTCTTAAATAGCCCAGGTACATAGTTGCTAAGTAGGTTCTCAACACTAAGAGTTTTTAACATTAATAGTGTTAAATTATTTATTTATAAGAGTATTAGGTTCCTACATGGTTGTAATAGGTGGACAGCCATGTTGTTAATATTGAGACACGGACAAGAGTAATCATAATCTATATCTACTCCCTTCGGCTCTTTAGTCCGTTTTTTAGACCGTTTTTGTTAATTTTATATAATTTTAACCGGATTGGTGCTCAATAGGGGAGCGGGTTGATTGTTCGACAAGATATATAGAGTGTTAATGCGCTCATATGAAAAGGTTTTTTGCCACCTTTTTTAATTATCCTCTTTAACCATTTTTAGTTCCCTTGAAGATACTGCACGGGAGTAGTTTTACTAAGGGTCAGGTTTGGGTAGGGTTTAAAAACACAATTATTGACGGAGCACATTGTTGCCATACATATACGAATGATGCTATGCAGCAGCTCTTTGATAAGTTTGTTACTTGTTGGAGCTATACTGTTGTCCTCTCGTCATGGTCTTTTACATGAGTAATAAACAGTAGTATATATATATACTTAATTATAATGGCACATGAATGGATCTTGCGATATCACACACTATTGTTATCTACAATCCACATCAATACAAAAGGCATTGCTATAATGGCCATTGTAAACTACTGCGTTCGGTATGGAACCTAATAGCGCGATCACCGTAGGATAGTTTATACTAGTGAATACATTTTAATGGAATCTGTGTCTTAAAGATTTTCTTTTTGAATAAACAGTTTCGGCCAATGTTTTTTTCCTTCATTTTAAGATGTTTTTTCCCTTCATTCTAAGACGTTTTTTCTGACCTTGAGATGTAGCACGACTTCAATGTAAGTAGCAACACCCACACATTGTTTACAATTTTAGAAGAGGCTATATGATCGAATATGCCCCTTTAGATTTCAGTGATCATTGTTGCGATTTTTCTTGAATGACAGTTCTACCTACCACGCATGCTCCTTCCCTTTTTGGCGCGAGTAACGGCGTTGTTAAATTTGTCAGTTTGCCAGTCCGACTTTCTTTATTCGGATCTAAAGTAATCTCCTGACGGTGCATCTCCAAAACTGCAAAGGTGGGATTGTTATGCAATGTTTTTTATTTTGAGAACATATGATAGTGAGTATGACATTACCCGATCCACTTTAAAATAATATAAAGCATAAAGTTTCTTTTCTTCACTTCCAGTGTTACATGTAGCGGTTCTTTTCGGGACCTTGCAGGTTGATGGTAATCGTGAATCGAGTCTGCCGACACAGGTCAGCATTCTTGCCGGTTTACTTTTTAACCACATTTTGAGTTTCATACAAGTGATTGTTTTCTGTGTTGAACACAATACACCCTCAAGTAGTAGTACATATAACTTTTGAATGTATAAGGGTGTTATAAATGTTTTTCTGTTGGCTTTCTTAAATTGTTTTTTAGAAATTTACATGTTGTATAAGGTTAGATTGTCATCTTATAAATGTACTAAACACCTCCATGGAAGTTAACATGGTCATCATTGGTGCTGTTTTTCAGATGTCTTGCGTTTGTAATATAGGTTTTATCATGCTAATTTTATTTTCAATTATGTTGTGTTTTTATATGTTTATATTAATATAATCGTATGGGGTTTTAATCTTAATTCATTTTATATGTATATTTATTTGATTGTATTTATGGTTTTAGCTGCGTACCCCCTGAAGAAGGCGTACGCGCCGAAACGCGTTGGGGTTCTTCATGAATAAATATCCAACTACCATCCATTCCTGATTTCGTCTCTTGCTTTTTGTGTACCTGGTTGGCGTTGCAAGAGCGCTGCTCCTCGTTGTGTTTCTTCTATCATATTGTGGAATGGTTACTGGGTGGTTAATGATCTGTGTTGAGTGCGGGGCACTTTGGCGTACCTACTTTCGGGTAGCACTTGAGGAAGAGGTGATGCTTCAGTGCCTTCCTGAATTTAGTTATCTCTGTGATTGCTCGTATGCTGGGTGGCAGGGCATTCCAGCTTCTAGGTACACAAAGACTGAAAGCTCTGTTTGCGGTTGCCTGTGTACAATGGGTTATTGCTTTGGGGATTACCATAGTATTTATTGCTGTGTCTCGTCTGGCCCTGGTGGGGGTAGTCATGAAAGTAAGGCTCGCAAGAGATGAGGGGGAGAGCCCCTTGATGGCCTTTAATGTTAGTAGCAAGATCTTGAAGGCAATCCTACCGTGAACTGGGGCCAGTGGAGACTTTTGAGGATAGGTGTTATATGGTCATGTCTTGGAGCAGCTGGTTCATGAAACGACCAGAGGGGAAGCCATATTAGACCTAATCCTTAGTGGAACACCAGATCTAGTGCAAGAGATAAGGTTGTTGGGGCCACTTGGCAATAGTGATCATAGCATGATTGCCTTTGATTTAATTAGTGGAGGAGGGATAATAAGGAAATCCACAGTACTACCTTTTAACTTTCGAAAGGGAGACTATGATAAAATGAGGAAAACAGTTAAGAAAAAACTAAAAGGAGCAGTTGCAAAGGTTAAAGACGTACATCAGGCTTGGCTGTTGAAAAATACTACCTTGGAAGCCCAGACCAGCTGTATTCCACGCTTTAAGAAAAGTGAAAGGAAGTCCAAAAAACTGCCAGCATGATTTAAAGGTGAGGTCAGAGAGGCTGTTGTTGCCAAAAAAGCATCTTTCAGGAAATGGAAAAAAGAGCCAAAAGACGAAACCTGGCAACAGCACAAGCACTGGCAAGTCAAATGCAAGGCATTGATAAGGCAGGCAAAGGGAGAATTTGAGAAGAAGCTTGCTGCGGAAGCAAAAACGCGAAGTAAAGACCTTTTCAAGTACATTCTTAGCAAAAAACCTGTGAGAGAGTCAGTTGGTCCATAAGATGAAAAAGGGGTTAAAGGAGCACTAAGAGGCGACAAGGCGATAGCGGAGAGACTGAATGAATTCTTTGCTTCGGTCTTTACTGAGGAAGATGTAGGGGTGTTACCCATGACTGAAGTGGTATTTAAAGGTGCGGAAGAACTGAAGGAAATATCGCTACATCGGGAAGATGTATTACAACTATTAGATAAGCTGAAGAGTAGCAAATTACCTGGGCCGGATGGTATACATCCAAGGGTGTTGAAAGAACTGAAATACGAGATTGCAGACCTGCTATTAGTAATCTGTGAACTATCATTAAAATCATCTCTAATACCTGAAGATTGGAGGATCGCCAATGTAACACCAATTTTTAAAAAGGGTTCCAGGGGTGATCTGGGAAACTACAGACCGGTGAGCCTGACATCAGTACCGGGAAAAATGATAGAAAAAATCATAAAGAATAAAATTACTCAGCATGTAGATAGTCATGACCTAATGGGAGACAGCCAACATGGCTTTAGACAAGGAAGATCTTGTCTTACTAATCTGTTCTGTTTTTTTGAAGGAGTAAATAATCAGGTGGACAAAGGTGAGTCGGTTGATATTGTGTATCTGGACTTTCAGAAAGCCTTTGACAAGGTCCCTCATCAGAGACATTTGGCAAAACTAAAGAGTCATGGGATAGGAGGCAGTGTACTATTGTGGATCAGGAACTGGTTAAAAGATAGAAAGCAGAGGGTAGGGCTAAATGGCCAATTTTCCCAATGGAGAAAGGTGAATAGTGGTGTACCCCAGGGATCTGTGCGGGGTCCGCTGCTTTTTGACATATTCATAAATGACCTGGAAAGTGGAATAACGAGTGAGGTTATCAAATTTGCAGATGACACAAAACTATTTAAAAGCTGTTAAAACCCAAGAGGATTGTGGAAAATTGCAAGAGGATCTTGATAAATTGGAAGACTGGGCATCAAAATGGCACATGAAATTTAATGTGGACAAGAGCAAGGTTATGCACCTAGGGAAGAACAACCCAAACTATGGTTACATGATGCAAGGTTCCACATTAGGAACCACCACCCAGGAAAAAGATTTAGGCGTCATTGTGGATACCATGTTAAAACCCTCGGCCCAGTGTGCAGCAGCGGCCAAGAGAGCAAATAGAATGATAGGTATGATAAGGAAAGGAATGGAAAATAAAACAAAAGATATTATAATGCCTCTATATCGTTCCATGGTGAGACCGCATCTTGAATATTGTGTAATTCTGGTCGCCGTATCTTAAAAAGGATATAGCGATTTTAGAAGAGGTTCAGAGAAGAGCCACCAAAATGGTAAAGGGAATGGAAGGATACTCCTATGAAGAAAGGCTAAAAAGGTTAGGGCTCTTTAACCTGGAAAAGAGACGGCTGAGGGGAGATATGATAGAAGTCTATAAATTAATGAATGGAGTGGAACGGGTAAACGTAGATCGATTGTTTACCTTATCAGAATATAGAAAGACTAGGGGACATGCAATGAAGCTACAGGATAAACTATTTAAGACTAATAAAAGAAAATATTTTTTCACTCAACGTGTAGTCAAGCTCTGGAATTTGTTACCGGAGGGTGTAGTAAAGGCTGTTAGTGTAGCTGGGTTTAAAAAAGGTTTGGACAAGTTCCTGGAGGAAAGGTCCATAAACCATTATTAAGAAGGGACCCAGGATATCAATGCTTGAACCAATACAAGCATTGTGGAACCTGTGTCCCTTGGGGAAACTGCTAGGTACATATGACCTAGATTGGCCACTGTTGGAAACAGAATACTGGGCTTGATGGACTTTGGTCTGACCCAGTATGGCATATCTTATGTTCTTATGTTCTTGAGGCCCCATTTAGAACTCTGGCTGCAGAGTTCATGGCAAGTTGGAGTGGAGTTAGGGTGGATTGAGGTAGCCCTTGCAGTATCGCGTTTGCATAGTCGAGATGTGGAATAGTTAGCGCCTGAAAGATCGTTCTGAAATTACCACATATTGAAACATGCATTAACCACGCATCACATGAGGAAGAGGGGTCTGGGCAGGATTGGGAAAGAGTGGGCATTGATTGCACATTGTGGTTAGCGCAGGTATCAGTAGCACACGTGAATTGTCAGTTTTGCAGTTAGTGTGTGTGCACCTACTGCCACCTCAATAGGTGGCGATGGGCACACCCGCAGTAATTGCTAAGGGCTGGAAGACCCAGGGGCTTGCCTGCACAGTAACTGTGTGTCACATACTGGCCACGCATTGTGGAACCTGTGTCTTTTGGGGAAACTGCTAGGTACTTTTGACCTAGATTGGCCACTGTTGGAAACAGGATACTGGGCTTGATGGACCTTGGTCTGACCCAGTATGGCATATTTTATGTTCTTATGTAAATCATCAGGTTGCAGCAGGGGGCATAGATATCTGAGTGTTTTGATTTTAAGATATGCTGATTTGACCATGTTGCCGATGTGAGTCTTCGTGTCCAGTTTTTGGTCCAGTGTTACACCCAGGTAACTGATTGTGGACTTGGTTTGCAGTTCTACATCTCCGACTTTTAGATTGGCTGGTGGGCAGAAGTTAGGGTTTCTGGTAATGAACAGCACTTCAATCTTCTTGTGTTGTATCTGGAGATTCTGATTTTGGAGCCAGTTTTCCACTGCACTGAAACAGTTCGTTAGTGATGAAAGATCGATCTGGTCGGTCTTGAAGGGTGTGTAGAGCAGGACATCGTCGGCATATATCATGCATTCAATGTTGAATGAACGTATGAGGTCGCAGATGGGCTGCATGTAGATGTTAAACATTAGGGCTGATAGGGAGGATCCCTGCGGAACGCCTTGTTTCTGGTGGAACGGTTCAGATGTTGAGGTCTCTGTTCGCACATGCCGCCATCTATCAGATAAGTATGATTTACACCATATAATATATCCAAACAACTTCAGCAACCATTAACCATCCAGTTATTCTTTTCAGTTATTCTTACTACTACCTTAAATGATCTCTCTAAAGGCAATCCAAAGCTCCTTCAGTACCCAATACCAACGCAAGAAGGAGAAAAGACCTCAGTAACTTGGGCTGTCCCACTACATGGCAGTTGTCCACCGTCTCAAGGGGAACTGCTTACACCACCAGGCAGGCCTAAAAAACTCTTCTCTTTTATAATTAAATCAAATAACATTATATTTCTAATTTTATTTACTATATCTTTTGAAATAAATTAGCCACACAATCAGCAGCATTTAAATATTCCTTCAGGGATACCACAACTCCGCCTACTGACTAGGCATGTCAGTTTTGCTCCAACAATCTGCAATTTAAATAGAAAAATAGGCCAAGAGTAGCACTCAAAATTCAGAAAACCACTTATATCAGCCATTTAACTTTGTGACATCCTCTGAAGATCCACACTCAACCAAGCCCTACGAAGACCTTCGTTTCACAGACCATGCTTCATCAGGGGCTTTTCTCACGATAACACAAGAGGACTTTCTTGGCTCCAAAAGAAAAATGCGGTCAGGAAGTTTAAAATGATGTCTTTCTAGGTGTAGGCATTTCTGTCCGTTTCGATTGGTTCAAGTGCGAATTTAAACTTCCTGGTGGTTTGCTGAATTTTGAGTGCTACTCTTGGCCTATTTTTTTCTGTTTAAATTGCAGATTGTTGGAGCAAAATTGGCATGCCTAGTCAGTGGCCACAGTTGTAGTATCCCTGAAGGAATATTTAAATGCTGCTGATTGTGTGGCTAATTTATTTCAAAAGATTTAGTAAATAAAATACTGTAGGTGGTGTAAGCAGTCCCCCTTGAGGAAGTGAACAACTGCCGTGTAGTGGGACTGCCCAAGTTACTAAGGTCTTTTCTTCTTCTCACGTTGGTATTGGGTACTGAAGGAGCTTTGAGTTGCCTTTAGAAAGATCATTTAAGGTAGTAGTAATGAGAAAAGGATAAATGGATGGTTAGAGGTTTTGTTTGGATATATCTGATAAAATTAAATCACACAAACGTATGCATGGTGCAATTAGGCACGTACTCATAAGCGACCTTACAGTAAGAGTGCTCAGGGGAAAGGTTTGGGCAGTGCACAGGTGGTGGCGTGATTTATGTGTGTAGTTTATAAAATACGTACATACTTTTACATATAAGGCGTAAACATCCATAGCTTCAATCTTCAGATGGGGAGTGAGTATTACTGGTTTGATGACATCATCCTATATAGGATCCCATGCGGCCCACAGCCAGCCAATATTTCAGTCACAAAGCAATGTGGCACATATCCCATGCCCAAAAAAGGAGGCCAACAAACTACTGAGAACCATGCTTAACACCAGGACAATTAAAAACTAATGCCCAACTTAAACAAATCTCTGAAGACTAAAAGAACCAAACACCCACTAGTCTCTGGAGACATCGCTTCAGGAAAACAAAAAGCGCAGGATGCCTTAACCATGAGAGGCTTCTCAACTAGTCTGGAGGGATGCAAGGAAAGAAAATTAGCAGGTAAGATCTAATTTCTCCTTCCCTATCCCTCCAGACTAGTCTAGATGCATGGTCTCAATGAATCAGATAATGTTCTCATTAACCAGCTTGCCATCCCTTCATACCAGCTTTTTTATTGCCCTAGATCAGCTAAAAGAGGTGGAGGGGTATTCATAATTGTGAAGGATGATTTCCAGTTTAAGACCATCAAATCTAGCTCCACAAATGACATGGACTCCATCACCATATCCAACATGCACACAACACTCTGCCTCGCATACAAAGCATCAACAGGCAACTGCAACCTTTCTCCACTGATCGAGGAAGCATGCAGCAACAACCATTGTAACAAATGGTTCATTTTCCTGGGGGACCTCAACCTACCCACCACATCTAACAAACAATCCTCATACTTCCTCGAGGCCATGGATTCTCTCCAATTCAAGCAGATAGTCTCTGATCCAACCCAGAGGAAGGGGAAGAATCTTATACCTCATCTTTACCCTAGCCAACTGTCCATTCCAGCACCTATCAGTGCTTACACTAAGCACTCCAATGCCATGGTCAGACCACAAGATGCTTACCTTCTTTTTACCACAGCTCCCCAACACATCCCTCCTCGACCCATCTTCTAACCATGAATGCAGATTTCGTCCGTTCGACAAGGATACATTCTTAAATGAAATTCTCCCAATGGCCTATGTAGATCTAACTGACCTTAATTCCCTGATCTCCACTTGGAATAAACACATCTCATCCTATGAGACTATACCTAGCAATGCAAGCCACATCAGAAGACTTCACCATGTTTCATGATATACCCCTGAACTAAAGAATTAAGGACAAACTCTGACAGCAGGAATAAAGATGGAGGCACTCCAAGAACCAGCCTACTACTCTGCACACATTGTTTCCCAAGACAAATATTGCCTATTGACTTACAACAACAAAAAAAATATCACGCCAAGCTTATCGGATCCTCAATAAACTGACCCAGAGAACTATTCAATATTGCACTAAACAGTTTAAAAAAGCATATCCCTAAGAAGTCTAATGTCCCTTTAACCCCATCTGACAAGGCCCAATTCCTCCAATCTAAGCTAGCTCCCGTCAACAGATCTGCCTGGCAGACCCCTAAACCAAACAGCGAACTCCCCGTTCAAAATGGTCCGATTTCAGCACTCTATCCACAGAGCAGCTGGAATATATCATCACAAACCTCAACACTACTTCTCCTGGATTAAATTTAATGAGCATGAGCTCACTCTAGCCCTGCTAAACATTGCACAAGCATCCCTATCACTGGGCCATATGCCTAATAATCTCAAGCATGCTTCCGTAAGGCCTCTAATAAAAATTCCTACAATGGATTATTCATAATCTTCATACAGAACCATTTCCAGTATTCCTTGCCTTGCTAAAATCATTGAGAAAACAGTACAACTACAGCTCCAGGACCACATCAATATTCATGCCCCTCTTGACCAGCAACAGCATGGTTTCAGATCACTCCACAGCACTGAAACTTTATTGACCTCCCTCCTAGACATCCTAATAAAAGGAACCGAAAAGATCACACAAGGCTTTATCCTCACCTTCCTTAATATCTCCACCACCTTTGACTCAATGAACACTGCCTGTCATGCTTCTATTCAATCGGCCTAAGAGGAAAAACTCTACAGTGGTTCCAATCCTAAATTATCAATAGGTTAAAATAGGATCCAATACCTCACTTCCCTACAAACAATACCAAGGACTACCCCAAGATTTTGCCCTATCCTCCCTACTATTTAACATTTTCAAACAACCACTGTGTACCATAATCCGAAATCATAACATTCTCTATCATCTCTACGCTGACATCCTAATCCACACACCCTTCTCCACCAAAAACCCAGATAACTTTGCAATAAATAACTGCTGCAAAGTACTCCACATAACCTCACATTCGCTCCCCCATCCACAATAAACCTGGCCAACACTACTCTTCATGTTAAAGACGAAATCAAATATCTAGGCATAACCCTTGACCAGAGACTAAGCTTCCACAATCACATCAAGGAAGTCACAAGATCAGCTTACTATAAAATGAGAACTGTTCAGAACCTTACCCCTCTGCTTGAATACAAGGACTTTGGGGATGTATGCCAGGCCCTTTTCACTCTAATCTTTGACTATGGAAATATCATCTAGCAAGGACTCCCAAAGGTTAGTTTACTCCCATTACAACTCGCACAAAATACTGTTGCCAGAATCACAGGAACCCTTTGATTATCTCACATTACTCCTGTTCTGAACCAATTTCACTGCCTTTCCCATCTATATGAGGGTCAAGTATAAATTCTCCCTAAATATATTCAAAATTCTAAATAAGTTCTCCAAAGACATCCTTCAGACACTTATTCAGACACCCTCTAACAATGGGGAGAGGAGGAAAGACAACCAAAACGTACTCATTGTTCCATCTTCAATTGCTCAATCCAATCAGGTCACTTCAAATATAGCATTCTCCCTATATGCATCCTCTATATGGAATTCCCCCACACCAGATTTACGATCATTAAATACCATAATTGAGTTCCGTCGCAGGCTGAAAACACACTTATTCCTTGAACATTTTGGCTCCAATATCTAACAGCACAACCCCCATATGTACACCCTCATACTAACCAATCTTACCTTACACTTCATGTTGCTGACCAAAATTTGACCCACTGTACATCTCATATAACCTGTACCTCTTCCTTTGTTATAAATGTTATAAGTTATACCACATTCTACTACTGTTACTTTTAAGTTACAAGTTTTTACTTTAGTTATACACTGTTAATCCTCATTGTTATAAGATATACTTTTAGTTATTTATCTGCTTATGAAGTTACATGTAAAATTGTCTCTCTCATGTTTTAAGTACATCGCTATGACTTATAGCGGTATAAAAAAGTTGTTAATTGATGGAAAGCACCCAAGCAGTATTAACAAAGGCAGGATCCATGCAATCCTGCTTTCAACACTCTCACTGCCAATGCCACATCCTGTCGAGTCTGAATATCCAAACTATAATGTTTGGCAAGGGAATGCAGAAAAGACCATATTACTGCCTTATAAATATCCTGCAGAGGAACTAGACCAGGGGTGGGGAACCATGCGGCCTTTTGGGAGCATGAAGTGCGGCCTTCTGCGGCCTTCTTAACCCTTTCCAGGCCGAGCCCAAAACTCTTGGGATCCAAAATTCTGACTAAATATTCCTATCAAATGGTATATAATACATGACAATAGCAGAAGGAAAATCACTATTAGAACATATTGAATAAGACGGGTACAATTTTCCTGAAATATGCAAAAATTAACCAGGCTGCAGAATGTGGATTAAAAATTTAAAGTAGGCCTTGAAAGGGTTAAACAAGTTTTCATATCGTTATATATATGACATTGATTAACATATGTGAACTGATTTTGGCAATATGGTGATTCCACTAAGAGATGATTCTCGGTAAAAGCCGTTATCTGGCCGCAATAAGGTGGTATCGCTTATCTTATTATAGTTCTTGGAGGCAATAAAAAGGTCACCCGAAATGTCCATCGCCGGCGACGTCTGTATGGGGAACTGGCGATACACTACACCAGATAACAGACGCTGACAGATGCGGAACTGGTGTGGCGTAACATCACGGCTTCGGATAAATATATCACGATGAGACTCAGGAGAATGCGGAGGAAGAGTAAGGGTTGGAATGAAAGAACGCATTATCGAATCAGTTTCGAGTTGGCGGTGAAGCATAGTGGTCGCGCGTGTGAGTCGAAGTGTGTCGTGTAGAGGAGTGTGCCTCAGCCTTGGCACGTGTAGGACGTAAAACCACAGTACGAGGAGGTACCCGGTGTGTGACGTTGAATAAATTTTCAACATTTTCGTTCAAATTTGTATGTGAAGAAACAAATTCATGATTGCAACAAAAAAGAATTGGCGCTAGTTTTGAAACTGAAATTTCTCCTCCACCTTCTGGCAACACTGTGGTGACAGTTACTAACTGGCTGGCATAGAGAGTGCAGCGTTTGTGGTTCCTTTCTTCAGAGTGTTTGTCACTTAATTACATTTTTTTTTTTTTGCTTTCCATCATGTCGAAAAAAACAAAAAGGTCGCTGAAAGAACACAGTGTTTAACGATGAGTGGGAATTGCAATACTACGTTGTTTCTGAGAAGGATAAAATGAGTTGCTTCCTCTATGATTTCAACGGTAAAAAATACAATGCACATCAACACTAATCTACTCATAAGGACAATAAATACATTAAGCTAGAAGGTGAATCCCGAAAGATTGCTTTACAAAAATTTAAAGAAGGGAAGCAAAAGCAGAAGCAGTTATACCAATCAGTGCAGAGTATCGGAAACGCCAACTACAGAATCTACTTATAAAGTGGCGTATATACTTGGGGAAAAAAGGTAAGCCATTGAGTGATGCGGAAATTATAAAAGATTGCATTGCAGAGGTTGTAGGATGCTTAGATCCCAATAAGGTTAACTACAAACAACTGCTTCTTTTAAAAAGAAAGCGTAGTTACTCACCTGTAACAGGTGTTCTCCAAGAGCAGCAGGAATCAGTCCTCACATATGGGTGACATCGATGTCGATGGAGCCCCCATGCGGAGCATTTCCCCAGTTTTCTAAGAAAGCCTTTGGGAATACACCCACACATGTGCGGTCCCCTTCCCGCCCAAAGGTGCCATCTTGCTCAGTCAGATGACATAGCTAAAAGACAGCACAAAACCAAAATGAACTATGTACAACTGCAACTCCCAGGGGAGGAGGGAGGGTTGTGAGGACTGATTCCTGCTGCTCCTGGAGAACACCTGTTACAGGAGAGTAACTACTCTTTCTCCAGGACCAAGCAGGAAGTCAGTCCTCACATATGGGTGACACCCTAGCTCTGGGCTACGAGGAACCCAGGCTGAAAAATAGAGTTCCCTCTGTGAAGCCTCATCATCAGGGAAAGAATTTTTACTGAGAAGAGATCCCACCGGTAGCCCAACAAGAGGGCTGGAGGGCAGGAGTTGCCTAAACCTCAAAGAGATTCCGGAGTACTTCCTGACCAAAAGCACTGTCCCTGCGGGACTCCCTGGACTCCCTCTCCAGGCAGTAATGGGCTGCAAAAGTCTAGCTTGAGGACCAAGTTGCAGCCCTACAGATGTCTGCCAACGGTACAGAGTGGAGATAAGCTACTGATGCAGCCATTGCCCGGACACGGTGAGCTGTGACTCGACCCTGCAAGGGAAGATCTGCTGCCCAGTAAGCCCAGGTGATGCAGTCCGCCACTCATATGGACAAGATACGCTTGGAGACAGGCAACCCCAAGTTGTTTGGGTCGAAGGAGACGAAGAGCTGAGTAGCCCTATGACCCTTAGTACGCTCAATGTAGAAAGACAAGGCCCTTCTACAGTCCAGGGTATGCAGGACTTCCTCAGCCCGGCTGGCATGGGGCCTAGGGAAGAATGTTGGAAGAACCACCTCCTGGTTGAGGTGGAAAGAGGAGACTACCTTCGGGAGGAACTTAGGATGAGTCCTAAGGACTACCCTGTTCCTATAGAAGCAAGTGTATGGCCTGTCACAGACCAGGGCTTGAAGTTCACTCACTCGTCTGGCCAAGGTCAGTGTCACTAGGAAAAGAGCCTTCCAAGAGAGGAAGCGGAGAGGACACGTAGCCATCGGCTCAAAGGGAGGGCGAGTAAGCCGCTGCAAGGCCACATTCAACTCCCACTCAGGGACTGGTGGACGGAGAGGAGGCTTTAGCAAGAGCAAGCCTCTGAGGAACCTGGACACCAAGGGGTGAACCGATAAAGAGTGCCCCTCCACCTGTGTGAGTGGTGGGCTGCCAGAGCAGAAAGGTGCACCCGAACAGAATTGGACTTAAGACTCTGATTAGACAAGTGTAGCAGGTACTGAAGCACCACTGGCACAGGACAAGAGAAAGGATTCTCCTGGCGTTTATCACACCACAAGGAGATCCGCTTCCACTTCAGGGCATAGGTCTTTCTGATGGATTGCTTCCTAGAGGCCAAGACCACCTCTTCAACTTTCTGAGGCAGGCCCCAGGGAGCCAGCACTACCCTTGCAGCCTCCAGGCCATCAAATTGAGACTTTTCAGATTGGGATGCAGAAGAGAACCCTGATCCTGAGAAAGAAGATCAGGTTGCAACCCCAGAGGGAGTGGGGTGCCCACCGCCAGCTGTAACAGAAGTGGGAACCAGGGCTGTCCCGGCCATCTGGGGGCTACCAATATGACCGAGGCCCTGTCCCTTAGAATCTTGAATAAGGTTCGGGCCACCAGGGGCGTGGGAGGAAACACATACAGGAGGCCCTTGGACCATGAGATCAGGAAGGCATCCGCTGTGAATCTTGTGGGATGCGGTTGCCTGGAGCAGAACTGGGGCAGCTGCCGGTTCAGGGGACTGGCAAAGAGGTCCATGGATGGAAGTCCCCACTTAAGGAAAATGTTTTGAACCACCAAAGGGTGCAGTCGCCATTCGTGAGGCTGTAGAACCCTGCTCAATCTGTCTGCCAGGAAATTTTCCTGGCCAGGAAGATAGACTGCCCTGAGCAGCATATTGTGTTGAAGTGCAAAAGAGCATAGGGCCTGTGCCTCCTGACACAGGAGCCTGTACCCCGTGCCCCCTTGTTTGTTCACATAGAACATCGCCACCTGGTTGTCTATCTGCACCAAGACAGATTGGTGGGCCAGGGTGTGAGAGAAGGCCTTGAGGGCTAAGATTATCGCCCGGAGTTCCAGGAGATTGATTTGTTGTGTGGCCTCCCAAGGAGACCAGAGGCCCTGTATGCATTTGTCCAGACAATGTGCACCCCAGACCTGCAAGGAGGCATCGGTTGTGAGTACCACAGTGGAAAAAGGTACCTGAAAAGGAATTCCCTGTAGAAGGTTTGGGGAGTGAAGCCACCACTGCAGGGAGTTCAGGAAGGGTTTGGACACCCTTACTTTGTCTCTTAGGCTTCCTGTAGCCTGCTTCCATTGAGTCCTGAGACACCACTGTGCAGGCCTCATATGCAGGCGGGCATTGGGGGTCAAATGCACTGTTGAAGCCATGTGGCCCAGGAGCCTTAGAGTCTGGCGGATACCAGTGGGTTGTCTAGAAACAGACTGGCCAAATCCATCAGCCTTCCTGCCCTGTCTTCTGGCAAGTAAGCTTTTGCGTGCAGGGAGTCTAACCGTGCCCCTATGAACTCCAGGTTCTGGGAGGGGAGCAAAGTGGACTTTGCGAAGTTTATGACAAAGCCTAGGTGTTGAAGGAGAGAGACAGTACGGAGGGTGGCTTGCCTGGCATCCTGGAGAGTCTGACCCCTGACGAGCCAGTCGTCCATAGGGGAAGACAAAGATACCCTGGTTTCTCAAATAAGCTGCCACCACAAACAGGCACTTTGTGAAGACCCGTGGGGCGGAAGTTAGGCCAAAGGGCAGTACCCTGTACTGAAAATGGTTTCCTCCTACCACGAACCTTAGGTATTTTCTGTGGTGTACACATCCTTCAGATCTAAGGAGCATAGCCAATCTCCCTGCTGGAGGTAGGGCAGCAGTGTTCCAAGAGTAAGCATCTTGAACTTTTAATTTTCCAAGAATTTGTTGAGATTTCTCAAGTCCAAAATGGGCCAGAGACCTCCAGTTCTCTTTGGCACAAGAAAGTACCTGGAGTAGAAGCCCTGCATCAGCTGGTGGGGAGGTACAGGCTCCACCACCCTGTCTTGAAGAAGACCTTGCAGTTCCTGGAGAAGGAGTTCCTGATGCAGAGTAGGCCTTGGAGGCTCCCCTGGGAAGTAGGAGGGGGGTACTTGATGGAAATGGAGCAGATAGCCCTTCTGGACTATGCTCAGTACCCAAGCATCTCTTGTGATGGGCGGCCACTGGTGGGCAAACAGGGCCAACCGACCTCCCGTGCTGAGATGGGCCAGCAGAGGTGGAAAGGCTATGCAGTGGGAGTCAAAAACCCCCTCCCTGCTGAGTAGGAGCAGAAGCTGGAGGCTTGGAGGCTTTTTGCCTACGGGGCCCATGTCCCTGCCCCTTGGCCTGCTGACCCTGCTGGGGAGCTAGGGAGGCCTGATAATCAGGGTAAGGTTTGTAGGCAGAAGCCTTCCTCGGGTAAAAGGTCTTTTTCCCCAAGCCCTTCTTCTTATGAGAAGGGGCAGAGGTTTTTCTGGACAACCTTATCCTTGTCAGAGTCTCGGTCTTGAGCTCAGCGGCCTTTTCGGCCATGGGCTTGCCAAAGAGGTTTTCACCCCAGCATGGGACATCGACCAACTTGTCCTGTACCCATGGCTCGAGGTCTGATGACTGTAGCCATACCTGGCGTCTAGCACCAATGCCGGCATCCGCTACGCGGGCTGAAGCCTCGAAGCCATCGTAGGCCGCCCGGGAGATGAATTTGGAGCATTCCCGGATCCCCGAGGACAAGGACTTGAACCTCTGCAAAGGTTCCCCGGAGAGGCCAGCTGAGAACCCGGCTATTTCCTTAGCCAGGTCCCGCAAGTACATTCCCATGTACAGCTGGTAGGACTGGACACGGCAAGCAAGCATCGAGCCCTGGAAGCACTTTCTGCCGATGGCATCTAGGCTTCGGGCCTCCCTATTGGGGGGCACCGCAGAGTGCATCTTCTGGCTTTTCAGACGATGCATGGCCAATTCCACAACCATAGAATGGTGCGGCAGCTGCGCCTTCTGGAACCCAGGGCTCTTTCGGACTCGATACATGGAATTGATCCGCTTGCTCAAAACCGGCACCGAGGCCGGTGCCTCCCACATTCGGAAGAGGAGCTGTTCCAGCATCGGAGGAACCAGCACAGTAAAGGCCTCCCTCGGGGGAGAGTCGTACTATAGGGCATCGAGCTCTTCGGCTCGAGGCTCCTCCTCAGGATCCGCAGGGACATTCAAAGCCTTGGCCATGTCCCTGACAAAGTCCGAAAGGTGTCAGGGGACTCCTCGTCCTCCGTCTCCCATGCAGACTCATCCGAGGAAGAGTCGAGGGGCTCCGACCGTGCGGGCTCCGGCAACACCCGCCCTGACGCCGGGGCCATCAGCGTCGACGCTCTCGGTCCCGAACAGGAGGTCGAGGGAGACCGTGACCGAGTCCGGACTCGGGCCTTCATGGCTTCGAGAACCGGCTCAGTCTCCGGGGTCGACTTAGACGTCAACGTCCCGGTGGTTAGGGCAGATGCACCAGTCGAGCTGGCCATTAGCACCCGCTGCTGATCCATGAAGGCAGACAATCTGCACTCCAAGGCTGTCAGCCTGAGTCCAAGCTCAGGAGACTCAGCAGCCACCGACTCGGGCCCCAGCGGCGCCGGGCCCGACGTCAGCTCCCTGGGAGGAGAGTCCTCGAGGACAACAGGACTTACGTGTTCGACAGACTCCGGCTCTACACGAGACACCTTAGTTGGCTTCTCCAGCTCCAAAGGCCTGGGGTGGCAGTCAGCGGTCCGAGACCTGGCCCTCAAGGAACCAGGGGCATCCTCTGACGCCGCCCTCACGAGCTCTCTCTTCCTCTTATGCTCCCGACTGGGGGACCCCCTTTCAGAGGAACCCCGACGAAACTCGGGGTCAGACTCCCGAGACGTCGAGGCCTCTGACGAGGTCCGGGTTCGACCAGAGGCAGAGTCGGAAAACATCCTCTCCTCCTGATGCTGCCGGCTTCTGAGTGCCTTAGTGGACATCTTTCCACACGGGACACAGACCTTGGGATCATGGTCCAGCTCGAGGCAATGTAGGCAGCAGTCGTGTGTGTCGGTAAGAGACATGAGCTTCTTACAACGATCACACTTTTTAAAACCACTGGAGGCCATCGGGGAAAAAAGGGCCCCCGCAAGATCAAAAGACCGGCCCTCCAGGGAAAAAGGAAAAAGAGCGCGAACATGTGCCACGAAGGGCAAAAAAATGAAAAAGAGAGATCGGGTCGATATCGGCATACCGAACCCCAGGCGGGAAGGGGAACCGGCGTCAAACCGAACAAAAAAAAGAGCGAAAATCGCAGAAAAAAAATCGAACTTTTCCAGGTGACAGGGACTCATGTCCGTTGGGCTCCATGGAGAAAGAAAGACTGAGCAAGATGGCACCTTTGGGCGGGAAGGGGACCACGCATGCGTGGGTGTATTCCCAAAGGCTTTCTTAGAAAGCTGGGGAAATGCTCCACATGGGGGCTCCATCGACGTCGATGTCACCCATATGTGAGGACTGATTTCCTGCTTGGTCCTGGAGAACTAATGCTGATCGGCAGCATGAATTAGCACTCAATGTAGTAGATCAACTGAAAGAAATAATCCAAAAAGAAAATGTGTACTATTCAATAGTGCTGGATGAATCAACTGATTGAACTGACTGAGCGCAGGTATTGTATTTTGTTTCTGCCATAACTAAGGATTTTCGTGTTTATGAAGAGTTGCTTACTCTGAGCACTCTAAAGTGCAGAACACGAGGAATCGATGTGTTTAACAATTTTAAAGACAAATGTCGTGAATTCGGACTGAATCTGGCTAATTTAGTAAGTGTATGCACAGATGGTGCACCTTCTATGACAGGGAAGAACGAAGGCTTTATCGCACAACTTAAGAAAGAGGTTTCAAGCCAAAATGATCTTATCTCTTTTCATTACATTTTGCATCAACAAACTCTCTGTGCCAAATCCACTGTTTTAAATGACACTTTGCAGAAAGTTGTAGGAATTGTGAATTATATTCGACCAAATGCAACGAGACCGACAATTTCGTGCGATGCTAATGATGGATAATGAGGTAATTAGTGTTGATTTGCCCTACCATTCGAAAGTGCGCTGGTTATCACAAGGACAGGTTTTAGTCAAAATTTTGTATTTGTGTGAACAATAATCCAATTTTTCAAGGAAAGGAATGAACACTGAATTATCATGCAAGGAGTTTCATAGCAATGTTGCTTTTCTGTGTGATATAACAAAAAAGCAAAGTAACTTGACCATTTCATTGCAAGGTAACACCAAGTCTATATATGATATGTGGCGAGAAATAAAAATATTCAGAAAAAAACTAACATTTCTTAAATCACTTCTTGGCCGAAATAAGCTTCCTGAAGAGCACTTCTCTCACCTAGTAAAAATGATTAATGAAGAAAAATATTCTTTTGAAGGTTTCAAACAATATGAATGTGTTATAGACTCGCTAATCAAGGAATACAATGAAAGGCTCAGAGATTTTGAGAAGCATGACATGACTCTCAAATTGGCTTTTCAACCTCACTTAGTTAATGTATCTGAGGCCCCAGAGAAGCTGCAAATGGAGTTAATTGAGCTCTCAGAAGATGATATTCTGAAGTCGCTGTTTGACAGCAAAAAAGATCCCATTCAAATATGGAAAAATGCCGTCAAATATCCTCACCTCAGGGAACACTCAAGACACTTGCTCTCCTGCTTCTCAACAACATATCGCTGCGAATCTACATTCTCCTACTTAACACAAATTAAGACATCCTTAAGATCACAAATTACAGATGAACACCTAGAAGGCCAGTTAAGACTACGTACATCCACTTCTTGAAAGGGTTAATTCTGTATAAAAGCTACATTAGTATTAAATTGTTTGCATTTTGCAGTAAATTTGCTTTTTTGGGGTTCTTTTTTAGAATGTGGCCTTTTTGGAAGGATGTTAGCTCTCATGCAGCCTTCAAATGAGAAAAGGTTCCCCACCCCTGAACTAGAAAATGTCCATCCAAGAAAATAAATGAGCTCTCGTCAAATGAGTCCTCAAAGGGGAAGGAACTATAAGTCACTGCACAACCAGGGCCGGCCCGTCCATTGAGCGAGAATGTTTTTTGCACAGGGCCCCGCGTTTCAGGGGGCCCCGCGCAAAAAACATTCTGATCCAAAAGTAAAATTAAAAAAAATTTAAAAAAGCTGTCTGCTGCCGCTTCTGGGGCCGCCGCGGCAGAATCGAGTGTGCCGCGGGGCCCCCCCTGTGCCCGGCAGAGCCTGCCCTCCCCGGTATCAGCTCTCTCCAGCTGCAGTCACACGCGCCGGTTTCAGAGCGCGAGAGGAGAGTTTCTCCCTCGCTGCTCTGATAAGCCCGCGGGGGCTGATGGGAAGTTCCCATCAGCCCCCGCGGGCTTAACAGAGCCGCGAAAGGGAAACTAGTCCCTTCGCGTTCTGAAAGCCGGCGCGTGTGACTGCAGCTGGAGAGAGCTGATACCGGGGAGGGCAGGCTCTGCCGGGCACAGTGGGGGCCCCGCGGCACACTCGATTCTGCCGCGGCAGCCACGGAAGCGGCAGCAGACAGCTTTTTTTTATTTTAAATTTTCCCTGGGCTGGGCTGGGGTGGGAGGTTAGGAGTGGTGATGGGTGATGGGCGCTGGGGGGGGGGGATTAGGAGTGGTGATGGGCGCTGGGGGGGGGGGTTAGGAGTGGTGATGGGCGCTGGGGGGGGGGTTAGGAGTGGTGATGGGCTCTGGGGGGCTGAAACTAAAAATTGGGTGATGGGGGATTAGGCCTGGAAATGGGCTGGTGGGATTAGGACTGGGAATGGGCTGATGGGGAGGTTAGGACTGGTAATGGGCTATGGGGGGGCTTAAACTAAAAATTGGGTGATGGGGGATTAGGACTGGAAATGGGCTGGTGGGATTAGGACTGGGAGTGGGCTATGGGGGGCTAGGACTGGTAATGGGTTGGGGGGGTTGCTAGGACTGGAAATGGGCTGAGTGGAAGGGGGCTTGAATTGCAAATAGCTGATGGGGAGGGGGGCTTGGAATGGAAATGGGCTGAGTGGAAGGGGGCTTGAACTGCAAATAGCTGATGGGTACGGGGCTTGGAAATGAAATGGTCTGAGGGGAAGTGGGGGGCTTGAACTGCAAAAAGCTGATGGTGACGTGGCTTGGTAAGGAAGGGCTTAGGGGAAGTGGGGGGCTTGAACTGCAAATAGCTGATGGGGAGGGGGACTTGGAATGGAAATGGGCTGAGTGGAAGGGGGCTTGAACTGCAAATAGCTGATGGGAAGGGGGCTTGGAATGGGCTCTTAGGGGAGGGAGCTAGGACAGGAAATGGGCTGATGGAGGGGCTAGGATAGGACTGGGAATTGGGTGTTGGGGGGAGCTAAGATTGGAAATGGGCTGTGGTGGGGGCTTGGATTGAAATGGACTCATGGAGGGGCTAGAACTGGAAGTAAGCTCATGGGGGGCTTGGATTAGAAATGGGCTGAGTGGAGGGGAGCTAGGATTTAACATGGGCTGATGGTGGGGCTAGGAAAGGACTAGAAATGGGCTGATGGGAGGCTGGTATTGGAAATGAGCTGATGAAGGGACTCAGATAGGACTGGAAATGGATGGGGGAGCTAGGACTGGAAATGGACTGATGGGGGGCCAGGACTGGAAATGGGCTGATGTGGGGACTAGAAGGGAGCAGATACTGGGTGGGGCTGGAACTAAAAGGGAGCTGATGCTGGGCACAGGCACTTATAAAACAAAAATGAGAAATAAAGAAAAAAATTAAGCTATAAAAACAGAAACTTCAAGACTAGATTCTCAATTGTTTCTCTAGCGAGCCCAAGACCCTTGGGCTCCCAAGTATCCAGCTGCTTGGAGACTGAGGTAACTGCTGGATTCAGGCGGGCTCTGGAGAGATATACTGATGATGTCACAAAAGAAGGTGTTTCTCAGTCTCCAAGCTGCTGGATAAGATAGGGAACCCAGAGGTTCCGGGACTAGATGGGGACACGATCAGGAAATGTACAATTGGCCCGGTATTGGGAGACTAAGTGGGGATTGAGGATGGAGGGGTAAAATTTGAGTGGATGAAATAGGAATGAGGAAAGAGCAAAAGGAGAAAGATTATTATGTTAAAGCAGATGTAGAGAGAGAATGGAAAAAAACTAGAAGAGAAGAAAGGACAAATGGACAGCAGACGATGGAGAGATAGCAGAAGACACAAATAAACCAGAAGAAAGTGACTGGAACAATTGCAACTGAAAAAAAAATGCACAAAAGGTACAAAGATATCTCTTTATTTTGAATTTATTAACTGGAATATGTCAGCTCTGGGAAATGTGCATCATTAATGTCTGTGCTTTGTTTAGTACAAGAGGAAATTAATTTATAGTTTTATTTCTACATTGTTGTTGTACATTCCAAGTTTGGCTTTTAGGGTTCCCAGTTTAATTATTGTCTTCCTGTTTTTAAATTGTGATTCCTTGTTTGGTGATGGTCTATGTTCTGCATGTGTAACTGAGCTGAGGTATTCTGTTTATGTAATTCCTAATTGACATTGTCACTTGTTCTCTTTCCCCAGTAGGTCATGTATTGTTATTCTCTGAAATGTATTGGTTTAATATTTGCAGTGTTGCCTTTTGATAGGTAGGGTATGGTGCTTTATGAGTCCTGGTAGTGCTGTTAGGATACGGTGGGTTTGCTATGGGTTCTAAATGGGCAGTGTTTGTAGTAGTTCCTAATGTGCCTGGCGGTTGGCACTGGATTATAGTAATGTAGAAATCTTCGTCTTTCTTTATCCATACACTCATGAAGAGGCATGTTTACTAAAAGTTAGTGTATGGTAACATTATGCAAATATTTATACAAATGAGGCCCCGCACCGAGTCTCCGCACATGGGCCCCGCACCCCCCTTGGGCCGCCCCTGTGCACAACGTACACTGTAGTAAACACTTCCTTAAAGCGTAGTTACTTAGCTGTGACAGCTGATCTCCGGGAACAGCAGGAATTAAGTCATCACATATGGGTATCGTCGGTACCGACGGAGCCCGCGTGGGAACGCTCCCCAGCGTCCAATAGGAAAGCTTTTGGGAGCATCCCACTGCGCCTGCGTGGTTGCCTTCCTGCCTTTCCAACTCTCCCTCTTCAGCTGAGTTTATAGCTGAGACGACAGAGAGAGAGAGAGAGAGAGAGAGAAAGACAACTCCTAGGGGAGGTGGGTGGGTTGTGAAGACTAAATTCCTGCTGTTTCCGGAGATCACCTGTTACAGGTGAGTAACTACGCTATCTCCAGGAACAAGCAGGAATGTGGTCTTCACACATGGGGACTCCCCAGCTGAGAGATGCCAGGGAGATGACCCCAGAAAACTGCAAAACCCAGTTTGAGATGGGTCATGCTTCCTCCCATGGATCTCTGGCATCGAAACACGGGACGGCGGGTAGGAGTTGACCTAAGAGTGAAAGAGATGCTGGAGAACAGCTTTACCAAACGAGGCATCCCAATGGGAGTCCCTGTCTAAGCAGTAGTGGGCTGCAAAGGTATGTACCGAAGCCCAAGTGGCTGCTCTACAAATGTCGTCAATGGGCACTGAGCGAAGGTTAGCCATAGAGGCTGCCATTGCTCTCACATTGTGAGCTGTGACATGACCATTGAGAGAAAGTCCCTTACTGACATATTTAATTAATTTAATTAACAGGTTATTTATATACCGCTCCTTCCATTTGATCAGGTGCGGTTTCCATATAACAACATTAAACAGGGTGATCTGTTTTTACATATAACAAGTTTAAAGTTAGGTAATTACAGTTAACAAATAGCAATTAACAAATAACAATAGTGAACTATGTACAATTAACTATATACATATTTATTTATTTATTTTTTTTACATTTTCTTAATCACTTCGTCTTAGGTTACAGCGCTTCATTCTTTTGTTGAAATAGTGTATTACCCTGTGTCTGATTATCCTTTATCTAGCTGGGGGGTGAGAGAAGAGCTGGTCATAGAACCATAATGCTTTGTAAATAAGTGTGTTTTGAGTTTTTTTCGGAACTCCATTATATCAGGTAGTTGTCTTAATTCTATTGGGATTGTGTTCCACAGGATGGGGGCTGCATGTGAGAAAGCTTTCTTGTTTGTGGATTTATTGGCTCTAATGAATTCTTTTGGTGGTGTTAATTTATTTAATTGGTCTCTCCTTTGGAGATTATGTGTAGGTTCTATTTTGATGAGGTTATTTATGGACAGGGGTGCTGTTTTTGTTATAGCTTTGTAGGTAGTTAAGATAGTTTTGTATTCAATACGGCTTTGAATCGGGAGCCAGTGTAGATATTCTAATATTGGGGTTATGTGTTGGAAAGGTGGGGCCTTCGTAATGGTCCTTGCTGCGGCATTTTGTGGATATGCAATTTGCAATCCATCTGGATAAAGTTCGCTTGGAAACTGGTAGTCCAAGATGACTAGAGTCAAAGGCAACAAAAAGATGGGAAGACCTTCTATGTTGCTTATTAATTTATTTAACAATTTTTTTATATCGCTTTATCATTTCAATCAAAGTGGTTTACACTGTAACTTAAACTTGGTAAACGAACATTAAACAGTTTAATTGCTTAGTTCTCTGAAGGTAAAAGGCCAAGGCTCTTTTACAATCCAGAGTGTGAAGATTCCTTTCTGCATTGGAGGCATGAGGCCTAGGGGAAAATACAGGAAGGTAAACCGATTGGTTTAAATGAAAGGGCAAAACCACCTTTGGTATAAAATGAGGGTGAGTTCTAAGAACTACTTTATCATGATGGAACCTTGTATAAGGAGGATCAGCCACTAAAGCCTGGAGCCCACTGATGAGTCTTGCAGAAGGGAGAGCAATTAGGAAGATTACTTTCCAAGAAAGAAACGTTAGAGATATAGTGGCCAAGGGTTTGAAGGGCGGTTTCATGAGCTGCCCAAGGACAAGATTCAAATCCCATGCCACGGGATTAATGGGAGGTTTGGTCAAGAGCAGACATCTCATAAACCTTGCTACAAGTGGTTGAGAGGTAACAGGTTGTCCATCTAAGGGCTTGTGGAAAGCTGCAATGGCACTAAGGTGGACCCTTACAGAATAGAGTATGATAAGTGGAGGAGATACTCCAGTAACGCCTCCACTCCACTGAACGCCTCCACTGGTGTTCTAAAAGTTCCTTTTTAGAACACCATATAGAGAATCTTTTCCACTTAAAGGCATAGGCCTGCCTTGTGGAAGGTTTTCTTAAAGCTAAAAGGATATCCTTAACCTGTTGAGAAAAGTTGATATCCTGGAATTCTAGGCTCTCAGCAGCCACGCCATGAGCTGTAGAGTCTGAGGATTTGGGTGCAATAGCGTCCCGTTCTCCTGGGAAAGAAGATCTGGAGCACATCCCAACACCAGAGGTCTGGCTTGAGAGAGACGTAGAAGCAGAGGATACCATGTTTGTCGTGGCCAACGTGGGGCTATGAGTATCATATGGCCGCTGTCTCTCTAAAGCTTGAACAGAGTTTTGGGAATGAGGGGAATGGGTGGGAAGACAGAGGTATTCCTGACCCCCAGTAGAGGTGGAAAGCATCTCTTGCCTGACAGTTGTGAGCAGGAATTCTGCAACAGAACCGGGGAAGTTTGGCATTCTGAGGACTTGCAAAGAGGTCTATATCTGGAGTTCCCCAGATCTGAAAAATTTGAGCAATTTGCTCTGGATGAAGATAGCACGCGTGTGGCAGCCGTACTCGACTGAGTTTGTCTGCCAAGAGATTTTGAGTGCCTGGAAGATACACCGCTAGTAGGTGGATTTGAAAATCCCTGGCGAAGGCCCAGAGGCGTAGTGCTTCGTTGAACAATGTTTGAGACCCCGTCCCACCCTGCTTGTTCACACAGAAGATGGCTACTTGATTGTCGGTCTGGACCAGAACCGTCTTGTAGCTCAGGTGGGCCTGAAATACTTGAAGAGCATAGAAGATGGCTCTGAGTTCCAGGAGGTTTATATGAAGACAAGCCTCTTGCTGGGTCCAGAGACCCTGAGTGGAGAGATTGTACAAGTGAGCCCCCCAGCCTAACTTGGATGCATCTGTCGTCAAGGTGGCTTGGTGGAGTGGCTGCTGGAAAGGAAAGTCTACGATTGCCACCACTGTAGGGACGAAATGAGACGTGTCGAGTTTCTGATTTTGTCCGTCAGGCGACCCGAGGCTTGTGTCCACTAAGAGGTTAGGGTCCACTGGGCTGTTCGCATGTGAAGGCGAGCATAGGGAACCACATGGACAGTGGATGCCATAGGGCCCAGCAGCTGAAGCATTTCTCGAGCAGTTAGAGTTTTTATAGCTGCTTGAGACGCCAGCTAGAGTATTTGAAGACAACGTGGCTGTGGCAGGAAAGCCTTTGACTGCCTTAGAAACATAGAAAAATGATGACAGAAAAAGACCACATGGCCTATCTAGTCTGTCCTTCCATATCAACAACTACAACAGTCCCCTTTTTTCCTTTAGAGATCCCTCTGTGTTTGTCCCATGCTTTTTTGAATTCAAATACTGTCCTTATCTCTACCACCTCCACTGGAAGACTATTCCACGGATCCACCACTCTTTCCGTAAAGAAACATTTCCGCATATCACTCCTGAATCTATCCCCTTTCACCCTCATCCCATTTCCCCTCGTAGCAGTACTTGCTTTCAATCGAAAGAGGCTCTCCCCTGTGCATTTATGCCATGGAGGTATTTAAACGTCTCAATCATATCACCTTTATTCCGCCTTTCCTCTAATGTGTACATATTAAGATCCTTAAGTCTGTCCACATATGCTTTATAATGAAGACTTGTGTCTAGACGAGCCCCTATGAACTCTAGAGACTGAGAAGGGGTGAGATTTATTTATTTACATTCTCTTATATACCGCGCTATTCTGCATCAGTGCGGTTTACATTGAACAAACTGAAATTACATTGAACAGGGCATTATAACTTGGAGATAACTATTTTACAGGGAACATGGGCTATGGAGGGTTAAGTGGCTTGCCCAAGACCACAAGGAGTACCTGTGGGACTAGAAACCCCAGTCCTTCCGGCCCAAGGTTGCTGTCCTCTAGTGGGATTTGAACCACCGACCTTCCGGCCTGAAGTACCTTGCCCCAACCACTAGGCCACTCCTCCACTCCACTGAGATTTTGGGAGGTTTATGACCAGTCCCAGGTACTGCAGGATTTGCATTTTACGGGAAAGAGCGAAGCTGGCTTCTGGAGCCATTGATGCTCAGATGAGCCAGTCGTCTAAGTAGGGGAAGACTAATATTACCAGAGTTCTTAGGAATGCTGCTACTATAGCCATGCATTTTGTGAAGACTCTCGGGGTAGAAGCCAGTCCGAAGGGAAGAACCCTGTACTGGTAAAGTTTTCCTTGAAAAAGGAATCGAAGAAACCTCCTGTGATCTGTATGTATGAAGATATGCGTGTATGCATCCTTTAGATCTACAGAACATAGCCAATCCTGACTCTGAATGTAAGGAAGAAGTGTTCTGAGGGAGATCATCTTGAATTTTTCTTGGAACAGATACTTGTTCAACTCTGAGGTCCAGTATGGGTCTGTATCCCCCTGTTTTCTTTGGGATGAATAAGAAGGGGGAGTAGAAACCCATGCCCTGTTGGGATATGGATACCTCTTTTATTGCTCCTTGAGTAGGTAGTGAGGTGACCTCTTAACACAAGAGAGTGGTGGAAGGGCCCTAAGAATTGAACTGTCTTGTTATGGTGGGAGGGGGCATACTGTGAAAATGGAGTTTGTACCCCTCTCGTACAATGGAAAGAGTCCAGTTTTCTGATGTTATTTGTTGTCATCTTCTGGCAAAATGACAAAGTCTGCCGGTATGGTGAGAGGTTCTGGACCTTTCAGGGGCAGGATGACCAAATTCTCTAGGAAGGAGTCAAAGCCCCTGAGGAGGCCGAATCTGCTGAGCTGGTTGAGCTCTTGGGACTTGTGCCTTCCTTTGCTGTCTGGGCTTTTGTTGCCCCTTAAGGGGGGCATGAACTGGACAGTGGACAGCCTGGGTGTAAGATGGGTAGAATTTATTTTTCTTGTTCAAAAAAGGTTTCTTAATTGTCTTTTTCTTTGCTGGGTTAGCTGTAGCCCTTGATAATCTGTTCAAGGTGGTATTTTCAGACTCAAGCTGATTAACCTGTCCTGCCAATCCTTGCTAAAGAGATTTTCTCCTGTGCAAGGAATATTCCCCAGCTTATCTTGCACCCATTGTTTTAAATCTGATGCCTGAAGCCAGGCAATGCGACATGCACCGATGGAAATAGCAGAGGGATTCAAAGCACAGCACTAAAATGGTGTAAATCCTACCTATCCAATAGGTGGCAACAAGTCAAAACAGACCACGCATCCTCAGAACCATTCCTGCAGTCACAGGGGGTACCTCAAGGATCGTCCTTATCGGCACTGATGTTCAATATCTATATGCAGCCGATATGTGATTTGATCCGATCTTTCAATGTACAATGCCTGGCTTACGCAGATGACATCCTCCTCTACATGCCGTTCAAAATTAACCAACCAGTGTTCTCCCCAATAATCAATTGCTTCGAAGCAGTAGCCGAATGGCTACTGACACAAAACCTATGGATCAATCATAGCAAAACTGATGTTCTTTTTGTCACGATGAACCGTAAGTTTATACCTCCCCCATCACTACTTGTCAACAATGTAGAGTTGAAATCCAAACCCACAATCCAATATCTCAGCATCACATTGGACCAGCACCTGGATATGACAACACATGTGAAGAACGTTACAAAGACTATATATCATAAGATCAGAACGCTACGTCACCTCCGCCCCCTACTGGATTCCACCGACTAGCGAATCAACCTTCCAGGCATTAGTCCTCCCACACCTGGATTTCGCGAACATCATCCTCCACGGTCTCTCTCAATCAACTTTAAATCCGCTCCGCCTGGCTATGAATGCAGCTACAAGAGTCCTCTCTGGATCGTCAAGATCTGACCACATAACGCCTATCATGAAAGATCTGCATTGGCTACCTTTACATGCCAGACTCCAATATAAGTCATTAGTCCTTACCTTCAAAGCCCTGAATAACTACCCACCTACGCCAATCAGCAAGCTAATTCACGGCACCCTGGAAAATAGAAACAGGAGGCCTACTGCAATGAACACCTTAATAGTCCCCAAGATGACGACGTCGTGTACTAAGGCTACTTCCAACAGGGCCTTCTCTATATTCGCTCCTTTAAACTGGAATGCTCTTCCCCATGAAATCCGTGGCATCAAAAGCCTAATCCTATTCAGAAAAGCTTTGAAACACCATCTGTTCACAAAATGCTACCGAGAAGCCATCCCAGACAATCACACAACTGGCAAGCTTCCCACATGCCCCAGACGCCTTAGCACCTTAATACAACCAGAAAATGGTTAGCCTACACACTAGCCCACCTGCTAATCATCATACCTGTACCATCCACCCGAAAAAGCACATGCAATATCCAAATGAGTTTAGAGTATTGTATATAGTATCAAGTTAACCTGTACATAGTTCTCCCGGTTATCCCCTGTTTTAATTTCCTGTTCATTGTAAACTCAATGTTGCCTGTGTGCATTGTAGTATGTTTTTGTTCGATGTACACCGCGCTGATTACAATAGCGCGGTATAGAAGAAATGTTAAATAAATAAATAAATAAAATAAATAATGCACTCAAAGCAATCAAAGGTTGCACGATTCATAAACTTAGACACATTCTGGGCAATTTTGACCAGAGTGAAAAAGTCTGTTATTTTATCATCGGGGAGAAGCGGAGTCATGAGCTCCAGATCTCTTGTAACCTCCTTAAGAAACATTCCCATATAAAGAATGTAGGAGCTGATTCTGGCTGATAGCATCGAGGATTGAAAGCATCGACACCAAAAGGCATCGATTGCCCTTGCTTCACGGCCTGGAGGATTGGAAGAATGCATTTTAGCACTCTTGATACTACGCATCGCCGATTCCACTACCATTGAGTGGTGTAGTAATTGTGTTTTCTGAAAACCAGGGCATTGTGGAACTCGGTACATGGTATAGAGTCTCCGAGAACGTGGAGACACCGTTAAAGGAGTTTCCCACATCCTTAGCATGAGGTTATGCAACAGTCGGTGAATGGGAAGGGTAGCTGTTTCTTTAGGAGCTGCCGGGTACTTAAGAATTTCTAATTCTTCTGCTCTCGGTTCCTTCTCAGGGGTCACGGTGATGGAGAGTTCTCGTACTACATCACGTATGAAATCCTGAAAAGACATGTCCTATGGAGGAGACATCCTATGCTGAGGAGGAGGAGAGGGATCCTCTGGAAGAATCACTCCAGTACTGGCAGAGTCCTCAGAGTCATCGGAATCGGAGGACTCGAAGTATCTCCGCACCGGGTGTTCTTGCATTGCTTGACGCCGGTATCGATCGAAGTCGGCATTGAACTGCCTCGATACTGGGCCCTCGATACCGGATACTGATTCAAGAGCCGGCATGGGGGGGAAGCACATTGGTTAAAGAAGGTGCAGTCGGTGCTGGTATCGATGACTGCGGAACTGTTTGAAGCGGCCTTAGCGGTACCGAAGCTGCTAAGAGGGCCGCTAGGCTGCGTTTGTTGGCCAGGATGCGCAGATCCATAGTCCCTGCCGATGCCTGGATGTTGGTACTGGTGGAACAGGCCACGACACCAGAACATGGTACCAGGAGTTCTCCCGAGGTGGAAGCTACGGGAACATCCTGGAGCCCTGTTAATGCTTTGGAGGCTAGGGCCTCCTGCCGAGGCCATTTTGCCGGTATGTTTTCCTCGAGGGCAACGTTAGTAGCATCTTGATGCTTAGAAGGAGATCTACCCTTTGAGGAACGGCCGGTCTTGGAAGACCTGGGTTTAGTTACCTGAGATCCACAGGAGGAAGATGAAGCCCTGGAAGACGTCGATGCAACAGACATCGCATCTGCGGCAAAGAGGGTGCCGAGTTTTGAAGCTCTGTTCTGCAGGCCTCTCTTGGTCATCTTTCTATAGAGGAGACACTCCGATGGTAAATGGTCAGGACCTAAACATTTAAGACACCAGTCATGGGTGTTGGTAGCAGAAATGGTACTCCTACACTTTGATATTTATTTATTTACATTCTCTTATACACCGCGCTATTCTGCATCAGTGCAGTTTACATTGAACAAACTGAAATTATTATTTATATTTATTTATTTATTACAAGCTCTTATATACCGCACTATTTAGCATCAGTGCGGTTTACATTACAACAACAGACCAGAACACAATACTGTTTGTTATTACATTGAACAGGGCATTATAACTTGGAGATAACTATACACTAATGCTCAATAGGCTCAGTCAAATAGGTGCCACCTCATTGGTTCTCAAATGGTTCACTTCATATCTATCCAACAGAACCCAAACTGTCAGGATCAACACTCAAACCTCCAACACATACAAACAGGAAATTGGCCTCCCCCAAGGTTCTGCCCTCTCTGCACTCCTATTTAATATATATATACAACCAATTTGTAACATCTTTAAAAAATTCAAAATCCACTATCACATATACGCCGACGACATCATGTTATACATTCCTTTCACAATCCCAACACTTCCACTTCAGCTATTAACTGACTGTTTCAAGGAACTAACAACTTGGCTAGAAGACCACAACCTGTTTATCAACCATTCCAAAACTGACATACTGATTGTAACAAAAGACAAATCCTACACCCCCCCTACCCACATTACACTCCAGAAACATGACATCCACATAAAAAATGAAATAAAATACCTAGGGGTGATACTTGATACACACCTTAGTATGAACACTCACATAAGAAATACAACCAAGAAAATATACTTTAAACTCAAAGTATTAAAACAATTACGCCCTCTAGTACACCTGCAAGACTTCCTAAGCATCATTCAAGCCATTGTCACACCACATTTGACTTCGCCAACCTCTCTCTACTAGGCACCACTAACCAAAACATCAAAAGGCTCCAATTAGCTCAAAACGCTGCAGCCAGAACTATAATGAAGGTACACCCTTTTGAACACATATCACCTTACCTAGCCAAACTACACTGGCTCCCGATTCAATGTAGAATAGACCATAAATTAATCATTACCACATTCAAGGCATTAAATAACACTGCTCCAGCCTCCCTTAATAAGCTACTCACTAAAGACACCGTCCACTCTGCACATAGAAGAGGCAACGTTAATAAATTAAAAATTCCAAAAGAATTCACTAAGACCAAAAAAACGACTAATAAAAAAGCATTCTCCCACGCTGCTCCCATACTCTGGAACTCGCTACCAGAAGAAATCAGAGCCTCAACTGACCTTAAAACCCTACGCAAAACTTTAAAAACCCACCTCTATCTCTCACTACGGCCCACTGGCAAACTCCCAATACCAAAATGAAAAGGGATAACCTATATACACATAGAAACCAACTTCGTAACTGCCTTATGTTATTATGACCTTTTACATTGTCCTTGATATAACTACCTACAATGTTGACCTCACCTCTACTATCTGTATATAGTTATATGTACATAGTTCTCCAAAGTTAAAAGTTTTAAGTTTTAATTGTTAATGTATAGTTCACGCTATGTTCATTGTAAAAACAGAACTGTCTTTCTGTTCCCCTAATCTGTTATATGTAAACCGCACCTGATCACTGGAAGGTCGCGGTATATAAAAGTTTGTTAAAATAAATAAATAACTATTTTACAGGGAACATGGGCTATGGAGGGTTAAGTGGCTTGCCCAAGACCACAAGGAGCACCTGTGGGACTAGAAACTCCAGTCCTTCCAGCCCAAGGTTGCTGTCCTCTAGTGGGATTTGATCCCCCGACCTTCCGGCCTGAAGTACCTTGCCCCCAACCACTAGGCCACTCCTCCACTCCTGATAATATGATATATATATATATATAAATACCCTTAGAGACACCAATCTACAAAGATACAATTTTTTACAAATCTATCAAATAACTATCACATAATTCATTAAAGTATATATGACCTCAGGATAGCCTTTCCCCTACATGTCGCGAAATACATCACCATAGGGTTGAATGGCAGATTTCACATCACGGGTCATAACTCTTCTACAATTTAATTTTCCACAAAATTAATACAAATCTAATTAAATTACCCACATCCAAAAAAGTACTTTTAGGGATTCTCAAAAAATAAAGATTTTTTTTTATTTTAAATTGTCTGCACTTTAGCATTGAACCGAAGCTCTCAAATCACTCAGTCAATTCCTAAAAAAGAAAGACAAAATACTCTTCAACTTAACGGTAATATACAACATTCCATTAGTATTAATCCACTTATCTGACTGTTGTAGATACTCCAGTCTGCGCCAACAATCGGACGTCAATCTTCATCTCAGCTATACGCCATCAAAAAAGTTAGCGAATATCCTCCGTTATCACAAAAACTTTAAATGCCCAACAAAAGCTTTTGTTTCACCTGCTAGGCTTCTTCAGGGATTCCAGTAATGCAGTTATCATAAAGATTACTAGATATTATTCGCCACGATTTTCTTCAAAAATCATTATCGGGCATAACCAATGCCTCCTAGTTCTTAAAACACAGATTGCAGCGAAACCATTCCAGGGAATCCCTTCATGCACATACACTATGCCAAACCAATTCCTGCAGCAACAAGAAGCCACCTACTTCCCGCCTTCTCCTCCAAGCTCAGAACCTGGAAGCCCAGACAGGTAAGCAGAGCTTCTCCGAACCCTAAATCCTCCACCGTCCTACACTGCAACTATTGCTTCCAAGACGGCCATCCAGAACCCAAATTTGTCCGCATCGGCCTTGCCCATCATATCACACACCATTCAGCCAGTGAGGTACAATCGAAGGAACAACCCTGACCTAGAGAAGAGACGGATCCACTACTGCGATTATCCAGGGTGCACAAAAGTTTATCTTTATCTTTATTTCACACTTTATATACCGCCCTTGCCGAAGCCTGAGAGCGGTTTACAATAAAATAAAATATGCTGCAGAAAAAGAAAAGAACTCCATTTTGTGACAGGAAAGAGAAGAACACCCAAAATAACTTAAGAGCAGACAGAGAACAGACAAATTAGGCAGGGGAAGGGAATGGAGATTGAAAGCCTGGTGGAATAGGTGTGTCTTTAGCAACATCTTGAATTGCTGGTATGAGGATTCCAACTGGAGGGAAGATGGTAAAGCATTCCACAATGATGGTCCAAGAAAAAAGGCGGCGGCATGACGTATTTGCTCTAGGTGAGCTTGTGAGGGGGATGGTAAGGAAAGTCGGTTTGCATGTAGTGAGTGTAATTGTCGGTAGGGGGTGTGAAAGGAAATAAGATTGGATAAGTAGAGCGGGTTGGATGTGTAAATGACCTTGTGAGTTAAAATGAGCAGCTTGTATTTTAATCTATAACGGAGCGGGAGCCTCCCATTTAAAAGTCCTCCCATTTAAAAGCTCACCTGAGAACACATACCGGAGAAAAACCATACAAGTGCACCTGGGAAGGCAGTGATTGGCGATTTGCACGCTCAGATGAACTGACACGCCACTACAGGAAGCACAAGGGAGCCAAGCCATTCCAGTGCGCTGTGTGCAACCGCAGTTTCTCCCGCTCAGATCATCTGGCCCTGCACATGAAAAGGCATCAAAACTGACCTGCATGTTCTTCAAGGACTTTTAGCTATGCACATTTTTGTCTCTTCTTTTTACTGCTTCCTGATGGATTTGTGGCTTATAGCAACACACACAGTCTCTATTTTGATTTTTATACAGTGCCCATAAAGTATTTCAGGAGTTGAACTGGAGGGATGTAAATCATTTCTCTCTAACAGGGGAGACGTTGTATAGACAAAACACATGTAGTTGGTAATCTAAGCCATGACATTCTTTTGCTGTTTTAAATGTAAATTGCGTTTAGATTTCATCTCATTTTGGGGTATTGTCGTCTCAGCATAGGATAGCACTGCATTTCATTTTGTTTTGGCTAAAGCACTATCCTTGTCACAAGGTTTAGCAAAAGGAAAGGTCAATGATGAATGCATGCAAAGGACAAGTCACAAATCATGATACATCAAATTTTTATCTAGTTAAAAAAAAACAAAAACAGCCAACTTGATGATCTAAATGTGCTCCGCACCCCTATAAATATACAAAGTACTTAGTCTTTTAGTGTCTTACACTATATATGGCCTTCGAACAAAAATGTTTTTTTAAATTTTAGGTTACAGAAACTTCAGGAAAGCAGCTTTGATAGTGGGTTATAAACAATGATGCATGCAAAATATCTAGCAAAATAATGCTACACTTTGCACATTTTTTGAAACTAGATGGTTTCTACATTTCAGAAGAAAAGAGGGCCTAGTGCCCAAAATGGCGCCTAGCACCTAGAGGGGATAGACCCTCCAAAAAGTAGAATTCTTTTTTCTTTTAGGACAGTGGTTCTCAACCTTTTTTGTACCGTGACCCCTTTTACCGTTGGTCAACTTGTGGTGACCCCCAATGATAAAATCAAATGCGTCTCTCTTCCTTTACCGTTAACGCATTGTCGCTGTAATCATTTGTTGAATTATTAATATATTATAGGCCTTTGCAATATGTTTTTATTTATAAAATACTTATTTAAATAATCAAAACAACAAGTAACAATATTTGATTTCAAAATTATGATGATTTTGTAGTCAAATCACTAATATGAAATAAAATTATTTTTTCTACCTTTGTTGTCTGACCAATTTATTCTCTGATCATGCTGGTCCCGATCTGAGGCTTCTGCTTTCCTGTCTTCTCTTAGCTCTCTTTCTGTGGTCTATGGTCCATCTGCCAGTTCTTATCTCTTTTGTTTTCTTCACTTCTTTCCATCAGCCTATTTCCAGTCCCAGTAACCCTCCCCAGTATCAGCCCCTTTCCAGTCCTCACTCCCAGTACCTTCCAATGTCAACTTGCATTCCCATGACTGCCACTGGTGTCCATTCCCTTCCAGTCCCCCTCCTTCCCCACTGATCAGTCCCTTCTAGTACAAATACCATGGCAGCCCCTCTCAGATCCACTCCCTTTCAGTTCCATGCTCCCATCCCCTTGTATCAGCCCACTTGTAGCCTTTGCCCCCAGTTTTCTTCCAGGGTCAGCAGCTCTATCCTCCCCTCCCCACAATCAGCCCATTCCCAGTCAAAGCCCCCTAATCAGCTCACTTCTAGTGCTAATCCCCCTCAACCGCATTACCAGTCCTACCCCCCCCCCCTAATCAGCCCAATACCAGTCCTACCCCCCATCAGCTCATTTCCAGTGCTAGTCCCCCCCTCAACCCCATTACCAGTGCTAGGCTCCCCTAATCAGCCCATTTCCAGTCCTAACCTCACTGATCAGCTCATTTCCAATGCTAGACCCCCATCAGTCCATTACCAGTCCTACCCCCCCTTGATAAGTCCATTCCCAGTCCTAGCCTTCCCTAATCAACCCATTACCATTCGTAGCCCCCCCATCTGCCCATTACCAGTGCTAGCACCCCCATCAGCCCATTATAATCCTAACCCGCACTGTCTCTCGCCTCTGTCCAGCATTTATCCCGTCTGTTCAGTATGTCCCCATGTCTCTCCCCTTTGTCCATGCCAGCCTACTCCCTCCATGTCAGCCCCCCGCCCTCCATCCGTCCATGTCAGCCCCCCTCCCTCCATCCATCCCTCCATGTCAGCCCCCATCCTTCCATCCGTCCATGTCAGCCCCCCTCCCTCCATCCATCCCTCCATGTCAGCCCCCATCCTTCCATCCCTCCATGTCAGCCCCCCTCCCTCCATCCATCCCTCCATGTCAGCCCCCATCCTACCATCCCTCCCTGTCAGGCCCCCTCCCCCCCCTCCCTCCATCCATTTCAGCCCCCCTCCCTCCCTCCCTCCCTGTCAGCCCCCTCCCTCCCTCCCTCCCTCCCTCCATCCATCCATATCAGCCCCCATCCCTCCCTCCCTGTCAGTCCCCTCCCTCCCTCAGTCAGCCCCCATCCTTCCATCCGTCCATGTCAGCCCCCCTCCCTCCATCCAACCCTCCATGTCAGCCCCCATCCTTCCATGTCAGCCTCCCTCCCTCCCTCCCTCCATCCATCCATATCAGCCCCCATCCCTCCCTCCCTCCCTGTCAGCCCCCTCCCTCCCTCCATCCATATCAGCCCCCATCCCTCC
This sequence comes from Ichthyophis bannanicus, assembly GCA_033557465.1. NCBI lineage: Eukaryota > Metazoa > Chordata > Amphibia > Gymnophiona > Ichthyophiidae > Ichthyophis > Ichthyophis bannanicus. The sequence continues at coordinate 544,884,752 of CM066033.1, forward strand.
CTCCCTCCCTCCCTGTCAGCCACCTCCCTCCCCCCCTGTCAGCCCCCATCCTTCCATCTGTCCATGTCAGCCCCCTCCCTCCATCCATCCATCCATATCAGCCCCCTCCCTCCCTCCCTCCATGTCAGCCCCATCCTTCCATCTGTCCATGTCAGCCCCCCTCCCTCCCTCCCTCCCTCCATGTCAGCCCCATCCTTCCATCTGTCCATGTCAGCCCCCTCCCTCCATCCATCCATCCATCCATATCAGCCCCCTCCCTCCATGTCAGCCCCCATCCTTCCATCTGTCCATGTCAGCCCCCTCCCTCCATCCCTCCCTCCCTCCCTCCATGTCAGCCCCATCCTTCCATCTGTCCATGTCAGGCCCCCTCCCTCCATGGCGGCCCCCCGCGGTCGATGTCAGCGGTGGTGCAGGTTGTCTGCCTGCCTGCTAATGCAGCCGCGGCTCTCTGCCTCTTAGGGAACGGCGGCTGTACCTGTAAAATCATTGCGGAGCCCTTCCTGTCTCGATGGGCTCCATGCAGCATTGTCCCGCCACCAAAGGATGTTGTTTACCACTTCCTTTGGAGGCGGGACAATGCTGCACGGAGCCCGTCGAGACAGGAAGGGCTCCGCAACGATTTTACAAGTACAGCCGCGGTTCCCTAAGAGGCAGGGAGCCGCGGCTGCAGAAGAAGGCGGTGAGTTTGCCGGAGTTTGCTGCTGCCGAGAAGCGGACTCGGCAGCGGCAGCAACTTGTGCACATCTTAATTTTTTTTTTTAAACTTGGTGGAGGCTAAGCGACCCCCGCTAAATCCTGTGGCGACCCCCATTGGGGTCGCGACCCACAGGTTGAGAACCGCTGTTTTAGGAAAAGAACTAAGAAAATGAAGAAAAGACCGGTGGTACCGGTATAGGCATCGACGGTGAAGGCAGACGCGACCAGAAAAAGAAAATTTTCTACGTTGACAGAATTTGCTGCCTGTCGGCAATACAGAAAACGAAAAACTGAAGAGGGAGAATTGGAAAGGCGAGAAGGCAGCGACGCAGGCACAGTGGGATACTCCCAAAAGCTTTCCTATTGGACGCTGAGGAGCGTTCCCACGCAGGCTCTGCCAGTACCGACGATAGCCATATGTGAAGACTACATTCCTGCTTGTTCCTGGAGATTTCAGTAAACCACTGACATCTTGATGCCAACTCACTCTTGAGGGGTCCACTGAAGAGTATAAACTGATGATCTGATTTGCAGAACTCAATGGTCTTCAAATAAATCCCCAGAGCTTGATGGGCACATAACATATAGGTCCCCTGTGGAGTTGGAATCAACTGATGACTGGGACATAAAAAAAGACTGGTTGACATGAAAACAGACATTCTTGAGCAAAAAAGAAGGAACTGGCTGAAATCACTACCTTCCTCGTCAACATGTCCAAAAAAACCTCCTCATAAGACAGCTTGAAGTTCTGCGATTCTCCAGGGAGAACAAATTACCACTAGAAAGATAGTCTTCAATGTAATATCCTTCAGAAATGATTTACAGAGTGGTTAAAAGGTTCCATATACGGAGACAAGGGACCAGAATGGCACTGATAATAGAGATGTCAGTTCAGAGTGATTATTCTCTGAATCGCATGGAGAGGCAGAAGATCCTGAAGTACCAAGAAATGCAGTCAGAGACTAAGAAAACATGGCAGAAATAAACAGAAATATTTCCCACTGTACTGGGAGCCACAGGCTTAATAAAGCGTAATTACTCACCTCTAAAAGGTGATCTCCAGGAACAACAGGAATTGAGTCTTCGCATATGGGCGACGTCGGCACCGAAGGAGCCCGCAGAGGAACGCTCCCTAGCATCCTATAGGAAAGCTTTTGGAAGCATCCCACTGCGCTTGTGCTGCTGCCTTCCCAACTCTCCCTCCTCAGTTGGGTTTGTAGCTGAGATAAAAGGAGAGAAGGAGAGAGAAACAGAAATACAACTCCTAAGGGAGGAGAGTGAGTTGTAAAGACTCAATTCCTACTGTTCCCGGAGATCACCTGTTACAGGTGAGTAAAGCGTAGTTACTCACCTATAACAGGTGATCTCCGGGAACAACAGGAATTTAGTCTTCACATATGGGTATTGTTGGTACCGACGGAGCCTGCGCAGGAACGCTCCCTAGCGTCAAACAAGAACACTTTTGGGAGCATCCCTCAGCACATGCACGCTGCCTTCATGCCTTTCCAACTGTCCCTCTTCAGTTAAGTTTGTAGCTGAGTGAAAGGATAGAGGGAGAGAGGAAAGAGACAGAGAGATAGAGAGACAACTCCTAGGGGAGGTAGGAGGGTTGTGAAGACTAATTTCCTGCTGTTCCCGGAGATCACCTGTTACAGGTGAGTAACTACGCTATTCTCCAGGAACAAGCAAGAATGTAGTTTTCACATATGGGGACTCCCTAGCTGAAGATGCCGGGGAGATGGCCCCAGGAAGCTGCCACCTATAGTGAGGTGGGCCGTGCTTCCTCCCATGGATCTTTGGCATCCTACCAGGGTTGGTGGGTAGGAGTTGAATTAAGTCTGAAAGAGATGTTGAAGAACAGCCTGGCCAAAGAAGGCATCCCGACGGGAGGCTTTATCTAGGCAGTAGTGGGCTGTGAAGGTGTGCACCGAAGCCCAGGTGGCTGCTCGACAGATGTCATCGATAGACACAGAGTGAAGGCTAGCCATAGAGGCTGCCATGACTCTCACATTATGCGCTGTGACATGGCCTTGAAGAGGAAGACTCATACTCTCATAGGTAAAGGATATGCATTGTGCAATCCATTTAGATAGAGTTCTTTTGGAGACCCAAAGTCCCAAATGACTAGAATCAAAAGTAACAAAATGTTGAGAAGACTTTCTATGTTGCTGTGTTCCTTATAGATAAAAAGCCAAGGCTCTTTTACAGTCCAAAGTATGAAGGTTCCTTTCTGCATTAGAGGCATGAGGCCTCGGAAAGAATACAGGAAAGTAAATTGATTGATTTAAATGAAAATGCGAAACCACCTTTGGCATAAAATGTGGATGAGTTCTGAGAACAACCTTATCATGGTGAAACCTTGTATCAGGGGGATCAGCCACTAAAGCTTGCAATTCACTAATGCGACGTGCGGAGGTGATTAGGAAGATGACCTTCCAGGATAAAAACTTTAGGGTTGTAGTAGCTAAAGGTTCAAAGGGTGGTTTCATGAGCTGTCCGAGAACTAGATTTAAATCCCATGCCACCGGTGGTGGCCTGATGGGAGCAATGTTCCCTCTAATTTTCTGTAGGCTATGTGCGCATAAAATATCAGATGTGTGCAGCTTTTGAAGGAAGGTTAAATTTTTGTGCGCCACATATCGACACTCGGAGTTATATACTTTAAAATTTGACTACACGTCAGAATACAGTATTACACCACATTAATTTTAATCAAATTAAATGAAAATAGAAGATTACTAAATGAAGCGGGAAATTTCTAGTAATTACAATCATAATTTTAAATTTTAAGACGTCTGTGTTGTTTATCAGAATCAGAGCTGTAATTTTTGTGCGCTCTGTTATAAAGTATGTGCGCTCGCTTGGCGAGGTGTGTGCGCGCGCACACGCGCACAGCTTAGAGGGAACAGTGGATGGGAGGCTTTGTTAATAGAAGACCTCTCATAAATCTTGCTATGAGTGGATGAGAGGAAATTGGCTATCCATTTAGAGGCTTATAAGAAGCTGCAATTGCACTAAGATGGACTCTTACTGAATTTGTCTTTAGACCAGAATTTGATAAATGAAGTAGGTACTCTAATATCATAAGGTATCATAAGGGGGTTTAAGCCCTTTTGAGAACACCATATAGTAAAATGTTTCCACTTAAAGGCATAAGGATAAATTTAAAGAAAACCGAAGCACTATTCATTACCAGGGACCAATCCTTCACACCAACGGCGGTACTGAAAGTAAGAGATGCTGAACTTCAAAGCAAGCCAACCATCTGATACCTAGGGATAACACTTGATCAGCAACTGAACATGAAAGCCCCCATATAAAATACACCGTCAAGCCAGTATATCTTAAGATTCGCACAATTCGCCACCTACGATCTCTGCTAGACCCGGATGACTTTAGGACAGTCTACCAGGCACTAATCATGCCCCACTTTGATTATGCCAATATCATCCTACAGGGGGCTACCAAAAAATGCATTGATCCCACTACAACTAGCCATGAATGCCGCAGCCAGAATTCTACATGGTGCATCCAGGAGGGACCACGTAACACCAATCCTGAAGCAACTTCACTGGCTACCAGTTCATTTTAGAATCACCTTCAAGACCCTACTGATGACATTCAAAGCCATCAATAGAATCACTTCCGCCTCTATCACAGACCTCATCATCCCCACTCCCACAAACAGAGTCCGAAGATCATTTACAGTAAACACCCTGAGTATCCCCACCAAGATCACAAAATGCTCGCAGTCCACAAAAAAGAGAGCTTTTGAGTACTACTCTCCCTTGTGCTGGAACACCCTCCCACCTAACATCCGATCCATTACAGACCTCACCACCTTCAGAAAGGCCCTGAAACATCACCTCTTCATGCAACACTACGGCACCACACAACAACCAGTCATCTCCAATCAACTAAACAGCCATCCCACGCCACCCATTATACGTGACACCAGCACATGTTAGCCCTACCAGAACCTGACTAGGACCATGTACATAGTATCTAAGAATGTTTGTAATAACCTAGAATGTAAATATCTAGCTTAAACCTGTATATAGTTTACCCAGTTCAACCCAAGTTTACCAACCCTGTTCTCTGTAAGTCCAGTACGGGCCTCTCGACTGGACAAAGTTAATGTTTATTGTAAACCGAGCTGAATTTGAAAAGCGCGGTATAGAAAAACTTTAAATAAATAAAATAAATAAATAAGAACGTCTTGTGGAAGGTTTTCTAGAAGCCTGAAGGATATCCTTTACCTGTTGGGAAAGGTCAAGATCCTGCAGGTCTAGGCTTTCAGCAACCAGGCCCTGAGATGCAGGGACTAGGAATTCGGGTGCCATAGCATCCTCTTCTCTTGGGAGAGAAGGTCTGGAGCACACCCTAACTCCAGAGGTGCAGCTTGAGAGATGTAGAAGCAGTGGATACCACGTTTGTCATGGCCACCGTGGTGCTATGAGGATCATACGACCTCTGTCTCTCTGAAGTTTGAGAAGTGTTTTGGGGATGAGGGGAATGTGTGGGAAGGCATAGAGGAAGTCCTGACCCCAGTGATGGAAGAAGGCGTCCCTTGCCTGGAAATTCTGAGCCGGAATTCCGGAACAGAACCGGGGAAGTTTGGCATTTAGTGGACTTGCAAAGAGGTCTATGTCTGGGGTTCCCCAGATTTAAAATATCTTTGTCACCTGGTCTAGGTGGAGAAACCATTCGTGAGGCAGCAGTACTCGGCTGAGTTTGTCTGCCCAAAGGTTTTGAATGCCTGGAAGATATACTACGAGAAGGTGAATTTGATGTTCTCTGGCGAGGGCCCATAGTCGTAAAGCTTCGATGCATAACGACGGAGAGCCCGTTCCGCCCTGTTTGTTCACGTAGAACATGTCTACTTGATTGTCTGTTTGGACTAGGACTGTCTTGTAGCTGAGCTGGGCATGGAATACTCAAAGAGCTAGATAGATTGCTCTTTCTAGGAGGTTTATGTGAAGACTAGCCTCCTGTAGAGTCCAGGTACCCTGGGTGGAGAGATTGTGCAAGTGTGCTCCCCATCCCACCTGTGACGCATCTGTTGTTAGGGTGGCCTGGAATGGGGGGTGCTGGAAAGGAGACCCCACTAAAAGATTCTCCAGTGATTGCCACCATTGTAGGGACAAGATCAGTTGTTGTGAGTTTGATATCTTGTCCGACAGACGTCCTGTGACCTGTGTCCACTGTGTGGATAGGATCCACTGGGCTGCTCGCATGTGGAGGCGAGCATAGGGAACTACATGAACTGTGGATGCTATATGTCCCAGTAATTGCAGCAGTTCTCGAGCAGTTAGAGAGGACTTTCCCGCTGCTTGAGAAGCTAGTTGCACTATGCGAAGACAGCGGGGCTGTGGGAGGAAAGCCCTTGACTGTCTGGTATCTAAACAAGCTCCTATGAACTCTAGGGTCTGAGAAGGAACAAGTTGGGATTTTGGGAAGCTTATTTATTTATTTATTTACATTTCTTATATACCGCACTATTTGCGATCAGCGCGGTTTACAAAAAACAAACAGTATCCGACAATAAACTATAGTCAGGTCATTACAATGAACAGGAGCAATCAACTTGGATAACAGGGGAAACTATCTACATGTGCGGAACATTGAAATAGGTAACTATATACATGTGAGATGGAGTTATTGTGCGTTGATCATACATGGTGGCTGGGATTCGGGGGAGTCAGTGAGGTATTTAATAAAGAGGAGGTGTTTTAAGGCCTTCCTGAACTGGCTCAGGTTGGGGATGGCTCTGATGTATGGTGGTAGGGAATTCCAGAGACTTGGGGCACTTAGACTAAAGGCTCTGTTTGATGTTACTTTGGAGCATTTTGTCATGTCTCTCGGTATCGCTAGCATGTTGGCTACTGCGGTTCTTCTTAGCCTGTTGGTTGTGGGTGGTTGGATGAGGTCACATAGTGACGAGGGGGAGAGTCCCTTGATAGCCTTGAATGTCATCACTAAGGTCTTGAAGCTAATCCTGGCTTGAATGGGGAGCCAGTGCAGCTGCTTCAGGAGGGGTGTGATATGCTCTCTCCTTGGTGCTCCGAAGAGGATTCGCGCTGCACTGTTCATGGCGAGTTGTAAGGAATGTAAGGTTGCCTGAGGGAGTCCTTGGAGGATGGCGTTTGAATAATCAAAATGAGGGATGATGAGGGCTTGATAGATGGTGCGGAAGTCGCTCAGTTCGAGTAGGGGGCGTATGTGTCTGAGGGATCTGATCTTGAAGTAGATCGCTCTTACTGTTTTGGCTATGTGCTGCTTCATGTTGAGGTTCTGATCCAAGGTGACTCCGAGATACCGTATAGCTGATTTTACTAGCAACTCGGCGTTGTCCACTTCCAAGTGGCTAGGTGGTGTAAACTCAGGATTTCTGGAGATGAACAGGACCTCCGTTTTCTTATGTTGGATACGCAGATTTTGGGAGAGGAGCCATTCGGATATTGCGTTGAAACACTTAGTTAGTGGGGTGAGGTCCGGGCAGTCCAGGGATATTGGCAGGTACAGTAGGACATCGTCTGCGTATATCATACAACTCACGTTGAACGATCTAATGATGTTACAAATGGGTTGGATATAGATGTTAAACATAAGTGATGATAGGGAGGATCCTTGAGGGACTCCTTGACTTTGTAGGAATGGCTCGGATGTGGTTCCATTTGCTCGGACGTGTTGCCATCTTCCAGACAGGTAAGACCTGCACCACTCCAGAGCTGCTCCGGTAATGCCTTTCTCTCTTAGCCGAATAAGGAGAATCTCGTGGCGGACTGAGTCGAAGGCTGCAGCTATATCTAAAAAGATGAGTGCGAAACCTGTACGTGAGTTGTCAATGCCTGAGATTATGGTGTTGAAAAGAGTAGTGAGTAGTGTTTCTACTCCATGTGACTCTCTGAATCCGTGTTGCGATGAATCTAGAGGTGCGTTGGTGTCCACATGATCTTGTAGCTGCCTGTAGACTAGCTTTTCAATGATTTTAGCGAGCATCGGGATGCTGGATATGGGTCTGTAGGACTCGACCTTTTGAAGGTCTAATTTAGTGTCCTTAAGCAGCGGTCTAACGGAGGTCTGTTTGAGCTTGGATGGGAAAGACCCGGTGCTAAAAGATAGTCCTATCATTTTAGCCAAGATTGGGGCAAGGTCGGATCGCAGATCTTTTATCCAGAATGCTGGACATGGGTCTGAGTATGCAGTGGAAGTATTTAGGGTAGCGATGGTGTCTTCAATAGTTCTCTTAGATGGTGTGGTAAAGGTAGTTAGATACGCTGAGCATACTTGAGCATCAGGGGGGTCCGGTATCACCATTTTATCAGTCTTGCATAGTTTTGATTGCATAAAGACAGCAAAATCCTGCGGGTGTATAGTTCCTGGGTGCTCCGGGGTCGGTTCTTTGGCAAGAGATTTGACCAGGTTGAAGAGGTCGTGCGGCTTGTTTAATGAACGTTTCAGGGTGTCTGTGTGATGTTGTTTCATCTTGTCTGTAACAGCCCTGCGATGTGTGTGTAGGTGTTGGGTGTATGCTGCTTGGTCACTGCTGGTACGTGATTTCCTCCAGCGCTTTTCCAATCTCCGTAGAAGGGTTAGTGACGCCCTTAGGTCGGCCGTGAACCATGGTGCGGATGGTCTTTTATTTGGGGCTTTAGTTGTGGGGGGACGGATTGCGATAGCGCTGAGTTTGCTGTTCCATGTGGAAATTAGGACATCTAGGTCTTGTGAGGACATGTCAAGGAGAGTGTTTGTTTCAGCCAGGATGCGTTCTTTGTTAAACGGGTGAAAGCTTCTGGCAGTTGAGATTGTGTTCGTATGTGAGTTCGTACTGGGCCTTTGTGACTTGATGGGGGTCGGAATCTGGAAGGAGATGAGCTTGTGATCCGACCATGGAACTGCTGTTAATAACGTGATGTTTTGTGCTTGTTGAAGCACTGTTTGTGGGGCGAATATCAGGTCGAGAATGTTGCCCTTTGTGTGTGTTGGTTCTTGTACCAACTGGGTGTATCCTAGGATATCTAGGGCTTCTATGAAGGCGTCTGCTTGATTGTCCTGTAGGGATGGCAAGTTGAAATCACCTAGGATCCAGTTTGGTCTATGTGGAACATGGGTATTGGATGCTAGGTTTATGATATTGGAGAGGTTGTCTGGATCAGCAGAAGGCGCTCTATAAATAAGGTTTATGGAGCAGGAGTGGTTGGATATAGATACTGTTTCAAGGGTATTGATGCTGTTGGCTTCTACCATTTTGAATTGAAGGTCAGATCTGGTGATGACGGCAACTCCTCCACCCCTTTTGTTTTGCCTGTGGCTGGTGAAAGTAAAAAAGTTGGGTGGTAGAAGTTGATTGAGGATGGTGTTATCTTCCGGTGAGAGCCAGGTCTCGGTGATCATAATGATGTCTAATTTAAGATGCGTTATAGTTTCAGTGATTGCTGGCCATTTTTTGCGAAGTGATTGAGAGTTAATGAGTGCGCACTTCAGGCTGCTAGTATGTGGACGTTTATTTTGCTTAGGTTTTGAAGAATTTTGTAGTGGGATATAAACTAGGTGGGGACGGCGTGGATAGCTAGCTCCATGATGGAGGTTGTTGGAGTCATCGGGCCATTTTCTTCCACCAGTTGAGAGCGTTGGGATGTGATTTTGTGTTGTCAGTAGTGCTAGTGAGCTGGATGGCAAAATTGTGAGTAGAAGGTAGAGACTCATTAAGGGTGAAGATTATGTGCTTCATTTTGGGTCTTTCTGAGCCGGTACAGGGGGGGGCAGAGGTATGTGTAAGACGGGTTGGTGTGGCTTCTGGCTGAGGATGTTTTCCTCAGGCGGTTGCTTCTAATGTGATTCAGGAAGATTAACACAGTTGATTGAGGGTAAGTTACTGGTGAGAGTAGTACGGCGACCCAGTTGAGTGAGGGTAGAATTACTGTCAACAGTAGAAGGTACCACAGTAGAATTAGAGTAGAATGAGAGTGAATACTGGCAACAGTAAATACAGTAAATGACGTAACTACCAGAAAGAGTAAATATAGGCAACAGTAAATACAGTAAATGAGGGTAGATACTGGCAACAGTAAATAATGACAACAGTAAATACAGTAAATGAGAGTAGATACTGGCGACAGTAAATACAGGCAGCAGTAAATACAGTAAATGAGAGTAGATACTGGCAACAGTAAATAATGACAACAGTAAATACAGTAAATGAGAGTAGATACTGGCAACAGTTAATATTGGCAACGGTAAATCGGTTAACACAGCTGCATGAGATTGGATTACTGGCAACAGTGACGACTTTAGTACAATGAATGAGAATGTGCTGATTGCAACAGTAAGGTGATCTGGGACGTTTAAGAGGGCAGCGTTAGGGGGATAAGAAATATGACAGAGGTTAATATTGTTCTAATGGTGTTGGTAATACTTGCAGTTCCAGATGTACGTCCGACTAAGATTGAGGGCGGTGTGGACCTGGTTGGGAGCTCAATCCTTCCTGGGAGAGCTTGGGTCACACTCACTTGAAAGAACTGGACCCAGCTGATGCTCTCCCGAAAGCAGTTTCTTTACTAGTGAGCAGGTATTGGAGGATTCGCATTGTGCGAGGCATTGCAGAATTGGCTTCTGCAACCGTAGGGGCTCGAATGAGCCAGTCGTCCAAAGTAAGGGAAGACGAATATCCTTCTTTGCAGGAATGCAGCTACTACTGTCATGCATTTCGTGAATACTCATGGTGCCTAAGCCAGACCAAAAGGAAGAACCCTGTATTGGAGGTGTTTTCCCTTGAAAAGGAATCGTAAGAATTTCCTGTGATCTGGATGGATCATAATATGAGTATATGCATCCTTTAGATCTAGAAAGCAAAGCCAATCCTGATTTTGAAGATATGACAGAAGAGTTCCCAGAGAAATCATTTTGAACTTTCTTGGAACAGATATTTGTTCAATTCTCTGAGGTCTAGAATGGGTCTGTGTCCTCCTGTTTTCTTTGTAATAAGAAAACAGGGGGAATAGAACCCTGTACCCTGTTGGGGAATGGGTACTTCCTCTATTGCTTCCTGAGCAAGGAGTGTTGAGACCTCTTGATCCAGTAGATTGTCTGGAGAGGTTTGGGAATTGAACTGTCTTACGATTGTAGGAGGGGGCATGCTGTGAAATGAAGCTTGTACCCCCTCCCCTACAATGGACAGAGTCCAATTTTATGCTGTTATTTGGTGCCATCTGTTGACAAAATGACACAACCTGCCTGGAATGTTTAGGGGTTCTGGACCCTTCAGAGACAGGAAAGCTAAGCTCTCTAGGAAGGAGTCAAAGCCCTTGAGGGGGCTGAGCCTGTGGAGCTGGTTGATCTCTCGGGTCTTTTGGCTTCTTTTGTTGTCTGGATTGTTGCGGTTGTCCCTTTTGGGCAACTTGAGCCTGAGCTTGCCCTTGCTGGGTACAGGATGGATAAAACTTCCTCTTTTTGCTGAAAACGTTTTTTTTATAGGGTTTCTTTTTGGCTGGAGTGGCTGTAGATTTTGACAATCTGTCTAAAGTGAGATTGTCAGTATCTATCTCATTAGCCTTTTCCTGCCAATTCTTGCCAAAGAGGTTTTCTCCTGTGCAAGGGATGTTTCCTAATTTGTCCTGTACCCAAATCTCCAAGTCTGATACCTGAAGCCAGGCAATCCGACGTGCACCAATGGCAATAGCAGAAGTTCTCCTGATGCATTCAAAGCAGTCAAAAGCTGCATGATTTACAAACTTGGAAACGTCTTGAGCATGCTTGACAAGAGTAAGGAAGTCTTGTCGTTTGTCATCAGGGATAAGGGGGCTCATAAGCTCCAAGTCTCCTGTGACTTCTTTGAGGAACATTCCCATATATAAAATATATGAGCAGATCCTACCTGAAAGCATGGAAGCCTGAAATGTTCGACGTCCAAAAGCATCAAGAGTCCTGCATTCACGACCTGGAGGATTGGATGCATGTCTTTTTGCACTTTTCATCCTACGCATGGCTGATTCCACAACCATTGAATGGTGTGGCAGCTGTCTCTTTTGAAAACCAGGACATGGTGGAACTTGATACATGGTATTGAGTCTCCTAGAATGAGGAGATGTGGTCAGAGGTGTTTCCCATATTCTGAGCATCAAATCATGAAGAATTTCATGAATGGGCAGGGTAGCTGCCTCTTTGGGAGCCTTAGGGTATTGGAGTATTTCCAATTCCTTTGCTCTAGGTTCTTTTTCAGGAGCTACCGTGATTGATAGGCCTCTGGCCACATCACAAATAAAATCCTGAAGAGATGTCCTCCGGAGGAGACATTCTGTGTTGAGGAGAAGAGGCGTCTTCCGTAAGAAGTACTCTTGTACCAACAGAGTTATCGGAGTCATCGGAATCGGAAGATTCGAAGCAACTATGATCCCAATGTTCATGCAAAGCACAGTATCGATCGAAGTCGGCACCGAGTTGGTCCGGTACTGATCTGTCGATGCCCAAAAAAGTCGGCATGGGCAGAATTCCCACCGGGGCTGGTATCAGTGCTGGTACTGGTGCCCTTTGAACCGCCGGTAGTGGTGTCAACGGTACCACAGCTGTAAGGAGAGCTGCAAGACTGCGTTCGATAGCGAGGAATCTCTGGTCTATCGACGCTGCCGATGCCTGGGTGTCGGTATCGGTAGAATCGGCTGGAACCCCTGAGCATGGCACCAGTAGTTCTGCCGAGGTCGAGGCCTCGAGAACATCCTGAAGCCCCGTTACTGCTTTGGAGGCCGAAGCCTCCCGCCGGGGCTGTTTTGCTGGTATAGTTTACTCAAGGGCAATGCCAATGGCTTTTCGATGCTTAGAAGGAGATCTACCCTTTGAGGACCGGCTCTTATGTTTAGTTACCTGAGATCCATGGGAGGAAGACGCAACGGACATCACATCTGAAGAAAAGAGGGTACCAAGCTTTGCAGCCCGGTTCTGGCTTCCTCTTTTAGTCATCCCCATACAAGAGGAACACTCCGATGGAGAATGGTCAGAGCCTAAACATTTGAGACACCAGTCATGGGTGTTGGTGAAGGAAATGGTACTGCCACACTTAGTACATTTTTTAAAACCACTAGCTGGTTTTTCCATTTTTCAGTAAAATGGGGCCTAATGCCCAAAATGGCGCCTAGCACCAAAAGGAAAAGGTTTCTGAAGAGAAACACTACAGAACTATATTTTTTTTTTTTTAAAGAAAAGAGAACCAGCGGTACCGGTAGGCGTCGAGCGGAGGCAGATGCGACCACAAGAAAAACAAGTTTAAGGAAGAAATTTTCTGCGGTGACAGGGTATGTGACCTGTCGGCTCCACCGAAAACGAAGAACTGAAGAGGGACAGTTGGAAAGGCGGGAAAGCAGCGCGCATGTGCTGAAGGATGCTCCCAAAAGCGTTCCTATTGGACGCTGGGGAGCGTTCCCGCGCAGGCTCCATCGGTACCGACAATACCCATATGTGAAGACTACATTCCTGCTTGTTCCTGGAGATCTACGCTATCTCCAGGGACAAGCAGGAATGTAGTCTTCACATATGGGACTCCCTAGCTTGGAGATGCCGGAGAGATGACCCCAGAAAGAGCAGTGATACACAGGCTGAAGTGCATCATGCATCCTCCCAAGGATCTCTGCTATCGAAACCCGGGACGGGGAGGTAGGAGTTGTTCTAAGTCTGAAAGAAATGCTGGAGAACAGTCTGGCCAAATGAGGCATCCCAATGGTAGTCCTTGTCCAAACAATAGTGGGCCGCAAAGGTGTGGACAGAGGACTAGGTTGCTGCTTTGCAAATTTCATCAATCACTGATGCTCTCTAGCAAGGGCCCATAGTGCAAAGCTACTCTGTAAAGTTGCAGAGAGCATGCTGCAGGTTAGTAAGAAGAAAAAACTGGCTGTTGAAAGCCAGTGGGTAAGAACTATTCTGTCAAGGACAAGGGGGCTAAGAATAGAAGTTAACCAAGCAGTCTGTGATAATAGGGTTCTCCAAACGAGGTTGATAACCTGTTTGGGGTTTAGCACTGAGGCTAGAAGGATTGCTAGTGGAGAAGCCCTGGTTGTGTGGTGAACAGAACCAGTGGCTTAACCACTAGAAATTAGTGTATCTGCAGCAACTACCAGGGCAGCGGAGGAAAATTTCTTTTACCATCTTTTTCAGATTGGGAAAAAGAAACAGACATAGTAGGACTACCTGTTGTCTGATGAGCTGCCCTAAGGTAATAAATGGGGAGACAACTCTGGAAAGGAGAATCCCCCTGTGGAACAGGTAGAGGACCATAGGGGCTTACCAGTGTAAAAGAGCCAGTCTTACAAACCAAATGTTGTAGCAAGAGGGAGGTAAGACAGAGATGAAGGAGACTATGGAGGAAGTCTCCAAAAGGTAAGATGAGACATGCCAGTACAGGGAAAACAACTGTCCTATTGATAGTTGTCATTTCTCTTTTCCCCAAGAGGAAGAAAAACCTGTGAAGTATGGGCATGATCATCATAAAGACTCTTAGAGTAAAAGAAAAGATATCTAGAAAAGGCTGGGATAAATTTAGTGCAGCTACTATGGCAAAAAGAAGCAGACTGACACTCTAACCACCAACCAAAAGGGGAAATGATGACCTATTTGAAACCCTGTGACTGCTGGGTTTGTTGACCCTGTTGAGGTTGTGGTTTCTTCAGACCAGGGCGATGTTTCCCCTGTTTGGGAACATCTGAATGATGGGCAGAAAATGGATAAAACTTTTTCCCCCTAGGGGAAGAAAGTTTGGTAGGACATTTCCTACCAACTGGGAAAGAGGAAGGCGTAGAACAGCCTCTGGAAACAGGAATGTCAGTGGTTAACTGAGCAACCTGGAGTAAAGACTCCTTGTTAAAGAGATTTTATCCAGTGCAAGGAGTATTTCCCAGTCTTTCTTGAGCCCATTTGTCCAAGTCTGGTCTGCAGCCAGGCTTTACGTCATGCCCCTATAGCTATAGCAGAAGTTCTGCTAACAGACTCAAAGGAGTCCAGGGAAGCACGAGTAAGGAACCTAGATATATTTTGAGCATGACTAACCAGTGAGGAATAGTCTGCACGTTTGGGCTCTTGAAGAAAAGGAGTCAAAGATAGAAATTTCTTTGTGACCTCTTCAAGAGATAAACCCATGTAGAAAATATATGAGAGAATTCTTGCTGAAAGCATGGATGCCTGGAAGGTTTGGTGTCCAAAGGCATCTAAAGTTTTAGACTCACGACCTGGCGGATAAGAGGAGTGCTTTTTAGTACTCTTCACCCGCCTCACTGCTGATTCTACAACAATGGAATGATGAGGAAGTTGAGCCCTCTGAAAACCTGGAGAGGGGGGCACCTGATATAGATCAGTTGCCCTAGAAGGTGGGGGTACCGTTAAAGGAGCTTCCCACATTCGTAGAAGAAGATCCTGCAAGGAATGATGCAAAGGAAGCATGATGGCATCCTTTGCTCTCCCAGGAATATACAGGGATTCTACATTGCCTTGTGTAGGATCCTGTCCAGGTATAGAAATGGCATGTGATTTTGCCATATCCAGGAGAAAAGCTTGAAAAGAAAGATGCCCAGAGGGAAATTATTTTGGACAGGCTAGATCTGCTGAAGAACTAGCATTGGCACCGAAGGATCTATCCAACCTTATAGGAATATAAGATCCTGAATGGTGGAGGATGGGATCCTTAAAGAATGGTCGCCGGTACCATAGGAAGTCGGGACCAGCAATAGTCGGTAGCACATCGTCCATGCTAGGGATCGATTCCAAACTCTGTATCGAGGGAAGCAAGCCTGATGAGAGAAGCATGGAAGGCACCGACAGCAATGGTAATGTGGATACCGGTGCCGACTCCGGCACCGTATCCGGTACCAGTGGATGAAGGCCAGCCGGTGACAACTCTAACGGTATGGAAGAAACCGAGAGTGCCGGACATGGATCATCGGAACCGTGCCTTCGGTACCATCTGGTGTCGGTACCAAGGCGAGTCGGTACCCAGTCCTCCAGACTGGAGATCGATTCCAGACTCGGCATCGAAGGAAGCGAGTCTATCGATGCACATCTGGAGGGTACCGACGTCGGTACTAGTATCGGTACCGGGATCGATACTGATACTAGAAGGTCGGTCTGCAGCGTATCCAACGGCCCCGTAGGTACCGAGGACGCCAGACAACGATCCTTGGTGAGGAATGTTTCATCCAACACCATTGCCGATGCCGGGGTATCGGTACCGCTCGAAGCAGATGCCACCACCGAGCATGGCTCAGATATGTTCTGTGAGGGGTGAACCTCAGGAACAACCTGAAACCCCACACAGGCTTTGGAGGTCGAAGACTCCCACCGGGGTTTTAAAGCCAGTGTGTTCGAGGGCAAGGCCAGAGGCATCTCTATGCTGTGCATGAGATTTACCACTCGAGGACAGGCTAGTCTTAACAGACTGTTTTTGGGTTACCTGATCCCGTGTAGAAGAAGAGGAGGTCGGTGCCCTGAAGTTGGTTGGGGACCGCGTATCGAGGGAAACCCGATGTTGAAGACTTCTTCTCACAATACTATTGCAGGAGGGACACTCCGGAGGAAAATGGTCAGGACCCAAACAGATCAGTCACCAATTATGAGTGTCTAAAGTTAATTTTGTACCGCCACAATTTGTACATTTCTTGGGAATAGTGACTGGAAGTTCCATGAAGGAAAGTGAGTAGGCCAAGCAGGCCTAAAGAAAACCGAGAGGCACTAACAAGGAAAAAAGTATTCCTTATGAAGGAAAAATTTTACAAGAAAAAAGAAGAGAAACACCGGCGGTAGCAGTGGCGTCGGGGAAGGCAGCCGCGACCACAAGAAAACCAAAAAATAAAAGAAGAATTTTCTGTGGTGACAGGACGACGTCCTGCCGGCTCCGTGGAAAAACGAAAACTGAGGAGAGGCAGTTGGGAAGGCGGGAAGGCAGCACGCAGGCATGTTGGGATGCTTCCAAAAGCTTTCTGATTGGACGCTGGGAAGCGTTCCCGCGCGGACTCCGTCGGTACCGACATACCCATATGTGAAGACTCATTCCTGCTTGTTCCTGGAGATACCATTATTAAAAAGGGACGTAGGATATCAATGCTTGACCCAATACAAGCATTGTGGAACCTGTGTCTTTTGGGGAAACTACTAGGTACGTATGACCTAGATTGGCCACTGTTGGAAACAGGATACTGGGCTTGATGGACCTTGGTCTGACCCAGTATGGTGTATCTTATGTTATTATGCAACAAAAAGCTATGAAGCTTTTCTGTGCTGCCTAGTTCTCTGAAGATAAAAGGCCAAAGCATGCTTGCAATCCAGAGTATGTAGATTCCTTTCTGCACTAGAGGCATGAGGCCTAGGGAAGAAAACAGGAAGGTAAACCGACTGGTTCAAATGAAAAGGTGAAACTGCCTTTGGCATAAAGTGAGTATGAGTCCTAAAGGACTCATTAATATGAAGAACTGCTCGAGACCAAGAAGGTGTTTCACTACCGACACAATCACCACCACCAGTGTATACGCCAAATCCAAACAATCCACATCCAGAAGAGCTTTCTCCCTGGCAGTCCCTGCGCTATGGACGCCCTGCCAGACTCTCTAAGAGCCAACTCGGACTCCAAGGACTTCCGGAAGAAGCTGAAAACAACTCTCTATGTGGAACATTTTGGAGACATTACATTACAAGAACAACTTAGGACCTTACCCCAGCTAGTGATTCCCTCCTACTCCTCCTAACTCCCCACTTACTCCAGCTCTACCCCTCCCACCCCTTCAACTAATATTCTTTTTGTACTATAATATAAATCTCTTTCTGTAAATAGTTGAACCAATCTCATGCATGGCCCCTCTCCCATTATTTTATGCAAAACCCGCATATTACACTGTAAACCGCTCTGATTTTAAAAGAAGGCGGTATATAAAACCTAGTAAATAAATAAATAAAAATAACAATTCCTTATCATGGTGGAACCGTGTATAAGGAGGGTCAGTCACTAAAGCTTTGAGCTCACTGATGCGTCTTGCAGAAGTGAGGGCAATTAGGAAGACTTTCCAAGAAAGAAACTGCAGAGATGTAGTGGCTAGGGGTTCGAAGGGCGGCTTCATCTGCTGTCCAAGGACAAGATTGAGATCCCATGCCACAGGTGGCTTAATGGGAGGCTTAATTAAGAGTAGACCCCTCATAAAGCGCACTACAAGCGGCTGAAAAGAGACAGGTTGTCCATCAAAGGGCATGTGAAAAGCCGCAATGGCACTGAGGTGGACTCTCACATTAGTTTTAAGTCCAGAGGATGAAAAGTGGAGGAGATACTAAAGTAACGCCTCCACTGGAACGGAAAAAGGATTAAGTTCCTTCTTTGAACACCAGATTGAGAACCATCTCTATTTAAAAGCGTAAGCACGCATTGTGGAAGGTTTTCTGGAGGCCAAAAGGATATTTTTAACCTGTTGAGAGAGGTTAATATCCTGGAGTTCTAAGCTCTCAGCAGCCATGCCATAAGGTGCAAAGACTGGGAATTCGGGTGCAGAAGCGTCCCATTCTCCTGGGATAGGAGATCTGGAGCACTTCCCAACTCCAGAGGTTTGGCTTGAGAGAGACGTAGAAGCATAGGATACCATGTCTGACGTGGCCAGAGTGGGGCTATGAGGATCATGTACCCATGTCTCTCTGAAGTTTGAACAGAGTCTTGGGAATGAGGGGAGTATGGGGGAAAGCATGTAGGAAGTCCCGACCCCAGTGGAGGGGGAAAACATCCATCAACTGACTGTTCTGAGCAGGAATTGTGGAACAGATGCGGGGAAGTTTGGCATTCTGAGGACCTGCAAACAGATCTACATCTGGGGTTCCCCAGATTTGAAAGATTTGAGCAATTTGATCTGAATGGAGAGACCATTCGTGTTGCAGTAGTACTCGACTGAGTTTGTCTGCCAGGAGATTCCGTTTGTCAGGGAGATACACCGCTAGTAGGTGGATCTGAAGGCGTATGGCAAAGGACCATAGGTGTAGGGCTTCATTGCACAACACCTGACAACCTGTTCCACCTTGCTTGTTCACATAGAACATGGCTACCTGATTGTCCGTCTGGACTAGAACTGTTTTGTAGTGCAGGTGGCCCTGCAACACTGAGAGCATTGAAGATGGCTCTAACAGGTTTATGTGAAGCCGATCCTCCTGCTGAGTCCAAAGACCTGAGTGGACAGATTGTCCAGATGAGCTCCCCAACCCAATTTGGACACATCTGTTGTCAGGGTGGACTGGTGTGGTGGTCTCTGAAAAGGTGACCCTACGAGTAGGTTTCCTGGTGATTGCCTCCATTGGAGAGATAAAATGAGGCATGCAGAGTTCCTGATTTTGTCCCCCAGCCGACCTGATGCCCGAGTCCACTGCAAAGCTAGGGTCCATTGAGCTGCATGCATGTGCAGATGAGCATAGGGAGCCACATGCACAGTGGAAGCCATGTGATCGAGCAACTGAAGCATTTCTGGCCTCCCCAGCTCCCTAACAGGGTCAGCAGGCCAAGTCTTTATAGCTGTTTGAGAAGCTAGTTGAAATATTTGAGTGCAGCAGACCTGTGGCAGAAAAGCCCTTGACTGCTGCATGTCTAGAAGAGCCCCTATGAACTCTAAAGTTTGAAAAGGGGCGAGTTGGGATTTTGGAAGATTTATTACAAATCCCAAATGTTGAAGAACCTGCATTGTGCAGGAGAGAGCAGAGCTGGCCTCTGGAGCTGACGATGCTCAGATGAGCCAGTCCTCAAAGTAGTGGAAGACAAATATCCCTAGAGTTCTTAGAAATGCTGCTACTACTGCCGCGCATTTTGTGAAGGCTCTTGGGGCTGAAGCCAGGCCGAAGGGTAGAACCCTGTACTGGTAATGTCTTCCCTGAAAGAGGAAATCGAAGAAACCTCCTGTGTTCTGTGTGAATAAGGATATGTGTATATGCATCCTTTAGGTCTAGAGAACATAGCCAATCCTGACTCTGGATGTAAGGGAGAAGTGTTCCGAGAGAGATCATTTTGAATTTCTCTCTAAGTAGATAGTTGTTTCATTCTCAGACGTCCAGAATGGGCCTGTATCCTCCTGTTTTCTTTGGTATAAGAAAGTAGGGGGACTAGAATCCCAGGCCTTGTTGAGAAAGTGGTACTTCCTCTATCGCACCCCGAGCGAGAAGGATGGTAACCTCCTGGCACAAGAGAGTGGTAAGAGGGGGCCAAGAGCTGAACTCCCTTGGAGAGGAGGGAGGGGGCATACTTTGGAAGTGAAGTTCGTACCCCTTTGTCACTATGGAGAGAGTCCAATGTTCTGATGTTATCTGATGCCATCTTTTGGCAAAGTAACACAGTCTGTCTGGAATGTTGGCTGGCTCTGGAATTTCCAGAGGTAAGTTCTCTAGCAAGGAGTCAAAGACCTTGTGGAGGCTGGGTCTGCTGAGCTGGTTGAGCTCTGGGGGTCTGAGCCTTCCTTTGTTGCTTCAGTTGTCCCTTCTGGGAAGCATGGACGGGACAGTCGACAGCATGGGTGTAAGAAGGATAAAGCACAGTTACTTACCTGTAACAGGTGATCTCTGGGAACAGCAGGAATAAGTCTTCACATATGGGTATCGTCGGTACCGACGAAGCCTGCGCGGGAACGCTCCCCAGCGTCCAAAAGGAAAGCTTTTGGGAGCATCCCACAGCGCCTGCGCGCTGCCTTCCCGCCTTTCCTAACCGCCTCTCTCCAGTTCGAGTTTTAAAGCTGAGACAAAGAGAGAGTGAGGAAAGGAAAGAAAGATAGAGAGATACAACTCCTAGGGGAGGTGGGTGGGTTGTGAAGACTTATTCCTGCTCTTCCCAGAGATCTCCTGTTACAGGTAAGTAACTTTGCTATCTCCAGGAACAAGCAGGAATGAGTCTTCACATATGGGGACTCCCCAGCTAGAGATGCCTGGGAGATCACCCAGGTTGTGAGTCCCTGGGAAGGGCTCTACCTCCACCCATGAATCTCAGGCATCCAGCCAGGGATGGGGGGTAGGAGTTGGTTAGGTATGGAACAGGTGTTTGAGAACAGCCTGACCAAACAAGGCATCCCGGCGGGAGTCCTTGTCCAAGCAGTAATGGGCTGTGAAGGTATGAACCGAGGCCCAGGTGGCCGCTCGACAGATCTGGTCGATGGACACAGAATTTAGATGAGCCATAGAGGCTGCCATGGCCCTCACATTGTGAGCTGTGACATGGCCCTCCAGAGAAAGGTTCTTACTCTGGTAGGCGAAAGAAATACATTGAGCAATCCAATTGGACAGAGTTCTCTTAGAGACTGGAAGTCCTAAATGAGAGGGATCAAAAGCAACAGAAAGTTGAGAGGACTTTCTATGTTGCTGTGTCCTTTGTAAGTAAAAAGCAAGAGCTCTTTTACAATCCAGGGTATGAAGATTCCTCTCTGCACTTGAAGCATGAGGTCCTGGAAAAAAGACAGGTAAATAAACCTCCTGGTTCAGATGAAAAGGTGAGACCACTTTAGGCATAAAGTGTGGATTAGTCCTGAGGACTACCTTGTCATGATGGAACCTTGTATAAGGAGGATTAGCCACCAAGGCTTGAAGCTCACTGATGCGGCGAGCTGAAGTGACTGCAATGAGAAAAATAACCTTCCAGGAAAGAAATTTCAAGGAGGTAGTGGCTAAGGGTTCAAAAGGTGGCTGCATAAGCTGCCAAGAATCAGATTCAAGTCCCATGCAACTGGAGGTGGTCTGATGGGAGGTTTAGTCAAAAGAAGGCCTCTCATGAATCTTGCTATAAGAGGATGAGAGGAAATAGGTTGTCCATTGAGAGGTTTAAGGGATGCTGCAATAGCACTCAAATGGACTCTTACTGAATTCGTTTTAAGGCCTGCATGGGATAAATGCAGCAAATACTCTAGTAAAGAATTCAGAGGTATTGCAAGAGGGTTAAGACCCTTCTCTGCACACCAAATGGTAAACCTTTTCCATTTAAAAGCATAGGAAGATCTAGTGGAAGGCTTTCTGGAAGCATGAAGGATATCCTTCACTTGCTGAGAAAGATGCAAATCTTGAAGGTCTAGGCCTTCAGCAACCAGGCCCTGAGGTGAAGAGACTGGGGATTTGGGTGCCACAAAGTTCCCTCCTCCTGGGACAGGAGGTTTGGAGCAGATCCCAAGTCCAGGGAGGGAGCTTGGGAGAGATGCAGAAGTAGAGGGTAACACACTTGGCGTGGCCAATGTGGTGCTATGAGGATCATAGACCCTCGATCTCTCTGAAGCTTGAAGAGAGTTTTGGGAATTAGGGGAATGGGTGGAAAGGCGTAAAGGAAGCCTTAACCCCAGTGAAGGAGGAAGGCATCCTTGGCCTGAACTCCCTGACACGGAATTCTGGAACAGAACCGGGGAAGTTTGGCATTCCACGGACTTGCAAAGAGGTCTATGTCCGGGGTTCCCCAAATCCGAAAGATTCTGGCTATCTGGTCCATATGGAGGGACCACTCGTGTGGAAGCAGAACTCGACTGAGTTTGTCTGCCCAAGAGTTTTGAACGCCTGGAAGATATACTGCCAGAAGATGAATTTGATGCTCTCTGGCGAAGGCCCACAATCTCAAAGTTTCGTTGCAAAGCGACAGAGAGCCAGTCCCACCCTGCTTGTTCACGTAGAACATGGCTACTTGGTTGTCCGTGTGGATGAGGACTGTCTTGCAGCTGAGCAGGGTGTGGAAGACTCAGAGCTAGAAAAATTGCTCTGACCTCCAAGAGGTTGATATGTAGAGAAGTCTCCTGTGGAGACCAGATGCCCTGGGTGGAGAGATCTTGTAGATGAGCTCCCCAACCCCTTGGAGAGGCATCTGTTGTAAGGGTTGCTTGGGGTAACAACTGTTGAAAGGGGGACCCCAGCAACAGGTTTTGAGTGGACGTCCACCACTGGAGAGACCAAAAAAGGCGACTGGAGGTTGCTATTTTGTCTGATAGGCACCCTGATGCCTGGGTCCATTGGGTGGATAAAGTCCATTGAGCTGCCCTCATGTGAAGGCGAGCGTAAGGAACCACATGCACGGTGGATGCCATGTGGCCTAACAGTTGTAACATCTCTCGAGCAGTTAAATAGGACTTTAACTGAATCTGGGAGGCTAACTGCACCAAGCGTAGGCAACGGGCCTGGGGAAGATAGGCTCTTGCAGTTGTGGTATCCAGCAAGGCCCCTATGAACTCTAGTGACTGAGTAGGGGTGAGATGGGATTTTGGGATGTTTATTACAAGTCTGAGATACTGAAGAACACGCCTTGTGCAGGCTATGGAAGTCTGGGCCTCTGACTGGGATGGAGCTCGGATGAGCCAGTCGTCCAGATATGGGAATACGAATATTCCTAGAGTGCATAGAAATGCAGCTACTACTGCCATACATTTTGTGAACACTCTTGGTGCAGAGGCCAGACCGAAAGGAAGCACTCTGTATTGGTAGTGCTTTCCTTGATAAAGGAACCGAAGGAACCTTCTGTGTGTTGGATGGATGAGGACATGGGTGTACGCATCCTTGAGATCTAGAGAACAAAGCCAATCCTGACTCTGAAGGTATGGAAGGAGAGCACCGAGAGAAATCACCTTGAATTTCTCCTTGCATAGAAACTTGTTCAATTCTCTGAGATCTAAAATGGGTCTGTAGCCCCCTGTTTTCTTTGGAATAAGAAAATAGGGGAGTAGAACCCTGAGCCCTGTTGAAGAAGGGGTACTTCTTCTATTGCTTTTTGGGCAAGAAGGGTAGCAATCTCCTGATCCAAAAGGTCGAGAGAATTGAACTGTCTCACCATGGTGTGAGGAGGAAGGTTTAAGAAATGAAGCTTGTACCCCTCCCTTATGATGGAGAGGGTCCATTGCTCTGCTGTGATTTGTTCCCATCTGGGAGCAAAGTGAGCTAACCTTTCTGGAATAGTGAGAGGCTCTGGTTCTTCTAGAGCCAGAAAGTCTAAGTTCTCTAGTTGTAAGTCAAAGGCCCTGAGGAGGCTGAGGCTGTTGGGCTGTAGCAGTCCTTGCAGCCTTAGGCTTGGCCTGTTTAGGTTGTTGCTGACGCTTTGCAGCAAAACGACCTGCAGAAGATGTCTGCTGACCATAAACAGGATAATATCTCCCCCTTTTTGGGATAAAAAGCCTTTTTGAACAACCTTTTTTTAACAGGAACAGAAGTAGACTTTGAAAGTCTATCTAAAGCAGAATTTTCAGCATCCATTTGAGTGGCCTTTGCTTGCCAATCCTTTCCAAAAAGGTTTTCGCCTGTACAAGGAAGACTTCCTAATCCATCTTGGACCCAGGGTTCCAAATCAGAAGCTTGTAACCAAGCAACTCTGCGTGCACCTATGGCAATAGCCGAGGCTCTGCTGGCACACTCAAAAGAGTCAAAGGCTGCACGGATGGAAAATTTGGAAACATCCTGGGCTTGTTTAAGCCAGGTGAGAAACTCCTTCCTTTTATCTTCTGAAATAAAAGGGGCTAAAGTCTGCAGATGATCTGTAACTTCTTTTAGAAACATCCCCATATAGAGACTATAGGAGTTGATTCTGGCAGCAAGCATGTTGGCCTGGAAAATTCTCTGGCCAAAAGCATCTAAGGTTCTGCATTCTCTTCCTGGAGGATTAGATGGGTGCCTTTTTGCACTCTCTTTTTCATGGCAGACTCCACCACAATAAAGTGGTGAGGAAGTTGAGTCTTATGAAAGCCAGGATAGGGAGGAACACGATACATGGTGTCCAACCTACGAGAATGAGGGGAAGTGGTGAGAGGAGTCTCCCATATGCCCAATATGTGATCATAAAGGATCTCATGAATTGGTAAAGTAGCTGCCTCCTTAGGAGCCTTAGGATATAGTAAAATATCCAATTGTTTGGCTCTAGGCTCTGACTCAGGGGCCACAGAAATGGAGAGGCCCCTGGCCACTTCCCTAATGAAGTCTTGGAAAGACAAGTCTTCTGGAGGAGACATTCTCCTTTTTGGAGAAGAAGGCTCCTGAGGAAGGAGTACCAATGCTTCGACAGAAGCCTCTGATTCATCAGAGTCCTCGGAGGAATCGAAGTATCGCCTGTCTGGATGCACCTGCAGAGCCCGATATGCGTACCGAGTGGTATCGACATCGGGAGTGATCGGTACCGGTTCGGTACCGATGGGCATCATAGAACAGGGTACCGCTGCAGTCGACACCGAAGCCGATGTCGATGCAATCGGTCCCGGTTCCCGGAACCGATATCAGTGCCGGTGCCGGAACCGGTACCAACAACGGGGTTTGTTGCGGTACCGGAGGCGTCTCAGCCTGTATGAATGCTGTAATGGCACGCTGCATGGTCAGAATATTCTGATCCATCGACGCCACCAATGTCTGGATGTCGATACCATTGGAAACCACCGGTACCCCAGAACATGGCAACAGGTGATCGGTCGAGGCCACGCCATCGATGTCAACCTGTGACCCCATAGATGAAGCTTTGGAAGCCAGGGCTTCCCGCCGGGGTAATTTTGCCGGTGTAGAAACCTCGAGGGCAAGCCCGGAGGCATCTCGATGCTTAGAGGGAGATCTACCCTTCGAGGACAGGCTGGATTTATGTTTGGTTATGTGAGATCCATGAGAGGAAGAAGCAGCCCTGGAAGACGTCGATGCCACTGAAGCTGCATCAGAGGGAAACAGGGTACTGAGCTTAGCCACTCGGTTCTGTCGACCTCTTTTAGACATCATGGAACAGGACGCACAATTCGTGATGGAATGGTCAGGACCCAAACATTTTAGACACCAGTCATGGGTGTCAGTGACAGAAATAGTACCGCTGCACTTCGTGCACTTTTTAAACCCGGAGGCGGGCTTTTCCATGAGGAAAAATATTTCCTAGGCCTAAGGCCCAAGAAAAAATTGCACAGAAGTGGGAAACGGTAGGTTGTTTTTTTTTGTTTTTTTGTTTTTAAGAAGAAAGAAAGAAAAGACCGGCGGTACCGGTCCGACGTCGAAGAAGGCAGACGCGAGACCAAAGAATTAGAAAAAAATTAAGAAATTCTTCAGCAGTGACAGGGAAATGACCTGCTGGCTCCGCGGAAAAGAACTACTGGAGAGAGGTGGTAAGGCAGCGCGCAGGCGTGGTGGAATGCTCCCAAAAGCTTTCTTACTGGACGCTGGGGAGCGTTCCAGCACAGGCTTCGCCGGTACCGACGATACCCATATGTGAAGACTCGTTCCTGCTTGTTCCTGGAGATAAACTTTTTTTTTGTTGAAAAAGGGCTTCTAACCGTCTTTCTCTTAGCTGGGTTGGCAGTAGTCCTAGAGAGCCTGTTTAGGGTAGTATTCTCGGACTTAAGTTGAGAAGCTTTGTCATGCCGATCCTTGCCAAAGATGTTTTCCCCCGTGTAAGGTATATTCCCCAGCTTATCTTGCACCACTGCTCTAAATCAGATGCTTATAACCAAGCAATCCGATGTGCACCGATGGAAATAGCAGAAGTCCTGCTAATGCACTCAAAACAACAAAAGGTTGCCCTGTTCATGAACTTGGAAACATTCTGGGCATGTTTAAGAAGTGTCAGGAAATCAGCCCTCTTGTCGTCTGGGAGGAGCCATTACTTCCAGATCTTTAGTCACCTCCCGAAGAAACATACCCATGTAGAGTATGTATGAACTTATTCTTGCCAATAACATGGAGGCCTGAAAACATTGACGGCCAAAGGCATCAAGAGTTCTCACCTCACAGCCCGGAGGATTACATGAATGCGTCTTAGCACTTTTGATTCGATGCACTGCCGATTCCACAACCATGAAATGGTATGATAACTGTGTCTTCTGGAAACCAGGACACTGCGGTACCCGGTACATGGTATCAAGTCTTCGAGAATGTGGAGACACTGTTAGAGATGTTTCCCACATCCTAAGCATGAGATCATGCAATATCGATGAATGGGTAAGTTAGCGGCCTCCTTAGGGGCTGCCGGATACTGAAGAATTTCAAGTTCTTCAGCTCTTGGTTCCTTCTCAGAGGTCACCATAATAGAGAGGCCCCAAGCCACGTCCCATATAAAGTCTTGAAAAGACATGTCCTCCGGAGGAGACATCCAGCGTTGTGGGTAAGGAGAAGGATCTTCCGGAAGAGCCTCTCCGGTACCGATCCATTGGAAGAATCTGAATTTGAAGACTTGAAGTATCAATGGGCCAGGTGCTCCCGCCCAGCTCATCGATGGTACTGATCAAAATTGGCATCGGAATGCCTCAGTACTGGACCTTCGATGCCGAACACTGACTCCAGGGCTGGCATGGGTGGTAGCGTGGAGAGCAGCGCAATGGTCGATGCAGATACATCTGGAAGCGGTGTCGGTACCAATGGCTGCAGAACCGATTGCAGAGGCTTTAGCGGTACCGAAGCCGCCAGCAAGGCTGCAAGACTCCGCTCAATGGCTAGGATACGTTGATCCATGGAGTCAGCCGATGCCTGGGTATCGGTACCCAAACAGCAGGCCACAACCCTAGAACATGGTACCAAGAGCTCTCCAGAGGTAGACGTCTGGGGAATATCTTAGGACCTCGATAATGCTTTGGAAGGGCTGTTTGGCCAATGTATTATCCTCTAGTGCAACGCTTAAAGCATCTCAATGCTTAGGAGATCTACCCTTTGAGCACTGACCAGTCTTCAAAGAAGACTTGGGTTTCATTACCTGAGATCCATGGAAGGAAGATGAAGCCCTGGACGACGTTGATGCAACGGACACTGCATTCAAGACAAAAAGGAGGCAGAGTTTCGCAGCTCTATTCTGCAGGCCCCTCTTTGTCATCTTCCTGCAGAGGGGACATTCCAATAGTGAATGGTCTGGTCCTAAACATTTAAGACACCAGTCATGGGTGTCGGTAGCAGAACTAGTACTGCTACATTTGGAACACTTTTTGAAACTACTAGTTGGTTTCTCCATTTTGAGGAACAAAAGGGCCTAAGGCCCAAAATGGTGCCTAA
The DNA here is from genome assembly GCA_033557465.1 of Ichthyophis bannanicus. Taxonomy (NCBI): domain Eukaryota; kingdom Metazoa; phylum Chordata; class Amphibia; order Gymnophiona; family Ichthyophiidae; genus Ichthyophis; species Ichthyophis bannanicus. Next base: position 544,912,370 of record CM066033.1, read on the forward strand.
GCACCTAGAAGGCAGAGACCCTCAAAGAAAACATTTTTTCTTTTTTTGAAAAAGAAAAGACGAAAGAAAAGAGACACCGATGATACCGGTGCTAGCGTCGACCGGAAGGCAGAAGCAACCACAAACGAAGAACATTTTCTGCGGTGACAGGAATTGCTCCCTGTCGGCTCTGCGTAAAATGAAAAACTGAGGAGGGAGAGTTGGAAAGGTTACATCTTACGAACTCCAAAAGGAAGCTCTCTTTGGCATAAAGCAAGTATCACACCAAGCATTAGCAATAAATCTGAGAGACTAACATACTCCACATAGTCACGAATCTCACTTCTAAGCCAGACTATCATGATATGCCCAAAACTAACCCATTTGGAGAAACTGCCCTGGGACAAGGGGACCAGATTAAGGTCCCAAGGAGGCACTATGAGACAGCAAGGTGCTTCACTCCTCAGATAAAAGTGGTCCAGGCCTGGACACACAGACAAGGGACATTCCTAGCTCGGATCCCTTTTAACAGGCGAGAAACACTGACTGGCTCTTCAAAGAATTCCAGACCAGCCCCTTATCCAGGCCACTTGGGAGAAAGGCCAGCATGTCTGAAAGAGGAACAAAAGGGCCTGACATATGATCCCGACTCCATGCCTCAAAGCTTCCCCAAAGCTGGACATACACTAATGTTAACAACCTTTTAGTGGGCTTTAAAACATAAAAATCACTCTACTAGAATATCCCCTTCTTTAGAAGCTTTGCCCTCTAAAGAGCCAGGCCATAAAAGAACCTAGATATGTCCAGCATGCAGACTGTCCTTGAAACAGAAGGTCCATCTCTCCAGGAACAGCAACAGATTTCCTACTATCAACCTCAGGTGGTCTCCATACCATGGTCTTCTGGGGCAATTTGGAGTCATTAATACCACTAGGCCCAGGGTGACTCTCCACTCGCTGTATCATCCTGCCCACCAGAGGCTGTAGCAGAAAAACATATCAGGCCATCCCAAAGCCAAACCTACAGCATCCATGCTGACCGAGAGACATGTCTTCCTGCGGCTGAAAGCTGGGGAACCCTGGAGTTTCTGCCAGTAGTCATGAGATCTATCACCGGCCTTCCCCACCTCCAGGCAACCTGAACAAAGCAATCAATCACTAAGCCCTACTCCCTCGGGTCCAACGTGTTTCTTCTTAGTAAGTCCGCCTGCATGTTCTCCATGCCTGCCGCAAGGACTGCCAACAGTACCGCCAGGTTCTTTTTTGCCAAGCTTAGGAAAGGTCCTGCTTCTTTCACTACCTGTCAATTCTGGCACTGCTCTGTTGATTCATATATAACACAACTGTTGCATTGTCCAACCATAATACTCACCACTTTGTACTAGATGGTTGATATTCCACTTTTCCTGTTCAGACCACAAACCCTAAGCAATTTCTTTCAGGTAATGATACAACTACTACTAATTATTTGTATAGCGTTGCAAGGTGTACACAGCACTGCACATATACATGTAAGATACAGTCCTTGCTCATCAGAGCTCACAATCTAATCAAGACTAAAAACATAGCAGAACTGGGGACTAGAATATGCTAAGATACACATAAGGGGTGGACAAGAGAGTGAGGAGCAACAGGATCCAAAAGCAGCAAAAAGAGTTGTTTTTTTAGCCTGGTTTTGAATAGGGTTAGAGAAGGAGCCCGATGCACAGACTCAGATAGTTTGTTCCAGGCATATGGAGCAGCAAGGTAGGATACACAAAGTCTGAAGGTGGCAGTGGAAGAGAAGGGCACAGATAAAAAAGATTCATCAGAGGAGCAGAGTTCCTGAGGAAAGGTGTAGAGTGAGACAAGAGGAAAGGTAGTGAGGAGCTGCAGAATGAACGCATTTGTAGGTCAGTAGGAGAAGTTTGAACTGGATGCAAAAACTTCAAGGGAGCCACCGTAGTGACTTGGGAAGAGGGGTTACATGAGCAAAGCGACACTGGCGGAAGATAAGCCATGCAATCCAGTTTTGCACAGATTGAAGAGGAGAGAAATGATTCATAGGGAGACTAGCAAGGAACAAGTTACAACAGTCAAGGCAGGATATGGCTAGTGAGTGGATAAGGGGGTCTTAGTAGCGTGTGTAGAAAGGGAAGGACGAACTCTGCTGCTGTTATAGAGAAAGTAGTAGCAGGTTTTAGCTATCTGTTTGCTGGATGCATACAGAGAAAGAGAGTCAAAGATGACCCAAAAGTTGCGAGCTGAGGAAAGAGGGAGGAGTATAGTGTTATCCACAGAAAAAGAGAAGGGAGGAAGATGGGTTTAGGGGGAAAGATAAGGAGTTTAGTTTTGGCCATGTTCTATTTCAGACAGCAGTGAGACATCCAGGCAGCAATGTCAGATAAGCAGGCAGAGATCTGGGCAAGGATTCCTGGAGAGATTTCACGAGCAAAGAGGTAGATCTGAGAGTCATCAGCATAAAGATAGTATTGAAAACCATAAGAGGAAAAGCGTAGTTACTCACCTGTAACAGGTGTTCTCCAGGAGCAGCAGGAATCAGTCCTCACATATAGGCGACGTCGACACCGACGGAGCCCCCGTGCGGAGCATTTCCCCAGCTTTCAAAGAAAGCCTTTGGGAATGCAGCGCGCATGCGCTGTCCCCTTCCCGCCCAAGGGTGCCATCTTGCTCAGTCTGATGACATAGCTAAAAGACAGCAAAAAATAGCAAAAAGAAATCATATGACTGCAACTCCAAGGGGAAGAGGGAGGGTTGTGAGGACTGATTCCTGCTGCTCCTGGAGAACACCTGTTACAGTTGAGTAACTACTCTTTCTCCAGGACCAAGCAGGAAGTCAGTCCTCACATATGGGACTCCCCAGCTTAAGGCTACCGGAGACCCCAAGTCGAAAAAATGAGCTCCCTCTGGAGCGTCAGAACGTAAGGAAGGAATCTTCTCTGAGAACGCCCCCGACCGGTAGCCCAACATCAGGGCCGGAGGGAAGGAGTTGCCTAGACCCCAAAGAGATTATGGAGTACTGCCTGTCCGAAAGCACTGTCCCTGCGGGACTCCCTCTCAAGGCAGTAATGGGCCGCAAAAGTCTGGCTTGAAGACCAAGTAGCGGCCCGGCAGATGTCTGCCAACGGAACAGAGCGGAGATGAGCCACTGACGCAGCCTTCGCCCTGACACGGTGAGCCGTGACTCGACCCTCCAACGAGAGGCCGGCTGCCCCATAAGCCCAGGCGATACAGTCAGTGACCCATATGGACGAAGTACGCTTGGAGACAGGTAACCCCAACTTATTGGGGTCAAAAGAAACAAAGAGCTGAACAGCCCTCCGATGCTCCCGCGTACGGTCAAGGTAGAAGGATAACGCCCTCCTACAGTCCAGGGTATGCAGGACCATCTCAGCCCAGTTGGCATGCGGCCTGGGAAAGAAGGTCGGAAGAACCACCTCCTGATTGAGGTGGAAAGAGGAGACAACCTTAGGGAGAAACTTAGGGCGAGTCCGTAAGACCACCCTATTCCTGTAGAACCTAGTGTAAGGGGGATCAGACACTAGCGCCTGAAGTTCACTTACTCAGCTAGCAGAAGTAAGAGCTACCAGAAACAAGGTTTTCCAGGAGAGAAAACGGAGAGGGCAGGTAGCCATAGGTTCAAATGGCGGACAAGTAATCCGCTATAAGACCACATTTAAGTCCCACTCAGGGGCCGGTGGGCGCAAAGGAGGCTTAAGCAGGAGGAGGCCTCTGAGGAAACGAGCCACCAAAGGGTGGTTGGAAAGAGGCCTCCCGTCCACCGACGAGTGATGCGCTGAGAGAGCACTGAGGTGAACCCTGACAGAATTGGACTTAAGGCCTAGATTGGAGAGGTAAAGCAAATATTGCAATACTACCGCTACCAAGCAAGAGAAGGGATTCCCGCTGTGCTGATCACAACATGCGGAGAATCTACGACACTTAAGAGCGTAGGATTTCCGGGTGGATTGCCGTCTAGAGGCTAAGACTACGTCTTCCACGTCTCTAGGCAGTAGTAGAGGAGCCAGAGCTACCCTTTCAGCAGCCAGGCCATCAGATGAAGGGACTGGAGGTTGGGGTGCAAGAGAGATCCCTGTTCCTGAGACAGGAGATCGTGCTGAATCCCCAGAGGAATAGGAGTGTCCACCGCCAGTTGCAGCAGAAGAGGGAACCACGGTTGCCTCGGCCACCTGGGGGTTATCAGAATCATGGAGGCCCCGTCCTTGAGAACTTTGCACAGTGTTCTGGACACTAGTGGCGTGGGAGGAAACGCATACAGTAGGCCTTTGGACCACGGGATCAGAAACGCATCCGCTGCTACTCTGAGAGGATGCAGTTGTCTGGAACAGAATGTCGGGAGTTGCCAGTTTAGAGGACTGGCGAAAAGATCCATGGTGGGGAGGCCCCACCTGAGAAAGATCTGCTGAACCACCAATGGGTTCAATCTCCATTCGTGTGGTTGCAGGATCCTGCTCAGTCTGTCCGCCAGGTAATTTTCTTGACCTGGGAGGTAGACTGCCTTGAGAAGGATTCCGTGATTGACGGCCCAGGAGCACAGCCGTTGTGCTTCCTGACATAGAAGGAAGGAGCCTGTGCCTCCTTGCTTATTCACGTAAAACATGGCAACTTGATTGTCTGTCTGGACCAGTACAGACTGGTGAGACGTGAGATGGGAAAAGGCCCTCAGAGCTAGGTGTATCGCCTGCAGCTCCAGGAAATTTATCTGCTGAGCAGACTCCCAAGGGGTCCAGAGACCCTGAGTACATACCCCTTGGCAATGCGCTCCCCAACCTTGAAGAGAAGCATCTGTCATCAGCACTTGAGAGTGCGGAGGGGATTGAAAAACTACTCCGAGCACCAGATTCGGAAGATGAAGCCACCATTGCAGAGAGGAGGCAAGCAGTGTGGATATTCTCACTGAGTCTGCAAGGCTCCCTGTGGCCTGATGCCACTGAGTACAAAGGCTCCACTGAGCAGGCCGCATATGCAGGCGGGCATTAGGGGTTACATGAACCGTGGAAGCCATATGGCCGAGAAGTCTCAGGAATTGCCTGGCGGAGACCAGGGAATTGCTGTGAAACTGCCTGGCTAGATCCATCAACCTGTGGGCTCTGTCCACGGGCAGAAAAGCCTTTGGTGGAAGAGTGTCCAGCCTTGCTCCTATGAATTCCAAGTTCTGGGACGGGAGCAAAGTGGACTTTGCGAAGTTTATGACAAACCCCAAGTGCTGAAGCAGAGCCACAGTGCGAAGGGTGGCTTGACTGGCCTCCTGGGAAGACTGGCCCCTTATGAGCCAGTCATCCAGGTATGGGAACACAAAAAGACCTTGAAGCCTCAGGTAGGCCGCCACCACCGCCAGGCACTTGGTGAACACCCTGGGGGCGGCCTGTACTGATAGTGGTTTCCTCCCACAACAAATCTGAGATATTGTCTGTGGTCTGGATGAATAAGGATGTGAGTATAAGCATCCTTTAGATCTAAGGAGCACAGCCAATCTCCCTGCTGGAGGTAGGGCAGCAGGATTCCAAGGGTAAGCATCTTGAACTTTCCCCTCTCCAGGAACTTGTTGAGGTTGCGCAAGTCTAGGATGGGTCTGAGGCCTCCTGTTCTTTTTGGCACCAGAAAGTACCTGGAATAAAAGCCGTGACCTCTCAGGTGGTGGGGCACCGGTTCCACAGCCTGTTCCTTCAGCAGACTTGCTAACTCCTGTAGGAGTAGGTCCCTGTGCAGAGGGGGTCTTGGAGGCTCCCCTGGAAAAAAGGAGGGAGGTACCTGGTGAAAATGAAGAAGATAGCCCTTTTGGACTATATGGAGCACTCAGGTATCTGATGTGACGGCTGACCACCTGTGGGCAAAGTGGGCCAGCCGGCCTCTTGTGCTGATATGAGCCAGCTGAGGAGAAGAGGCTATGCCTTCTGAGTCAAAAACCCCCACCCTGCTGAGCAGGGGCCGGTGTTGGTGGCTTGGGGGCCTTCTGCCTACGGGGCCCATGACCCTGCCCCTTGGCCTGCTGACTCTGTTGGGGAGCTGCAGAGGCCTGATAATGAGGGTATTGTTTATAGGCAGATGACTTCCTCGGGTAAAAGGTCTTTTTTCCCAAGCCCTTTTTTTTTCTGAGAAGGGGCAGAGGTTTTTCTGGACTGCCTAGTCCTGGTGAGAGTCTCGGTCTCGGGTTCAGCAGCCTTTTCAGCCATGGGTCTGCCAAAAAGCTTTTCACCTCGGCAGGGGACATTGACCAACTTCTCCTGTACCCATGGCTCGAGGTCGGATGACTGTAGCCAAGCCTGTCTGCGGGCACCGATGCCGGCCCCAGCTACTCGGGCCGAAGCCTCGAAGCCATCGTAGGCTGTTCGAGAGATAAACTTCGAGCACTCTCGAATACCAGTGGACAAGGCCTGGAGCCTCTGCAAAGGTTCCTCGGAGAGACCAGCAGAGAACCCGGCAATCTCCTTTGCCAGGTCTCGGAGGTACATGCCCATGTAGAGCTGGTATGTCTGGACACGGCAAACAAGCATAGAGCCCTGGAAGCACTTCTTACCGAGGGCATCCAGCTTCCGGGCCTCCCGGCCGGGAGGCACCGAGGAGTGCATCTTCTGAATTTTCAGTCGATGCATGGCCGATTCCACAACCATGGATTAGTGCGGTAATTGTGCCTTTTGGAACCTGGGGCTTTTGCGGATTCGATAGATGGAATCGACCCGCTTGCTTAACACTGGCATTGAGGCCGGGGTCTCCCACATGCGGAAGAGCAGCCGCTCCAGCATCGGAGGAACCGGAACAGTAAAGGCCTCCTTTGGGGGAGAGTCATACTGGAGGGCCTTGAGCTGCTCGGCTCGAGGCTCCTCCTCGGGATCCGCGGGGAATGCCAAGGCCTTGGCCATATCCCGCACGAAGTCCAAGAACGGGTATCCTCCAGTGGGCATCGTCTCCGAGGTTCGGACTCCGGTGAGTCCGATGGGACACACCAAGTCCGATAGGTATCGGGTGACTCTTCGTCCTCCGTCTCCCAGTCCCTCCCCGGAGGAGGAATCGAGCGGCTCCGGTCGGGCGGGCACCGACGCCCTCCGCCCCGACGCCCTCCGCCCCGACGCCGAGGGTACCGGTGTAGACAACCTCGGTCCCAAACGGGAGGCCGAGGGAGACCGTGGCCGAGGATCGACTCGAGCCCGCATGGACTCGAGGATAGGCTCGGACTCCGGGGTGGACTTGGACGTTGATGTCCCGGTGGTCAGGGCAGATGCACCAGGGAAACCGGCGATCAATGCCCGCTGCTGTTCCATGAAGGCAGCGAAGCTGCTCTCCAAGGCCGTCAACCTGAGTTCAAGCTCAGGAGACACAGCAGCCCCCGACTCGGGCCCCGACAGCATCGGGCCTGACGTCGGCTCCCCTGGAGGAGAGACCACGAGGACTACAGTACTCACGTGTCCAGGAGACTCCATCTCGAGACGAGGTTGTTTGGCAGGCCTCTCCGACTCCGAAAACCCGGGACGGCGATCGGGGCTATGCGACCTGGCCCTCGAGGAGCCAGGAGCGTCCGCCGACGCCGCCCTCGTGGGTTTTTTCTACCTTTGCTGCTCCCGCGAAGGAGACTCCCACTCAGAGGAACCACGACGCTGCTCGGGGCCGGAGTCCCGAGACGTCGAGGCCTCTGACGAAGTCCGGGCCCGTCCGGACGTGGAGTCAGAGAAGATTCTGTCCTTTTGGTGCTGCCGACTCTTCAACGCCTTCGAGGACATTTTGCCACACGGACCACAGATCATCGGGTCATGATCGGGTCCGAGGCAGCGAGGCAGCAGTCATGTGCGTCGGTAAGAGACATAAGTTTCTTACACCGATCACACTTCTTAAACCCGCTGGCAGCCATCGGGGGAAAAAGGGCCCCTGCGAGGTCTAAAGACAGGGCTGGCAGTGAAAAAAGAAAAATGGTGCAAACGCTAGTCATGAAGGACAAAAACTGAAAAATAGAGAGTGGGCTCGATACCGGCGTATCGGGCCCAGGCGGGAAAAGGATCCGGCGTCGAACCGAAGGAGGAAGACAAAAAACAGGGAAATCAACTTTTTCCTCGGTGAAAAACGAACTATGTCCGTCGGGCTCCGCGGAAAAAAGAAGACTGAGAAAGATGGCACCCTTGGGCGGGAAGGGGACCGCGCATGCGCGTGCAATTCCCAAAGGCTTTCTTTGAAAGCTGGGGAAATGCTCCGCACGGGGGCTCCGTCGGCGCCGACTTCACCCATATGTGAGGACTGACTTCCTGCTTGGTCCTGGAGAAAGTTGGAAGAACCACCTCCTGATTGAGGTGGAAGGAGACGACAACCTTTGGAAGGAAATTAAGGTGAGTCCGTAAGACTACTCTGTTCCTATAGAACCTAGTGTATGGTGCCTCTGACACCAGGGCTTGTAGCTCACTCACTCGCCTTGCTGAGGTAAGAGCTACCAAAAATAACACTTTCCAGGAAAGAAAGCGCAAAGGACAAGTAGCCATAGGCTCAAATGGTGGGCAAGTAAGCTGTTGCAAGAACACATTCAAATCCCACTCAGTGGCAGGTGGACGAACTGGAGGCTTAAGCAAAAGCAGGCCTCTGAGGAAGCGAGCTACCAAAGGGTGGCTTGAGAAAGACTGACCCTCCACCGGTGAGTGATGCGCTGAGAGAGCACGGACGTGGACCCTAACAGAGTTGGTTTTAAAGTTGTTAAAACTCAAGAGGATTGTGAAAAATTGCAAGAGGATCTTGATAAATTGGAAGACTGGGCATCAAAATGGCAGATGAAATTTAATGTGGACAAGTGCAAAGTTATGCACCTAGGGAAGAACAACCCAAACTATGGCTACACGATGCAAGGTTCCACATTAGGAACCACCACCCAGGAAAAGATTTAGGCGTCATTGTGGATAGCATGTTAAAACCCTCGGCCCAGTGTGCAGCGGCAGCCAAGAGAGCAAGTAGAATGCTAGGTATCATAAAGAAAGGAATGGAAAATAAAACAAAAGATATTATAATGCCTCTATATCATTCCATAGTGAGACCGCACCTTGAATATTGTGTGCAATTCTGGTCGCTGTATCTTAAAAAGGATATAGCGTTATTAGAAAAGGTTCAGAGAAGAGCCACCAAAATGGTAAAGGGGATGGAAGGATACTCCTATGAAGGAAGGCTAAAAAGGTTAGAGCTCTTTAACCTGGACAAGAGACGGCTGAGGGGAGATATGATAGAAGTCTATAAATTAATGAACGGAGTGGAACGGGTAAACGTAGATTGATTGTTTACGTTATCAGAATATAGAAAACTACGGGACATGCAATTAAGCTACAGGGTAAACTATTTAAAACTAATAAACGAAAATATTTCTACACTCAACGTGTAATCAAACTCTGGAATTTGTTACCGGAGGATGTAGTAAAGGCTGTTAGTGTAGCTGGGTTTAAAAAAGGTTTGGATAAGTTCCTGGAGGAAAGGTCCATAAACCATTATTAAGAAGGGACCCAGGATATCAATGCTTGATCCAGTACAAGTATTGCAGAACCTGTGTCTTTTGGGGAAACTGCTAGGTACGTATGACCCAGATTGGCCACTGTTGGAAACAGGATACTGGACTTAATGGACCTTGGTCTGACCCAGTATGGAATATCTTATGTTCTTATGTAAGGCCTAGATTGGACAGGTGCAGCAAATACTGCCGCACCACCGGTACCAAGCATGAGAAAGGATCCTCCTTGCGCTGGGCACACCAGGTGGAGAACCTACGCCACTTAAGAGCATATGACTTCCGAGTGGACTGCCTCCTAGAGGCCAAGACCACGTGCTCCACTTCCCTAGGCAGCAGTAAGGGTGCTAGAACTACCCTTTCAGCACCCAGGCCATCAGATTGAGGGACTGGAGATTGGGGTATAAGAGAGATCCATGCTCCTGAGACAGGAGATCGGGTTGCATCCCCAGAGGAAGAGGAGAGAGTCCACCACTAGTTGGTAAAAGAAGTGGAAACCACGGTTGCCTTGGCCATCTGGGGGCCACCAGGATCACCGAGGCCTTGTCCCGGATCACTTTGAACAGTGTTTTGGGCACTAGAGGCGTGGGAGGAAACACATATAGGAAGCCTGTAGACCATGGCATGAGAAAAGCATCCGCTGCTACTCAGAGGTTGCGGTTGTCTGGCGCAGAACCTGGGCAGTTGACAGTTCAGTGGACTGGCAAACAGATCCATGGCGGGAAGACCCCACCTGAGGAAGATCTGTTGAACTACCAGAGGATTCAACTGCCATTTGTGTGGCTGTAGGATCCTGCTCAACCTGTCTGCCAGGTAATTCTCCTGTCCAGGGAGATAGACCGCCTTGAGAAGTATGCCATGCTTGACTGCCCAAGGTCCTGTGCTTCCTGACAAAGAGGTCGGGAGCCTGTGCCCCCTTGCTTGTTCACATAGAACACAGCAACTTGATTGTCCATCTGGAATAAGACGGACTGCTGAGAGAGGACATGAGAGAAAGTCCGCAGGGCTAAGCGGATCGCTCTGAGCTCTAGGTAATTGATTTGCTGTGTGGCCTCCCAAGGAGACCACAGGCCTTGAGTGCATGCTCCTTGGCAATGTGCACCCCAACCTTGAAGAGAAGCATCGGTTGTCAGCACTTGTGTGGAGGTACTTGAAAAGGCACCCCTTGCAGTAGATTTGGGAGATGAATCCACCACTGCAGAGAATCTGCCAGTAGATTGGACACCCTCACTTTGTTCGTCAGGTTTCCTGTGGCCTGTACCCACTGAGTCCTTAGGCCCCACTGAGCGGGACTCATGTGCAGATGGGCATTTGGAGTTACATGGACCATGGATGCCATGTGGCCTAAGAGCCTTAGGAATTGTCTGGCGGAAACTAGAGAATTGCTGTGGAACTTTCTGGCCAGATCCATTAGTCTGTGGGCCCTGTCCACGGGTAAAAAGGCCTTCGCTTGAACTGTGTCTAGTCTTGCTCCTATGAATTCCATGTTTTGTGAGGGGCGGAAAGCGGACTTTGCGAAGTTTATGACAAATCCCAGATGCTGGAGAAGAGACACAGTACGGAGGGTGGCTTGATTGGTTTCTTGTGGAGACTGACCCCTGATGAGCCAGTCGTCCAGGTATGGGAAGACAAAGAGTCCTTGAACTCTGAGATAGGCCGCCACCACCGCCAGGCACTTGGTGAAAACCCTGGGGGCGGAGGTTAGGCCAAAAGGGAGTACCCTGTACTGGTAGTGGTTTCCTCCCACTACAAATCGGAGATATTGTCTGTGGTCTGGATGAATAAGGATGTGAGTATAAGCATCCTTTAGGTCTAAGGAGCATAGCCAATCTCCCTGCTGGAGGTAGGGCAGCAGGATTCCAAGGGTAAGCATCTTGAACTTTTCCCTCTCCAGGAACTTGAGATTGCGCAAGTCTAGGATGGGCCGGAGGCCTCCTGTTCTTTTTGGTACCAGAAAGTACCTGGAATAGAAGCCTTGACCTCTCAGGTGGTGGGGCACTGGTTCCACCACCTGCTCCTTTAGAAGACCTGCTAACTCCTGCAGGAGTAAATCCCTGTGCAGAGGGAGTGTTGGAGGCTCCTCTGGAAAGTAGGAGAGAGGTACCTGGTGGAAGTGGAGGAGATAGCCTCTCTGGATTATGCTTAGCACCCAGGTATCCCTTGTAACGGCTGACCACCTGTGGGCATACAGGGTCAGCCGGCCTCCTGTGCTGAGAGGGGTCAGCTGAGGAGGAGAGGCTATGCCACTTGAGTCAAAACCACGCTACCTGCTGTGCAGGAGCCGGAGCTGGTGGCTTGGGGGTTTTCTGCCTACGGGGCCCATGTCCCTGCCCCTTGGCCTGCTGACCCTGTTGGGGAGCTACAGAGGCCTGATATTGAGCGTATGATTTGTAGGCAGATGACTTCCTCGGGTAAAAGGTCTTTTTTCCCCGAGCCCTTCTTCTTCTGAGAAGGGACAGAGGTTTTCCTGGACAGCCTTGTCCGGGTGAGAGTCTCGGACTCGAGTTCTGCAGCCTTTTCAGCCATGGGCTTGCCAAAGAGGTTTTCACCTCGGCAGGGGACATCGACCAACTTGTCCTGAACCCATCGAGGTTCGATGACTGTAGCCAGGCCTGACGGCATGCACCGATGCCGGCCACGGCTACTCTGGCTGAAGACTCAAAACCATCATAGGCTGCTCGAGAAATAAACTTCGAGCACTCCCGGATCCCCGATGACAGGGCCTTGAACCTCTGCAAAGGTTCCTCAGAGAGACCAGCAGAGAACCCGGCAATCTCCTTTGCCAGGTCTCGAAGGTACATGTCCATGTACAGCTGGTAGGTCTGTACACGGCAAGCAAGCATTGAGCCCTGGAAGCACTTTCTACCAAGGGCATCCAGGTTCCGGGCCTCCCGGCCGGGAGGCACCAAGGAATGCATCTTCTGACTCTTCAGACGATGCATGGCCGATTCCACAACCATGGAGTGGTGCGGTAGCTGTGCCTTTTGGAACCCGGGGCTCTTGCGGACTCGACAGATGGAATTGACACACTTGCTCAGAACCAGCGTTGAGGCCGGCGCCTCCCACATGCGGAAGAGCAACCGTTCCAGCATCGGAGGAACCGGTACAGTAAAGGCCTCCTTGGGGGGAGAGTCATACTGCAGGGTCTCAAGCTCCTAGGCTTGAGGCTCCACCTCGGGATACGTGGGGAAGGCCAAGGCCTTGGCCATATCCCGCACAAAGTCTGAGAACCGGGTGTCCTCTGGGGGGGGGACCATCTCCGAGGTTCTGACTCCGGTGAGTCCGAAGGGACACACCGGGTCCGAAATGTGTCCGGGGGGACTCCTCGTCCTCTGTTTTCCAGCCCGAGCCCTCGGAGGAGGAATCGAGCGGCTCTGGTCGGGCAGGCACTGATGCTATCTGCCCCAACGCCGAGGGTACCACCGTCGACGACCTCGGTCGAGGAGTGACTCGAAAGCGCATGGACTCGAGGATCGGCTCGGCCTCTGGGGTCAACTTGGACGTCGAGGTCCCGGTGGTCGGGGCAGATGCACCGGTGAGACCGGCGATCAGTGCCCGTTGCTGTTCCATGAAGGCAGCCAAGCTGCTCTCCAAGGCAGTCAACCTGAGTCCGAGCTCAGGAGACTCAGCAGCCCGCGACTCAGGCCCCGACGGCGTCAGGCCCCACATCGGCTCCCCCGGAGGAGAGTCCACGAGGACTGCAGTACTCACGTGACCCGGGGACTCTGTCTCTACACTAGGTTGTTTAGCAGGCCGCTCCGACTCCGAAGACCCAGGACGGCGCTCGGGGCTATGCGACCTGGCCCTGGAGGAACCAAGTGCGTCCACGCGGGTTTCTTCTTCCTGCGATGCTCCCGCGAGGGAGACCCCCTCTCAGAGGAACCCCGTCGATGCTCGGGATCGGAGTCCCGAGACGTCGAGGCCTCTGACAAAGTCCGGGCCTGGCCAGACGCGGAGTCAGAGAAGATTTTTTCTTTTTGGTGCTGCCAACTCCTCAGTGCCTTCGAGGACATTTTCCCACACAGGCCACAGATCATCGGGTCATGATCTGGCCCGAGGCAGCGGAGGCAGCAGCCATGTGTGTCGGTGAGAGACATAAGTTTCTTACACCGATCACACTTTTTAAACCTGCTGGCAGCCATCGGGGGAAAAAGGGCCCCTGCGAGGTCAAAAGACAGAGCTGCCAGTGAAAAATAGAAAAAAGGCGCGTACGCTAGTCACTAAGGACAAAAAACAAAAAATGAAGTCCGGGGTCGATACCGATGTTCTGGGCCCAGGCGGGAAAGGGAAAACGGCGTCAAACCGAAGAAAACACGGATCCAAGCCGAAAAATCAACTTTTTCCTTGGGTGAAAACGAAACACGTCCATCAGGCTCCACGGAAAAAAGACGACTAAGCAAGATGGCACCCTTGGGCAGGAAGGGGACTGCGCATGTGCGCTGCATTCTGAAAGGCTTTCTTTGAAAGTTGGGGAAATGCTCCGCATGGGGGCTCCGTCGGCGTCGACATCACCCATATGTGAGGACTGACTTCCTGCTTGGTTCTGGAGAATAAGTGCACCAAGGTACTATTATTATTTATTAGCTCATATCTTTCCAGTAGTAGTTCAAGGTGCAATACAATCAGGCATTGTAGGTATTTCCCTATCCCCAGAGGGGTTATAATCCAAGTTTGTACCTGAGGCAATCGAGGGTTAAGTGACTAGCCCAAGGCCACATGGAGCATTAGTGGGATTTGAAACTTGGTCCTGCTGGTCCCCAGATTGCTGCCTTAACCACTAGGCTACTCCTCTACTCCCGAGAAGAGAGAGAGAAAAGGAGAGCTCCCAAAATAGAGCCCTGAGGTACCCCAACTGAAAGCGGGATGGCAGTAGAGGAGGATCCATTAGAACATACACTAAAAGTGCGATGGGAAAGATAAGAAAACCAGGACAGAAAAGAGCCCCAAAATTCAAGCAAGGGCAGGGTATTGAGGAGAAGGTGGTGATCAATAGTGTCAAAGGCAGCAGAAAGGTCGAGGAGAATAAAGATCGAGTAAAGGCCCTTGGATTTGGTGAGGAACAAGTTGCTGGAGACACTGGCAAGAGCAGTTTCTGTGGAATGTAGAAAACAGAAGCCAGATTGCAGTGGATACAGAAGGGCTTGAGAGAAAAGAAAGTCAAGACAGCAGCAGTGAACTGCTTGTTCAAATAGTTTTGAAGCAAAGGGGAGGAGAGAGACAGGTCAATATCTAAAGGACAGGTAGGGTCTAGTGAAGGCTTTTTGAAGGGAGGTGTGACCAGAGCATGTTTGAAGATCACAGGAGCAGCTGCAGTGGAAAGCGGCAGGTTAAGGATATAACAGATGGAAGGGATAACGCCTGAAGAGACAGAACTTAGTAGACAGGTGGGAAATGGAATCAGAGGAGCAGGTAGTCAATTTGAAAGAAGATTTGCAGTTTCCTCCCCAGTGATTTCCGAAAAGGAAAAAGGGTGACAGCAGGTGAGGGAAGGATTTGGGATTGAAGAGGGGAAGGTGAACCTTTCGAGAATTCAAGGTATGGGCAGACAGTGAAGGAAGGATTGGGAGAATGTTCAGCATAGCAAAGAGACGGTGAGGGTTAGTGGCAAGAAAGTTAGTCATATAGACATAGTACTCTTGCTTGGCAAGTGCAATGGCTGAATGGAAAGATGTTAGTATGAATTTGAAATTCAGGTAGTCAGCAAGGATACATGATTTAAGCCGAAGATGCTCAGCTTAGACAGCACAGAACCTAGGAAGCGGGTTGTTGAGAACAGCCAGAGCTGAAATATGGTATGCTTCGCAGGGTGTAGAATGGGAGGAGCCAGTGCATCCAGAGTAGAGAGAGCGTTATTACTCACCTGTAACAGGTGTTCTCTGGGGACAGCAGGAACCAGCCCTCACCTATGGATGACATCAGCACCAATGGAGCCCATGCGGGAGCCTTTGGGAGTTAGACTGCGCATGAGTGGTCACCATCCTGCCCGAGGGTGCCATCTTATCTCAGTATGATGACATAGTTTAATCAAGCATAAAAAGAAAAACAACTCCACAGGGAGGAGAAAGGGTTGTGAGGACTGATTCCTGTTATCCCCGAGAACACCTTTTACAGGTGAGTAACTACAATTTCTCTGGGAACAAGCAGGAAGTCAGTCTTCATATATAGGATTCCACAGCTTGAGGCTAATGAAAAAACCTGTAGAAGGCCCTGACAACTCCAAAATAAAGCAATAATAGCAGTAAGGAGCATGAATGCCTCGCAGGTCAAGGACCCAGCTGCAGCACTGAGCAAAGAATCACCTCATCAGTAGCCGGAAATAGGATGGAGGGAAGGAGTTGCACTATTCCCCAAAGAGGTGATGGAGTACTGCCTGGCCGAAGGTGCTGTCACGCCGTGAGCTTTCTTCCATGAAGTAATGCGCAGCAAAGGTATGGACCGAAGATCAGGTTGCGACTCGACAAATGTCTAGCATGGGGTCAGGGCGCAAATTGGCCACCGAGGCCGCCATAGCGCACAGTATTTTATTTATTTATTTAACATTCTATGATAGAGGGGTAAAAGGAGCACGAAGAGGGGACAAAGCCATAGCAGAGAAATTGAATGAATAGCATAGTTACTCACCTGTAACAGGTGTTCTCCATGGACAGCAGGAATCAGTCCTTACATATGGGTGACGTCAGCGCCAACGGAGCCCGCACAGAGCAAATCCCCAGCTTTCAAAGAAAGCCTTTGGGATTGCTACCACGCATGCGTGGACCCCTTCCCGTCCAAGGGTGCCATCTTGCTCAGTCAGATGACACAGCTAAAAGATGGCAAAACAAATTAAAAATGGTACAGCTGCAACTCTAAGAGGGGGGGAGGGAGGGTTGTGAGGACTGATTTCTGCTGTTCCCAGAGAACACCTGTTACAGGTGAGTAACTACGCTTTCTCCGGGAACAAGCAGGAAATCAGTCCTCACATATGGGACTCCCCAACTACAGGCTACCATGAATCCATAGCGAAAATAGAGCTCCCTCAGGGAGAGCCACAAGCAACAGCAATTGTGTCTGTATAGACAGGTCAACAGGATCCCCGAGTCCGATGAAACCAGCACTCCTGTATCCTAAACACAGAAGGGTCGGAGAGTAGGAGTTGCCTAGACTCCGAAAAGGTTACGGAGCACGGCTTGGCCAAAAGCACTGTCCCGTCGGGACTCTCTGTCCAGGCAGTAGTGAGATGCGAAAATATGGACTGAAGACCAGGTGGCGGCCCGGCAGATGTCTGCTAGTGGGACCAAGCACAGGTCGCCATAGCCCTGACCCAGTATGCCGTGACCCGGCCTTCCACGGAAGCCTTGCCTCCTTGTAGGCAAGGACAATACAGTCCGCCACCCATGTGAACAGCATATGCTTGGTCACTGCCTCCTCCAGCTTACTGGGGTCGTAAGAAACGAAAAGCTGAGAGGCTTTTCGGTGACCCTGCATGCGTTGTATGTAGAAGGACCTCTTACAGTCTAGGGTATGGAGAACAGTCTCTGCCCAACTGGCGTGCGGTCTGGGAAAGAAGGTAGGGAGGACCACCTCCTGGTTGAGGTGGAAGGAGGACACCACCTTTGGAAGACATTTCAGGTGCGTGTGGAGCACCACCATATTCTTGTAAAACCTGGTGTAGGGCATTTCCGCCAACAGGGCCTGGAGCTCGCTTACCCTTCATGCAGAAGTGAGCGTGACCAGGAAAACCACCTTCCATGAGAGGTAGCAAAGGTGGCAAAAAGCCAAAGGCTTGAATGGTGGGCGTGAGCTGCTCAACACTACACTGAGATCCACCAGAGGGCGAACCAAGGGCTTAGACAGGAGCAGGCCCCGCAAGAAATGGGATACCACCAGATGGGCCAAGAGGGGCTTCCCATCCAACTGGTAGTGGTTTGCTGCTAGGGCACTAAGGTGCACCATAACCGAGTTAGACTTGAGCCCCGAATGAGAGAAGTGGAGCAGGTACTCCAGTACTGTGACCACTGGGCAACATAAGGGGTCAGCCCCCTGCTCAGTGCATCAAAGTGAGAATCTGCGCCATTTAAAGGCGTAGGCCCGTCTGGTTGACGCCTTGTGCGAGGACAGCAAGACATCCTTCATCTCTCTGGGGAGGTGGAGTAGGGCTAGAGTTACCCTCTCAGCAGCCAAGCTGTCAGCGAAAGAAATCCCAGGTTGGGATGCAGGAGTGAACCTCCGTCCTGGGAAAGGAGTCTGGGAGTGCACCCCAGGGGTATGGGATCCACCACTGCCAAATGCAGAAGCAGTGGGAACCATGGTTGCTGTGGCCACCATGGAGCTATCAAGATGACCGAGGCCCTGTCGAGGAGGGTCTTAAAAAGGGTCCTGGCAATCAGTGGTGTCGGAGGGAAGGCGTACAGTCGACCAGGGGGCCAGGATGGCATCGGCAGCCAACCTGGCAGGGTGGGGCGGTCAGGAACAGAAGCGGGGCAACTGGTGATTGTTCAGGCTTGCAAACAGTCCATCACTGGTTCCCCCCAGGTTTGGAAAAGCCTGTTGGCTACTCCGGGGTTCAGCTGCCATTCATGCGGCTGGAGAATCCTGCTGAGTCTGTCGGCCAGCAAGTTGTCCTGGCCCAGCAAGTATACCGCCCTGAGGAGAATGCCCTGCTGGATCGCAAAAGAGCACAGAGCTAGTGCCTCTTGACAGAGGGCACGGGAATCCGTGCCTCCCTGTTTGTTCACATAGAACATGGCCACCTGGTTGTCCATCTGGACCAGGACTGACCGTGGCCTAGGTGATGAAGAAAGGCCTTCAGGGCGAGGTGAATGGTCCGCAGTTCCAGAAGGTTGATCTGTTGGGCACTCTCGACCAGGGACCAAGTGCCCTGGGTGCGGAAGCCCCTGCAATGTGCTCTCCAGCCTAGCAGGAAGGCGTCCGTAGTGAAGACCCTCGAGTGGTTGGGGGCCTGGAAGGGCATGCCCACCTCCAGGTGCCGGGGTGACTGCCACCAGACCAGAGGCTTCGCTAGCTGGCAGCTCACATGGACTCTGTCCTTGAGATGGCCTGTGGCCTGGGACCACTGGATGCAGAGGCACCACTGTGCTGTCCGCATGTGCAGACAGGTATCTGGCATGATGTGGACTGTGGAGGCCATGTGCCCAAGAAAGTGCAGCAGATGCCTGGCAGACACCAAGGTACGGTGCTGCATGTCCCAGGCCAGAGACATGAGTCGGACTGCCTGGATTCGTGGGCAAGAATGCTTTCGACCGAAGGGTGTCAAGCCTTGCTCCGATGAATTCCAGACTGTGTTGGATGAAGGTTCGACTTGGGGTAGTTTATGACGAAACCCAAGTGTTGCATAACTTGGATGGTGTGTGCTGTTGCTTGCTGCACCTCTGGGGCCATGGCACCCTTGATGAGCCAGTCGTCGAGGTAGAGGAAGACAAAGACCCCCTGAAGCCTCGTGACAACTGCTAGACACTTTGCGAACACCCTGGGGGCTGAGGCTAGGCTGAAGGGAAGCATCCTGTATTGAAAATGGATTGCCTCCTACCACAAAGCGTAGGTATTGCCTGTGGTTTGGGTGGATTAGGATGTGTGTATAGGCATCATTTAGGTCTAAGGAGCATAGCCAGTCTCCCTGCTGGAGATAGGGCAGCAATGTTCCAAGGGAGAAAATCTTGAACTTCTCCCGCACCAGGAATTTGTTGAAGTTACGCAGGTCAAGGATGGGCCTTAGGCCCCCTGTCCTCTTTGGCACGAGGAAGTACCTGGAGTAGAACCCCTTGCACTTGAGGTGGTGGGGCACTGCTTCCACCACTCTGTCCTCGATAAGCCCTGCCAACTCCTTCAGAAGAAGGTCCCAGTGGAGGGGAGACCTGAGGGGCTCTCCTGGGAAGAAGGGAAGGGTGTTTGACTCAAATGGAGGAGGTAACCCTCCCTGACCACCCTTAGTGCCCAGGAGTCGGTGGTTATAGCCTCCCACCTGTGGGCATAAAGGGTGAGGCGACCCCCTGTGGGCTGCTGAACCCCCATGAGGGAGGAGAGGGGCTATGCTGCAGGAGTCAAAAGCTCCCTCCTGGCTGGGCTGGAACCGGAGCCTGGGGCTTGGGAGCCTTCTGCTTACGCGGGCCGTGCCCTTGGCTGCCAAGGAAGCCTGGTAAAGTGGGTAGTTTCAGTAAGCAGTAGATTTCCTTGGGTAAAAGGGCTTTTTACCCGAGCCCTTGCGTCGGGGAAGGGCAGTGGTCTTCCTGGAGAGCCTAGTCCTTGTCATGAACTCGGTCTCTAGCTCTGCGGCCTTGTCAGTCATGGGTTTGCCGAAGAGGTTTCTCCCCCTGGCAAGGGACATCGACTAGTTTGTCCTGTACCTATTGCTCAAGGTCGGACGACTAGAGCCAGGCCTGGGGGTGTGCACCGATGCCCACTGCAGCTACCCGGGCCGCCGACTCAAAACCATCATAGGCCGCCTGAGACATAAATTTGGAGCACTCACGAACGGCTTTGTACAGGCTCTTGAAGCACTGCAAAGGCTCCTCTGAGAGGACATCCGAGTACCCGGCAAGTTCCTTCGCCAGGTCCCTTAGGTACATGCCCATGTACAGCTGGTAGACCTGGGTCCAATGCCGGCTCACCTGGAAGTGAGTCCTTGACAAGGACCGTGTCTAAATGGCGAGGCTGGTCCGCAGCCAGATCCTTCTGGGGAACCTTGGCCAGTCGTTCCTTCTCCGATGGCTCAAGCAGGCACCCGGGGCTCCGAGACCGGGCGGACCCCAGCCGATCGGAGCCATCCAGGGACGCCGCCTTCGAGGACTTCTTCTTCCTCTTCAGTTCCCTTGAGGGAGACCCCCGCTCCAAGGAACCATGATGACACTCGGGCTCAGAGTGTTCCTCTCGAGGGGTCGAGGCCTCAGACGAGGTCCTGCCTCTCAGAGGCATCGGGGACACAGGAAAAATTTTGCAATGTTGCTGCTGGCGGCTCCTCAAGGCCTTAGAAGACATCTTTTTGCAAAGGCCACAGACTCCGGGTCATGGTCTGGACTAAGGCACCAGAGGCAACAGTCAAGTGTGTCGGTCAAAGACATTATCTTAATGCACCGATCACACTTTTTAAAGCTGCTGGTCGCCACAGGGAAAAAACTAGCAAGGTCGAAGACCCTTCGGGCTGCCAGCGGAGAAAAAGGGCGCAAAGATGCCAAAAGAAAAATAAAACTTAAAGTAAAAGAATAGACTCCAATACCGAGGCACTGAGGTTGGCGGGCGGGAAAGGTACCTGTGCAAAACTAGAGACGAGCAAAAAACTTGAGAAAAAAATCAACTTTGTCCAGGGGAAAACAAACATATGGTGAACTCCGCGGAAAAAAGGAGACTGAGCAAGATGGCACTCTTGTGCGGGTAGGGAACCGCGCATGCGTGGTAGCAATCCCAAACGCTTTCATTGATAGCTGGGGATTTGTTCCACGCGGGTTCCGTCGGCGCCGACATCACCCATATGTGAGGACTGACTTCCTGCTTGTTCCTGGAGAATCTTTGCTTCGGTCTTTACTGAGGAAGATGTAGGGATGTTACCTATGACTGAAATGGTATTTAAAGGTGATGCTGCAGAAGAATTGAAAGAAATATCGATACACCAGGAAGATGTATTACAACTATTTGATAAACTGAACAGTAGCAAATCACCATGACCAGATGGTATACATCCAAGGGTGTTGAAAGAACTGAAATATGAGATTGCAGACCTACTATTAGTAATTGTGAACTATCATTAAAATCATCTGTAATACCTAAAGACTGGAGGATGGCTAATGTAATGACAATTTTTAAAAAGGTTTCCAGGGGTGATCCGGGAAACTACAGACCAGTGAGCCCGACGTCAGTACCAGGAAAAATTGTAGAAACCATTAAAAAGAACAAAATTATTGAACATGTAGATAAGTCATTGCTTAATGGGAGAAGATCTTGTCTTACTAAACTGTTAGGTTTTTTGAAAGTGTGAATAACAGGTAGACAAAGGTGAGTCGGTTGATATTGCATATCAGAAACTCTTTGACAAGGTCCCTCATGATAGACTTTTGGCGAAATTAAAAAGTCATGGGATAGGAGGCAGTGTACTATTGTGGATCAGGAACTGGTTAAAAGATAGAAAGCAGAGGGTAGGGCTAAATGGCCAATTATCCCAATGGAGAAAGGTGACTAGTGGAGTACCCCAGGAATCTGTGCTGGGTCTGCTGCCTTTTAACATATTCATAAATGACCTGGAAATGGGAATAACGAGTGAGGTTATCAAACTTGCAGATGGCACAAAATTATTCAAAGTTGAAAAAACCCATGAGATGTTTGAATTTTCCTATTACGCACTCTTTCCCCACTAATTTTATTTTAGAAATACTTGAAAGAGGTTTTGATGTTTGAACAACCTGAAGTTTTTAAGGATGCTAATGTCTAATATGTGCCCAGATACAAGAAAGTGGTTAGTGATGGGGATGGTGGGGAATCTGAACAGGTGGTGTCCCCTCATAGTTTGGATATTTCTGAATTTCTTGAATCTTCCTCGGATAATATATCCGCTCGCGCAACTTTAATAGTTACGTTTGTATCTGAGATGGACAAGAATTCTATTTTGAAGACATATTTTCCTAAAAAGAATGCCACATTTTGTGGGCACAAAGTCACTCTCTTCCCTGATGTGTCACATACAACTCAAATTTGCCATAGGGCCTTTTTAGAGTTGAAAGATCGTACATTGGCAATGGGGGCTACTTTTTTTCTTAAGTTCCCATGCAAATGTGTAGTAGGCCATCTTGGGAAGAGATATGGCTTTTTGGAGACTGACCAACCTTTGGTTTTTCTTAATGGTCATGAGTCTCAACCTGTAGTGACGAGTTAGTATGCATAGGGTTTGGTCATTTAAATCACTCTACTGATGGTAATGTTTTCTTATTTTTCATTGAAATGTATTTTTCTTAATAGGGTTTCCACTCTCCCATAATGTGGACTTCTATGTAACTTATGTGGAGTATATAGGATGGCAGCGAGTGGTTGGCTGTCTTATTAATGTTTTATATTTGGATTTTGTATTCTTTCATATTTCTTGATTGTTTATTGTATGGCATAAGATTGAAACTCAATAAAAACAACAACATGAGGATAGCGAAAAATTGCAATAGAACCTTGATAAACTGGAAGACTGGGCATCCAAATGGCAGATGAAATTTAATGTGGACAAGTGCAAACTAATGCACCTAGGACAGAACAAACCAAACTATGGTTACACGATGCAAGGTTCCACATTAGGAACCACCACTTACGAAAAAGATTTAGGCGTCATCATGGATAACATGTTGAAACCCTCCGTCCAGTGTGCAGCGGCAGTCAAGAAAGCAAATAGAATGCTAGGTATCATAAGGAAAGGAATGGAGAATAAAACAAAGGATATTATGCCTCTGTATCGTTCCATGGTACGACTGCACCTTGAATATTGTGTGCAATTCTGGTCGCCATATCTTAAAAAGGATATAGCGTGATTAGAAAAGGTGCAGAGAAGAGCCACCAAAATGGTAAAGGGGATGGAAGGATACCCCTATGAAGAGAACCTAAAAAGGTTAGGGCTCTTCAACCTGGAAAAGAGACGGCTGAGGGGAGATATGATAGAGGTCTATAAATTAATGAATGGAGTGGAATAGATAAACGTAAATCGCTTGTTTACGCCACCAAAATATAGACAGACTAGGGGACATGCAATGAAGCTACAGGGTAACCTATTTAACACTAATAAGAGAAAATATTTTTTTGCTCAATGTGTAATCAAACTCTGGAATTCATTACCGGAGGATGTAGTAAAAGCTGTTCGTGTTTCTTGCATGCTGGATGTTTCATTCTTGGGGACTTTAAGTTTTTGATCTCTTCTTGGTCTGCTGTCAGAGATTATGTGAATGAGGGACCATAAGAAGTCAGCAGTTATGTTGCATAAAGTCTTAAATGTGGTCATGATTGATTTGTATTTTATGTGCGCTTCGATGGACAGCCAGTGTGGTTCTTTCAGGACCGGGGTGATATACTCTTGTCTGGATTCCTGTTAGCTCATGCGAGTTGCAGAGTTTTGGGCAATTTGAAGTAGGAGAAGTGTACATTTTGGCAGGTCTTGAAGTATAGAATTACAATAATCTATGTGGGGGGTGATGATCGCTTGGCAAATGGTGTGGAATAGGTTATGGTCCAATAACAGGTGGAGATTGTGAAGAATCTTTCTTCTTTGTTAAGTCACTGCAGTTGCTTTATTAATATGGGTTTGGAAGTTCAGTTTCTAGTCAAGCATCACACCAAGGTATCTGACCTCAGACCTGACTGTAATCTTCTCTGGTGGTGTATAGGTGGAGTCTCTGTTGATGATTAGCGCCTCAGTTTTGCTGAAGTTTAGTGTGAGAGATTGTTCATGCAGCCAATGCGTCATTTCGTTGAGACATGAAAGAATGGTGAAGTCTGGATTCCTTGTTACGAATGGTGTATATAACACCTGCATTCTCCTGGAGTAACAGGACCCACGAGCTTTAGAAGTAACAACCTAAGAGTTTATTTGATCACTAATGCTTTTGAGGAGAAGAGAAAGGGGATTCCATAAAAATGTTGGACAGTGGATGTGCTAACGCAAAGAAATACGCTTTGCAAATGACTTCAAAAACCCACTGCTCCAAGGCGATTTGAACCCATCTCCAGTAAAACTGCCTAAAGGCAGCTGCCTACCAGAACTACTGGGAGCATAGACCCCTGAAAGTTCATTGGGAACCATGGGCACCCACAGTGTCCCCTGAACCTCTTTCCTGACCTCTTCTTTGGCCACTTTCAGCACTTTCTACAACTTGGGCAGCATATCTAGCTGATGTTTTAAAGGACTTGGGGAATCTGCAGACCCCACAGACCCAGCCTCCTTCAAAGTTTCCTCTGATACCAGCCAAGCTCCTTGAAAGATTAAGACATTTGATTAGACATTCCACAGAATTCATTTTTAAAGGTGCACCTGTCAAGATACTGTTTAAGGCAAAAAAAGCCTCGTGCAACAGCAAAACAAACTCTGGGGAAAATCCTATCCAGCCCCAAGATTCCACCTTGGGGCTGGCAGCCATGGCAATCTGTCTGCTTCAGCCCTTAATAGGCTTAACTAGGAGGGTCCCTTTTGTCTGGTTGAGCTCCAGCGCTAACCCTCGCAGCCATTCACAAAATTGCAGTCCTGCAAACACTGGAAGCCTCCTTAGCCATTGTCGCACCTATCATGCCTCTGGCACACCTCAGTTTCCCTGAAGCCACAACTGCCAGCCTTGCCTTAGCCTGGTGTAAAGGTTTGCACTGTGATGCCAAGGTGCATACTTTGCAGCTAGGCATGCACATGGGAAAACTGAGTAGAGTGGACAGAGCACTCACATACACAAGTAAATAATAAACATTCTACAATATTTACTTGCGTATTTGAAAAACATAGGCATGGGCATTTACACCAGTTCAAGGGCTGGTATAAAAGTCTGTCAAGAAGGTTATGAACCTGCAGGGCCAAACCGCAGAGAAAAGGTAGTTACTTACCTGTAGCAAGTGTTCTCCCTGGACAGCAGGAAAATGTTCTCACTTATGGGTGATGTCCCCGACGGAGCCCTGCACGGGAACACTCCTGAGCTTTTACTGGAAGCTTTTGGGAGGCTCCACCGCGCTTCCTTCCTGGCTGTTGCTGCGGCGCCATAATGCCTTAGTCTGATAAAATAACTGTAGCAAAAGACAATTTCTCAGGGAGGTGGGAGGGTTGTGAGGACTTATTCCTGTCATCCACAGAGAATACCTGCTACGAGTAAACTAATTTTTTTCTGTGGAAAAGCAGGAATGAGTCCTCACATATGGGATTCCCAAGCTACAGGTAGCAGAAAACAGAGGCAGCCACCTAGAAGCCCAACAGGGGCAAACAACTGCGAAATGGTGAGAGGTCAGAACAACTCAACCACCATCTACAGTGGAACCTCAGTTTTCGTGATTAATCCGTTTGAAAAAGTCTGACTAAAACCGAATGTATGAAAACTGAAGCAATATTTCCCATAAGAAATAATGTAAATCCAATTAATCTGTTCCAGACATCCAAAAATATTAACAAAAAATACATTTTATAGATAACTATATTTTTACATACAGAAAACAATGAGAAATAAATATAAATGACTAATGAAATGGATAAATGAACATTTAACATCACTTTTACCTTTATTGAAGACTCTTGTTGGCATATGGAAGACAGTCAATCAGCAAGAGAATCAAAATAAAGAAAATCCCACCTCTGGCCACAAGATGGTGCTTCATTTTCAACTGTACGAAAACCGAGACAATGTATGAAAACTGGGACAAAATCTTGATGAAAAACGTCAACGAAAACCGAATCTCATGAAAACTAGGGCATACGAAAACCGAGGTTTGACTGTATGTACAAAATTAGAGAATTTCTCTTTCCTTTTTCTTTTTTTCTTTTTTGGTAGCTTGGACAGAATAAAATGGGTCGGGGGGATGGAGTTAGATGTTAATCCACTAACAAATTCCGGAGTATAGATTGGCCGAAGTCGCTGTCAAGTCAGGAATCCCCATCTAGGAAGTACTGGGATGTGAACGTGTGGACTGAAGACCACATTGCAGCCCTGCAGATCTCTTCCATGGAAACTTGAGCATAAGCTGGGCAAGGAAGCAGCCATAGCTCTGACACAGTAAGCTATGACATGACCATCAAGGCTCAGGCTTGCCTGGGCATAAGCGAAGGAGATGTAGTCTGCCAGACAAATTGAAAGAGAGCAGTTGGAAATGGCAGGCGCTAGGTTATTGGGGTCAAAATAAACAAAATGCTGGAGGGACCTTCTATGGTATTTTGTCCGCTCCAAGTAGAAGGCCAAGACTCGCTTGCAGTCCAACATGTGCTGCAGAGCTTTGCCTCTGTGTGCATGAGGTCATAGGAAAAATGTTGGAAGAACTGACAGATTAAGGTGGAAATCCAATACCACTTTCAGAAGGAATGTAGGATGAGTGCGAAGGACCACTCTATTATGGTGGAATTTAGAGTAAGGAGAATGGACCTCTAGGGCCTGAAGCTCACTTATTCTGTATGCTTAAGTGACTACCACATCAAGAACTTCAGAGGACAGGAACTGAGTGACACAAAGGGAGCCTTCATGAGGTGCACAAGAACCACACTGAGATCCCAAGACACTGCAGGAGGCTTAAATGGAGGCTTTCAAGAGAAGCAAGTCTCTGATAAAGCGAACTACCAAAGGCTGTACCAAGATAGGATTGCCTTCCACAACTCGATGGTAAGCACCAATTGCATGAAGTGGACCCTAACGGAGTTGGATTTAAGTCCAGACTCAGAGATGTGTAGAAGATACTCAAGCAGCTTTAAAGTGGAACAGACGAAAGGATCTAGATAGTAAACCTCTTTCATTTGCAAGAATAAAACTGTCATATAGAGGACCCTCCTGGAGGCCAAAAAGGCCTCAGTTACATCATCTGATAGGATGAGCTCAGCCTCTCAGCAGCCACGCCATGAGGGCCAAGGATCAGATGTTGGGGTGCAACATCTTCCCGTCCTCCTGCGTTATTAGGCATGGCCAAGCTGTAGCAGCTCCAGACTGCATGAGGAAGGGGAACCAAAGTTGTCTGGGCCAGAAGGGCGCAATAGGAATCATCGTGCCTCCGTCTGTTCTGAGCTTTAGGAGGGTTTTTGTACTGAGAGCTCTTGGGGGATAAGCGTACACAAGATCCTATCCCCAATGAAGGAGGAAAGCATCTGATGCTAGTCTGCTGTGTGATTTTAGTCCAGAGTCTAACTGATCCAACTGGGCATTCTACGGGATGGCAATAAGGGAGTGCTTAACTCGCGTAAGATGCAAGTCGCAACTCCTCTGTCCAGTATCCACTCATGCAGGCAGAGAACCTGACTCAGTCTGTCTGCCAGAGTGTTCTGCTTACCTGCCACGTACATGGCTCTCAAGTCCATCCCGTGCACGATGGCAAACCTCCACAACCTGACTGCATCCCAACACAGGAGGTAAGAACCTGTTTCTCCATGCTTGCTGATGTAGAACATGGTGACCCGATTGTTGGTGTACACCAGACTTATCTGGTTGGTCAGCCGATCTCAGAAAGCCCTTAGAGCGTTCGTCACCACTCGTAGCTCCAAGAAGTTGATCTGATGAAGGCTTTCTTCGATGGACCAATAACCTTGGGTGTGCAGCCCATCAAGATGAGCCTGCAACCCCAGCTTGGAAGTCTGCCATCAGAAGCTTGTGGGGTGGAGCAATCTGGAAAGGAAGATCTTTGAGCAAATTGTGGTGGACTGTCCATCAGTGCAATGATTAAACGAGAGGGATGGTGAAACACAACGGTCTCTGAGATGACCTGTGGCTTGGAACCATTGAGTCCTCAGAGTCCACTGAACTTGCTTCATCTAACATAAGAATATAAAATATGCCATACTCCTCAAGCTCAGTATCCCATTTTCAACAGTGGCCAATTCAGGTCACAAGCACCTGGCACTTTCCCAAAAAGATACACTACGCTTGTATTGGGGCAAGCAGTGGATTTCCTAGGTCCTCTATTTATTTATTTAGCTGTATTTATATCCCGCTTTTCACCGGGTCAAAGCGGCGACATAATGGTTTATAGACCATTCCACCCGTAACTTGTCCAAACCTTTTTTTAAAACCAGCTACACTAACAGCTTTTATTACATCCTCCGGTAATGAATTCCAGAGTTTGATTACACGTCGAATGAAAAAATATTTTCTGTTATTAGTCTTAAATGGGTTACACTGTAGCTTTATTGCATGTAATTTCTACTTTTTGTTGGTGTAAACAATCGATCTATGTTTACCCGTTCCACTCCATTTATTAATTTATAGACTGTTGGGATGAAAAAAGACCTTTATAATATCTCCCCTCAGTCGTCTCTTTCCCAGGTTGAAGAGCCTTAACCTTTTAAGCCTCTTCTCACTGGGGTATCCTTCTATCCCCTTTACCATTTTGGTGGCTCTTCTCTGTACCTTTTCTAATGGCGCTATATCCTTTTTACGATACGGCGATCAGATTTGTACACAATATTCAAGGTACGGTCAACCATGGAACGATACAGAGGCATTATAATATCTTGTATTTTATTCTCCATTCCTTTCCTTATGATTCTTAGCATTCTATTTGCTTTCTTGGCCGCTGTTGGACACTGGGCGGAGGGTTTCAACATGTTATCAACAATGACGCCTAAATCTTTTTCCTGGGTGGTGGTTCCTAAAGTGGAACCTTGCATCGTGTAACCATAGTCGGGGTTGTTCTTTCCTAGGTGCATAACTTTCCAAATTAATTTTTGACTGCCATTTGAACGTCCAGTCTTCCAATTTATCAAGGTCCTCTTGCAATTTTTTACAATTCTCTTAGGTTTTAACAACTTTGATTAATTTTGTGACAAATGCAAATTTGACTACCTCATTTGTTATTCCCATTTCCAGATTTATGAATATGTTAAAAAGAAGCAGACCCAGCACTGATCCCTGGGATACTCCACTATTCACCTTTCTCCATTGGGAAAATTGGCCATTTAAGCCCCACCCTCTGCTTTCTATCTTTTAACCATTTCCTGATCCAAAAGGATGCCTGATCTAGAGATGTGCAGAGAGTGTGCAATGTACTGTGGAGGCCATGTGGCCTAGTACAGTCAACATTCTGTGAGCCATTAACCGCTGACTCACTTGAGTTTCCTGCTTCAGAGCTGTCAACCTGAGAAGTCAGTCATGCAGCAGGAAGGCTCTTGCCTGAGTCGTGTTGAGCAGAGCCCCTATGAACTCCAACTGCAGGTGGCATTTCAGGTAATTTATAAAGAACTCCAGTAGTTCCAGCACCTGAAAGGCCATTCATGTTGATTCTTGAACTCCTCCCCAAGTGGCACTCTTGATCAGTCAATCGTCCAGATAGAGGAAGAAAAATACCCCCAGTGTCCGGACATAGGCAGCCACTACAGTGAGGCATTTTGTGAAAGCACGAGCTGTTGAGGCCAGACCAAACAGTAGTATCCGGTACTGGAAGTGATGTTCACCCAGAATGAATCTGAGATACTTTCTGTGAGCGTGATGTATCTGAATGTGGATATACGTGTCCTTCAGATCCAGGGAGCACAGCTAATCTTCTTTTTGCAGGTAAGGAAGCAGGGTGCCCAGAGAAATTATTTTAACTTTTTTCTTAACAAGAACTTGTTCAGATCTCTGAGATCTAGAATGAGACAGTATCCACCTGTTTTCTAGGGGACCAGGAAGTACTTGAAATAAAACCCCCAACCTCTCTGCTCTGGTGGAACGAGCTTGATCGCAAGATCTGACAGGAGGGCTGTGATTTCTTTCTCTAGAGGCTTCTGATGCAAAGGGTTGAGATGATGCTCCCTCGGGGGGGGGGGGGGGGAAGAGGACAACTATATGTAAATTCCGAAATACACCTCACTGAGCAGATAGCAACCAAAGCGGCGGTCTTGAGGGACAAATCCTTAAGCATAGCCCTCCTCAAGGGCTCAGGGTCTATTGCTGAATAACGGGCTCTCAGACACTAAAGTCTGAAGAACTGAGCTAAGATCACACAAAGGAAAGAATGACCTCAGGGGAGGATGCAATTTTTTTTCTTCCCGAAGAAAACATTCCTGATGGACTCCATTGCAAAGCAAGGTACCAAAGCTTTATCAACTAAACAATGGCTGGGAAAAAATGGCAATGCTAAAGCTGTCGCCCCCGTTACAGCTTCTGCCTCTGTCCAGAGAACAAAATGCCAGTTGAAGGACCAGTTCCATGTACAGGATGCCTGCATGCTGAAACTCTTAGGAAGGAAGTGGGGGAGCTCAGGGAAGAGGTGGCGAAGCTGAGAGGAATTCGAAACAGTGAGATGCTATTTGAAACATCCAAGCTCTCCGACAGAGGTGAAAGATGGGAGACTACAGGTGAAAGAAGGTTGGACACGAGTCACCAGAGCCTGCATTATCAACACTCCAGCTCCTCCGGCCCTTGAAATGAAGAATTAGAATGCACCCTGGAAGTGGAAAAGGTGGCAGCATTCAAGGAAAGGGAAGAAACACAGCTAGAGCACCCCAAAGTTGCAGAATCAGTCACCATTAGGAAGCAAAGGGTAGTGGTGGTTGGTGACTCTCTTTTGAAAGGTAGTGAGGCGTCTATCTGCCGACCAGTTTTGATGTCCAGAGAGGTTTGCTGTCTGCCAGGTGCCAAAATCCAAAATGTTACGGAGATGTTTGCCAAGACCCAAACCTACTATTATCCGATGTTGCTCATCCATGTCGGCGGTAGGAGTGGCCTAGTGGTTAGGACATGGTACCTCAAGCCGTAGGGCTGGGGGTCAAGTCCCAGCTGGGGACAGCAATCTCAGGCCGGAGGGACTGGGGTTTCAACTCCTACAGGCACTCCTTGTGGCCTTGGGCAAGCCACTTAACCTTCTGTTGCCTCAGGCACACACAGACTGTGAGCCCTTTGAGGACAAGGGAATGTATCCATTACCCGTTTGTAGTGTAAACCTCTTTGAAGGATAAGGCAGTATAGAAAACTGGTTAAATAAACAAACAAACAAACCAATAATACAGTCAAACCTCGGTTTTCATGATTAATCCGTTCCAAAAAGTCTGACTAAAACCGAAACGGACTAAAACCGAAGCAAGATTTCCCATAGGAAATAATGTAAATTCAATTAATCCGTTCCAGACACCCAAAAATATTGACAAAAAGTACATTTTATAGAGAATAACTATATTTTTACATACAGAAAACAATGAGAAATACATATAAATGACTAATGAAATGGATAAATGAACATTTAACATCACATTTAACTTTATTGAAGACTCTTGTTGAGGGGAGAGGGAGGAGGAGAGGTTATTGTTTGGAAGGGGAGCCATGTGGCAATTGCTGCAGCAGCACGAGCTCCCGAAGTCTCAGCCAGCACTTCTCTCAGCTGCCCGATCGTCCACAGCACAGCAAACACAACGAGACTTTAGGACACCAATCTGATCGCTGACTCCGTCTCAACCCCGCAAGAGAAAGAACTGCCTGCCACATTCATTCAACATCTCCTGCTTACCCTGCTACCTCCGAGCCTGAGGGGGCGCTCCAGAGAACAGGCAGGCGGTGGAGAGATCGGGGCCTTCCTCTCTGCAATCCTTGCATGTCTGGCTCGAGGATGTTGCTCACCTGCCTTTCAGATCTCAACACGCGATCGGTGAGTCCGGGGGGGGGGGGGGGGTAGTGCTGCCGGGACTGGGCAGGCAGTGTAGTGTCTGCAGACCAGGGTGTACGAAAACCGAGGCATCGACGAAAACCGAGACAAGATCTCAGTCGGGAAAAGACGTCGAAAACCGAAACCGACGAAAACCGGGGCAACCGAAAACCGAGGTTTGACTGTACTTCTAGGAATCCCACTGAGCATATCAAATCTGACCTCATAGCTCTGGGACAGAGGGTGAAGCAGACAGGTGCATAGGTGGTGTTCTCTTCAATCCTCCCTGTTGAGGGTAAAGGCCGAAGCACAGAAGCTCGCATCCTGGAAATGAAAGCATGGCTGCATGGATGATATCATCAACAGCGTTTGGTTTCCTGGACCATGGAATAAATTTCCAAAGGCTGCAGAGTGGTGATGGTGTCCATCTGTCCAAGAAAGGTTGAAGCGTCCTCAGCAGCAGACTGACTAATCTACTGAAGAAAGCTTTAAACTAGATTCGTTGGAGATGAGTGATGAAATTCCACAGGTAAGTGAAACATTAAATACTTCTGTAGAAATGGGTAACAGAGTCAACAACTGGAAAGCGGTGTGTATAAAAGCCAGTAGCATGTGAATACGATCACAGATGTTGAGCCTTTAATGGAAGACGCTGACTTTGATTTAGTTGCAGTTACAGAGACATGGTTCATGGAAAACCATGACTGGAATGTAATTATACCAGGCTATACATTATTCAGGAAGGACAGGGTACAAAGAGGGGGAGAGGGAGTGGCACTATATCTAAAGCACAGTTACTTACCTGTAACAGGTGATCTCTGAGAACAGCAGGAATAAGTCTTCACATATGTGTATCGTCTGTACCGACGGAGTCTGCACGGGAACGCTCCCCAGCGTCCAGTAAGAAAGCTTTAGGGAGCATTACACAGCGCCTGCGCGCTGCCTTCCCGCCTTTCACAACCGCCTCTCTCCAGTTCGAGTTTTAAAGCTGAGACAAAGAGAGAGAGGAAAGGAAAGATAGAGAGATACAACTCCTAGGGGAGGTGGATGGGTTGTGAAGACTTATTCCTGCTGTTCCCAGAGATCACCTGTTACAGGTAAGTAACTGTGCTATCTCCAGGAACAAGCAGGAATGAGTCTTCACATATGGGGACTGCCTAGCTGTAGATGCCAGGGAGAAACCCCAGGGTTGTGTGTCCTTGAAAAGGACTCTACCTCCTCCAATGGATCTCTAGCATTCGACCAGGGTAGGTGGGTAGGAGTTGATTAAGAATGGAACAGGTGTTTGAGAACAGCCTGACCAAACGAGGCATCCCAGCGGGAGTCCTTGTTCAAACAGTAATGGGCTGTGAAGGTATGAACCGAGGTCCAGGTGGCCGCTCGACAGATTTGGTCAATGGACACAGAGTTTAGATGAGCCATTGAGGCTGCCATGGCTCTCACATTGTGAGCTGAGACATGGCCCTCCACAGAAATGTTCCTACTCTGGTAGGCGAAAGAAATACACTGAGCAATCCAGTTGGACAGTGTTCTCTTAGAGACTGGAAGTCCTAAATGAGAAGGATCAAAAGCAACAAAGAGTTGAGAAGACTTTCTATGTTGCTGTGTTCTTTGTAAGTAAAAAGCGAGAGCTCTCTTACAATCCAAGGTATGAGGATTCCTCTCTGCACTTGATGCATGAGGTCCTGGAAATAAGACAGGTAAATATACCTCTTGGTTCAGATGAAAAGGCAAAACCACTTTAGGCATAAAGTGTGGATTGGTCCTGAGGACTAAATTATCATGATGGAACCTTGTATAAGGTGGATTAGCCACGAAAGCTTGCATCTCACTGATGCGGCGTGTGAGGTGACTGCAATGAGAAAAACAACTTTCCAAGAAAGAAATTTCAAGGAGGTGGTGGCTAATGGTTCAGAGGGTGGCTTCATAAGCTGGCCAAGAACCAGGTTTAAGTCCCATGCCACTGGAGGTGGTCTAAAGGGAGGTTTAGTTAAAAGAAGGCCTCTCATGAATCTTGCTATAAGAGGATGAGAGGAAATAGGTTGTCCATTGAGAGGCTTGAGGGAGACTGCAATAGCACTCAAATGGACTCTTACTGAATTTGTTTTCAGACCTGCACGGGATAAATGCAGGAGATACTCTAGTAGAGAATTCAGAGGTATTGCAAGAGGGTTTAGACCCTTCTCTGAACACCAAATGGTAAATCTATTCCATTTGAAAGCATAGGAACGTCTAGTAGAAGGCTTTCTAGAGGCATGAATAACATCTCTGACTTGCTGAGAGAGATGAAAGTCTTGAAGGTCTAGGCCCTCAGCAACCAAGCCCTGAGATGGAGCGACTGGGGGTTTGTGTGCCACAAAGTTCCCTCTTCCTGGGACAGAAGGTCTGGTGCAGAGCCCAAGTCCAGGGAAGGAGCTTGAGAGAGATGCAGAAGTAGAGGGTACCACACTTGGCGTGGCCAATGTGGTGCTATGAGGATCATGGTCCCTCGAACTCTCTGAAGCTTGAAAAGTGTTTTGGGAATTAGGGGAAATGGTGGAAAGGTATAAAGGAAGTCTTGACCCCAGTGAAGGAGGAAGGCATCCTTGGCCTGAACTCCCTGACACGGAATTCTGGAACAGAACCGGGGAAGTTTGGCATTCCACGGACTTGCAAAGAGATCTATATCCGGGGTTCCCCAAATTCAAAAAATCCTGGCTACCTGGTCCATGTGGAGGGACCACTCGTGTGGAAGCAGAACTCAACTCAGTCTGTCCGCCCAAGAGATTTGAACGCCTGGAAGATATACTGCCAGAAGATGGATGTGATGCTCTCTGGCGAAGGCCCACAGTCGCAAAGCTTCGTTGCAAAGCGACAGAGAGCCAGTCCTGCCCTGCTTGTTTACATAAAACATGGCTACTTGGTTGTCCGTATGGATGAGGACTGTCCTGTAGCTGAGCAGGGAATGGAACACTCAGAGCTAAGAATATTGCTCTGAGTTCCAAGAGATTGATATGCAGAGAAGTCTCCTGCGGAGACAAGATGCCTTGGGTGGAGAGATCCTGCAGATGAGCTCCCCAACCCATTGGAGAAGCATCTCTTGTCAGAGTTGCTTGGGGTAGCGATTGCTGAAAAGGGGACCCCAACTACAGATTTTGAGGGGACTTCCACCACTGGAAAGACCAAAATAGACGACTGGAGTTTGCTATTTTGTCTGATAGGCAACCTGATGCCCGAGTCCATTGGGTGGACAAAGTCCATTGAGCTGCCCTCATGTGAAGGCGAGCATATGGAACCACATGCACGGTGGATGCCATGTGGCCTAATAGTTGTAACATTTCTCGAGCAGTTAAATGGGACTTTAACTGTATCTGGGAGGCTAACTGCACCAAGCGTAGGCAACGGGCCTGAGGAAGATAGGCCCTTGCAGTTGTGGTATCCAGCAAGGCCCCTATAAACTCCAGGGACTGAGTAGGGGTGAGATGGGATTTTGGGATGTTTATTACCAGTCCCAAATACTGAAGGATACGCATTGTGCAGGTTAGAGAAGTCTGGGCCTCCGACTGGGATGGGGCTTGAATGAGCCAGTCGTCCAGATATGGGAAAACGAATATTGCTAGAGTGCGCAGAAATGCAGCTACTACTGCCATGCATTTTGTGAACACCCTTGGTGCAGAGGCCAGACCGAAAGGAAGCACCCTGTATTGCTAGTGCTTTCCTTGAAAGAGGAACCGAAGGAACCTTCTGTGTGTTGGATAGATGAGGACATGGGTGTACACATCCTTGAGATCTAGAGAACAAAGCCAGTCCTGACTCTGAAGGTATGGCAGCAGAGTACCGACAGAAATCATCTTGAATTTATCTTTGAATAGAAACTTGTTCAATTCTCTGAGATCTAAAATTGGTCTGTAGCCCCCTGTTTTCTTTGGAATAAGAAAATAAGGAGAATAGAACCCTGAGCCCTGTTGAAGAAGGGGTACTTCTTCTATTGCCCCATGGGCAAGAAGGGTAGCAATCTCCTGACCCAGAAGGTTGAGGAGAGATGTTGGAGAATTGAACTGTTTCACCATTGTGTGGGGAGGCAGGTTTAAGAAATGAAGCTTGTACCCTTCCCTTTATAATGGAGAGGGTCCATTGCTCTGCTGTGATTTGCTACCATCTGGGAGCAAAGTAAGCTAACCTTCCTGGAATGGTGAGGGGCTCTGGTTCTTCCAGAGCTAGAAAGGCTAAGTTCTCTAGTTGCAAGTCAAAGGCCCTGAGGAGGCAGAGGCTGCTGGGCCGTGGGAGGCCTGGCAGCCTTTGCCTTGGCCTGTTTAGGTGGTTGCTGACGCTTTGCAGCAAAACGACTTGCATAAGATGCCTGCTGACCATAAGCAGGATAATATCTTCCCTTTTTAGAAAAAGGTGTCTTTTTGAACAATCTTTTCTTAACAGGAGCAGAGGTAGACTTTGAAAGTCGATCCAAAGCAGACTTCTCAGCATCCACCGGAGTGGCCTTTGCTTGCCAATCCCTGCCAAAAAGGTTTTCACCAGTACAGGGAAGATTTCCCAGTTCATCTTGGACCCAGAGTTCCAAATCAGAGGCTTGCAACCAAGCAATTCTGCGTGCACCTATGGCAATAGACGAGGCTCTGCTGACACACTCAAAAGAGTCAAAAGCTGCACGTTTGTTAAATTTGGAAACATCTTGGGCATGTTTAAGCCAAGTGAGAAATTCCTGCCTTTTATCTTCTGAAATAAAAGGGGCTAAAGTCTGCAGATGATCTATGACTTCTTTTAGAAACATCCCCATATAGAGACTATAGGAGTTGATTCTGGCAGCAAGCATATTAGCTTGGAAGATCCTTTGGCCAAAAGCATCAAGGGTCCTGCATTCACGTCCTGGAGGATTAGATGAGTGTCTCTTTGCACTCTTTATTTTCCTCATGGCAGACTCCACCACAATAGAGTGGTGAGGAAGCTGAGACTTATGAAAGCCAGGACAAGGAAGACACGGTACATGGTGTCTAACCTAAGAGAATGAGGAGAGGTGGTAAGAGGAGTCTCCCACATGCTCAACATGAGATCATAAAGAATCTCATGAATAGGTAAGGTAGCTGCTTCTTTAGGAGCCTTAGGATATTGTAAAATATGTAATTGCTTGGCTCTAGGCTCTGACTCAGGGGCCACTGTAATGGAGAGGGGCCCCTAGCCACCTCCCTAATGAAGTCTTGGAAAGACAAGTCTTCTGGAGGAGACATTCTTCGTTTTGGAGAAGCAGACTCCTGAGGAAGAAGTACCGGTGCCTCGACAGAAGCCTCCGACTCATCAGAGTCTTCGGAGGAATCGAAGTATCGCCTATCTGGATGCTCCTGTAAAGCCCGATATGCGTACCGAGTGGGATCGACATTGGGAGTAAGCGGTACCGATTCGGTACCCATGGGCATCATAGGACAGGGTACCGTTGCAGTCGACACCGAAGCCGATGTCGATGCAATCGGTACCGGCACCGGGAACGATGCCGGTGCCAGAGTCGGTACCAGCAACGGAGATTGTTGCGGTACAGGAGGCATCGAAGCCTGCATAAACGCCGTTAGGGTGCGTTGCATGGACAGAATCTTCTGATCCATCGACGCCACCAGAGTCTGGATGTCGGTACCAGTGTCGGTACCCCAGAACACGGCAACAGGTGATCGGTTGAGGCCGAGCCATCGATGTCAACCTGTGACCCCATAGATAATGCTTTGGAAGCCGGAACTTCCCGCCGGGGTAATTTTGCCGGTGCGGAATCCTCGAGGACAAGACCGGAGGCATCTCGATGCTTAGGAGGGAGATTTGCCCTTCGAGGACCGGCCAGATTTATGTTTGGTTACCTGAGATCCATGAGAGGAAGAAGCAGCCCTGGAAGAAGTTGATGCCACCGAGGCTGCATCAGAGGGAAACAGGGTACTGAGCTTGGCTGCTCGGTTCTGCCGACCTCTTTTAGACATCATGGTACAGGACACACAATCCGTGATGGAATGGTCAGGACCCAAACATTTTAGACACCAATCATGGGTGTCGGTGACAGAAATAGTACCGCCACATTTCGTGCACTTTTTGAACCCGGAAGCAGGCTTCTCCATGAGTAGAAAATGTTCAGGCCTAAGGCCCAAAGTGAAAATGCACAATTAAAGTTTTTTTTTTTTTTAAGAAGAAAAGAAAAGACCGGCGGTACCGGTCTGACGTCGAAGAAGGCAGAAGCGACACAGAAAAATAAAGAAAAAAATAAAGAAATTCTTCTGCGGTGACAGGTGCACGACCTGCTGGCTCCGCGGAAAAGAAGAACTGGAGAGAGGCGGTTGGAAAAGGCGGGAAGGCAGCGCGCAGGCTCTGTGGGATGCTCCCAAAAGCTTTCTTACTGGACACTGGGGAGCGTTCCCGCGCAGGCTCCGTCGGTACCGACGATACCCATATGTGAAGACTTATTACTGCTTGTTCCTGGAGATACAATAATATTAAAGCCAAAAAATTGCAGAGCTTAAAAGGAAAGGAGGAGACACTGTGTGTTAAACTAGAAAGAGGGAAAGGGAAATCCATTTGCTTTGCAGTTATATACAGATCCCCCTCACAGAGAGTAGAAGTGGACAAAGATTTAATTGAAGATATACACATGAAGACATGCCATAAAAGGAGAAATGCTACTGTTAAGTAATTTCAATATACCAGATATGGACTGGCATATCCATGCTGCGGTGTCACCTAAAAGTAAGGAGATCCTGGATTCCCTACAGGGAGAACTATTGAGGTAACTGGTAACAGAACCCATACGTGATGGGCCATACTGGACTTAGTGCTTACCAATGCGGAATGTGTTTCTGTGTTACAGGCGGAAATCATCTCGCATCCAGTGATCACCAGATGGTATGGTTGAGTACTAGGACTAGGACTGATAAAATCCATTCAAAAGCAAGGGTCTTAAACTTTAGAAAAACTAACTTTGCCAAGATAGAGTAGTTACTCACCTGTAAAAGGTGATCTCCGGGAACAGCAGAAATCAGTCGTAACATATGCTGACGTCACACATATTTATTTATTTAACAGGTTTTTTTACATAACCCTTTAACATTAAATCAAAGCGGTTTACATTAAACTCATTTGTTTACAGAGAACTTAGGAAACTTTTAGTTACATTACTGTTTTTACTAAAAGAAAGTCCTGGAGAAGGACCTCCTCTGACTCCCAAATATAAAAATGGGAATGAAGTAGATACCACACCATTCACACAAGATGAAGTGTTAGAGCAACTTGCAAAACTGAAAGTGGACAAGACCTTGGGACCGGATAGGATACATCCCAGGATACTGAAAGAGCTCAGAGAGGTTCTTGCAGGGCCGTTAAAGGATGTTTTCAACAGAACCTTGGAAACAGGAGAGGTTCCTCAGGACTGGAGAATGGCTGATGTCGTACCTCTACACAAAAGTGGTGACAGGAAAGAAGTGACAAACTACAGGCCTGTGAGCCTTACCTTGGTGGCGGGAAAAGTAATGGAGGTGCTCCTGAAAAACCGAATAGTGAACTTTCTCAAAACCAACAGGTTGCAAGACCCGAGGCAACATGGTTTTACCGAAGGACGATCTTGCCAAACAAATCTGATTGAGTTCTTTGACTGGGTGACCAGGGAACTAGATCAGGGGCATGCGATGGATGTCATCTACCTGGATTTCAGCAAAGCCTTTGATACCGTTCCTCATAGGAGGCTTATCAATAAACTCAGTAGCTTGGGAACGGATCCCAAGATGGTAAATTGAATCAGAAATTGGTTGACTGACAGACGACAGAATGTGATGGTAAATGGAGCTCACTCAGATGAAGGGAAGGTGATTAGCGGGGTGCCCCAGGGATCGTTCCTGGGCCCTGCACTGTTCAAAGTATTTGTGAGTGATATTGCTGAAGGACTGAATGGAAAAGTCTGTCTTTTTGCAGATGACACAAAAATTTGCAACAGAGTGGACTCCCAAGGGAGTAGTTGACATGAGGAAAGATCTACAAAAGCTGGAAGAATGGTCTAATGCTTGGCAATTAAGATTTAATGCGAAGACATGCAGAATCATGCACTTGGGTAGCAGAAATCCAAGGGAAACGTACGCGATAGGGGGCGAGAGGTTGGTGTGCACGGATCAAGAGAAAGACCTTGGTGTGATTATTTCTGAAGATCTCAAATGGCAAAACAGTGCGACAAGGCAGTGGCAAAAGCCAGGAGGATGTTGGGCTGCATACAAAGAGGAATTACCAGCAGAAAGGAAGAGGTACTTATGCCACTGTACTAGTCACTGGTGAGGCCTCACTTGGAATATCTCATGTATATAGTTTACCCCGGTTCTCCAAGTTTGTACTCCTGTTCGATGTAAACCAAACAGCTTGTTGTTATGGTCTTTATGTTATAATGTAAACCGCGCTGATGACGAATAGTGCGGTATATAAGAACTTGTAATAAATAAATAATAAATAAAAAATACTGTGTTCAGTTTTGGAGACCATACCTTGCAAAGGATGTAAAAAGACTGGAAACGGTTCAGAGGAAGGCGACCAAAATGATTTGGAGCCTGCATCAGAAGCCTTATGAGAAGAGACTTGAAGACTTAAACATGTACACTTTGGAGGAGAGGAGGGGCAGGGGAGATATGATTCAGACCTTTAAATACTTAAAGGTAAATAATGAACAAACAAACCTCTTCCAAAGACGGGGAAGCTGTAAAACTAGAGGGCATAACAGGAAGCTGCAAGGTGGTAAATTCAAAGGCAATGTCAGGAAAGCGTAGTTATTCACCTGTAACAGGTGATCTCCGGGAACAGCAGGAATTTAGTCTTCACATATGGGTATTGTCGGTACCGACTGAGCCTGCGTGAGAATGCTCCCCAGCGTCCAATTAAAAAGTTTTTGGGAGCACCACACAGCGCCAGCGTGCTGCCTTCCCGCCTTTCCCAACTGCCTCTCTACAGTTGAGTTTAAAGCTGAGACAAAGAGAGAGAGAGAAGGAAAGAGAAAGAGATAGAGAGATACAACTCCTAGGGGAGGTGGGTGGGTTGTGAAGACTAAATTCCTGCTGTTCCCAGAGATCACCTGTTACAGGTGAGTAACTACACTATATCCAGGAACAAGCAGGAATGTAGTCTTCACATATGGGGACTCCCTAGCTTTAGATGCCAGGGAGAGACCCAAGAAGTTGTGTATCCCTGTGAAAGGGCTCCACTTCCCCCCATGGATCTCCGGCATCCTACCAGGGATGGTGGGTAAGAGTTGATTAGGTATGGAACAGGTGTTGGAGAACAGCCTGACCAAACAAGGCATCCCGGCGGGAGTCCTTGTCCAAGCAGTAATGGGCTGTAAAGGTATGAACCGAGGCCCAAGTGGCTGCTCGACAGATGTCGTCGATAGACACAGAGTGCAGATGAGCCATTGAAGCTGCCATGGCTCTCACATTGTGAGCTTTGACATGGCCCTCCAGAGGAAGATTCTTACTTTGATAGGCAAATGAAATAAACTCTGCAATCCAGTTGGACAGTGTTCTCTTGGAGAATGGAAGATCCAGATGAGAAGGATCAAAAGCAACAAAGAGTTGAGAGGACTTTCTATGTTGCTGTGTTCTCTGTAAGTAAAAAGCTAAAGCTCTTTTACAGTCCAAAGTATGAAGATTCCTTTCTGCATTTGATGCATGAGGCCTTGGAAAAAACACAGGCAGGTAGACCGCTTGGTTCAAATGAAAGGCGAGACCACCTTTGGCATAAAGTGTGGATGAGTCCTAAAGACTACCTTGTCATGATGGAACCTTGTATGAGGAGGATCAGCCACTAGTGCCTGCAACTCACTAATGCGACATGCTGATATGATTGCAATGAGAAAGATAACTTTCCAAGAAAGGAATTTCAACGAGGTAGTAGCCAAGGGTTCAAAAGGTGGTTTCATAAGCTGGCCAAGAATCAGGTTTAAGTCCCATGCTACTGGTAGTGGTCTATTGGGAGGCTTAGTTAGAAGAAGGCCTCTCATAAATCTTGTTATAAGAGGATGGGAGGAAATAGGTTGTCCATTTAAAGGCTTGAAAGAAGCTGTAATAGCACTTAAATGGACCCTTACTGAGTTAGTTTTAAGTCCTGCATTGGATAAATAAGAACATAAGATATGCCATACTGGGTCAGACCAAGGTCCATCAAGCCCAGTATTCTGTTTCCAACAGTGGCCAATCTAGGTCATATGTACCTAGCAGTTTCCCCAAGGGACACAGGTTCCACAATCGTTCAAGCATTGACATCCTGGGTCCCTTCTTAATAATGGTTTATGGACATTTCCTCCAGGAACTTGTCAAAAAACCTTTTTTAAACCCAGCTACACTAACAGCCTTTACTACATCCTCTGGTAACAAATTCCAGAGTTTGATTACACGTTGAGTGAAAAAATATTTTCTTTTATTAGTCTTAAATAGTTAAACCTGTAGCTTCATTGCATGTCCCCTAGTTTTTCTATATTCTGATAAGGTAAACAATCGATCTACGTTTACCCTTTCCACTCCGTTCATTAATTTATAGATTTCTATAATACACACAGCGTCCACAGACACACAAACAAAAAAACCGCAAAAACACAATTAACTGAACATACACAGCCCCCTCAAACAGTTCTCCCAAAGACACACAAAAAAACCCACGAAAAATGGAAATAAATTCCATCACACACACACACACGCACGCACGCACACACACACACACACACACACACACACACTTGAATAGTGAATTCACTACACTGTATCCTAACCTTTTTGTAAATAACACCTGTAAATAGAAATGCCAGCTCGCTGCCTATTCCCTGTAAAGAGTTAGAAACTTCTGATCAAGATATACACCTTGTAAATAGTTTTAATAATTTACTGTTCTGTTATATGTAAAAAGTTAAAAAGTTCTTGTTCAATGTAATGTTATACGAACGTATACAAAACTGTTAAATTGTTCCATGTAAACCGCCCCTGATCTATGGAAGGGGCGGTATAGAAGAAATAGATAAATAAATAAATAAATAAAAATATCTCCCCTCAGCCGTCTCTTTTCCAGGTTAAAGAGCCCTAACCTTTTTAGCCTTTCATAGGAGTATCCTTCCATCCCCTTTACCATTTTGATGGCTCTTCTCTGAACCTTTTCTAAAATCGCTATATCCTTTTTAAGATACGGCGACCAGAATGGCACACAATATTCAAGGTGCGGTCTCACCATGGAACGATATAGAGGCATAATAATATCTTTTGTTTTATTTTCCATTCCTTTCCTTATCATACCTAGCATTCTATTTGCTTTCTTGGCCGCTGCTGCACACTGGGCCGAGGGTTTTAACATGGTATCCACAATGACGCCTAAATCTTTTTCCTGGGTGGTGGTTCCTAATGTGGAACCTTGCATCGTGTAACCCTAGTTTGGGTTGTTCTTCCCTAGGTCCATAACCTTGCACTTGTCCAAATTAAATTTCATCTGCCATTTTGATGCCCAGTCTTCCAATTTATCAAGATCCTCTTGCAATTTTCCACAATCCTCTTGGGTTTTAACAACTTTAAATAGTTTTGTGTCATCTGCAAATTTGATCACCTCACTCGTTATTCCACTTTCCAGGTCATTTATGAATATGTCAAAAAGCAGCGGACCCAGCACAGATCCCTGGGGTATACCACTATTCACCTTTCTCCATTGGGAAAATTGGCCATTTAGCCCTACCCTCTGCTTTCTATCTTTTAACCAGTTCCTGATCCACAATAGTACACTGCCTCCTATCCCATGACTCTTTAGTTTTGCCAAACGTCTCTCATGAGGGACCTTGTCAAAGGCTTTCTGAAAGTCCAGATACACAATATCAACCGACTCACCTTTGTCCACCTGACTATTCACTCCTTCAAAAAAACATAACAGATTATTAAGACAAGATCTTCCTTGTCTAAAGCCATGTTGGCTGTCTCCCATTAGGTCATGACTATCTACATGCTGAGTAATTTTATTCTTTATGATGGTTTCTACCATTTTTCCCGGTACTGATGTCAGGCTCACCGGTCTGTAGTTACCCAGATCACCCCTGGAACCCTTTTTAAAAATTGGTGTTACATTGGCGATCCTCCAATCTTCAGGTATTAGAGATGATTTTAATGATACTTCACAGATTATTAATAGCAGGTCTGCAATTTCGTATTTCAGTTCTTTCAACACCCTTGGATGTATACCATCCGGCCCAGGTGATTTGCTACTCTTCAGTTTATCTAATAGTTGTAATACATCTTCCCGATGTATCGATATTTCCTTCAATTCTTCCGCACCTTTAAATACCACTTCAGTCATGGGTAACATCCCTACATCTTCCTCAGTAAAGACTGAAGCAAAGAATTCATTCAGTCTCTCCGCTATCGCCTTGTCGCCTCTTAGTGCTCCTTTAACCCCTTTATCATCTAATGGACCAACTGACTCTCTCACAGGTTTTTTGCTACGAATGTACTTGAAAAGGTCTTTACTTCGTGTTTTTGCTTCCGCACCAAGCTTCTTCTCAAATTCTCCCTTTGCCTGCCTTATCAATGCCTTGCATTTGACTTGCCAGTGCTTGTGCTGTTTCCAGGTTTCGTCGTTTGGCTCTTTTTTCCATTTCCTGAAAGATGCTTTTTTGGCAACAGCCTCTCTGACCTCACCTTTAAATCATGCTGGCAGTTTTTTGGACTTCCTTCCACTTTTCTTAAAGCGTGGAATACATCTGGTCTGGGCTTCCAAGATAGTATTTTTCAACAACTGCCAAGCCTGATGTACGTCTTTAACCTTTGCAACTGCTCCTTTTAGTTTTTTCTTAACTGTTTTCCTCATTTTATCATAGTCACCCTTTCGAAAGTTATAAGGTAGTACTGTGGATTTCCTTACTATCCCTCCTCCACTAATTAAATCAAACGCGATCATGCTATGATCACTATTGCCAAGTGGCCCCAACGACCTTATCTCTTGCACTAGATCTGGTGTTCCACTAAGGATTAGGTCTAATATGGCTTCCCCTCTGGTCAGTTCATGAACCAGCTGCTCCAAGAAGCAGTCATTTATTTCATCTAGGAAC
This sequence comes from Ichthyophis bannanicus, assembly GCA_033557465.1. NCBI lineage: Eukaryota > Metazoa > Chordata > Amphibia > Gymnophiona > Ichthyophiidae > Ichthyophis > Ichthyophis bannanicus. Next base: position 544,957,119 of record CM066033.1, read on the forward strand.
TTTATCTCCCTAGCATGTCCTGACGTGACACTGACCCAGTCGATACCGGAGTAGTTGAAATCACCCATTATTATTACTGTGCTGTAACTTTTGTTAGATTCCTTGATTTCTTTGAGCATTTCATCATCCATTTGGTCATTCTGGCCAGGCGCTGAAGATGCTCCAGTAATGATTCCAGAGGTATCGCAAGGGGGCTAAGACCCTTCTGCGAGCACCATATGGTAAACCTTTTTCACTTGAAAGCATAAGAGCTTCTTGTGGAAGGTTTTCTAGAAGCATAAAGGATATTCTTTACTTGCTGAGAAAGGTTAAGATCCTGGAGATCTAGGCCTTCAGCAACAAAGCCCTGAGATGCAGAGACTGGGGATTGGGATGCCATAACATTCCATCGTCCTGAGAAAGGAGATCTGGAGCAGACTAACTCCACAGAGGGATCTTGAGAAAGATGTAGAAGCAGAGGGTACCACACTTGCCGTGGCCAATGTGGAGCTATGAGAATCATACGGTCTCTGTCTCTCTGAAGCTTGAACAGGGTTTTGGGAATCAGGGGAATGGGTGGAAAGGCATAAAGGAAGTCCTTAACCCAGTGAAGGAGGAAGGCATCCCAGGCCTGAGAGCCCTGAGCCGGAATTCTGGAACAGAACCGGGGAAGTTTGACCTCTTTGCAAGTCCGTTGAATGCCAATGTCCGGGGTTCCCCAAATTTGAAAAATCTTGGCCACCTGGTCTGCCTGTAGGGACTATTCGTGTGGAAGCAGAACTCGACTGAGTCTGTCTGCTCAAGAGTTTTGTATACCTGGAAGATACACTGCCAGGAGATGAATCTGATGCTCTCTGGCGAGGGCCCATAGTCGCAAAGCTTTGTTGCAAAGCGACAGAGAGCCTGTTCCTCCCTGCTTGTTCACATAGACTATGGCTACTTCATTGTCAGTGTGAATGAGGACTGTCTTGTAGCTGAGCAGAGTGTGGAACACCCGAAGAGCAAGGAAGATTGCTCTGAGCTCTAGGAGATTGATGTGTAGATGAGTCTCCTGTGGAGTCCAGGTGCCTTGGGTGGAGAGGTTTTGCAGATGAGCTCCCCAACCCACTGGTGAAGCATCTGTTGAGAGAGTTGCCTGGGGTAAAGGTTGCTGAAATGGGGACCCCAGCATCAGGTTTTGAGTGGAGTGCCATCATTGGAGGGACAAAATAAGGCGATTTGTGTTTGCTATTTTGTCTGACAGGCACCCTGATGCCTGGGTTCACTGAGTGGATAAAGTCCACTGGGCTGCTCTCATATGGAGGCGAGCATAAGGGACCACATGCACGGTAGATGCCATGTGGCCTAGTAGTTGTAACATTTCTCGATCAGTGAGATGAGGCTTTAGCATTGCTTGAGAAGCTAACTGCACCATGTGAAGGCAACGGATCTGGGGGAGATAGGCCCTTGCTTTCCTGGTATCCAACAAAGTTCCTATGAACTCTAGAGACTGAGTGGGAGTTAGGCTGGATTTTGGGATGTTTATGACCAGACCCAAATACTGAAGGATACGCATTGTGCAAGATAGAGAAGTCCTGGCCTCTGACTCTGATGGGGTTCGAATGAGCCAGTCATCTAAGTAGGGGAAGACGAATATTCCTAGAGTGCGAAGAAATGCTGCTACCACAGCCATGCATTTCGTAAACACCCTTGGTGCTGAGGCCAGGCCAAAAGGAAGCACCCTGTATTGGTAGTGCTTTCCTTGAAAAAGGAACCAAAGGAATCTTCTGTGAGTTGGATGGATGAGAACATGAGTGTATGCATCCTTGAGATCTAGAGAATAAAGCCAATCCTGACTCTGAAGGTACAGCAGCAGGGTTCCCAGAGAAATCATCTTGAATTTCTCCTTGAACAGGAATTTGTTCAATTCTCTGAGATCTAAAATAGGTCCGTGTCCCCCTGTTTTCTTTGGGATAAGGTAATAGGGGGAGTAAAACCCTGTACCCTGTTGAGGAAGGGGTACCTCTTCTACTGCCCCTTGGGCAAGAAGCATAGTGACCTCTTGATCTAACAGGATGCTGAGAGAAGTCTGAGAATTGAACTATCTTACCATTGTGAGAGGGGGCATGCGGAGAAAGTGAAGCTTGTACCCCTCTTATTTTTTTTATTTTTTTTTTATTTATTTATTGAAATTTTAACAAATCCAGCAAGAAATTACAACATTCCTTACAGAGAAAAACAGAGTATATATGAATATCATTCAAAAAAGAAACACATAGGAAAACAACAAAATAAATATGCTCCATTATAATCCAGATAAAGGAGGGGAGAAGAAAGAAAAACATCTAACCAAAGCAGAGACTTTGGAAAACTACAATTTAGAAAATTCCAAAGATATCAGTGACTGCGGGAGACCCAGGATACTTAACCATAAACGAGGATATACACGATGTTACAAATTACTCAGGTGCAGTTATAGGCATATTATTAACAGGAAGTCTGGCATTAATGAAAACATTGTACCCCTCTTTTATAATGGAGAGAGTCCAATGTTCTGCTGTTATTTGCCCCCATCTGGGGGCAAAGTGACACAACCTTCCTGGAATGGTGGAAGGTTCTGGTCCTTTGAGGGCCAGGAAGGCTAGGTACTCTAGATGGAAGTCAAAGGCCTTGCGGAGGCTGAGACTGCTGAGATAGTTCAGGTTTAGCAGTCTTTGCTTTCCTTTGTTTAGGTGGTTGCTGACCCTTCCGGACAGACTGACCTGCAGAACGTCCCTGCTGATAAGAGGGATAAAACCTCTTCTTTTTGGAGAAGAATGGTTTCTTCCTTGCAGGATCAGATGTGGCTTTGGATAGTCTATCCAAAGTGGAGTTATCAGCATCCAACTCATTGGCCTTTTCTTGCCAATTTTTGCCGAATAGATTCTTACCTGTACAAGGAATATTGCCCAGTTTGTCCTGCACCCAGAGCTCCAAATCGGATGCCTTGAGCCAGGCAATTCTACTTGAACCTATGGCAATGGCAGAGGTTCTGCTTATGCACTCAAAACAGTCAAAAGCTGCACGATTGACAAATTTAGAAACATCCTGGGCATGTTTAACCAGTACGAGAAAATCCTACCTCTTATCTTCAGGAAGAAGAGGGCTCAAAACCTCTCAATCTCCTGTGACTTCCTTAAGGAACATTTCCATATATAAAATATAGGAACTGATTCTGGCAGAAAGCATGGAAACCTGGAAAGTACGATGTCCAAAGGCATCCAAAGTTCTACACTCACGTCCTGGAGGATTACAGGCATGCCTCTTTGCACTCCTGATCCTTCTCATAGCTGACTCCACTATAATAGAGTGGTGAGGAAGCTGAGTCTTCTGGAAGCCAGGACGCGGAGGTACTAGATACATGGTATCCAGCCTAAGCGAGCTAGGAGAGGTGGTAAGGGGGGTTTCCCACATTCTTAACATGAGATCATGTAAGATCTCATGGATAGGCAAGGTAGATGCCTCCTTAGGAGCCTTGGGATATTGTAGAATCTCCAACTCCTTTGCCCTGGGCTCTGTTTCAGGAGCCACAGTAATGGAATGACCTCGAGTCACCTCCCTGATAAAATCCTGAAAGGAGATATCTTCTGGAGGAGACATCCTAAGTTTGGGAGAGGAAGGCTCCTCGGGGAGAAGTACTCCGGTACTGACAGAATTGTCAGAATCCTCAGACTCCTCCGAGGATTCAAAGTACCTTCTGTCCTGATGCTCTTGTAGAGCATGATACCCGTACCGACCGAAGTCGGTGCCGGTTGGGATGGGTACCGGTGTATCGGTACCGGAAGGCATGGCTTGACTAGGTGCCGGCAATGCAGACACCAATGTCGATGCCGATGCTGGTACCGATGCCGGCGCCAGAGCCACTGCCGGTACCGGTTGCGGTTCCGAGTGTGTCGATGCCGCAAGGAGAGCCGCCAGACTGCGTTCAATAGCCAGGAACCTCTGGTCTATCGACGCTGCCGATGCCTGGGTATCAGTACCGGAGAAAGCAGCCGGTACCCCAGAGCATGGCACCAGTAGTTCTGCCGAGGTTGAGGCCTCGAGAACATCCTGGAGCCCCAATAATGCTTTGGAAGTCGAAGCCTCCCGTCGGGGCAATTTTGCCGGTACAGAACCCTCAAGGACAACGCCAGAAGCATCTCGATGCTTAAAAGGAGATCTACCCTTTGAGGACCGGCTGGCTACTGCCTCCCCTGCTGTTACTGCTTACTGCTTGCCTGTTTGTATGCTGCCCTTTGTTTGTTTCTCTCCTCTGCAGACCCTCCGGTGTCTCCAAACCTTGGATTGCCTTCCTGCCAATCTCCCAGTGAGGTCCCGCCCTCCCGGACGTGACGTGGACGCATGCAACGCGCCCACGTCATCCTCCAGGTACTTTCCCACATTTAAATCCTGCACGAGCGGCGTTTCGCGCCGAAGGAGCGCGCACAAGGAGCAGGACATGCTCCTTGGGGCGACGGTTGGGGCGTTTTGCGTCCTTAGTTCTCTCTCAGCACTTCCTCTCTCCGACTGTGTCTTCTTCTGTGTTTCCTTCTTGCAACTTTCCCTGCACTCTTGTCTCCTGGCTCGATCCTTTCCCCATTCGTGTTTGTTCACACGCCTCCCGTAACAGCCCGTTTCACTTCTCTGGACATGACCTCTATCCCCGTCTTTTGGGGCCATCGCCCAACTACACCTGCTGCCGCTCTCCCGGGCCCTTCAGCTCGCAATCCACTCAATCTTCTTCCCTGCCGTTCTTGTCCAGTTCCCTTAACCTCTCTTTCCCCACCACCTCCGTCCCTCCCATCCGTTTCCCTTATTACGCTCTCATTGGCTCTCTTAAATTGTAGTTCCCTCCGCTCAAAAACTCACTTAATTCATGATCTTCTGATCCAGCACTCATTGGATGCCCTCTTCCTCATGGAATCATGGCTCCGTGAGGGGGAGGACGCCCTCCTTCATCAATGTCTCCCCCCGGGGTATTCGGCCTTCCATACTCCTCGTCCCCGCCGCTCTGGCGGCGGCGTAGCGTTGATCTTCAGATCCAGCCTCTCCCTGTCGCTCATCTCACCTCCCCCTGCTTACCCCGAATCCCTCTTAGTCCGCTCTGACTCTCCCGTCCCAATTTATTTTCTTCTCGTCTATGCTCCCCCCTCTCTACGTTCCGATCTATGGGATTCCCTTCTGCTCACCTTATCGGATTCTGTCCTCCTGTCCCCCCACTTAGTCATTCTTGGTGATTTTAACGCACACCTGGTTACTCCATCACAGTCGCGCGACAAAACTCTCTCCTCACTCTTCTCTGACTTGTCCCTTGCTCAACACGTCCCCTACCCATCCCATGTTTCAGGCCAGACTCTGGACCTTATCCTCACGCTCGACCCTTCTCCCTACTTTCCTTCCCGTATCCACCCTCACCCCGTTCCCTGGTCTGATCACCTTTGTCTCCTTTTTTCCTTTCCTGTCACCCAGGACAGGGGACTCCCCTTCCTCTGTCCCCTCAGCTCCATCTCTTAAGCGACACATTACCCCGCACACTTTACAATCCTTCCCCCCAGCCAGTTCCCTCTTCCCCGCCGAATTCTCTTCTCTTTTGGTTGACCAGCAAGCTGACGCCTGGTCCTCCACTCTTTCCACTGCCCTTGATACTTTAGCCCCCCTTCGCTCTGTCTCTTTCCGCTCTTCTTCACGTCACCCTTGGTACCACCCAGGGCTTTATCTTCAGCACACTCATCTTCGTCGCACAGAGCGTCTCTGGCGGAAACCCGGTCAGCAGCCTCCTTTTCGGCTTTCCGCCAAACACACCTCTCCTATCGTTCTATGATAACTTCAGCCAAACATTCATACTACTCCCATTTCATAGCCACTTCCTCTAACTCTTCGCGACGTTTGTTCCACATCCTTAGATCTCTATCTTCTACCTCCACCTCTTCTTGTCCCTCTAACCCTTCCCATCCTCCCCCTAGTCCCTCTGCCCTCGCCTCCTTTTGCTCTAATAAAGTCCTTACCCTCTGCTCTTCCTTCCCTACCTGTCCTCCTCCCCTATCTCCCTTTCCTGACTCCCCCATCATCTCTGGGGTCCCCTCCCCGCCTCTCTCCCACATCTTTCCACAAGTATGGTGCTCCTTTGCGCCCGTTACCTTGCCTGAGTTAACCAGAGCGATCTCGTCTGCTCATCAGACCACTTGCCCTCTTGACCCGTGCCCTCATCTTGGTTACTCAACTCAGATCTTGAATTGACCCCCTACATTCTCTCCATTATCAATTCCAGCCTCACCTCCGGTCATTTCCCATCCAGTTGGAAACACACCATTGTCCGCCCTCTCTTGAAGAAACCTTCCCTCGATCCTGTTTCCCCCGCCAACTGGCGACCGGTCACTAACCTTCCTTTCCTTTCAAAAATCCTCGAAAAGCTTGTCTTCGCACAACTCACTTGGATTCCACCTTTGCACTCCACCCACGGCAGTTGGGCTTCCGTCCCGGACACAGCAGAGAGACCATCCTCGTTGCTTTGCTCTCTGAACTCTACCACGCTCACGATCAGGGTGACTTTTCTCTTGTGGTATCTCTGGATCTTTCCTCCACCTTTGATATGGTTGATCATCGCACTCTTCTCACCCGTCTGTCTGACTTCGGTGTTCATGGTACTGTCCCTACAGTGGTTCCGTTCCTTTCTGTCTTCCCGCACTTTCTCTGTTCACTCTGGTTCCTCTGCTTCTCATCCCTCCCCCTCGATCTGTGGGGTTCCCCAGGGTTCTATTCTCGCCCCCTGCTTTTCAACATATTTCTTGCCCCTATTGCCCTGCTTATTCAACAGTTTGGTATCTCTGCTTACATATACACCAACAATATTCTTTTGGTCCACCATACCTCGTCCTCCTCCCCTGATCTTGCCCCACTCAACCTCTGTCTGGCTTCTATCGCCTCTTGGTTTGATCTCAACTTTCTTCACGCCAATCCCGCCAAATCTTCTGCAATTTTGTTTTCTTTTGGACCTCCTCCCCCCGCTTTGGCCCCTTCTATCCTCCCGTCCTATTCCCTTGGTATCAACTCTTCGTTACCTGGGGGTCACTTTGGACTCTTCTCTTTCCTTCCATCAACACATCTCCTCTGTCGTACGTACTTCCTTCCTCCACCTCAGTCAGATAAGGGCTGTTCGCTCATTTCTTCCCCCTCCGTCAGTTGTCACTCTGGTTATGTCACTGGTGATCACACGTCTGGATTACTGTAACGCTATCTACGCCGGCCTCCCCTCCTCCCAGCTTCACCGTCTCCAATTAGTCCAAAATACTGCGGCCCGTCTCAACACCTATTCTCCCGCCCGTGCTCACGTCACTCCCTGCCTTTTCGCCCTTCACTGGCTTCCGGTGAAGTTCAGATTCATGTACAAATTACTCATCATCACGCACAGAGCCCTTCATTCTGGCACCCCCCAGTAGTTGGCAGACATCATTCATCTTCAACCCTCCCCATGCCTTCTTCGGTCAGCGCACGGTAACTGCCTCTTCCTCCCCTCCCCTTCTCAGGCACGTCTGGAACTCACTCGTCATTCCACTTTCTTCTTTCTTGGCCCTGCTTTGTGGAATTTGCTACCTCTTTCTCTCCGTCGAACTGTCTCACCCCCGTTTTAGAGCTCTTCTCAAAACCCATCTTTTCTGTCAAGTCTTTGATCTCTCCCCTCCTGCCGGTTACGCTCTGTCCCCCAACCGCGCCCATTCTTCATAGCACCCCTTCAGACTCCTTACTTGCCCCTTCCCTTGTGTCTCTCCCATCTACCGTCGTCCTTTCCACTTTTGGACCACCTTTGTTTTCTATCTTTTATCTGTCCCTCTCTGTCCTGTGATTATTGGCGTTCTTTTCTGACTTTGTTTCTTCTGTAGCCATTGCCTTTTAGTATTGTACACCACCCTGACGCCTCGGCTTGGGCGGTTTATCAAATCCTGCGAATAAAGATAAAGATAAAGTTACCTGAGATCCATGGGAGGAAGATGAAACCCTGGAAGACATTGATGCCACAGAGGCTGCATCAGAGGGAAAAAGGGTGCTGAGCTTAGCAGCCCGGTTTTGATGACCCCTCTTGGACATCATGGCACAGGCCATACACTCCGAAATGGAGTGGTCAGGACCTAAACATTTAAGACACCACTCATGGGTGTTGGTGACGGAGATGGTACCGCCACACTTGATGCACTTCTTGAAACCCGAGGCAGGTTTTTCCATAGTAAGGGAAACATTTTGGGCCTGAGGCCCAAAATGGCACGTGCACCTGAAGAAAAAAGGTTTGGAAAAAAAGATTTATTTTTTTTTTGAAAAGAAAGAAAGAACCGACGGTACCGGTATAGCATCGAGGGAAGGCAGACGCGACCACAAAAAAGGAGAATAGGAAACATTTTCTGCGGTGACAGGAACGACAACCTGCTGGCTCCGTGGAAAACGAAGAACTGGATAGAGGCAGTTGGGAAAGGCAGGAAGGCAGCACGCAGGCGCTTGTGGGATGCTCCCAAAAGCTTTCTAATTGGACGGTGGGGAGCGTTCCCGCGCAGGCTCCGTCGGTACCGACGATACCCATATGTGAAGACTACATTCCTGCTTGTTCCTGGAGATATACTTTTTCACAGAAAGGGTGGTGGATGCTTGGAATGCCCTCCCGATGGAAGTGGTGGGGCAAACATGTTGACGGAATTCAAAATGGCATGGGACAGACACAGTGGATCCCTTTACAGCAACAGAATAAAATCCAAATAAACTGAACCATCTAATTTCTCAACAAATAGGGGTGTCCTCCATGGAGTGGTGGGTTCACCCCCTGAGCAGAGACATGGGGAGGGGTTGCCTGTACGGAGCGGCAGGTGCACCTACTCTTGCCATCATACTGGGCAGACTAGATGGACCATACTGGTCTTTATCTGCTGTCATTTACTATGTTAATATATTAACTTAAGAAGGAGCTAGGGGGAGGAAGGGGGGGAGAGACATGCAGATGGAAGTAATAAATTATAACTTATGTACAAAGACTGAATATACAGTGATGTATGTTAAATGGGTTTTTCTATTCCAAAGTTAAATGGGATCAGTTGAGTTCAGATTAGGCGAGTTCATTGTAATGATCTGTAAAGAGGAAGGTTTTTAAGCTGTTTTCTAAAATCCTTCATGTCTGTGGTGGATCTCAGCTTCACAGGTACAGAGTTCCAGATCATAGGTGCCGCAAGCGAGAAAGCTCTCTTGGTGGTTGAATCATTTGCTTTTTTTAAAGGCACAGGGAGTAAGGATGGTGTTTGTTGTGCTTTGTCTCCTGGGCCTCTCATTATGATTATGGCAGAGTGTTTCCTCTAGTGCTCCCGCTGACATGCTGTTTCTTATCTTAAATACAGTGAGAGCAGATTTGTATTTTGCACGGGCGGTGATAGGTAGCCAATGGAGTTTGTGTAGAATGGGTGTTATGTGATCATGTTTCTTTGAATCAGTGAGGATTCTGGCGGCAGTATTTTGAACCAGTTGTAACGGTCTTGTGGTTTGCTTAGGTAGTCCCTTGGTAGATGGCATTGCAATAGTCCAGTAAGGGGGTTATTATATTATATGTGAAGACTGACTTCCTGCTTGTTCCTGGAGATGGGACCTCAAAAAGCTGTTACTAGGATGGGAACAGCCGGGGGATGCAGAAAAACAGTGGACAAAACTGAAAGGGATATTTTAAAGGCAACAAACCTTTTTGTTAGAAAGGTAAATAAATGTAAAAGAAAAAGGAGGCCACTATGGTTCTCAAATAAGTAGCTGAAAAGTTGAAGAAAAAGAGGGAGGCCTTCAGGCAATACAAGAGATCACGGAGAGAGGAAGACAGGAATCTATATTTGGAAAAACTTAGAGAAGCTAACAAACTAGTCAGGAAAGCAAAGGTACAAAAAGATGAAGAAATAGCCAATACAATAAAAAGAGGGGATAAAACATTTTTCAGATACGTTAGTGAAAGGAGGAAGGGCAAAAGTGGCACTGTCAGACTCAAGGGTGCAGGGTAGGAATATGCAGAAACTGATGAGGATAAAGCTGAATTGCTTAACAAATATTTCTGTTCTATATTCACAGATGAAGGTCCAGGAGCAGGACCTCAGAAAACACCCACAAACAGGAACAGAAGTGACGTGGATCTCAAATGATTTTCAGAAGACTGTGTTCATGAGGAACTAGCTAAACTAAAAGTAGACAAAGCCATCGGTCCGGATGGAATACATCCAAGAGTACTGAGGGATCTTGGGAATGTTCTAGCAGCTCCACTGTCTGACCTTTTCAATGCTTCTTTGGAGTTGGAAGTGGTGCCAGAGGACTGGAGAAAGGCACATGTGGTTTCTCTTTCCACAAAAGCGAATTAAGGATGACATTGAGAACTGCAGGCCATTTAGTCTAACCTTTGTGGTTAGTAAATTATTGGAAAGGCTACTAAAAGAGAATAGTGAGGTTTCTAGAGTCCAATGGATTGCAGGATCCGAAGCAGCATGGATTCACCAGAGGTAGGTTTTGTCAGACAAATCTGATTTTTTTATTTGACTGGGTGACCAGGGAGATGGACCGAGGGACTGCCCTAGATGTGATATATTTAGATTTCAGTAAAGCCTCTGACACTGTTCCACACAAGCGACTTATAAACAAACTGAGCACCCTAGTGATGGACCCTAAAGTTACTGATTGGAATAAAAAGTGGTTGTGTGGGAGGCGACAAAGGGTACAGGTAAATGGAACTCACTCTGAGGAGGAAGAAGAAATTACCAGTGGTGTGCCGCAGGGATCTGTCCTTGGTCTAATTCTTTTAGACATCTTTGTTAGTAATATTTCAGAAGGGCTGTCCGGTAATGTTTGCTTGTTTGCAGATGATACCAAAAACTGCAATAGAGAAGACACCCAGGAAGGAGTAGATAACATGAGGAGGGATCTAGCTAAGCTTGAATAATGGTCTAGAATTTAGCAGCTGAAATTTAATGCTAAAAAATGCAGACACAAAAGCCGTCTAAGATGTGCAAAACTGGAAGCACCAATGGTCTCGCATTGTATGGAGAAGGGTCATATATTTCCACAATTGAGTTGTATTGTAATTGAACAAGTGTTCGAAGGTTCAAGAGGTAGGACGTTGAATGAAATCCTTTTAAAGAAAGAACAATGGATTTTTAAACTGAATACAGTGACTCCTTTAGGAATGAATATTGAAATAGATTGGAAAGCTTGTACATGATTTACATCGAGTGTCTTGCACCATCTGAAAAGCATGTTAATTTTACTATTAAATGTTTGAAAATTAGAGAGCCCTATGGGACACAACCGGAAGTATGAAGAACAGGTGAAGGTAATAGTTATAAGAGGTAGAGTGTCGAGGTAGTCCGCATGCGCGGCGTTTTTATGTGAAGGTTGATCAGTTCAACAAGAATACATTCTAAAGTTTATCGGAACGCAGGCAGCATCAAACTATAGTAAGTGAATCAACAAGAATGTTTTGATTTTATATTTTTTTAGTAGAATGAGAGTTTTTAGAGTATAGAGCACGGGATGAAGAGTTGTCACTTTTGGTTTTGTAGAGCACTAAGAAGGGAAGGAGAATATGATCCCCTAAAGAAACTGTAGGCAGTGAAACGCCTCAGAGGTGCCCTGTAAGAGCGTCGGGATCTGGGATCTATGTGACTGAAGATACACACGGCGGTGAATTTTAAAAGTTATAAAAGCCTGCAGCTAAGTGACGAAACATTTATAACATCTTTCCATTTTTTGATTGTCATTGAATACGTCACTAAACTGAAATATATCTGAGAGCAAGCGATATAGTAGCTGAGTGTAAGAAAATAAGAAAAACAGAAAAAAACAAGCCAGTTTCCATTATTAAGGTCGTTGATGCAAATAAGCACTAATGGCTAGACTCTGTCAGCCAATTGCGCTATGAGAAGTCTGAGACCTTTGGAAACAGGTTTAGGCTTTATTTACAACAGTGACACAAAACAAGTTTGTTTTGAATATTGTTTAAGTTGAACGCATCATTATAAAAAATTTTTAAGGTTAAATCATGGCATCCATGCCCTCAGAGTCTGCCTGTTTGCGGCGTCTGAAGAACCTTTGCACTATGGCAGAGGCCAAGGTCGCAATTAGATCCAACTCACGGTGACCCCCATCTGTCCATAATCCAAATGAATGACCCTTGCCTCGAGCCAGATGATATACCACTCAGCTCTTGATTGTTCCAATGGCCTTGAGTTGTCTGCCTCTTGCAATGTTATGCTACGTTACTGTTTATTTGATATGCTGCATATCTATAAACTATGCGGTTTACAATAATAAATACTAATATACATTAATGATATAATGAAAATGAACGCCATAGTAAACAGAAAATGTACAGCAAATTAAACATCACTACAGAAGAGAGAACATGTTAAGAGTACTGAGGTATTAGTAGACAGAGTAGTTACTCACCTGTAACAGGTGTTCTCCAGGAGCAGCAGGAATCAGTCCTCACTTATGGGTGACGTCGGCGCCGACGGAGCCCTCGCTGAGCAATTTTCCCCAGCTTTCGAAGAAAGCCTTTGGGAACTGCAGCGCGCATGCGCGGTCCCCTTCCCGCCCAAGGGTGCCATCTTGCTCAGTCTGATGACATAGCGAAAAGACAGCAAAAAAGTTAGCAAAACAATGGATAAGAATGACTGCAACTCCGAGGGGAGGAGGGATGGTTGTGAGGACTGATTCCTGCTGCTCCTGGAGAACATCTGTTACAGGTGAGTAACTACTCTTTCTCCAGGACCAAGCAGGAAGTCAGTTCTCACTTATGGGACTCCCGAGCTTAAGGCTACCGGAGACCTCAAGCCGAAAAATGAGCTCCCTCCAGCTCAACAGTACAGAAGGAAGGAATCTTCTCTGAATACGAATCCGGCCAGTAGCCCAACACCAGGGCCGGAGGGTAGGAGTTGCCTAGACCTCAAAGAGATTGTGGAGGACTGCCTGCCCGAAAGCACTGTCCCTGCGGGACTCCCTCTCCAGGCAGTAATGAGCCGCAAACATCTGGCTTGAAGACCAAGTAGCGGCCCGGCAGATGTCTGCCAACGGAACAGAGCGGAGGTGAGCCACTGACGCAGCCTTCGCCCTGACACGGTGAGCCGTGACCCGACTCTCTAAGGAGAGGCCGGCTGCCCCATAAGCCCAGGCGATACAGTCAGCTACCCAGAAGGACAAAGTACGCTTAGAGACAGGTACCCCCAACCGATTGGGGTCAAAAGATACGAAAAGCTGGACAGCCTTTCTATGCTCTCGCGTACGGTCAAGGTAGAAGGATAAGGCTCTCCTACAGTCCAGGGTATGCAGAACAGTTTCAGCTCAGCTGGTATGCGGCCTGGGAAAGAAGGTCGGAAGAACCACCTCTTGATTGATGTGAAAAGGGGAGACCACCATTGGAAGAAACTTAGGATGCGTCCGTAAGACCACCCTATTCTTGTAGAACCTAGTGTATGGGGGCTCCGACACTAGGGCCTGTAGTTCACTAACGCGCCTAGTGGAGGTAAGGGCTACCAAGAAGAGAGTTTTCCAGGAGAGGAAACGCAGAGGGCAGGTAGCCATGGGTTCAAAAGGTGGACAGGTAAGCCTTTGCAAGACCACATTGAGATCCCAGTCAGGAGCTGGAGGGCGTAACGGAGGCTTAAGCAGAAGGCGGCCCCTGAGAAAACGCGCCACCAAGGGGTGCGAGGAAAGAGGCTGGCCCTCCACCGGCGAACGATGTGCAGAGAGAGCACTGAGGTGAACCCTGACAGAGTTGGATTTGAGGCCCAGATCGGAGAGGTGAAGCAAATATTGCAGTACCACCGATACTAAGCAGGCGAAGGGGTCCTCAGAGCGCTGAGAACACCAGACCGAGAAGCGACGCCATTTAAAGGCGTAAGATTTCCGGGTGGAAGGCGCCGAGACGCCAGGACGACAGCTTCCACCTCCGGAGGAAGTAAGAGAGGAGCTAGGACTACCCTTTCAGCAGCCAGGCCATCAGGTGAAGGGCCCGGAGGTTGGGGTGCAGGAGAGTACCCTGATCCTGGGTCAGGAGATCGGGCTGAAACCACAGAGGAAGAGGGGTGTCCACCGCTAGCTGTAGGAGTAGAGGGAACCAGGGTTGTCTCGGTCACCTGGGCGCTACCAGGATCACGGAGGCCCTGTCCTGGACAACTTTGAACAGTGTCCGGGACACAAGTGGCAAGGGAGGAAAAGCATACAGTAGGCCCGTGGACCACGAGATAAGGAAAGCATCCGGCGCTACTCTGAGAGGATGCGGGTGCCGGGAGCAGAACCTTGGAAGTTGCCGGTTTAGAGGACTGGCAAAGAGATCCACGGTGGGGAGGCCCCACCGGCGGAAGATCCGCTGGACAACTATGGGGTTCAACCTCCATTCGTGTGGCTGCAGAATCCGGCTCAGTTTGTCGGCCAGGCAATTTTCCTGCCCGGGCAGGTAAACAGCCTTGAGGAGGATGTCGTGGTCAACTGCCCAAGAGCACAGTCTCCGAGCCACCTGACATAGAAGGAGGGAGCCCGTGCCCCCCTGTTTGTTCACGTAGAACATGGCAACCTGATTGTCCATCTGTACCAGTACAGACCGACGAGAAGTGAGGTGAGAGAAGGCCCGCAGAGCTAGGCGGATCGCCCGCAGCTCCAGGAAGTTTATCTGTTGAGCAGCCTCCCAAGGTGTCCAAAGGCCTTGAGTGCATGTTCCCTGGCAATGCGCTCCCCGTCCCAGGAGAGAGGCATCTGTCGTTAGCACTTGAGAAGGTGGAGGAGACTGAAAGGCCATGCCGAGTACCAGATTGGGCAGGTGAAGCCACCATTGCAGACAGGAAACCAGGCGGTCGGAGATCTGTATTAAGTCCGTCAGTCTCCCTGTGGCCTGATGCCATTGAGTGCGAGGGCTCCACTGAGCAGGTCTCATATGCAGACGGGCATTCGGAGTGACATGGACCGTGGAGGCCATATGACCAAGCAGTTGTAGGAGCTGTCTGGCAGTGACGCGCTGTGGAACCTGCCGGCCAGAGCTATGAGCCTGTTGGCCCGTTCCAGAGGCAAGAAGGCACGAGCCTGCCGAGTGTCCAGCCGTGCTCCTATGAATTCGAGATCCTGAGAGGGGAGCAAAGTGGACTTTTCGAAGTTTATGACGAAGCCCAAGTGCTGAAGCAGAGCCACTGTGCGTTGAGTGGCCTGAGTGACCTCTAGGGGAGACTGTGCCCGGATGAGCCAGTCGTCCATGTAGGGGAAGACGAAGAGGCTTTGAGGCCTCAGGAAGGCTGCCACCACTGCCAGGCATTTTGTGAACACCCTGGGAGCGGAGGAGAGGCCAAAGGGCAGTACGCAGTACTGATAGTGATTCCCTGCCACCACAAATCTTAGATATTGCCAGTGGTCCGGATGAATGAGGATGTGAGTATAAGCATCCTTTAGATCCAAGGAGCATAGCCAATCTCCCTGCTGGAGGTAGGGCAGTAGGATTCCAAGGGTAAGCATCTTGAACTTTTCCCGCTGCAGGAACTTGTTGAGGTTGCGTAAGTCCAGGATGGGTCTGAGGCCTCCTGTTCTTTTTGGTATCAGGAAGTACCTCGAATAAAACCCGTGACCCCACAGGTGTTGGGGCACTGGCTCCGCAGCCTGTTCCTGAAGCAGACTTTGCAGCTCCTGAAGGAGTAAGTCCCTGTGCAGAGGGGGTCTTGGAGGCTCCCCTGGAAAGTAGGGGGGAGGCACCTGGTGAAAATGTAAGAGGTAGCCCTTTTGAAACACCTGCAGCACCCAGGAATCGGATGTTATGGCTGACCACCTGTGGGCAAAGTGGGTCAGCCGGCCCCCCGTGCTGAGCGAAGGCCGCGGAGGGGGAGAGGCTATGCCGGCATAGTCAAAAACCCCCACCCTGCTGAGCAGGGGCCTGTGTAGTGGGCTTGGGGGCCTTCTGCCTACGGGACCCATTACCCTGTCCCTTAGCCTGCTGGCCCTGATGGGGGGCTGCTGATGCTTGATATTGTGGGTGGTGTTGTTTATAGGCAGACACCTTCCTCGGGTAAAAGGGCTTTTTCCCTGAGCCCTTCCTCTTCTGTGAAGGAGCAGAGGTCTTTCTGGTCCTGGTGAGAGTCTCGGACTCGAGTATTGCCGCCTTTTCAGCCATGGGCTTACCAAAGAGGTTTTCACCTCTGCAGGGGACATCGACCAACTTGACCTGCACCCATGGCTCGAGGTCGGATGACTGAAGCCAAGCCTGATGGCGAGCACCGATGCCGGCTCTGGCTACTTGAGCCGATGCTTCGAAGCCATCGTAGGCTGCTCGAGAAATAAACTTCGAGCACTCTCGAATACCAGTGGACAAGGCCTGGAACCTCTGCAAAGGTTCCTCGGAGAGACCAGCAGAGAACCCGGCAATTTCTTTTGCCAGGTCTCGAAGATACATGCCCATATATAGCTGGTATGTCTGGACTCGGCAAGCAAGCATAGAGCCCTGGAAGCACTTCCTACCGAGGGCATCCAGGTTCCGGGCCTCCTTACCCGGAGGCACCGAGGAGTGCATCTTTTGACTCTTAAATCGATGCATGGCCGATTCCACCACCATGGAATGGTGCGGTAGTTGTGTCTTTTGGAACCCGGGGCTCTTACGGACTCGATACATGGAATCGACCCGCTTGCTTAACACCGGCGTCGAGGCCGGGGTCTCCCACATGCGGAAGAGCAGCCGCTCCAGCATCGGAGGAACCGGTACAGTAAACGCCTCCTTCGGGGGAGAGTCATACTGGAGGGCCTCGAGCTCTTCGGCTCCAACTCCGGATCCGCGGGGAAGGCCAAAGCCTTGGCTATGTCCCTCACGAAATCGGAGAACCGGGTATCCTCCGGGGGGGATCGTCTCCGAGACTCCGACTCGGGCGAGTCGGAAGGGACGCACCGAGTCTGAAAAGACCCGGGTGACTCGTCCTCCTCCGTGTCCCAGCCCAACTCCTCTGTGGAGGAATCGAGTGGCTCCGTGCGGGCGAGTGCAGAGGACCTCCGCGCCGGCGTCAACGACCTCGGTCCCGAACGGGAGGCCGAGGGAGACCTTGGCCGAGGATCGACTCGAGCTCGTATGGACTCGAGGATCGGCTCGGCCTCCGGGGTCGACTTTGACGTCGACGTCCCGGTGGTCGGGGCAGATGCACTGGCGAGGCCGGTCATCAATGCCCGCTGCTGGTCCATGAAGGCAGCGATACTGCACTCCAAGGCCGTCAATCTGAGACCAAACTCAGAAGACCCAGCAGCCCCCGACTCGGGCCCCGACGGCGTCGGGCCCGAGGTCGGCTCCCTCTGAGGCGAGTCCACGAGGACTACAGTACTCACGTGTCCAGGAGACTCCACTTCGAGACAGGATGCTTTGAAGGCCTCTCCGCCTCCGAGGACCCGGGGCGGCTGACGGGGCTATGCGACCTGGCCCTCGAGGGACCAGGAGCATCTTCCGACGCCACCCTACCGGGTTTCTTCTTCCGACGATGTTCCCGGGCGGGAGACCCCCGCTCAGAGGAACTCCGACGATGCTCAGGGCCGGAGTCACGAGACGTCAAAGCCTCTGACGAGGTCCGGGCCCGACCGGAGGCGGAGTCAGAGAAGATTCGTTCCTTTTGTGACTGCCGACTCCGCAATGCCTTCGAGGACATTTTGTTGCACGGACCACAACTCATCGAGTCATGATTGGGTCCGAGGCAACGGAGGCAGCAGTCATGTGTGTCGGTAAGAGACATGAGTCTGGTACAGCGATCACACTTTTTAAACCCGCTGGCAGCCATCGGGGGAAAAAGAGCCCCTGCGAGGTCGAAAGACCGTGCTGCCAGGGAAAAAGAAAAAAGAGGCGGGAACGCCCGTTACAAAGGACAAAAATCGAAAAAATATGAACGGACTCAAACCGAGAAAAAACAAACGAAAAAATCAACTTTTTCAGCGGCGATCACAAACTACGTCTGTAGGGCTCCGTGGAAAAAAGACGACTGAGCAAGATGGCACCCTTGGGCGGGAAGGGGACCGCGCATGCGCGCTGCAATTCCCAAAGGCTTTCTTCGAAAGCTGGGGAAAATTGCTCCGCGAGGGCTCCGTCGGCGCCGACGTCACCCATAAGTGAGGACTGACTTCCTGCTTGGTCCTGGAGAAATAGAAATTATATTCAATCCCATGATCACAACCATCTCGATCTTAACCTATATCCATCCCAAATGCAATACTAAGCAGGTAAATCTTTAAGGATGACCTGAAAGTTTTCAAGTCCAATGTAGTACGTAGCTCAGTAGAAAGGCAATTCCACAGAGTAGGAGTTACAGCAAAGAAAGCCGAGCCTCTGGTAGACTCATATTTAATAATATCTGGAGATGGCATAGTTAGACGAAAACCGTACAGTGAACATAGAGCTCTAGCTAGGGCATAAGGGGTTACTAAAGATGATAGATAATCTGGAGCTAAGTAATAAATTACCTTAAAAGTAAAAAGTAATACCTTATAATGGTGCCGTTCAGCAATCGTGAGCCAATGGCAATTTAAAAGCAAAGGTCTAATGTAGTCATAGCGACATGCACGGGCCAAGGTGCGTAGCATCATGTTCTGTATTGTTTGTAGGTGCCGAAGTTGGAAACGAGGTAGGCCTACATAAACAATATTGCAGTAGTCCAAAAGAGATACCACAGTATAGATTATCACTTTTATCTGTGCAGCCGGATCTAAAAAAGGTTAATAGCTCTAAATTGACAGAGTGCACAAAATGATTACTTTGTAACACAAGATATTTGCGGTAAAAAAGACAAATTTGAATCAAGCATCACTCCTAAATATTTAAGCATCATCTGTAGTGCTAGTGGGATGCCTTCGATAAGAAGGGGGCAGGATCAGTACCTTCTATGGAGGACAAAAAACACATTGCCCCTGATTTGCTTGGATTGAGTATTAGGGAATTAATAGGTAACCAGGTAGCAATACATGCCAAACAAGAATTAATTTCTGGTATATCTGGCGTTGCTAAGTCCATTGGATATAATAATAAAATATCATCTGCATACATAAAAGCAGTAATCCCTAAGCTCTGAATAAGTGTAGTTAATGGGCTTTAAAAAATATTAAACAAAATAGGGGATAATTTAGAGCTATGGGGTACTCCACATGTAAGGTCATATGCGGAAGAAATAGTATCTTGAGACCTGAACCTGATATGTACGCCCTTGTAAGAAAGAGTGAAACCAAGCAAGTGGATGGTCACAAAGACCTGTTTCAAAAAGCCGAGCCATAAGCAGATTATGATTAACAAGATCGAATGCTGCCGATAAGCAATGGGCTCCCCCAGCTGAACAGGCTGGTCTCTGTCAATAGGAAGAAGCCACTGGGGATTGATCAAGAACAGGCCCTTCAAGAGATGGCTGGACTGCTCACACCAATGCAGGCTGGCTACCACTGATGGGAAAAGTGGAAGCCTGCTCTCGAAGTCCTAAGAGCAAGGAGACCAGTGAGATAGTGAGGACCTACGCAGCAGACTCAGGTGAGCTCACACCCAAGAAACCATCTCGATGGTTGCTGCCATTGACCCAAGGAGTTGAAGGTAATCTCAAATTTGGGAACCCACAGCTTCCGAAAGCATGTCAGCTGAGACAGCAGCTAATCAACTCTCTTTTCGGACAGGAAGAGCCTTTCGGTGCTGGTACTGAACCACGTCCCCAGGTACTTTAGCGACTGGGTAGGCTGTAGATGGCTCTTGCTGTAGTTGATCACCCAGCCCAGACTTTCCAGAAACTGCACCAATCGAGCCAACACCCAATATGCTGCCAACAAGCCAGATGTCCAGGTATGAATGAAAGCAAATCCCTTTGCACCACAGAAAAGCAGCTGCTACCACCAATATCTTGGTGAACATCCTTGGGGTGATGGAGAAAATACATAGGAACATAAGATATGCCATACTGGGTCAGACCAAGGTCCATCAAGCCCAGTATCCTGTTTCCAACAGTAGCCAATCTAGGTCATATGTACCTAGCAGTTTCCCCAAAAGACAGGCTCCACAATGCTTGTATTGGGTCAAGCAGTGATATCCTGGGTCCCTTTTTAATAATGATTTATGGACCTTTCCTCCAGAAACTTGTCCAAACCTTTTTTAAACCCAACTACACTAACAACCTCTACTACATGATCCGGTAACAAATTCGAGTTTGATTACACATTGAGTGAAAAAATATTTTCTCTTATTAGTCTTAAATAGGTTACACTGTAGCTTCATTGCATGTCCCCTAGTCTTTCTATATTCTGATAACGTAAACAATCAATCTACGTTTACCCGTTCCACTCCGTTCATTAATTTATAGACTTCTATCATATCTCACCTCAGCCGTCTCTTTTCCAGGTTAAAGAGCCCTAGCCTTTTTTGGCCTTTCTTCATAGAGGTATCCTTCCATCCACTTTACCATTTTGGTGTCTCTTCTCTGAACCTTTTCTAATAATGCTATATCCTTTTTAAGATATGGCGACCAGAACTACACACAATATTCAAGGTGTGGTCGCACCATGGAACAACACAGAGGCATTATAATATCCTTTGTTTTATTCTCCATTCCTTTCCTTATGATACCTAGCATTCTATTTGCTCTCTTGGCCGCTGCTGCTGCACACTGGGCAGAGGATTTTAACATGTTATCCACAATACCCACCTGAATCTTTTTCCTGGGTGGTATAGTTCCTAATGTGGAACCTTGCATCTTGTAACCATAGTTTTGGTTGTTCTTCCCTAGGTGCATAACTTTGCACTTGTCCACATTAAATTTCATCTGCCATTTTGATGCCCAGTCTTCCAATTTATCAAGAACCTCTTGCAATTTTCCACAATCCTCATGGGTTTTAACAACTTTAAATAGTTTTGTGTCATCTGCAAATTTGATAACCTTACCCATTATTCCCTTTTTCCAGGTCATTTATGAATATGTCAAAAAGCAGCAGACCCAGCACAGATCCCTGGGGTACACCACTATTCACCTTTCTCCATTGGGAAAATTGGCCATTTAGACCTACTCTCTGCTTTCTATGTTTTAACCAGTTCCTGATCCACAATAGTAGACTGCCTCCTATCCCATGACTCTTTAGTTTTGCCAAAAATCTCTGATGAGGGACCTTGTCAAAGGCTTTCTGAAAGTCCAGATACACTATATCAACCAACTCACCTTTGTCTACCTGTTTATTCACACCTTCAAAAAAACATAACAGATCAGTAAGACCAGATCTTCTTTTTCTAAAGCCATGTTGGCTGTCTCCCATTAAGCTATGACTATCTACATGTTGAGCAATTTTGTTCTTTATGATGGTTTCTACCATTTTTCCCGGTACTGACGTCAGGCTCACCGGTCTGTAGTTGCTTGGATCACCCCTGGGACTCTCTTTAAAAATTGGTGTTAAGTTGGCCATCCTCCAATCTTCAGGTATTGCAGATTATTTTAATGATAGTTCACAGATTACTAATAGCAGGTCTGCACTCTCATATTTCAGTTCTTTCAACATCCTTGGATGTATATCATCCGGTCCAGGTGATTTGCTACTCTTCAGTTTATCAAATAGTTGTAATCTTCCCGCTGTATCGATATTTCCTTCAATTCTTCCGCACCTTTAAATACCACTTCAGTAACATCACTACAGCTTTCTCAGTAAAGACAGAAGCAAAGAATTCATTCAGTGTCTTGGCTATCGCCTTGTCACCTCTTAGTGCCCCTTTAACCCCTCTATCATCTAATGGACCAACTGACTCTCACAGGTTTTTTGCTCCCAAAGGGGAGAGCAGTGAACTGAAAATGAAAACCGAGAACAGCGAAGTGCAGATAGGAATGTGAAAATAGACTGGCCAGATCTATGGAGTGAGAAATTCCCTGCGCCAAACCACCCAGATGACTGACCTCAGCATTTCTATGCGAAAGTGAAAAGTTTTCAGAAGAGCATTAATGCCCTTGAGATCAAGGATTGTGTACTTTATGGAGATTTTCCTTTTTCTTTCTGTGTTTTGTAGTATAATTTCAAAACATCAATAAATATATAATTACAAGGATTGGCTGGAAGAATCTGCCCTTCTTTGGCACCATGAAATAGATGGAATACCGTCCTTGCCCTTTCAGCAGATGGCACGGGCACTACAGCCTAGAGGCTGAGGAGTCTTTTCAGGGTGGCTTGGATGATGGTTTTCTTGGCTGCAGAAACACAGAAAAGTTATGAAGGCATTTGGGATGGGTTCCCTGAATTGCAGCACATAGCTGCATTGAATAATATCTAGCACCCAGTAGTCTGAGAACACGCAAGCCCATTCCTGGTAGAAAAGACAGAGTCTGCCACTTACAGAAGGCACCTCAACACAATGTGTCTGGCAGGAGACGTTAAACCTGGAGGAGGAGGTGGCCTCCAAGGATTGCAAGCCCCATGAAAGGACCAAATCTGAGAATGAGAGCCACAGAAAAGAAAAGAAGGCTTTTCCAGGCAACAATTACAGGAGAGTCCAGGAAACCCTGGGAATCCTGGTACCAGGAGCAAGGATAATGTGAAGATGCAGTAGATGACAGGCCATATCGTTCCAAGGCCCTTTGGGTGTATCCTCCAGAAGACAAAGTTTGGATTCTCCCAACTCTTTGACTAGTTTCTCCAAGTTCTCCCCAAACACGAGCTTCCCCTTAAAGTTCTGATGGCAAAAAATTTCTATACAGAAAAGCACAACAAAGTAGCACGCTTCATCCATTGGAAATTAACACTAAAACATCACTGTGCATGAAAAGCCCTGGGATCACGACCCTAAGAGAATTACAGAGAGTGAAGAGATTATGATCACCTGAGATATTCTGGTAATGATCGATAAAAAACTGGACGCAAGGAAGCCAGACACAATGGAAAAGGAGAACACCACCAGAATGGCACCAATTATAGGAGGTGTCAGTCCCAAACGACTATTCTGTGAATAGTGTTGAGAGGGAGAAGATCTTCAAGTATTAAGAAATGGCATCACAGACTAAGAAAATGTGGCAAAAAGATACAGAGTCATTTCCTATCGTGTTGGAAACCACAGGCTTGATTAAGAAGAATTTCCAAGCACACCTTGATAAATTACCCATACTTGTTACATCTTATGAATTCCAGGAGGCAGCTCTCCTTGGCATGATGCAAGTACTACTCCGAGCATTAATAGTAAATTTGAAAGATTGAGATCATATTCCACATACCCTAGGGCTTAAAAGTGAGGTTCATGAGGTTAACTGGTCAAGATGGCAGATCGTAGCAGCTAAGGCTGATGAGTTCTGCATCTCTTCATTGCTGCTTCTCCCTTTTGCTTCATGCCTAAGGGAAAGGGCAAGAACCCAGCCCACTCAACGGGGCTGGGATCGAGAGGAAGAAGAAAGCTCACCTTGGAGCAATGCAGAGCCATGCCGTCCTCGGAGTTCCCTCCTGTCCCAGAACGCTCTGGAGCATCGACGCTGGAGTGGAGCACAGAAGAGGCATCTTTAAGCCCCGAATAGTATCTGCTGCCCCAGCAACCCAAAACTGTTCCTCCGGGGGGGGGGGGGGGGGAGTTCTCTGGCCTGAGAGCCTTATGGAAACATCAGTATCCAGCAATTTGCTGGGTTCGCCCCTCGCTTGGTCTTCCCCCAGTGTTCCAGGCTTTAAGCAGAAAGGGGGTAAGTCTGGGGGCTATCTACCGAGGGGCAGTGGAGTGCTGTCCAGCAGGGGCAAATTGCCTGCAACCCCTGCAGTGCTATGTGACCATCAGGGCCCTGGATGCTTCCCTCAACAAATCTATGGAACACCTTAGTCTGAAGGTGGCTTCCCTTACAGGTTTTGCCTGTGCTCAGAGGGAGTAATGAACCAGCATGCTGCAAAGTTGGGGCAGACAGCCACTCAAGTTGAAGAGTTGGGGGCAGTTAAAGACGTCACCATGAAGGAAAGTACGGGACTTTGGAGAAAACTGGAATACTCAGAAAACTAGTCCCAAAGGAACAATCTAAGATTTCAGTTTTTTTCTTGGTCTCCTTTACTAGGCCTAATTGAGTTAGTGAGGAAATATATGGTGGCCATCCTGGGCCTGGCATCGGACAAACTACCTCCTATAGTTAGGGCGTACTACTTGCCTTCTTTTTTAAAAAATCTTTATTTGATTTTTGATATACTGCTCTTGCTCACGCACCAGATTGGTTTACAAAGAAACAATCGGGCTACTACAGAAAAAGGAATGGAACGCCAATTATAACAGGAAAGAGAGAGAGACAGATTAAGCCAGAAAAGTATTAGGTAAGGAGGATGTGGGAGAAGCAGCTGGGTCTTGGAGGGATGTCAAAGGCAGTGCAGAAGGGGTGTGTGTGCGCGTGCGCAGTGCAGAAGGGGTGTGTGCGCGCGCGCAGTGCAGAAGGGGTGTTGGATGTATGTGTATGTAGTGCAGAAGGGGTGTGGGGTGTGTGTGAGTGCGCAGTGCAGAAGGGGGGTTTGTGTGTGCGCGCACTGTGCAGAAGGGTTGTGTGTGTGTGCGCGCACTGTGCAGAAGGGGTGTGTGCGTGTGCAGTGCAGAAGGGGCGTGTGTGTGTGTGTGTGTGTGTGCGTGCGCAGTGCAGAAAGGGCGTGTGTGTGCGTGCGTGCGCAGTGCAGAAGGGGCGTGTGTGTGCGTGCGTGCGCAGTGCAGAAGGGGCGTGTGTGTGGGGGTGTGTGCAGAGCAGAAGGGGCGTGTGTGCGTGCATGTGCAGAAGGGGCGTGTGTGTGCTTGTGCAGTGCAGAAGGGGCGTGTGTGTGTGTGTATGCAGTGCAGAAGGGGTGTGTGTGTGCGTGTGTGTGCGCAGTGCAGAAGGGGTGTGTGTGTGCGTGCGCAGTGCAGCTGGGGTGTGTGTGCGTGCGCAGTGCAGAAGGGGGGTGTGTGTGCGTGCGTGCGCAGTGCAGAAGGGGTGTGTGTGTGTGTGCATGCGCAGTGCAGAAGGGGTGTGTGTGCGTGCGCATGCGCAGTGCAGAAGGGGTGTGTGTG
This sequence comes from Ichthyophis bannanicus, assembly GCA_033557465.1. Taxonomy (NCBI): domain Eukaryota; kingdom Metazoa; phylum Chordata; class Amphibia; order Gymnophiona; family Ichthyophiidae; genus Ichthyophis; species Ichthyophis bannanicus. Next base: position 544,982,074 of record CM066033.1, read on the forward strand.
TGTGTGCGTGCGCAGTGCAGAAGGGGTGTGTGTGTGTGCGTGAGCAGTGAAGGGGTGTGTGTGTGTGTGCGTGCGCGCAGAAGGGGTGTGTGTGTGTGTGCGTGTGCGCAGAAGGGGTGGGTGTGTGCGTGCAGTACAGAAGAGGTTGTGTGTGTGTGTGTGTGTGTGTGTGCGCAGTGCAAAAGAGGTGTGTGTGTGTGTGTGAATAGCCCACTGGGCTAACTGGAACTGACTGGTTTTCTAGAAGGGACCTTGGAGTTGATGACTGCTAGAAGCACATTGTTGGTGACGTTCACCTTTGAGAAATAAAGTCTCTATTTGTTTGTATTTCAAGCATATGCAAGAAAGCACAGTTACTTACCTATAACAGGTGATCTCTGGGAACAGCAGGAATAAGTCTTCACATATGGGAATCGTCGGTAACGACGGAGCCTGCGTGGGAACGCTCCCCAGCATCCAGTAAGAAAGCTTTTGGGAGCATCCCACAGAGCCTGCGCGCTGCCTTCCCGCCTTTCCCAACCACCTCTCTCCAGTTCGCGTTTTAAAGCTGAGACAAAGAGAGAGAGAGGAAAGGAAAGATAGAGAGATACAACTCCTAGGGGAGGTGGGTGGGTTGTGAAGACTTATTCCTGCTGTTCCCAGAGATCATCTGTTACAGGTAAGTAACTGTGCTATCTCCAAAAACAAGCAGGAATGAGTCTTCACATATGGGGACTCCCTAGCTGCAGATGCCAGGGAGAAACCCCAGGTTGTGTGTCCTTGAAAAGGACTCTACCTCCTCCCATGGATCTCTGGCATCCAACCAGGGTAGGTGGGTAGGAGGATAAGGAATGGAACAGGTGTTTGAGAACAGCCTGACCAAACGAGGCATCCTGGCGGGAGTCCTTGTCCAAACAGTAATGGGCTGTGAAGGTATGAACCGAGGCCCAGGTGGCCGCTCGACAGATTTGGTCGATGGACACAGAGTTTAGATGAGCCATTGAGGCTGCCATGGCTCTCACATTGTGAGCTGTGTCATGGCCCTCCAGAGAAATGTTCCTACTCTGGTAGGCGAAAGAAATACACTGAGCAATCCAGTTGGACAGGGTTCTCTTAGAGACTGGAAGTCCTAAATGAGAAGGATCAAAAGCAACAAAGAGTTGAGAAGACTTTCTATGTTGCTGTGTTCTTTGTAAGTAAAAAGCGAGAGCTCTCTTACAATCCAAGGTATGAAGATTCCTCTCTGCATTTGATGCATGAGGTCCTGGAAAAAAGACAGGTAGACATACCTCTTGGTTCAGATGAAAAGGTGAGACCACTTTAGACATAAAGTGTGTGTTGGTCCTGAGGACTACTTATCATGATGGAACCTTGTATAAGGAGGATTAGCCACCAAAGCTTGCAACTCACTGATGCGGCGTGCTGAGGTGACTGCAATGAGAAAAAAACTTTCCAAGAAAGGAATTTCAAGTAGGTGGTGGCTAAAGGTTCAAAGGGTGGCTTCATAAGCTGGCCAAGAACCAGGTTTATGTCCCATGCCACTGGAGGTGGTCTAATGGGAGGTTTAGTTAAAAGAAGGCCTCTCATGAATCTTGCTATAAGAGGATGAGAGGAAACAGGTTGTCCATTGAGAGGCTTGAGGGACGCTGCAATAGCACTCAAATGGACTCTTACTGAATTCGTTTTCAGACCTGCATGGGATAGATGCAGGAGATACTCTAGTAGAGAATTCAGAGGTATTGCAAGAGGGTTTAGACCTTTCCCTGAACACCAAATGGTAAATCTTTTCCATTTGAAAGCATAGGAACGTCTAGTAGAAGGCTTTCTAGAGGCATGAATAACATCTCTGACTTGCTGAGAGAGATGAAAATCTTGAAGGTCTAGGCCCTCAGCAATCAAGCCCTGAGATGGAGCGACTGGGGGTTTGGGTGCCACAAAGTTCCCTCTTCCTGGGACAGAAGGTCTCGTGCAGAGCCCAAGTCCAGGGAAGGAGCTTGAGAGAGATGCAGAAGTAGAGGGTACACACTTGGCGTGGCCAATGTGGTGCTATGAGGATCATGGTCCCTTGATCTCTCTGAAGCTTGAATAGTGTCTTGGGAATAAGGGGAATTGGTGGAAAGGCATAAAGGAAGTCTTGACCCCAGTGAAGGAGGAAGGCATCCTTGGCCTGAAATCCCTGACATGGAATTCTGGAACAGAACCGGGGAAGTTTGGCATTCCACGGACTTGCAAAGAGGTCTATGTCCAGGGTTCCCCAAATTCGAAAAATCCTGGCTACCTGGTCCATGTGGAGGGACCACTCGTGTGGAAGCAGAACTCAACTGAGTCTGTCTGCCCAAGAGTTTTGAACGTCTGGAAGATATACTGCCAGAAGATGGATGTGATGCTCTCTGGCGAAGGCCCACAGTCGCAAAGCTTCGTTGCAAAGCGACAGAGCCAGTCCCGCCCTGCTTGTTTACATAGAACATGGCTACTTGGTTGTCCATATGGATGAGGACTGTCCTGTAGCTGAGCAGGGAATGGAACACTCTGAGAGCTAAGAATATTGCTCTGAGTTCCAAGAGATTGATATGCGGAGAAGTCTCCTGTGGAGACCAGATGCCCTGGGTGGAGAGATCCTGCAGATGAGCTCCCCAACCCATTGGAGAAGCATCTGTTGTCAGAGTTGCTTGGGGGAGCGACTGCTGAAAAGGGGACCCCAGCATCAGATTCGGAAGGGACTTCCACCACTGGAGAGACCAAAATAGGCAACTGGAGTTTGCTATTTTGTCTGACAGGCAACCTGATGCCTGAGTCCATTGGGTGGACAAAGTCCATTGAGCTGCCCTCATGTGAAGGCGAGCATATGGAACCACATGCACGGTGAATGCCATGTGGCCTAATAGTTGTAACATCTCTCGAGCAGTTAAATGGGACTTTAACTGTATCTGGGAGGCTAACTGCACCAAGCGTAGGCAAAGGGCCTGAGGAAGATAGGCCCTTGCAGTTGTGGTATCCAGCAAGACCCCTATAAACGCCAGAGACTGAGTAGGGGTGAGATGGGATTTTGGGATGTTTAATACCAGTCCCAAATACTGAAGGACACGCATTGTGCAGGTTAGAGAAATCTGGGCCTCTGACTGGCATGGAGCTCGAATGAGCCAGTCGTCCAGATATGGGAAAACGAATATTCCTAGAGTGCGCAGAAATGCAGCTACTACTGCCATGCATTTCGTGAACACCCTTGGTGCAGAGGCCAGGCCGAAAGGAAGCACCCTGTATTGCTAGTGCTTTCCTTGAAAAAGGAACCGAAGGAACCTTCTGTGTGTTGGATGGATGAGGACATGGGTGTACGCATCCTTGAAATCTAGAGAACAAAGCCAGTCCTGACTCTGAAGGTATGGCAGCAGAGTACCGAGAGAAATCATCTTGAATTTTTCTTTGAATAGAAACTTGTTCAATTCTCTGAGATCTAATATGGGTCTGTAATCCCCTGTTTTCTTTGGAATAAGAAAATAAGGGGAGTAGAACCCTGAGCCCTGTTGAAGAAAGGGTACTTCTTCTATTGCCCCTTGGGCAAGAAGGGTAGCAATCTTCTGACCCAGAAGGTTGAGGAGAGATGTTGGAGAATTGAACTGTCTCACCATGGTGTGGGGAGGAAGGTTTAAGAAATGAAGCTTGTACCCTTCCCTTACAATGGAGAGTGCCCATTGCTCTGCTGTAATTTGCTCCCATCTGGGAGCAAAGTAAGCCAACCTTCCTAGAATGGTGAGGGGCTCTGGTTCTTCCAGAGCCAGAAAGGCTACGTTTTCTAGTTGCAAGTCAAAGGCCCTGGGGAGGCTAAGGCTGCTGAGACGTGGGAGGCCTGGCAGCCTTTGACTTGGCCTGTTTAGGTGGTTGCTGACGCTTTGCAGCAAAACGACCTGCAGAAGATGCCTGCTGACCATAAGCAGGATAGTATCTTCCCTTTTTAGAAAAAGTTGTCTTTTTGAACAACCTTTTCTTAGCAGGAGCAGAGGTAGACTTTGAAAGTCGATCCAAAGCAGAGTTCTCAGCATCCATCTGAGTGGCCTTTGCTTTCCAATCCCTGCCAAAAAGGTTTTCACCAGTACAAGAAAGATTTCCCAGTTCATCGTGGACCCAAAGTTCCAAATCAGAGGCTTGTAACCAAGCAATTCTGCGTGCACCTATGGCAATAGCCGAGGCTCTGCTTACACACTCAAAAGAGTCAAAGGCTGCATGGTTGGAAAATTTGAAAACATCTTGGGCATGTTTAAGCCAAGTGAGAAATTCCTGCCTTTTATCTTCTGAAATAAAAGGGGCTAAAGTCTGCAGATGATCTGTGACTTCTTTTAGAAACATCCCCCCCATATAGAGACTATAGGAGTTGATTCTGGCAGCAAGCATATTAGCTTGGAAAACCCTTTGGCCAAAAGCATCAAGGGTTCTGCATTCACGTCCTGGAGGATTAGATGAGTGTCTCTTTGCACTCTTTATTTTCCTCATGGCAGACTCTACCACAATAGAGTGGTGAGGAAGCTGAGACTTATGAAAGCCAGGACAAGGAGGGACACGGTGCATGGTGTTTAATCTACGAGAATGAGGAGAGGTGGTAAGAGGAGTCTCCCACATGCTCAACATGAGATCATAGAGAATCTCATGAATAGGTATAGTAGCTGCTTCTTTAGGAGCCTTAGGATATTGCAAAATATCTAGTTGCTTGACTCTAGGCTCTGACTCAGGGGCCACTGTAATGGAGAGGCCCCTAGCCACTTCCCTAATGAAGTCCTGAAAAGACAAGTCTTCTGGAGGAGACATTCTTCGTGTTGGAGAATCAGACTCCTGAGGAAGAAGTACCGGTGCATCGACAGAAACCTCCGACTCATCAGAGTCTTCGGAGGAATCGAAGTATCGCCTGTCTGGATGCTCCTGTAAAGCCCGATACGCTTACCGAGTAAGCAGTACCGGTTTGGTACCGATGGGCATCATAGGACAGGGTACCGTTGCAGTCGACACCGAAGCCGATGTCGATGCAATCGGTACCGGCACCGGGAACGATGCCGGAGTCGGTACCGGCAACGGAGACTGTTGCGGTACTGGAGGCGTCGAAGCCTGCATAAACGCCGTTAGGGTGCGCTGCATGGACAGAATCTTCTGATCCATCGACGCCACCAGAGTCTGGATGTCGGTACCAGTGGAGTCCACCGGTACCCCAGAACACGGCAACAGGTGATCGGTCGAGGCCGAGCCATCGATGTCAACCTGTGACCCCATAGACAATGCTTTGGAAGCCGTAACTTCCCGCCGGGGTAATTTTGCCGGTGCGGAATCCTCGAGGACAAGCCCGGAGGCATCTCGATGCTTAGAGGGAGATTTGCCCTTCGAGGACCGGCTAGATTTATGTTTGGTTACCTGAGATCCATGGGAGGAAGAAGCAGCCACCTGTGGAAGACGTCAATGCCACCGAGGCTGCATCAGAGGGAAACAGGGTACTGAGCTTGGCTGCTCGGTTCTGCCGACCTCTTTTAGACATCATGGTACAGGACACACAATCCGTGATGGAATGGTCAGAACCCAAACATTTTAGACACCAGTCATGGGTGTCTGTAACAGAAATAGTACCGCCACACTTCGTGCACTTTTTGAACCCGGAAGCGGGCTTCTCCATAAGGAGAAAAAATGTTCAGGCCTAAGGCCCAAACCGAAAATGCACAGTTGAAGAAAGTTTTTTTTTTTTGTTTTGTTTTTTAAGAAAGAAAAGAAAAGACCGGCGGTACCGGTCTGAAGTCGAAGAAGGCAGACGTGACAGAAAAATAAAGAAAAAAATAAAGACTTCTTCTGCGGTGACAGGAACACGACCTGCTGGCTCCGCGGAAAAGAAGAACTGGAGAGAGGCGGTTGGGAAAGGTGGGAAGGCAGCGCGCAGGCGCTGTGAGATGCTCCCAAAAGCTTTCTTACTGGACGCTGGGGAGCGTTCCCGCGCAGGCTCCGTCGGTACCGACGATACCCATATGTGAAGACTCATTCCTGCTTGTTCCTGGAGATGAGTTTTTTGACTCCATTATTCATGTATTTCCTGATATTTTTAGACAAACTCAGGGCCGCCATAATGAGTTCTTGGCATTACGGTCTAGAACCCTTGCTTTGGGGGGTACCTGGCTTTTGAAATGTCCTGCACTTTGTTATGTAAGTTTTGAGAGCAAGAATTATTTCTTTACAGAGCCAAAACAGCTCCTTGATTTAAGTTCTTCTCATGAGGGAAAGCTTGAAGGGGCAAGTGGGGGACCATAGTGTGTGTTTCCTTGGACAGTGCATGCTCCACAGCCTTTACAATGTTTGATATTGTTTCCATCTTTTCTTTCTTGCCTCCTAAATTTAGTGGTCGAATGTGCAATTGTGAATTTGGTTTCTTTTATTTTCTTTGCCTTCTGTTTTGGAAATATGTTTCTGAATATTGCCTTGAATTATTTAAAATTTGATAAATAATAAATTTAAAAAGAAAGTGAGGTTCATGATTGTCATGGTATGTGCACAACTAAACCCTTTGGAGAAATTACCTCGGAAGCTTAGATAGCTGGGACTTGAAGGCCATGTCTGCTGCCCAATGCAAAGCAAAAGCTGGGAACACGCCACCATAGCAACGCAGTATCTTTAACCACTAGGCAGACCAGATCATACATGGCATCTGACAAAAAAGGTGCTGCTGACTCCAGAAGAACCGATGTTTCATTATGAGGAAGTGAATGCATCAATTGGAGGAGAGCATGGTGCTGTAAGCCCTCCACAAATCACTGTCTGGAGAATTAGGGAATAGGCTGAAAACTGGCTCGTACAGAGAGCCTCCACACCTTGTGATCCAACTGGTTTTTAAGAGCCGCACTACCCTTCACCATGAAGGCAGTGTGCTTAGTGACAGCTGTCACATACATGTCTCTCTGGGGAAAACATAGCTAGGCATTAAAATACTCCTGAGGAAGAGCGTAAAGCCTTCTGATGACCCTGACCTCTTTCAATGGGGAGTTGGGCAAGTCCCATTCCATGTGCACCATGCTCTTAAGAACCTCCAGGAAGGGAAGCATCCTGGAGGGTTTCTGAACCCCAAGCAAGAGGGGGTGCACTTGTGGCACCTGCTCCATGGCGGGAAAATCCAACATCTGCAGGGCAGAGGACATTTGATCAGTGCCGCCAGCTTTTTCCCCTGAAATAAGGGACAATGAGGGAATTGTCCTGGTCATCTTGCATCGAAGCTTCATGCTCGTCACACATGAAGTTTCCATCAGAACTATCAGAGCTCAAGTCAGAATCTCGAGCACAGGAGAGATGGTCCAAGTCCCCAGACTCAAAACTCTAACGGGACTACTTTTGTGATGAAACTCCCAACAGGCTTTGCCAGTCCTGTGAAACAGTACCCTCCTCCGATCAAGAGAAAAGTAGGTCCCAGAGGCTTCTTAAGCCAAGCTGCCTTGCTAAAAGGACCATGCTAGCTGGAGAAAAGAAAAGAAATCCAGAGAAGACAAACCAGAGGCTGGGAATTTCCTGCCAGCATGCATTCCCCCACCAGAGAGAGGAGGGTGGACAGACCACTGGAGGACCCTCTGAGAACCTTCAAGAAGAGTTGTGCTAAGGATAGTAGAACAAGAAAAGGAATCCAAATCTAGGCCATTGTCTTTCTTCTCCAGCAGCCCCTATTGTCACTTGCTGAACTGGCACTGAAGGAAAGCCTTTTTCTGAGGGAGATACCTCTAAGGGGTGAGCAGAAGCCTCCATGCAGGAATCACAGAGGGAGTCCAATGAAGTAATTTGGCGTTTGTCACAGAACAGGCAGCATCTACTCTTAGATGACATTTGGATGCCTCAAGTAGAATGGACTCTACGATCCAACAATTCCTCTAATCATTCAGCCAAAACATGCTAGAAAGGGCTGTGCCCAGAGCACATGTGCTGGAAGTGCAGACACCACCATGTAGTGCACACTAACGCGACATGCTGAGAGTGCGGATTATTGCTCAGCCAAGCACAGACAAGGCATACAAACAGCACTAGCATGAGGTGGGAAGTTGTGGGAGAAAAAAAAACATGCCTAACCAACAGTTCCTCTGAAATAGTCCTGAACCCAATAGTTTAGCTGCACAGTGGATGAGATCAGGATGTCCCCAAAGACAATTTTAGTCTAGCAGAAAAACAAATCCAGAACTCACCCCTGAGAAGCCTCAAATAGCAACAGTGCTGGGCTCAATGCTACTCCACTGCTGCCAAGATCTTCATCCAAATCTATTGGGGAGACCCAGAGGAGGAGGAAGGGGGGAAAGGGAGTACTGTAGATATACTAGGCACAAAGTCCTGATCCAACAATCCTGACTGTTCAACCAGCCCTTAACAAGATAAGGATGGGGAACTGAACCAACACCTCTCCTCCTGTGGGCTACTCCCAGGAGAGCATAGTTTTTAAGTGTGACCCTAAGGGAGCCCTCCCACGTCAAGCTCAAGTGAGGAAATTGCCCCAGAGAGTGGTTACCCATGAGTTGAATCAGTATTTCCCCATATATTTTTATAGAGCTGTGTCAGATTGCATCCATCATTTACTAGAGACACAGAAATACTGCATCAGCTATAATAGGAGGAAGAGATCATAAGAAACCTCTGGATTTTTCTTCTCTGTCTCCACCACTGCTGCTAGGGAAACACAATCCACTTGTTTGTATCCCTTTGAAGGTGTGGTCTCCAGAATTGCACATAATACTTTAAATGAGGTCTCAAAGACTTATACAGAGGAACTATCACCTCCAGCAGGAAGAAGAAAGGGATAGTGCCTTTGTACATACATGTACACATACACACTATCACCTTCAGCAAGAAAGCGTAGTTATTCACCTGTAACAGGTGTTCTCTGGAGACAGCAGGAATCACCCTTCACATTTGGGTGATGTTGGCACAAATGGAGCCCATGCAGTAGCTTCTCCCCAGCTTTCAAAGAAAGTCTTTAGGAGATGCACCATGCCCCCTACCAACCAAGGGTGTCATCTTGCCTCAGTAGGATGATATAGCTCAAAATAATGACACAAAAACCAACCACAGGGAGGAGGAAGGGTTGTAAGGACTGATTCCTGCTGTCCCTGGAGAACACCTGTTACAGGTAACTACATTTTCTCTGGGAACAAGAAGGAAGTCAGTCTTCACATATGGGACTCCCTAACTACAGGTTACCGAAAACCTGTAAAAAGCCACAGGTGACAAGGAAAAGGTGAGCAGTGAGCAGCAGCAATGAGTCCTTGAGAAGACAGACTCTCGAGCGGCCCAAGTGTCCATCAATAAACCAGCACTGCGGTAGCCTGAACACACAAGGGCCAAAGGGTAGGAGTTGATTACACCTCGAATAGATGACAGAGTACCACCTGACCAAAGGCATTACTGCCTGGACAGAGTACCTATGGGACTCTCTCTCCAGGCAATAATGAGCTGCGAAGGTATGGATTGAGGACCAGGTAGCGGCCTGGCAAATTTCCAACAAGGAAACGGAACAAAGGTTTGCCACGGATGCCGCCATAGCCCTAAGTGCTGTGCGCTATGACCCAGTGCTCCAGCAAGAGGACAGCCTGCATGCAGGCAAGGTCAATGCAGTCCACCACCCAGGTGGACAGAGTATGCTTGGTCACCACTGCCCGAAGCCGAATGGGGTCATAGGAGACAAAGCTGTGAGGGTTCACGGTGGCCTTGGATACGTTGGAAGTACAGTCCAGAGTATGAAGGACGGTCTCTGCCCTGCTGGCATGAGGACGCGGAAAAAAGGTGGGGAGCACCACCTCCTGATTGAGGAGGAAAAGGGACACCAATTTGGGAAGCATGACCCTGTTCTTATAGAACCTCACGTAGGGTAGATCTGCCACCAATGCCTGGAGCTTGCTGATCCTGCGAGCCGACATGAATGCCACCAAGAAAACGACCTTCCAGGAAAGGTACCATAGGTGGCAGGTAGCCAGGGGCTCAAACGGTGGCCAGTGAGTTGCGACAGCACAATGTTAAGGTCCCAACTGCCGCAGGCGGACAGACAGGAGGCTTGAACAAGAAACACCGCAAGAAGTTAGTCACGAGAGGCTGGAAAGAGAGGGACCTGCCCTCTGTAAGGTGGTGGTGCGCTGCGAGTGCACTCAGGTGGCTCCTAACGGATTTAGATTTCAGTCCTGCCTGACAAAAGTGAAGCAAATATTGCAGCACAATCTGCACAGAGCAGGAGAACGGGTTGGCATGTCGCTCTGCGCACCACAGTGAGAATCTATGCCATTTGAAGGTGTAAGCCCGTCTTGCGAAGCTCCTACAGGAGGATCTCCTCCACCTCCGCAGAAAGGCTGAAAGGGCCAAGACTACCTTTTCAGCAGCCAAGCCGTTAGTGTCAGAAACCCCCAAGTTGGAGTGTAAGGGGGAGCCCTCATCCTGTGACAGGAGCCCCAGGGCACTCCCCAAGGGGACAGGGGGTGCCATGGATAAGCAAAGAAGCAGTGGGAACCACAGATGCCTGGGCTACAGAGAGGCTACTAGTATCAGCGATGCCCTGTCGTGCTCAGCCTTGAACAAGGTGTTGTCAATCAGTAGCATGGGCTGTAAGGCGTAGAGAAGGCCTCCTGTCCACAGGATGAGGAATGAATCTGCTGCCACCCAGAACGGGTGTGGCTGACAGGAGCAGAAGTAGGGCAGCTAGGCATTAACCAGAGAGATGCAAACATCCATCTGTGGAGTCCCCCCAGAGCTGGAAGAGCCGGTAGGCCACTCTGGGGTCTAGCCACCACTCATGCGGCTGGAGTACCCTGCTCAGCCTGTCCGCCAGGGCGTTGTTCAGGCCGGGCAGATACATGGCCCACAGGAGCATCCCATGGCAGTTTGCAAATGAGCAGAGAGCTACTGCATCTTGGTAGAGGGTGTATGATCCCGTGCCCCCCTGCTTGTTGATGTAGAACATCACCAATTGATTGTCCACCTGGACCAGCACTGAATGGTGTTGCAGGTGGTGACGCAAGGCTCAGAGGGCCAGGGATATGGCCCAAAGCTCCAAGAGGTTGATCTGCTGAAGACTATACATCTGCGACCAACTTCCCTGAGTGCAGAGTCCATTGCAGTGGGCTCTCCAGGCTACGAGGGAGACATCCATAGTTAGGGCCCTTAGGATCCTCTGGGAAGCCTCGAAGGGCATCTCAGCCAGGAGGTGCTGGGGGGCTTGCCGCCAAATCTAGAGTCAGCCAGTTGGCGGGGTCAACATCACCCTGTCCCACAGTCAGTCTGAGGCCTTGGTCCATAGGAGCGGAGGCCCCATTGAGCTTCCCTCATGTGAAGGCGGACGTCGGGGGTAATGAACTGTGGGCGCCATGTGAACCAACAGAAGGAGCAGGAGGCGGGGGGGTCAAAAGTCAGCACAGCGTGGCCATGGCCAGCGCCCTGAAGCGGTCAGCACTGTCCCAAGGGAGAAAGTACTTGGCTTGAATAGCACCCACCCTTGCCCCTATAACTCCAGGCACTATGTTGGGAGGAGATGGGACTTTGGGTGGTTTATAATGAACCCTAAGTGCTGCAGGATGAGGATCATGCATACCGTTGTGTATTGCTCCTCTGCGGCAGTGCAGCCTCTTATGAGTCAGTCATCCAGGTATGGGAAGACGAAGGCTCCCTGGAGACAAAGGCAGGCAATGACTACCATCAGGCACTTGGTGAACACCCTTGGTGTGGAGGCCAGCCAAAAAAGTAGCACCCGGTATTAGTAGTGGCTGCCTCCCACCACAAACCTACTTCCTATGGTTGGGATGAATGAGGATGTGTGTGTATGCATCCTTTAGGTCCAAATAGCATAGGCAGTCTCTGCCTTGAAGTATGGCAGCAGTGTTCAAAGGAAGAGCATTCTGAACTTCTTTCACCAGGAACCTGTTTAGATCCCGCAGGTCCAGAATGGGCAGGAAGCCTCCAGTCCTTTGGAGAATGAGGAAGTACCGGAAATAGAAACTTTTACCCTTGAGGTGTGCGAGCACCAGTTCCAGCACCTTGTCCCTCGAGAAGGCCTGAGAGCTTCTGCAGCAGTAAAGTCTGGTGGAGGGGAGTCCTGGGGGGGCTCTCCCGGAAAGAACTGAGGGGGCACCTATATCAGGTGGAGGAGGTAACCCTCCCTCACCACCTGCAGATTCCAGTGATGGATGGTCACTGGTGGGAGTACAGAAACAAAAGCCCCCTGTGGGCTACTGGGCTAGGCCTCATGGGGAAGAGAGGCTATGCCCAAGGAGTCAAAAACCCCCACCAGGCTAGTCTGGTGCCGGAGCCTAGGATTTTGGAGCCATAGGCTTACGAGGGCCATACCCTTATCCCTTGGCCTGCTGCCCATGTTGGGGAGCTGGAAAGGCCTGGTACTGAGGATAGTTTCAATAAGCCTTGGCAGGGGACATTGACCAACTTGTTCTGAACGCATTGCTCCAGGTTGGAGGACTGTAGCCAGGCCTGTCATCAGGCACCAATGCCTGTTGCAGCCACTCTAGCTTCCGACTCCAAGCCGTCATAGGCTGCTCGGGTCATGAACTTGGAGTGCTCTCCAACACTCAAGGCCTGGGTCCGGAAGTACTGAAAAGGTTTCTCGGAAAGACCAGCCGAGATCCAGGCGAGCTCCTTTGCCAGGTCTCTCAAGTACATGTCCATGTACAGCTGGTATGCCTGCATCCAGCCAATGAGCATTGAGCCCTTGTAGCACTTTCAGCACAGGATGTCCAAGGCGAGGGCCTCCCTATGTTACAGAGGAGTGCGTCTTCTAGCTCTTAAGACCATGCTTGGAAGACTCCACCACCATGGAGTTGTGTGGCAGCTGTGCTTTCTGGAAGCCAGGACTCTGGCAGACCAGGTACATCGAGTCCAGGCATCTGCTCACTATGAGCACCAATTCTGAGGTCTCCAACATGCGGAAGAGCGGTGGTTCTAAGATCAGGGGAACGGGCAACGTAAGTGCCTCTTTCGGAGGGGCCTCATACTGGAGGTTCTTGAGTTCCTTGGTACAAGGGCACTACTCTGACTTGGCATCAAAGGACAGTACCTTGGCCATATCCTGCACAAAGTCGAGGAAAGCTATGTCCTCAGGCGGGAACCAATGCCGGGTCTCGGTGGGAGACAGGTCGGAGGGCACTTCCCAGTGATGACGGGTATCTGGGGACTCATTGTCCTCAGTCTTCCAATCTGACCTGTACACGATTGAAGTGTCAAGGACAGTCCAGACCCTGGGGTCAGGCCCCTGGCCCCGCAATTGGAGCCGCAGCCATTCAACTGGAATGACATCGGTCCCGAAGACCTGGATCGAGATCAGGACATCCGGGAAATTTCTTGAGGTCGAGGGCCCGGTATTGGGAATGATGACCCAGTCGAGCCAGGCATCAGAGCCCGCTGCTGGGCCATGAAGGCAGATGAACTGCGCTCCAAGGCCAACATCCTGGTCTTGAGGCCAGGGCTCTGCAGCATTCGGCGTGGACTCCGAGGGACTCTGGTCCGATGCTAGCTCTGTCGAGAGGGAGACTTCGACCAGGATGGCCTCAGGGGTCCGAGCCTGGTTGCCATATGCAGACGACTCCCATCGTGGTATTTTGGTCATCCATTACCGGTCTTTTCCCTCGGACTCGCAACAAAGACTACAGCCCTGGGGCCCATGGGAATTGCCCACTTACTAAGGCATGTCCACCAGCACAGTCTTCGAGGGTTTCCGGCTCTTCTTAGGTTCTTCCTCCAGGGTCCGGCTGGAGGACCCGCAGCCTCAGGGTTCTGAAGCAGCACAGTTTCCCAGTAGTTCCAGGATTCCGGAGGGGGCCCTAGAGCATGTTATTGCCGGGGACTCTGGTGCAGAGTCTGCCTTGTGGAAGGACTCCCACTCACAGCTCTTGATGGCATCGTCTTAGAGAGACCACAGACTAAGGGGTCATGGTCCAGCCCGAGACATTAAAGGCAGCAGTCATGTGGGGCGGTGCGTGACATGGTGTGGGTGCATCGGTCGCAATTCTTACAGCCAATGGCCAAGGCCATGGTGGGGAAAACGGCCCCTGCAAGGTCGAACACCTCAGACTCAGCCAGGGGAAAAAAAGGGTGTAAAGCCGGTCGAGAAACTCTCAAACAAAAAGGAGAAAAAAAGAAAAGAATCTGTAACATGCTGCCGAGGCAAGCGAGTGTGGGGGCGGGAAAGAGAACCGGTACGCAACCGGAGAAGAAAATATCAAGGGAAAAAACGTTTTCCGGGGAAAGCAGACATGTCTGGAGAGCTCCGTGGAAAAACGGAGATTGAGGCAAGATGGAACCCTTGGGCGGCAAGGGGACTACGCATGCGTGGTGCATCTCTCAAAGGCTTTCTTTGAAAGCTGGGGAGAAGCTACCACACGGGTTAAGTCGGCGCTGACATCACCCATATGTGAGGATTCACTTCCTGCTTGCTCTGTACAAGTCTTTGGTGAGATCTCATTTGGAGTAGTGTGTGCAATTCTGGAGACCACGCCTTCAAAAAGATATAAACATGATGGAGTCTTTGCAGAGGGTCGCTACCAAAATGGTCAGTGGATGTTATCACAAAGCATATTGGAACAGACAAAGATCTCAGTATGTGTATTTTGGAGGAAAAGGCATAAGAGAGGAGATATGGCAGAGATGTTTAAATACCTCTGTGGCATTAAATGCACAGGAGGAGAACCTCTTTCAATTGAAAGAAAGCTCTGCAACAAGGGGGCATAGAATAAGGGTGAAAGGGGATAGACTCAGAAGTAATATGCAGAAATATTTATTTATGGAAACAGCAGTAGATGTGTGGAACGGTCTCCCCCTGGAGGCAGTAGAGAAGAGGACGGTATCTGAATTCAAGAAAGCATGGGACCATCACACAAGATCTCTAAAGGAAAAAAGAGACTATAGTAGTTGGTATGGAAAGGCAGACTGGATAGGCCATGTGGTCTTTTTCTGCCGTCATGTTTCTATGTTTCTGGACTGGTTTAGTAGGACATAACATAAGAAATACCATACTAGATCAGCCAAAGGTCCATCAAGCCCAGTATCCAGTTTCCACCAATGGCCATTACAGTTCACAAGTAACTGGCAGGTTCCCAAAAGGCACACAGGTTCCACAATGCTTGTCCTGATGTAAACAATGGATTTCCTGGGTCCTCTAATAATGCTTTAAGGACCTTTCCTCCAGAAACTTGTCCAAACCTTTTTCAAACTCAGCTACACTACCAGCTTTTACTACATCCTCTGGTAACGAATTACAGAGTTTGATTACACTTTGAGCAAAAAAATATTTTCTCTTATAAGTCTTAAATGGGTTCATTGCATGTCCTCTAGTTTTTCTACTTTTTGATGGTGTAAACAACCGAACTACGTTAACCCATTCTACTCTATTCATTAATTTATAGACCTCTATCATATGTCCCCTCAGCCGTCTCTTTTCCAAGTTGAAGAGCCCTAACCTTTTAAGCCTCTCCTCATACAGGTATCCTTCCATCTCCTTTACCATTTTGGTGGCTCTTCTCTGTACCTTTTCTAATTCCGCTATATCTTTAAGATATGGAAATCAAAACTGTACACAATATTCAAGGTGCGGTCGCACCATGGAAGGATAGAGAGGCATTATAATATCCTGGGTTTTATTCTCCATTCCTTTCCTATTTGCTTTCTTGGTCACTGCTACACACACTTTGCGGAGGGTTTCAACATGTTATCCATGACGCTGCCTAAATCTTCTTCCTCGGTGGTGGTTCTTTATGTGGAATCTTGCATCATATAAATATAGTTTCGGTTGTTCTTTCCTAGGTGCATAACTTTACACTTGTTCACATTAAATTTCATCTACCATTTGGATGCCCAGTCTTCCAATTTATCAAGGTCCTCATGCAATTTTTCACAATCCTCTTGGGTTTTAACAACTTTGAATAGCTTTGTGTCATCTGTAAATTTGATCACCTCACTCATTATTCCCATTTCCAGGTCATTTATGAATATGTTAAAAAGCAGCAGACCCAGCACAGATCCCTGGGGTACTCCACTATTCATCTTTCTCCATTGAGAAAATTAAAAAAAATTACATGAAAAATATTCCTTTGAAAAACCTGAGTTAATATCTATTCTATAAACACAAACCCACACACACATATATACATTAGGGTTATGACTTTTTGACTTTTTGCAAAATTACTGAATTCCTGTGTCATGAATTGATGAACATTTGCTAAAAACATTTCCTCTTTATCAAATATCTCACTGACAGCTCTGAACCCCAGTCACACTCGAATAGTGCGTCCCCAAAAATGTAAAACACCAAACAGTATCCTTTCCCATTCAACTTCTTATGTATATCGTTTACCTTGTTCTCCAAGTTCCATTTCCTGTTCAATGTAATGACCAGACATATGTATAGTGTCGGATGTTGTTGTTCTATGTAAACCGCGCTGATTGCAAATAGTACGGTATATAAGAAATGTTAATAAATAAAATAAATAAATAAATAAAAAAGAGATGATGAAAGGTTTAATTCTGTTTTGTTTTCAAAAAATGTCACCACGCACACGACATTTCTAAAATCGTATATAAGTAGTATATGCAGGTAACAGAACTATGTGGAGCTCATTAGAGCTTTCTTAAAATTTCTGAAACTTTATGGAACTTTCTATAAGCTTTATGATTGAGCATGCCAATTGATTTTCTGTACATTTTTAGATCTCTGAGATTATATTTTTTCACAATGTCTCATAAGAAAAGTGCTTCTACAATTGAAAAAAACAAGACTATTTGGACTAAGAATCTCATGCGATTTAAAGAAACAGATAGAAAAAGAAGAACTGTTCCACTGGAAGAAGAATCACTGGAAAACAAAAGCAGAATACCACTCAAAATCCAAATTGTTTGTCGCTATCTGTTCTTTGGAGCATCAATAAAAGGAAGGAAAGAACGTGTAAAACGAAGAAAATATGATCCTTTGAATGAAGTTTTAGACATCACAAAAGAAAATGGTGAATGGTTATGCAGCGAGGACCGAAGGTTATATCACCTTCAGATCGAAAGCAAGGGCCAGGTTGAGTATGCAACTGGGAAGGCTTCGCGTTTCAAAACTATCCATCCATCCAAAAGAAGGGAAATGACCTTGGAGCCTACGTCAACAATAGCAACAATCCCAACTGCTGAATCAGAAACTGAGAATGAATATGGAGAGTCTGAAAAATCAGAAGAACAGTCCATAACCAAACAAAAAACATATAGCAAAACCAAAACTACACAAGCACTATCAAATTATATCAGAATACTTCTAAAAATTATTATTTAAAATATTTAGTTATATACGGCATTACACACATATATCTTAAAATCGAATTTTCGTTTTGGGGGTGACCTTTTTCAAAAACTAAACCAAACTGATACCTTTTTCATTACTTTTGAATAATTGTTCATTGAATTATGACAAAGGAACATAGGGTTACAAAAAAGTCATAACCCTAATATACATACACACACACAAACACGTATATACACACAAAACAATTAGTTTTTTAAATTGTCTAAAATATTTGTCAATGAAGGTTAGCTGAATGCCTGTGTACAACTCCCCATGTTATTGAGAATGCATGCTGGATGATTTCACATATAAAGCAGTCTCAGCATGGCCTTTGGTCCTGGACAGAAAATATTAACATTAATCTACCGCTAGACTGGAGATTCCCACATGCTCGAGAACCACACCCATGTTTGATTTTCAGTATACTCAGGATGAATTTCCTGGCTTCTTTCTCCACATCCTGGATATAAAGAATACATAGCAGCCTGGTAGACAACTCAACCTGAGAACCCTATTAGAACTCAAGATCAAAAACCACTATTATGAAAAAAATGTTCATTTCCTGAAAGCTCTTGACACTCTAATGCAATTATCTTTAGGAACATTTCACTCGCACATACAAAGCCACCCACCTGCATTTGGATAACAGATGATATAGGCGGTTGTATTTTTCCCAATCAGTTCAATGAATGGTCTCATTTCACTTGCCCCTAAGGCACAATTTAGTCCAATGCTGAAAAAAAATAGACATTCTCCACTGTATTTACATCTGGGGATGCTCAATATTCGAAAATATTAGCTATCACAACATGCAGGCTTTGTTCCCAGTCCTTTGCTACACCACCACCATTAAATCACGATTAGAACTGCTTCCAGGCCCAGTGCTAACACAGGGTTACAAGAGCAAATCCAGAAAAGCCTAAGTTTGATAACAACTGAAAGGTATGAAAATTATTTATAACAGCTAATAGCCATACAATAGAGCATAGTTACTCACCTGTAACAGGTGTTCTCCGAGGACAGCAGGAATCAGTCCTCACAAATGGGTGATGTAGGTGCCGACGGAGCCCATGCAGAAGCATCTCACCAGCTTTTAAGGAAAGCCTTTGGGGGATGAATCACGCATGTCCGGTCCACTTCCTGTCCAAGGATGCCATCTTGCCTCAATCTAATGATATAGCTAAGACATAACAGATTGTAAAGAAGCAACTCCAAGGGGAGGGAGGGTTGTGGGGACTGATTCCTGCTGTCCCAGGAGAACACCTATTATAGGTGAATAACTGTGCTTTCTCCAGGAACAAGCAGGAAGTCAGTCCTCACATATGTGACGCCACAGCTACAGGCTACCGAGAACCTATAACCAAAAGAAAAATGCCATGGCAATCTGCAAAGGGAGAGCAGTGACCAGCAAAGGTCGAGTCCCGAGGGAGAAACCCTCACAAGACTCAAGTGTCCAGTGAACACCAGCACTCCTATAGCCTGAACACAGAAGGGTCGGAGGGCAGGAGTTGCCTACACCCTGAAAAGATTGAGTATGGCCGTTGGGACTCCCTCTCCAGGCAGTAGTGAGCTGTGAAGGTATGGACCAAAGAGCAGGTGGCGGCCCAGCAAATTTCCGCTATGGGGATGCAACACAGATTGGCCACGGAAGTAGCCATGGCTCTAATGAGGTGTGCCATGAATCTCTGGTCGAGTGGGATCCCTGCTTGCTCACAGGCAATGCAGTCCTCCACCCAGGTAGGCAGAAGTTTGCTTAGTTACTGGGAGCCCCAGACAGTTGGGGTCATAGGATACAAAAAGCTGTTGAGCTTTGCGGTGGCCCTAGGTCCATTGCAGGTGGAAGGATGGGGCTCTCTTGAAAACCAGAGTATGGAGAACGGTGTCTGCCCTGCCAGCGTGAGGCCTGGGAAAGAAGGTGGGGAGCACCACCTCTTGATTGAGTTGGAATGAGGACACCACCTTCGACAGAAACTTAGGGTGTGTGCAGAGCACCATCCTGTTCTTGTAGAACCTCGTGTAAGGAGGCTCTGCCATCAGAGAGCCTGGAGCTCACTAACTCTGCGAGCTGATGTGAGTGCTACCAGGAAGGCAACCTTCCAGGAGAGGTACTGCAAGTGGCAGGTAACTAAAGGCTCAAACGGTGGTTTAATGAGTTGCGAGAGCACCACATTAAGGTCCCATTCCGCCACCAGGGGGCAGACGAGGGGTTTGGACAACTTGAGGCTCCATAGGAACCGAGACACAAGAGGCGGAGCCGAGAGTGACTTCCCCTCGAAGGAGTGGTGATGCGCCGTGATGGCGCTTAAGTGTACTCTGAATAAGTTGGATTTCAATCCTGTCTGCGATAGGTGGAACAAGTATTAGAGCACCACATGCACTGAGCAGGAGAACGGGTTCATCCGTTTCTTTGTGTACCACAGTGAGAAACATCGACACTTGAAGGTGTACACCATTCTTGTGGAGGTTGAAGGGAGCTAGTGCTACCCTTTCAAAAGCCAAGCCATGAGAGAGAGGGATCCCAGGTTGGGGTGTAGGAGAGTGCCCCACTCCTGCGAGAGTAGTCCTGGGGCTTGACCCAGGGGAATTGGCGATACCGTCAATAAGGAGAGGAGAAGTGGGAAACCAGGTCTGTCTTAGCCACTGAGGGTCCAACAGCACTAGCGACGCTCTGTCACGTTGAGCCTTGAACAGGGTCTTGGCTATCAGCAGTGTTGGGGGGAAGGCGTACAGGGGGGAAGGCGTACAGAAGGCCTTCCAACCACGGGATGAGTAATGCATCCGCTGCTACCAGAGACGGGTACAGTCGGCAGGAGCAGAAATGGGGCAACTGCACGTTGTCTGGGCTGGTGAACAGGTCCATCATTGTGACACCACAGAGCCGGAACAGCCATAAGGCTACTGCTGGGTCCAGGCACCACTTGTACAGCTGGAGTACCCTGCTCAGCTTGTCTGCCAAGATATTGTCCTGGCCTCAGAGGCAGACCGCTCTCAGGAGCATCCCTCTGCTTGTGGCATAAGAGCAGAGGGCTACCGCCTCCTGGCGCAGACAGAGTATGACCCCATTCCGCAGTGTTCATTCATGTAGAACATCGCAACCTGATTGTCGGTCTGGATCAGCACTACATGGTGCTGTAGCTGGTGGTGGGAGACCTTGAGGACCAGGAATATGACTGATTTCCAGCAGGTTGATCTGCTTTTCAGGATCCCTCCGGGACCAGCAGCCTTCTGTCTGGAGGCTGTCACAATGCACTCCCCAGCCCATTAGAGAGGTGTCCGTGGTGAGGACTTTCTGGGGGGTGGGTGCCTGGAAGGGCATACCGGCCTGAAGGTGACCTCGATTCTGCCACCATCCAAGGGAGTCCGCCAGCTGGTGTGTCATATGCACCCTGCCCTTGAGCCTGCCTGTAGCTTGGGTCCATTGAGAGCGAAGGCACCACTGGGCTGCTCTCATGTGTAGGCGGGCATCTGGGATCACATGGACCGTGGAGGACATGTGTCCCAGCAGGCGGAGAAGAAGCCAGGTGGGCAGTGACCTGCGCAGTTGTACTTATGCAGCTAGTTCCCTGTGGTGTGCTGACTTCTCCAGAGAGAGGAAGACTTGTCTGAAGGGTGTCCAGCTGCACCCCTATGAACCCTAGGCTCTGAGCAGGAGTGAGGTGGGACATGGGATAGTTTATGACAAACCCCAGGCGCTGCAGGGCATTTATGGTGCATCCGGTGGCGCATTATGCCTCTGCAGCTGTGGCCCCCTTTATGAGCCAGTCATACAGTTAAGTGAAGACGAAGGCCCCTTGAAGCTAGAGGAAGATGAAGGTACCATCAGACCACCGCAAGGCACTTTGGGCTAGCCTTGGAGACGAGGCTAACCCAAAGGGCAGTACCCTGTATTGATAGTGTCTCCCCACCACGAACCAGAGGTATTTTCTGTGGCTGGGGTGGATTAGGAGTGAGTGTAAGCATCCTTTAGGTCTAAGGAGCAAAGCCAGTCTCCATGCTGGAGGAATGGCAGCAGTATTTCAAGAGAGAGCATCTTGAACTTCTTCCTGACCAGAAACCTACTGAGCTCTCACAGGTCCAGAATGGGCCTGAAGTTCCCAGTCCTCTTGGGGACAAGGAAGTACCTGGAGTAGAAGCCAGTGCCCCAGAGGTGTTTTGGGACTGGCTCCACTGCTTTGTCCCAGAATAGTCTTGCTAGCTCGGTGAGGAGCAGGGTCTGATGAAGAAGAGGCCTGGTAGGCTCTCCTGGGAAGAACAAGGGCGATGCCTGAGGTAGGCGGAGGTGGTAATCTTCCTTGACCATCTGTAACACCCAGGCTTTGGTGGTTGCTCAACTGTGGGCAAACAGGGCTAGGTGCCCCCCTGTGGGCAGCAAAGGACCCCCTAGGGGTGTGGGGGGTCACGCCCAGGCCGTCAAAAGCATCCCCTGGGCTGGGCCTGAGCAGGTGCCTGGAGCTTCGGGCTATAGTTTTCTGGGACCATGTCCCTGGCCTTTTTGTTTCTGGGCTTGTTGAGGGCCCAAGAAGGCTTGGGAGGGCTTTTTTCTTGGGGTTTTCTTTTGGGGTTGCAAGATGGTCTTTCTCAAGAGCCTGGTTCTCGTCACATACTCCATTATCTCTGCTGCTTTGTCCACCATGGGTTTACCGAACAAATTTTCACCTGTGCAGGGGACATTGATCAGTTTGTCCTGTATCCATTGTTCGAGGTCAGATGACTGCAGCCATGCTTGGCCTGTGGCAGCTATCCTAGCTGATGACTCAAAGCCATCATAGGCTGCTATGGAAAAGGAACTTTGAACATTCTTTAACCACCGAGATTAGGGTCTTGAACCTCTCTAGGGGTTCTCCATCGAGTCCTGCCAAGAATCCCCCAAGCTCCCTCAACAGTTTCTTCAAGTACATGCCAATGTAGAGCTGGTATGAGTGGATACAGCATGTTAGCATCGAGTCCTGAAAAGCCTTTTGGCCGAGGGAGTCGAGAGTTCAGGCCTCCCTGCCGGGTGGTACCAACGAGTGTGTCTTTTGGCTCTTAAGCCAGCACTTGGCTGACTCCACGACCATTGAGTTGTGGGGGAGCTGGGCCACAGGACTCCAAGGAGGCTCTGGCTTCATGGAACACAGAGGTATCGAGGGGGCCCTGGAGCGTGGTGTTACCGGAGACTCCAGGGCAGAGTCGGACTTATGAAAAAACTTTTCCTGCTGCTGATGGCGACTTTCTAAGGCCTTCGGAGTCATTGTTCTGCAGAGTTCACAGTTGCAGTCGTTGTGCTCCGGGCCAAGGCATCGGAGGCAGCAGTCGTGTGGATTGTTAAGTGGCATAACTTTGCCACACCAGTCACACTTTTTGAAGCCACTTGAGGCCATCGGAAAAAGGGGGTTCCTGCCTCCTGGCAGGGAGACCTTCGGCTGAAAAAAGGCATGAACGCCAGTTAAAGGCAGTCCAACAGGTGAGGCAAGGAATCACGTGGTACCAAGAACACAGTCCAAAACGTGATGTAGGTGGAAAAACACTTTATTTAATAGTAGTAACGAAAACCTATTAACAACCCGACACAGGCCATGTTTCGAAAACCTTCATCAGGGGTTGTTCGGGTAGGTACTAGAAACATAGAAACATACACAATAAGTTAAATTAAAAGTAACAACAGTTGGGAAAGAACAAAATACTAATTAAAAACATAAAACATGCATATATACATTAAAACCAATCATGTAAATAAATAAATAAATAAACTATACATAAAATGTATAAAACAGAATAAGAACACTAAAAAGTGTGGATACGCAAGTATAATTAAATAAGAGCAAATAATAAAACAGCATTACAAAAGACTTAAAACTGAAATTAAATAAAACCATTAGGGGGTGTATCAAGCAATATTACTTTATCAGGAATACCTTAGTTGTAGATATAATGGACACGTAGCCCTCAAAGGGAATGGAAGTAACAGAACTAAAATGAAGAAAACAAATTTAAGGCATATGTATACATTGGAGATAGTAACTTAACTAACATCTATAATATATCTAAAAAATATATTTTATCTCAACCAGTAAAACAATAAATAAATAAATAAATAAACTACTAAAAGAACTAAAGGACCTTAGAAAATAGGAAACAAAATTAAAACAATGGAAGCAGCAGGTGCGGAGTAAATGTACCGAGAGCTAGGAAGGGAGGAGGTCAAACTCGAACTCAGAGGTACCGGTCATGCCTCATAAAAAGCATCTCATATTGACTGTTGTCAGATGTCGATCTTAAATTCAAACATATTAGAGAGGTGAAGACAGAGATGTCCCCAAGCTAGTCTTCCTAAATATGTTTACATGATGAAAAATATCTCTATTTAGGAATTAAATTGGGTAGCTGTAGTTAAACCTGATGTTGCAACCAAGCATCCATATTCTATATTTGTCAAACTTTAAAGTTGTTAGAACAGAAGAGCCATGGCGAAGCAGATGAGAAAAGTCTAAACTGACCGCCTGAATGTATTTACAAACGGAAAATCCAAGACAGTGTAAACTATCTACTTTTACGTAGTTAGGATCAAGATGGTGCAAACAACTATGGCGGTATAATTGATAAGATCTAACTTACCAGTATATGTAACTGTCATATATTTCTGCCTTATAGATCAAGCAGCTCGTTATCGAATATGCAAAAATCATCTAGCTGGAAAACGCCGACACATGCGCAAGCCTTATATTCTTTGCGTGGAGCGGGAAACAAAAGGGGCGTGGCAAAGGCGGAGTCTATTTACATAAGACATATCAATGAACCGCTAGAACTCATGGCTGGTATAGAGATGGCTAATAAATCTTTAGAAAAAATGTACTTTCAAATGAAGCAGTCTCTTATCCTATACCAACACCCGGCACGAAATAGAATGACGTAAAAAGCTAGGATAGAAGCTAACAGACCGACGAAGTCTAATCAAGCCTGAAGAAATATTTATGCAGCTTAGCTAAACCATATCATAGACCTAGTCAGTAGTAGCAATATTGAAGTACCAACCTAAGTTAAAAAGTAGTTGAATAACTGAAGAATTAAATAGAGCAGCTAGCTAAGCCCTAATGCTAAACCTACTTAAAGTAAACGGATCTATAAAAGTGCAATCGATAATAGCACTCTGTAAAAAGTAGTTATATTCTAAATTTCTTAGTTATATATTCCAAATTTGCCATGCCACAGCTAAAAAGAGGCTAAGACATTAAAACGGTAAAAGAAGGGTCTGAACAGCCATCAATTACAAAAAAACAGAAAAATCTTGATCTAAATTAAGGCCATTAGGAGCCAGAGTATCTAATAGAAATATATACCTCTGTTCTAACCTTAAGATGGTTTTATTAATATCCCTACCTCGCCAATTGGGTTTCACTTGCTTTATGACAAAAAATTTTAGATCGGTGACTTTATGTTGAAGCGCTTGCCAGTGAGAAACCAGAGGTTTATCTTTTACATTCCTCCTGATACAGCTCTTGTGCTCCATAATCCTGACCTTAATATTTCGAGTAGTTTTCCCTACATATAACAATTTGCAGGGGCACTGTATCACATAAATCACATTCTGTGTATCACAATTGGCGAAGTCATTGATGTAAATCTTCCTATGTGTAGTCGGGCGAATAAATATGTTTCTAACAGGTAACACATTGAGAAAGACAGAACAGCTCCCACATTGAAATTGACCTTTATACTGTGTTAAAAGTTTTTTCTCTGTGAGTGCTGAGGGTACAAGAAGATTGCGAAGATTGATATTGCGCTTATGAAGAAATATTTATGCAGCTTAACTAAACCATATCATAGACCTAGTCAGTAGTAGCAATATTGAAGTACCAACCTAAGTTAAAAAGTAATTGAATAACTGAAGAATTAAATAGAGCAGCTAGCTAAGCCCTAATGCTAAACCTACTTAAAGTAAACGGATCTATAAAAGTGCAATCGATAATAGCACTCTGTAAAAAGTAGTTATATTCCAAATTTCGTAGTTATATTCCAAATTTGCCATGCCACAGCTAAAAAGAGGCTAAGACATTAAGACGGTAAAAGAAGGGTCTGAACAGCCATCAATTACAAAAAAAACAGAAAAATCTTAAGATCAAAAGGGTGTGCTCTGATCCATATGATTTTGAAAAAGAGGCGATAGATGTGAAGAGGCGTTTTCTTGAGAAAAAATATCCTATTAAATATGTCGAATCTGCGTACAGAAGAGCTAAAAACACACCACGAAAATCACTTTTGAAACCTAAGGAGAAGAAACTAAATAAGGGGCTAGTATGTTCCCTCCTTTATTCTCAGTTCTCGGCAAAGATAACCGATATTCTTAAGAAAGAATGGCATATTCTCCAGTCTTTGCCGGCTTTCCAAGATCAGAATCTCATTGTCGCACATAAGCGCAATATCAATCTTCGCAATCTTCTCGTACCCTCAGCACTCACAGAGAAAAAACTTTTAACACAGTATAAAGGTCAATTTCAATGTGGGAGATGTTCTGTCTGTCTCAATGTGTTACCTGTTAGAAACATATTTATTCACCCGACTACACATAGGAAGTTTTACATCAATGACTTCGCCAATTGTGATACACAGAATGTGATTTATGTGATACAGTGCCCCTGCAAATTGTTATATGTAGGGAAAACTACTCGAAATATTAAGGTCAGGATTATGGAGCACAAGAGCTGTATCAGGAGGAATGTAAAAGATAAACCTCTGGTATCTCACTGGCAAGCGCTTCAACATAAAGTCACCGATCTAAAATTTTTTGTCATAAAGCAAGTGAAACCCAATTGGCGAGGTGGGTGATATTAATAAAACCATCTTAAGGTTAGAACAGAGGTATATATTTCTATTATATACTCTGGCTCCTAATGGCCTTAATTTAGATCTTCTGTTTTTTTGTAATTGATGGCTGTTCAGACCCTTCTTTTACCGTCTTAATGTCTTAGCCTCTTTTTAGCTGTGGCATGGCAAATTTGGAATATAACTAAGAAATTTGGAATATAACTACTTTTTACAGAGTGCTATTA
Source organism: Ichthyophis bannanicus (assembly GCA_033557465.1). NCBI lineage: Eukaryota > Metazoa > Chordata > Amphibia > Gymnophiona > Ichthyophiidae > Ichthyophis > Ichthyophis bannanicus. The sequence goes on from CM066033.1 coordinate 545,008,366, forward strand.
TCGATTGCACTTTTATAGATCCGTTTACTTTAAGTAGGTTTAGCATTAGGGCTTAGCTAGCTGCTCTATTTAATTCTTCAGTTATTCAACTACTTTTTAACTTAGGTTGGTACTTCAATATTGCTACTACTGACTAGGTCTATGATATGGTTTAGCTAAGCTGCATAAATATTTCTTCAGGCTTGATTAGATTTCGTCGGTCTGTTAGCTTCTATCCTAGCTTTTTACGTCATTCTATTTCGTGCCGGGTGTTGGTATAGGATAAGAGACTGCTTCATTTGAAAGTACATTTTTTCTAAAGATTTATTACACTAGCCATCTCTATACCAGCCATGAGTTCTAGAGGTTCATTGATATGTCTTATGTAAATAGACTCCGCCTTTGCCACGCCCCTTTTGTTTCCCGCTCCACGCAAAGAATATAAGGCTTGCGCATGTGTCGGCGTTTTCCAGCTAGATGATTTTTGGCGTATTCGATAACGAGCTGCTTGATCTATAAGGCAGAAATATATGACAGTTACATATACTGGTAAGTTAGATCTTATCAATTATACCGCCATAGTTGTTTGCACCATCTTGATCCTAACTACGTAAAAGTAGATAGTTTACACTGTCTTGGATTTTCCGTTTGTAAATACATTCAGGCGGTCAGTTTAGACTTTTCTCATCTGCTTCGCCATGGCTCTTCTGTTCTAACAACTTTAAAGTTTGACAAATATAGAATATGGATGCTTGGTTGCAACATCAGGTTTAACTACAGCTACCCAATTTAATTCCTAAATAGAGATATTTTTCATCATGCAAACATATTTAGGAAGACTAGCTTGGGGACATCTCTGTCTTCACCTCTCTAATATGTTTGAATTTAAGATCGACATCTGACAACAGTCAATATGAGATGCTTTTTATGAAGCATGACCGGTACCTCTGAGTTCGAGTTTGACCTCCTCCCTTCCTAGCTCTCGGTACATGTACTCCGCACCTGCTGCTTCCATTGTTTTAATTTTGTTTCCTATTTTCTAAGGTCCTTTAGTTCTTTTAGTAGTTTATTTATTTATTTATTGTTTTACTGGTTGAGATAAAATATATATTTTTAGATATATTATAGATGTTAGTTAGGTTACTATCTCCAATGTATACATATGCCTTAAATTTGTTTTCTTCATTTTAGTTCTGTTACTTCCATTCCCTTTGAGGGCTACATGTCCATTATATCTACAACTAAGGTATTCCTGATAAAGTAATATTGCTTGATACACCCCCTAATGGTTTTATTTAATTTCAGTTTTAAGTCTTTTGTAATGCTGTTTTATTATTTGCTCTTATTTAATTATACTTGCGTATCCACACTTTTTAGTATTCTTATTCTGTTTTATACATTTTATGTATAGTTGATTTATTTATTTATTTACATGATTGGTTTTAATGTATATATGCATGTGTTATGTTTTTAATTAGTATTTTGTTCTTTCCCAACTGTTTTTACTTTTAATTTAACTTATTGTGTATGTTTCTATGTTTCTAGTACCTACCCGAACAACCCCTGATGAAGGTTTTCGAAACAAGGCCTGTGTCGGGTTGTTAATAGGTTTATGAACGCCAGTTAAGGCAGAGTTCAATGAAAAAAGTGGAAAATCGATGGATGAACCCGAGGAGCAACACTGAGATGAGCCGGCTCGGGGACGGGAAGGAAGTAGTACGCAAACCAGACAAAATTTAACTATAAAAAAATCAGACTTGTTCCGGGGAAAAAAGGACAAACACACAACCGAGTCAGCACCCCAAGTGAATACAAACACACACGCAAGGACAAAGAGCTCAGTTGAGTGACAGGGGGAAGGCTGAAGGGAGTCTGAAAGACAAACGTTTGTGGCGAACGGGGGAGAGTGGCGTTGGTGGTGGGTTTTGATGTTTGGTTTATTGTTGAGTGTGTTGTGTGTGTGTGGTGGATGTCTGTTCTCCAGCTGATAGGTCTGCGGAGTACTGCGGGAGGATGATTGGAATGTCACGTTCGGGGGGGTTTAAAATTGCCTCCTATAATGTAAGGGGCTTTAATAGCCCGATTAAGAGGAAGTGGGTCCTTACACAGCTAAATAGATTGGGGGTGGATGTGGCCCTCTTACAGGAGACGCATTTAACTGCGGTAGAGCAGGAGAAATTGAAAGCCCAGGGATTCAAACAACTGTTTGGCTCCCCTTATAACTCTAAGAAACGTGGGGTTTTTATCCTTGTGCATAAGCGGGTCCGGTTCATCCCCTATGAGAGTGGAGGGGACGGAGCGGGTAGAGTGGTGTGGGTGGGGGGGAGGGTGGATCTGAGGGAGGTGTCCTTCCTTAATGTCTATGCCCCCAACGGGCCAAAAGGCTCCTTTTTTGCGAAAGCATTGAAGGGGTTTAAGGAGAAGGCTAAAGGAGATTGGATCATTGGGGGGGATATGAATTGTGTGGTGGGGGAAAAGGATAGATCCAATTTTAGTAAACGAGTGCATGGGTCTGAGGGTAGGGAGTTACGGATTTGTATGGCAGATTTCGGGTTGGAGGACATCTGGCGGTGGGAGAACCCGGGGGGGCGTGAATATACTTGCTACACTGATCGGCAGGGCACTTATTCTAGGTTAGATCTGTTTTTAGGGAGGAGGGATCAGCTTGGGGTGATGACGAATGTTAAACTTCACCCGGTTACCTTATCCGATCATGGGCTGATCACAGGGGAGTGGAATGGTATGAGGGGTGGGAGGGGTAAAGGGGGGTGGAGAGGTAATGTGTCATTGTATCAATCGCAGGAAGGGCGGGCACGTCTCCAGCGGGCATGGAGGGATTACCTTGCCTGGAATGATAACGGAGAGGTGTCAGATGCAGTGCTCTGGGATAGTGGAAAGGCCTATTTGAGGGGGATTCTGATCCAGCTCGGGAGTCAGAATAAGAGAGAAAGGGAAGCACTGAGGGGCAAATGGATGCAGGAACTAGAGGAGTTGCAGGCGGCACATAGTCGCCTTGGGACTAAGGCTCTGCGGCAGCGGCTAGCGGGCTTGCGGGCAAAGATTAACACCTTGGATTTGGAAGAAATAGAGTGGAAGATGCGGGCTACGAAGAGGAACTTTATGGAGGGCGGGAACAGAGCTGGGCGTATGTTGGCGTGTCAGTTGCAGACGCGGAGGGAGAGTAGGATAGTGAAGGAGATTATGACTGATAAAGGAGTGAGGGCGGTTGCTAGTCAGGATATTTGTAAGGCCTTTGAGTCGTATTATGAGGAGTTGTACAAAGGGCAGGAAGGGATTACTAGGGAAGGGATAGAGGAGTATTTAGCGGGGCTGGAGATCCCCCGGGTGGAGGAGGATACGGCGAACTGGTTAGGGCGGCCTATCACGGTAGCGGAGGTGATTGGGGGTATTAAAAAGTTGCCGATAGGGAAGGCTGCTGGGGCTGATGGGTTCCAAGTGGAATTCTATCATACGATGAGAGAGGAGTTGGCCCCTTTTTTGGCAAAACTCTTCTCCGGGTTGATCCAAGGGTCCCCCCTGCCGGATTCGATGGCACAGGCCAATATAGTAGTCCTCCCGAAGGGAGGCCTCCGGATCGCTGTGAGAACTACCGGCCGATAGCTCTGCTTAATAGTGATGCCAAACTATATGCCAAGATTTTGGCTAGGAGGCTGGAAGGGATTTTGCCGGACTTAATCCATCCGGATCAGACCGGGTTCATCCAAGGTAGACGGATAGCGGATAATGTCCGGAAAGCGGTTGGTCTACTATATCATGTTCGGACTTGGAAGATCCCTGCGCTCTGTGTGGCCCTTGACGCCGAAAAAGCTTTTGATAAGGTGGAGTGGGAGTTCTTGTTCCAGCTTATGGAGAAGATGGGGTTGGGGGAGGGTTTTATTCAAGGGGTAAAGGCCCTGTATGTGAAGCCGGAAGCGCGGATCTGGGTAAATGATCAATTTTCCGCTAGCTTCCGTTTGCAGAGGGGTACGCGGCAGGGCTGCCCTTTGTCCCCGCTCTTGTTTGCCATTGTGATTGAGGCTCTTGCCATTAGGATACGAGCAGCCCACCAGATTAAGCCTGTGGTGGTGGGGAGAGTGGAGCATAAGATCCTTCTCTACGCCGATGATACACTAATCTTTATGGCCCAGCCGGAAGAGTCGCTTCCGGTGCTGCAGCGAGAACTGGAGCGGTTCGAGGGAGTCTCAGGCTTTAAAGTGAATTTGACTAAGATGGAGGCGATGGCCCTGGGAGGGTTGAGTAGATGGGTCCTTCCGAGCTTTCCCTTTAAGTGGTCCCAGGGGGGTATTAAATATTTAGGGGTGCGTATCTCTGAAGATCCTTCGCAGTTATTCGTATTGAATTATAGGCCGTTGGTCGGGCAAATCCATTCCATGTTGGCGGGTTGGGCTTCCTTGCAATTGAGTTGGCGAGGTCGAGTTGAGGTGCTTAAGATGACTATACTTCCAAAATTTTTATTTCTATTTTAGCAGTTGCCCCTTCGTATTCCCGGGAGTACGATTAGACAGTGGGAGGCCCGGTTGATGTGGTTTGTCTGGGGGGGTAGGAAGGCGAAAATCAGCAGGAAGGGTCTGCTTTTGTCTATGGATCAAGGGGGCGTTCTGCTCCCGTCGCTGAAATGGTATCACCAGGCCTGTATACTGCGGGCATGGAGGGACCATTACAGGGGTAGGGGCCTAGTAGCATGGGTGGAGTTGGAGCGGTTCAAGATGGGGACCCTGTCTTTGGAGCAATGGTTCGAGGGGGGAAGAGGGGAGGGGCGGACGGGACGGCGGCAGGGGCACCCCTTGTTGGAGGCTATGGGGCAGCTCGGCCGACAGGGTCAGAATCGGGGGTGGTTTCCGACCCCCTTCTCGCCGTGGTCTAGGGTGGGGGATTTTCTCCCGTTCGGTAATTCGAGATGGGTGCTGAAGGGGAGACGGGGGGCGGACGGGGGTTTGGAACTGCTTAGAGAGTTTGTGGTGGATGGAGTGATTTGGTCCCACCGGGAGCTGGAAACCAGGGTGCAGGAGAAGGTTCCCTTTTATCATTATTTCCAATTGCACCATCTTTTGGCTTCGGGTGGGGTCCTGTCCCAGGTTACTCGAGAGAGCACGCCGATGGAAACGGGGTTATACCACGGTCAGGGGGATAAAGGAATTATTGCACGGATTTATAGAGTACTATTGCAGGAAGAGGAGGAGAGGGGTGTGGGGGCCCATAGGTTGAGGTGGCATAAGTGGCTGCGGGAGAAGCTGATGGAGGAGGAGTGGGGAAGGATATATGCCTGTGTCCCCAGATGTACATGGGTATCTTCCTGTAGACAGACTCAGTTGCAAATTATACATGGGGCGTATAGCACCCCCCGACAGCTGTTTTTAGCTGGGAGGCAATCTACGGATGGGTGTTGGAGAGGTTGTGGAGGTGTTGGGAGTTTCCTGCACATGTGGTGGGAATGCCCAGTTATCCAGGGTTTCTGGGGGCAGGTGCGGGAAGGTATAGGGGGGATGGGTGGCGGCCGGGGGGAGCGGGGGGGAGCCCGGGCTGCCCAAAGGATTTACTATTGGGGTCCTCCGGGTTAGAAGGCAAAGGGAGGTGGCGGTGGCTGCTAGAGGAGAAGCTTAAGCTGGCGGCAAGAGTGGTGCTAGCGGGGAAGTGGAAAAGCGTGAATGGGCCGACAGGGGAAGATTGGTATGGCAAAATTGCTGTGGCGGTGCGTTTTGACCTACTAACGTACCGATTGAAGGGGAAGGAATGGATGTTTCATAAGATCTGGGACCCCTACCTGGAAGGACAGCTGGGATAGGAAGGAGGATGGGAGAAGTAGGGGCTGGAGGGCGGGCATCTGCGAGTTTGATTCTAGCACACACAGGTTTTAATGTTCTGTAGTTTAGTATGTGTTTTTGGTGGGATTACGTACTGACTGTTTGACGATGTGTAGTGATACAGGCTGTTTGGGGTCATTGCCTGGGGGAGCCCGGGTGGTGTGGGTTCCTCAATGCCTGTACTATCTTTGTTATCACCATCATTCTCACTTGTTTTCTTGTAGTTTTCTCTGGGTTGGGTTATTGTATTGGGAGGGGAGAGATGGTTGGGGGGAAGTGATGGTCTGTCTTGTTTTGATGGTGCTTTGTCAGTTTAAGTTTGTCACGAAGCCTAATAAAATATGGTTTAAAAAAAAAAAAAGTACTTTGCTTTACTAGGCCCTGAGTGACTATTAAATTTAAACTACAAGCTCTCTGCTGGGTATGAAATGTAACCAGAAAGTTCTCCTCTGTATTTTAAATTTAAACTTAAACTGCTGCTACTAGGCCCTGACTGATTTAACAAAAATAGTGGATTCACAGATTAATTAGCTTTAATACAAAGAATTCCTTTTAGAAAATTACCAGAAGTATATACTCACAGTAGTAGATCTCTCTCCAGAAGTAACAGTCCCTTTTTCTAGTCCTTCAAGACTGTGCACAGATAAGTATACCTTCTACCAAATGATGGTAAGTACCAAATGCACAGAGGTGAACTCTTACTGAGTTGGATTTAAGACCAGACAGAAAGATGTAGAACGTATTCAAGCAGTGTTTGTGTGGGAGAGGCATCTCGTAGAGGGTCCTTCTGGAAGTCAAAAGGACTTTGGTAACACCAATAGGCAGGCAGAGAGCCGACAAAATTAGCCTCTCAGCATTCAAGCAGCGAGGGCCAGGGACTTGATGTTAGGATGCAACATTGTGCCATTCTCCTGCAATATCAAGGTTGGTGCCTCACCCAGATGGAGTAGTTCTTGTAGGGAAGGTTCCAGAAGAGGGAACCATAGCTGCTGGGTCAATATGGAGTGATGACAATCATTGTGCCTCCATTGTTTTTGAGTTTCAAGAGGGTCTGTCCAATGAGAGATATTGGAGGATATGCATACAGAAAGCTCTCCCCTGAACTGAGGAGGAAAGCATCTGAGGCTAGTTTGCTGTGTGACTCCACTCTGGAGCAGAAATGAAGTACCTGGGCATTCTGAGGAGTGGTGAGAAGATCTATCGAGGGGGTGTTCAACTCCCAAAAGATTTGGAGCACCACCTCCCTGTCCAGGATCCATTTGTGAGATTGAAGGACTTGACTCAGTCCATTCTCCAGAGAATTCTGTTTGTCCGGTAGATAAATGGCCCTTATCTCCATCCCATGAAAAATAGCCATGTTCCACAATCTGTTTCCCAACAAAGGTGATGAGATTCTGTTACTCCCTGCTTTTTGATGTAGAACATTGTAACTTGATTATCAGTTTGAATTATCATAATCTGGTTTGCTAACCGATCTCTGAAAGCCCTTACAGCGTTTGCTATTGCTCTCAGTTCCAAGAAGTTGATCAGATGGAGACTTTCTTAGATAGAACAAGTACCCCGAGTGTGGAACCCACTGAGATGATCTCCCCAGCCCAGTCTAGATGCATCTGTCATCAAAGGTTTCTGGGTAGGGAGCAATTTGGAAGGACAGACCCACAGCCCAATTGGTTGGATGTGTCCACCCTTGAGGAAGTCCTGAAGAGGGCGAATCACAAAGCACTCACTGAGACTTCCAGTGGCTTGTCCACTGAGTGCTCAGGGTTCACTGAGATTGTCTCATATGGAGATGTACCAAGTGTATTAGATGGACTGTTGAGGCCACGTAGCCCAACATTCTGAACATGATTCCAGTTGTTGTCTTCTGACTCCTGTGAATCTCCTGTACTATCGCTATCAGGCGAGACAGGCTTTTGCTACAGTCGTGCCAAGCACAGCTTCTATAAACTCCAATTGTTGTTAAGGGATGAGGTGGGATTTGTGGTAATTGATAATGAACCTTAGTAGTTCCATCACCCAAATGGTAATTTGTACTGTTTCTAGCGTTCCTTCTGGTGGTGCTCTTGATCAGCCAATCATCCAAGTAGGGAAACACATGCACGCTCAGTCTGCGCAGCAATGCTGCTACTACCACCAGACATTTGGTGAAGAGTCAAGGAGCTGACACAAGGCCAAAAGGATGTACACAGTACTGGAAATATTATTTCCCTAAAGCAAATCTGAGATACATCCAGCTCACAGGAAGTACCTTAGTAGATGTAAGTATCCTTGCGATCTAGAGAACATAGACAATCTCCTTTCTGAAAATAGGGAAGAAGGGTGCCTAGTGAAACCATCCTGAATTTTTCTCTTACCAAATACTTGTTCAGGTCTCTTAGGTCTGGGGTAGGATGGAATCCCTCCATTTGGTATCCAGAAGTACCTTAAACAAAACCCCTGCCCTTCCTGCCCTAGTGGAACAGACTCGATGGCTCTTGTGCACTGAAGGGTGAAGATTTCATCAAAAAGTACCTCCTGCTGCTGAGGGTGGAAGCAATGAGCCCTCAGGGGCAATATAGAGGGTGATTAAATAGATGAAGCTTATAACCCCTTTCAGACAATTCAGAGGACTAAGGAGTCTGAGGTTATAGGCCACCTCTGAACAAAGAGAGTGAGCCTCCCTCTGACCAGAGAATCAGCTAAAAGGTTTATGGTAGAAAGGCCACACACTGTAGAAAACAGTCAAAACCTTGCCCTTGGTTTTGAATAAGGTGCTGGCTAGGTTTTCTTAGAACATAAGAACATAAGATATGCCATACTGGGTCAGACCAAGGTCCATCAAGCCCAGTATTCTGTTTCCAACAGTGGCCAATCTAGGTCATACGTACCTAGCGGTTTCCCCAAGGGACACAGGTTCCACAATGCTTGTATTGGTTCAAGCATTGATATCCTGGGTCCCTTCTTAATAATGGTTTATGGACCTTTCCTCCAGGAACTTGTCCAAACCTTTTTTAAACCCAGCTACACTAACAGCCTTTACTACATCCTCCGGTAACAAATTCCAGAGTTTGATTACACGTTGAGTGAAAAAATATTTTCTTTTATTAGTCTTAAATAGTTTACCCTGTAGCTTCATTGCATGTCCCCTAGTCTTTCTATATTCTGATAAGGTAAACAATCGATCTACGTTTACCCGTTCCACTCCGCTCATTAATTTATAGACTTCTATCATATCTCCCCTCAGCCGTCTCTTTTCCAGGTTAAAGAGCCCCAACCTTTTTAGCCTTTCTTCATAGGAGTAGCCTTCCATTCCCTTTACCATTTTGGTGGCTCTTCTGTGAACCTTTTCTAAAATCGCTATATCCTTTTTAAGATACGGCGACCAGAATTGCACACAATATTCAAGGTGCGGTCTCACCATGGAACGATATAGAGGCATTATAATATCTTTTGTTTTATTTTCCATTCCTTTCCTTATCATACCTAGCATTCTATTTGCTCTCTTGGCCGCCGCTGCACACTGGGCCGAGGGTTTTAACATGGTATCCACAAGAACGCCTAAATCTTTTTCCTGGGTGGTGGTTCCTAATGTGGAACCTTGCATCGTGTAACAATAGTTTGGGTTGTTCTTCCCTAGGTGCATAACCTTGCACTTCTCCACATTAAATTTCATCTGCCATTTTGATGCCCAGTCTTCCAATTTATCAAGATCCTCTTGCAATTTTCCACAATCCTCCTGGGTTTTAACAACTTTAAATAGTTTTGTGTCATCAGCAAATTTGATAACCTCACTCGTTATTCCACTTTCCAGGTCATTTATGAATATGTCAAAAAGCAGCGGACCCAGCACAGATCCCTGGGGTACACCACTATTCACCTTTCTCCATTGGGAAAATTGGCCATTTAGCCCTACCCTCTGCTTTCTATCTTTTAACCAGTTCCTGATCCACAGTAGTACACTGCCTCCTATCCCATGACTCTTTAGTTTTGCCAAAAGTCTCTCATGAGGGACCTTGTCAAAGGCTTTCTGAAAGTCCAGATACACAATATCAACCGACTCACCTTTGTCCACCTGTTTATTCACTCCTTCAAAAAAACATAACAGATTAGTAAGACAAGATCTTCCTTGTCTAAAGCCATGTTGGCTGTCTCCCATTAGGTCATGACTATCTACATGCTGAGTAATTTTATTCTTTATAATGGTTTCTACCATTTTTCCCGGTACTGATGTCAGGCTCACCGGTCTGTAGTTTCCCGGATCACCCCTCGAACCCTTTTTAAAAATTGGTGTTACATTGGCGATCCTCCAATCTTCAGGTATTAGAGATGATTTTAATGATAGTTCACAGATTACTGATAGCAGGTCTGCAATCTCAAATTTCAGTTCTTTCAACACCCTTGGATGTATACCATCCGGCCCAGGTGATTTGCTACTCTTCAGTTTATCTAATAGCTGTAAGACATCTTCCCGATGTATCGATATTTCCTTCAATTCTTCCACACCTTTAAATACCACTTCAGTCGTGGGTAAAATCCCTACATCTTCCTCAGTAAAGACCGAAGCAAAGAATTCATTCAGTCTCTCCGCTATCGCCTTGTCGCCTCTTAGTGCTCCTTTAACTCCTTTATCATCTAATGGACCAACTGACTCTCTCACGGGTTTTTTGCTACGAATGTACTTGAAAAGGTCTTTATTTCGCGTTTTTGCTTCCGCAGCAAGCTTCTTCTCAAATTCTCTCTTTGCCTGCCTTATCAATGCCTTGCATTTGACTTGCCAGTGCTGGCTTGTGCTGTTTCCAGGTTTCATCATTTGGCTCTTTTTTCCATTTCTTGAAAGATGATTTTTTGGCAACAACAGCCTCTCTGACCTCACCTTTAAACCATGCTGACAGTTTTTTGGACTTCCTTCCACTTTTCTTAAAGCTGGTCTGGGCTTCCAAGATAGTATTTTTCAACACCACCCAAGCTTGATGTACGTCTTTAACCTTTGCAACTGCTCCTTTTAGTTTTTTCTTAACTGTTTCCCTCATTTTATCATAGTCTCCCTTTCGAAAGTTAAAGGGTAGTACTGTGGATTTCCTTACTATCCCTCCTCCACTAATTAAATCAAAGGCGATCATGCTATGATCACTATTGCCAAGTGGCCCCAACACCCTTATCTCTTGCACTACATCTGGTGTTCCACTAAGGACTAGGTCTAATATTGCTTCCCCTCTGGTCGGTTCATGAACCAGCTGCTCCAAGAAGCAGTCATTTATTTCACCTAGGAACTTTATCTCCCTAGCATGTCCTGTTGTGACACTGACCCAGTCGATGCCGGGGTAATTGAAATCACCCATTATTATTACTGCACTGTAACTTTTGCTAGCTTCCTTGATTTCTTTGAGCATTTCATCATCCATTTGTTCATTCTGGCCAGGCGGACGATAGTACACCCCCACTGCCATCGCCTTTCCCTTTTTACATGGAATTTCAATCCATAGAGATTCCACAGCAAATTTTGTTTCTTGCAAAACTTTAATCCTTTCTGACTCAATGCCCTCTCTAACATAGAGTGCAACCCCTCCACCAATTTGATCAGCTCTATCATTTCGATATAGTTTGTACCCAGGTATCACAGTGTCCCACTGGTTGTCCTCCTTCCACCATGTCTCTGATATTCCAATCATATCTAACCTCTCGTTTAGTGCTATATATTCTAACTCTCCCATCTTGTTTTGTAGACTTCTAGCATTTGCATACAAGCATTTTAGAGACTGTATTTTATTCATATTAATTTGGCTATTGGTAGACATGGGTAATTTGGGATCTTTAAGTTCTGTCTGCTCCATACTCGAGGGCATTTGGGCTACTTTACTCTTTTTTGGAACCTCTCTGCTTTTTGAAGTATCCTTCAAGGATACATTCTTCCGAACCATGCGCTCTTGGGCGACTGTCGGCTTTCCCCTACTATCTAGTTTAAAAGCTGCTCTATCTCCTTTTTAAAGGTTAATGCCAGCAGCCTGGTTCCATCCCGGTTAAGGTGAAGCCCATCCCTTCGGAAGAGCCCCTCCTTTCCCCAGAATGTTCCCAGTTCCTAACAAATCCGAACCCCTCATCTCTGCACCATTGTCTCATCCACGCATTGAGACTCCGGAGCTCTGCCTGCCTTTTGGGTCCTGCGCGTGGAACGGGAAGCATTTCGGAGAACGCTACCCTGGAAGTTCTGGATTTCAACTTCCTACCTAAAAGCCTAAATTTAGCTTCCAGAACCTCCCTACCACATTTTCCTATGTCATTGGTACCAACATGTACCAAGACAGCAGACTCCTCCCCAGCACTATCTAAGACCTTATCTAGGTGGCGCGTGAGGTCCGCTACCTTCGCACCAGGCAGGCATGTTACCAGGCGATCCTCACGTCCACCAGCCACCCAGCTATCTACATGCCTAATGATCGAATCACCAACTATAACTGCTGTCCTAACCCTTCCCTCATGGGCACTTGGCCCTGGAGAAACCTCCTCGGTGCGAGAGGGGTTTACATCACCTGGAGGACAGGTCCTAGTTACAGGATCACTTCCTGCCACACCAGGGTGATGCTCTCCTGTCACGTGACCTCTCTCCTCCATGGCAACAGGGATGCTGCCAGACTGGAGGTGGGACTTCAGGACTATATCCCTGTAGGTCTCGTCTATGTACCTCTCTGTCTGTCTTATGTTTTCCAAGTCTGCTACTCTAGCCTCTAGAGAACGGACTCGTTCCCTGAGAGCAGAGAGCTCCTTGCACCTAGTGCACACGTAAGACCTCTCACCAGCTGGGAGAAAATCATACATGTGACACTCAATGCAAAAGACTGGAAAGCCCACATCCCGCTGCTGGACTGCTGTCTGCATCTTAGTTTTAAGTTTGTGTTTAGATCTTTAAGTTCTATATGTACTAAAGGGTGCAATGGATATTTATACCACTAAAACTGTACCTAAGAAGTTTAATATACCTTGTTCACCTGAAGCTTAATTAATCTCAGGTCCTTGGTGTATGACTGATTTGGGTAATGAGCTTCACCTGAGAGCACCTCCTGTCTTTTAAGTTGTGCAAGTACCTATAAAGCTGTGAGTTTCCCAGGGGAGGGTGGGTGTGGGGAGGGAGGGAGGGATATAACACTTATTAAAAAAGGGCTGCTACACAGTACCTTGTCCTGTGCTGCTGAGGTAAGCTATATTCTGATTTGATTTAAATTATAGCTCTTTGCTGCTACTAGGCTCTAACCTATTATGAAATTTAAACTACAAGCTCTCTGCTGGATTCTAAATTTAACCAGAAAGCTCTCTTCTGTGTTTTAATTTGAAACTAAAAGTACTTTGCTGATGCTAGGCCCTGAGTGACTATGAAATTTAAACTACAGCTGTCTACTGGGTATGAAAGGTAACCAGAAAGTTCTCTGCTGTGTTTTTAAATTGAATCTTAAACTGTTGCTACTAGGCCCTGACTGATTTAACAAAAAAAAAAAAATAGTGGGTTCACAGATTAATTAGCTTTAAAAGAAAAAAAAATTCCTTTCAGAAAAATTCCCAGAAGTATATACTCACAATTTCAGATTTCTCTCCAGAAGTAACAGCCCCCCTTTCCAGTCCTTCAAGACCTCTTGGGCCAAGCACAAGAAGTCTGCTTAGATTGGGAGTAGCAGGAGGTAAGAAAATACCTACAACCTCTGAGCGAAGTAAGTTTTTCGCTGACGCCCACTGTGGTAGTTCCTGTTCTAGGAGGCCAGGTTAGACATGCACGTGGAGAATATTCTAAGTGTAGCAGAGTGCTGCTGGACCATGGAAGCAGCTTCTTGAACCTTATCTCTGAAAAGACTGCCTGCGCAGCAGGGTACGTCAGCGAGCTGATCCTGGACAGAGTGTTGCAATCTAACGGCTGGAGCATGAGAGTCTCCAGGCACTGATATTCATGGAGGAAACTCTTAATACCATATCAAAGATATCATATACTGCTTGGACCATGTCCCGCAAGAATATGCCCATGTAGAGCTGGTAAGAAGCCAAAAAAGAAGCAAGTATGGTGTTAAAAGATCTTTCTCCCAGAAGGTGATTTCTATAGCTGCCAAATCCAAAGATATCCAGATCCAGCAGAATCGGTCGATATTTCCGGAATCTGTCAGGGAGTAACAGCAGGCTGGTCTCGGCTCCAGGCAGGCTGTCACATATAAGTATGTGCTTTACTACTACTACTAATCACTTGTCACCACAAGCACTTTTAACCCATGTAACCCATAATAATTTTATAAGAGAGAGATCACATGTAAAAAATGTTTTATAGAGCTAGCTCAAAATGTTCACTATCTACTTTTGACTTTATATCTTAGATGAGCAAGAATGGCACTGATCCTCATGGTTGAGTAAGCTGTAATGCGCAATTAGGTCATCACAGCTGGGTACTGTATATCAAGTCTGACACATGCACTGCTTCCCACAGAGCAAAAAATAGAAATTACACTTACCTGGTAATTGTAGTTCCTTGAGTGATGACAGTTTAGTCCTCCACCTCTGGTTAGTGCACCTCCTCCTGCAGCTTGGAGACTGGACCTATCAAAACTCTGCCATCACTGGATGCAGCCTGCAGGAAAACCCCCTCAGCTCCAGTGAACTATTGACAAAGCAGACTCAGAAAGAAAAGAAGAAAAGAAATAAATAGCCAACCGGTTAAAAAAAATGGAAACTGTAAGCAAAATATGAAGCTTCCCTGAACAAGGAAAGGGAAGATTCCGCCACAGAAATTCACCGTCATCTGCCGTGCTAAGTAACGGAATCAACGAAAAACGACCTCGGAAAAGGAACGCGCAAGTCCAGTACGCACCTTCCCCGGGGCTAACTCCAAAGTCCACTGATCGGTGGAGAAATGAAACCAGGCGGTAGAACACTGCAGCAACCAATCACCTACCACCACCTAAGCCTGAATCTCTTTAGCTACCTTGTGGCTACTTGCCCAGACCTGATAGGGGTGAACATAACACCGGCTCGTGCCCCATAAGCCCAGAAAAGACTGACCTCACGCCCCGCAATCCCATCACTCATACGGGGTGAATCTGGCTGTTCGCATCCTCTGAAAGCCTCTGAACTTCGCCCCATTTGGGACGCTCCAACCTGCGGACCTTTAGGAAAGTCCGAAAGAACTCGAGAACTGGTGTCCCCGATAAATACACACACCCGAATAACCGATCTTCAGGCCAGACTGCGTGCCGAAACAAAGTAGAAAAGTGAGGACGGGAATGAGGACTAAACTGTCGTCACTCAAGGAACTACAATTACCAGGTAAGTGTAATTTCTATTTCCTTATCGTTCCTCCAGTTTAGTCCTCCACCTCTGGGATGTATCAGAGCAGTACTAACGGGAGGGATCCTGCCCAGCTGGCACGCAAAATGGCTGAGCCGAGACAGGCATCTTCGTAAGCTGAGACGATCATCTCCTCGATTCCACTGGAAACGGAAACTTGCACCGCAGCCTCAACCTTCCTGGAACTCTCAAACAGCCACTACCCACCACCGCGACTGCAGGAGGTGGCCTGTGACTGCCTATGAATGGCGCTGAATCCCTGTACCGCCAGCGCCTTAGGCCCTGCCCAAAAACGTATCATTCGCCCGCCCGGAAGACCGAGAGAGACACCGGGTGACTCCCATGAAGAGACAGGGACAGCTTAGGCAGAAAGGACGGCACCGGCTGGAACAGCACGTTCTGACCAGAAAAACAATAGGAAGGCGTCGTACCCGACAGTGCCTGCAGCTGCGAAATGCGCTGTGCCGAGGAAATGGTCACCAAAACACAGCAGTGAGATCCAAGACTTTGGACAAACCTGGTTTACGGACGCAAACGGAGCTTTCTCTAGCGCCCTTGAGACCAAGTTGAGAACCCACGGCGGTTCAGAAACGTGCCACACTGGACGCAACCGGGTGACTGCTGCAAGAAAACATACTACATCACCGTGCGTTCCAAGAGCTATGGGCAGTACCGTACCTATGTGACATACTATGGCCGCTAACTGTACCGTCAAAGAATTGGCAGCCAGTCCTTTAGCAACTCCAACCTGCAAAACAAAAAACATATACCAGCAATTCTGACTTCGTGGGAACGCGGGCCCGATGACTGGAACACCAGTCCCTAAAGATCTGCCAGCGAAAATGAGCGCTGCCGTATTGTGAGGATCTGGGAGCAAAGCTCAAAGATCAAGGGAATTGGAGACTGATGGAGCAGCCCCCTCTGACTACTCTCTCCACAGTTGATCCCACGATTGCATCTCCAACTTCAAGTAACACCGTGAGGACCGCATACACAATATTGCGATGTACATACCCCAGTATAGGAGACCTTAACTTAGCGTAATAATACAACCCGAGCAACGAAATGTAGTCTCTATCTGCAAAAAGCGCACCTAAAAATTAAGCCTAAACAATTGAGAGAACTGAAAACAAAAGAGCCCATCTACATATACGGGTGACCCAGCACTCAACACAGTGCAGAGAGGCTGCTTGCACAAAGGCTGAATGCAGGGGCCAAACACCGAAAATTAGCTTCCGCTATGAAACCTTCCAGCGCCCGGGAGCACTAAGGCCCAGACTGTGCTACCGATACGTCTTCCTCATCCCTCTAAACACGGGCCACGTTAACAAACCGGCACAGCCGGGCCAATGCCCCTGGTAAATGCCGAAACTCCTTCTCCTAAAGCACAGGTGCTAGAAATAGAAGAGAAGATCCTGGGAAGAGCACGATAAATGGAGGACCACTCCAGCCGTCCAAATAACAGTGGAAGACCCCGACCAACATGTAAGGGGAGGTTTTAGAGTTTGTTGTCCGAGTGAAGACGATGAAAAATACAATTTCGTATGGCACCAACCCCCCCCCAGGGATGGAGACATTGAATACTAGATGTGAGACATGAGCAGCGCTGCAGGACCCCAGTGCTTCAAACTTGGACATAGAATCTTGCGTCGCAGAACAGCACTTGCGGTGGATGAGGTACTAACCCCTGATAGCCCAGGCGGTGGAACTGCGGGTAGCCCTTCCCTGAGTTGTAGAATACCAACGGCAGACAGTTGCCTACACATGGTTAGAGAAAGCACGGTTGAGCAAACCAGCTGCCCAGTGGGTTCCCAGGCCGTGGCGGACAGACTAAGTGTTATTATGAATATATATATATTGTCATCAACCCCCCTGGTGGCCAGTGGCTGAAAGGGTAGGTTGAGCATATTATTATTTTCTGGGAGTAGAGGGCTCTTTTAAGGCCAAGGGTATCTTGGTCTTTGTAGTCCTGCTCCTTATGTGAATAAATTGTGTATGCCAAGTAGAGGGTAAATAAGGCTTTTATTTCCCTTTTAACGCAAAAGATTCGCTGAGATACAGAAATACAGAAAGTCCTTCTTTTCAGGCTTCCACCACAACATAAGTAAAGAGGTAAACTGTTACAAACTTCACAGTTGCTTGTAGGATTTAACCCAGGATTCTTTCAAACTTTAGAGCAAAACAAAGGAGTGAACATTCCTCTTTCATTCAGCACAAACATGAGTATTCTCAAAGCAATGTCTGTATAACTCACAGTTCAGGGAGTGATTCAAAACTGCCCGCAATACAAATGGAGCAATCCATTAATTCATCTTGAGATAAGGGAACAGGATCCTCAAGCGCTATCTGCATGGGCTCTGGGTCATTGTTATCTCCCTCTGAATTGGAGCTTTCCCTGGCCGCTATAGTTTGCCAGTCGCTGTTTCTGTTCCCTTGTTTCCAGTAAGGCTGTTCTAGGGCTCTCAAATAAGCCTGGCTTGTTCCTATGCCCTTACGTCCTGGCTTATAAAACTCCGGCCTGCTTCTTTTCCTTTCAAACTGGATATCTGCTTTACAAGAGTTTCTAGGAGCTGAGCTTCTCTTTATGAATAAAGTGTCACCATACCTTGGCTTCCTGTAGCCGGTATAACTGGAGTTTTCCTTCTCAGGCAATTCTCTCAGGACACAGTCTCTTCGGCAGACTTTCTCTTGGAAGTTTCCGGGCATTGCTTGACCTTTCTGTAGCCTAGGAAAACCTGGTGAGGAATCCAGACTTCCTTGCTTCCTGGTATAGGTAACTCTGCTATCAGTACCTTTCCTTCTGGAGCCTTTCAATCCTGTTTCAGAGTCTTCTGGTGAGCGTAGGCCTCTCTCCAGGTATGGCTCTCTCCTTCTGAGCTGTTTACCTCTGAGGTCTCCTGCTACCAAGTCCTTCTCCGGACTGACTCTCCACGGCCCGTCTTTCTCTCTGGCTCTTTCTGCTCCTCTTCCAGCTCCTGCTGTCCTTGTCGTGCTGCTTGTCTTGGCTGCACTGCTTAACCTGGCTGGGCTGCTGTTCCTGGCTGTCTCAGCTCCCCTTCTCCTCCTTCTCCCTTCTCCTGCACTAGCTTTCTGCTTATAAAGGCATTCCACGTTTGAGTTCCCCAGGCTACTTTTCAGGTGCAGCTGATTAACTTCTGCAGAATCATCAGCTGGGTGTGTTAACTCAGCCTCTGTAAGTTTTCGCCTGCTCCCTCTAGCTGCGTTGCAGGGCAATTGCATCTTCTGCACATCATTTGTTTTGTGAAAGACAGCGGTTTTTTTTTAAGTCTTCACTTTCATTAGCATCCGCTCTATGACAATATATATATATATATATATATACACATACTGCTGAAACGCTAAGGGCTCCCAAACCTGCCCCTGCGACACCAGAGGTGTTTGTGAATAGAAACAAATACTACTGTCCCAGGTCTACCGCCTTCCAACAGCAAACTAGGGCCCTGGGCTTGCAACCATAATCTGGGACTTGCCTAACATCCCGGGTCTTAACAGATGCTCCTCAGCGACATGACCAGGAGGAAGAGGACATGTGGAAGCAACAATGTCAAAACTGCCATTCTATAACACTAAGAATAACGAGGGCTGACAAGAGGAGAAGGCGAGAGCTGCTGTTAAGTTAAAGCTCTAGACTGAAATTCAAAAGTATGGCATAAGAATTAGATCTGCCCTTAAGCCCTAAGGAGAACTAATGTCTGATTGCCAATTCACCAAAGGAAATGGAACTAACGGCAAAATTTAAAGGCAAATCCCCTATAGGGATAGACACCCTAAGGGAGCGTACCCAGTATCTTCAAGTGAACTTTAACCGACATCTCCGAGGCCGAGGATTCCCTAAAGATAACGAACGAGCCCTAGGAGTGTTTCCTTGCCAACCCAAAACGGTGGGAATGACAACAACTCTGCCCACACGTAGGCCTGTTCCCGATCCAGACAGACCCCAGGGAGGAGCTGGGACTAACTGCAGTTCATATGGGCCATAACAAATATAAAGAACCAGTGACCTCAAACCCCTATTTCAACTAGTAGGTTGACCGCCAACGCAAAACCGAAAGATTATTGTGAGGTAGAGAAATACCCAGCCCACGGCAACCTTTAAGCCATCGGCCTGAAGTTGACCGTACCTGCTTGAGATGACCACATTTCAGCAGCATCTCACAGACGGCCCTTGGACATGTACCCAACGCATGTCTTCTTGGTTCCACAGCTACTTACGCTTTAATCGAGGGGCATCTGAGGAGGGAGGAAACCAGCAGAATAATCAAACACAATGGCTTCCTCTAAGTGAACTGAGGACACTGAACAAGGAATGAAATGTGTCAAGACTCTACCCATCAGTCCCCCAACCCTGCAGGGAGACAGGATACCACCTTTAGTCATAGCCACCTGAGGAAAGGGAGCCACCAACCTTAACACTTCGAGGAAGGTCTTAAAACCCCTACGGAAGCATTGGAAAAACTACTGAACAGGCCACCAGTAGAACCTGGAGGGGAAGGTGGCCATGAGATCCATGACTGGAGTTTCCCAGGTTCTGGTTTGGATTCTTTTGGTGTCCTTGCTATTGAGTTTCAATTATTCTGAACCTGCAAGCCCCATCAGTGGTACCAACTGTGCACCCAGCTATATGTTCCATACAGGTACCCCCTGGGAAAAAAGGGCCGAATAAACACGGCTAGAACTCAGCGATGAACACCTCCTTCAAACACTGGTAAAATTTAAGCCCTGTGAAGGCCTAGGACTGCGCGGTGCCCAAAAACAGACCTGAAAGCCAAAAAGGTTTAGACAGACCCGTGAACTGATGAGCCAGGTAGCCGAGCCTTATAGATAGAAGGCGGCGCGTTGGAGCCAGGATGGTGCTACTGAGACACGAGCCTGGAGAGCGCTGTGCTCGCATCCTGCTGATGTCAGCCAGCCGCTGGGAACCTGAGGAGACAATGATCCCCCCTAGGAAGCAAATCCCCTGATCCTCCTGCCGCCTAGAGAGAGAGAGAGGCTCTTATGCCCTGCCAGTAAGGACCCCGTTCTCCTAGGTGGTGCCCCTGTAACGGCCTAGGTCCACGAGCATCACCCAGCCGATGCCGTGGCTTAGCAGGGCTCAGCACGCCAGGAAGGGAAAGATTTAAGATTAGAACACATCATCCGCCCCCTCCATTTGAGTCAAGCCATCTTTGAGCGTGAGTTCTTTTTTTTTTTTTTTTTTTAAACACTTCGAAGTGCGTATGTAGCCTGAGCAAAAAGAAACTGGGGAAACCCTACCGAAGAGAACCCAAGGTAGAAAGGAGAACTGCCGACGTGGCTTCCTACCGAAGGGAAATCTTCATTGCCTCAAAAAATACGGCGAAAAAGTAAATTAAAAATGAAATTAAAGGAGCCCGCAGCGTGATGGCCGCATTCTAACAGAGCTCCGTCCTCACAACCCCAAAACTCTTGCAAACATGCGCTAACTGCCACAATTTACCCCTCCTTTACCTGCCCTGGGTCAGCACAGGCAAGCGGTCCCCCTCGGAGCCTGGTTCAACGGCTCGGTGGGCTCTTTGAAGGCTGGAAAACCGCGGAGATCACTTTTGGAGCGCGGCCTGCTGGATGCCTCTCCTCGTCGATGGATCCGGGCCTGACTGATCCTGCGGCCAACGTCTGAGTCCTACGCGGCTTGAGCACCATCGGAGCGGATCCCTTCAAGACTGAGCGGCTGGCTCCTCGGCGTTGCATTGTAGAGCGTGCGGCAGCCCGTTGGTCGGGGGGGCACCTACTCCCAGCACTGAGGCCTCTGACTGTGGCGCTGAAGCCTTGCCTGTGAGGCCTGCGGAGACGGTGTGGAGTCCACGTGGCAACTGCCGGCGTTTACCATATTCTCCTGCTAATGCGAATCACCCCGAGGGGGGTAAGTCTGAGAGTCAACTTTCTCCTCTCCTGCCCTTTGGCTTGCAATTGGAGCCGGTGACAGGGGCTATCTTCTAGCAGTTTGGTGTCCCGCCGAAGCCTCTGCCCCTCTGAGTGGATCTCGGGTGCCCTGTTAAACGGTACTTGCGCTATCTCTGACCCCGGACCTCTCATAGGGGTTTAACATCTTGCAACTGTGGGCGCTTGCTCTCCCATCTCCATATAGCTCTACAGAACAATCTGATCTTCATCTGTGGCAGCTTGTTACCTCGGGAGGGCTGGGGCAGCTTTTTCCTATTGCCTCACTGTCTATCCAGTGCCTTATGCCTTGCTGACATTGACTGTACCCATCTCCTGACACTGTGTGGCAGTGACTGCTTTGCGGGCTTGTGAGATCCTGGACGCCGCCATCTCCTTGGTGTCCTCACCTTTGCTGGCATTGGATATATCTCTCTCCTACCACTGTGTGACTTTGGTGACTTTGTGAGATGGCTGCTAAAGCTAAAAGTTCTGAAACTCGGGAGGGGATGCGCTCCTCCCAGCGCTTGCAGAGCAAGTCCGGAGCCCCAAGCAGCCCACGCGAACAACCTCTCCTATCAGGTTCTGATGAGACTGTCAGTGAAGAGGACTTGGATCCGCAAAAGCAACTCTCCTCGGCTCAACTCAAACAAGAACTCCGTAGGGGCTTTGCGGAATTAGCCAATGAGTTTCGCGCACTACGGGAGGACTTGATGAAAGATGTCGCAGAGCTCCGGACCGACGTCAAGGAGCTGGGAGCCCGAGTAGAGGACGTGGAGACCAAAGTGGTAGATCATGATGGGACTCTGATGGATTTACAATGTGCTTTAGACCGGCAGCATGCGCAAGCAATGGAGCTGACCTATAAAATTGATGACATTGAAAACCGCTCCCGCCACAACAACGTGCGCTTCCGTGGAATTCCAGAGGCGGTAGGGGGCGGAGAAGATTTACCAACTGTGCTTAAATTGTTGATAGCGGAGTTGCTCCCGACGCAGGACTTGGCTGCACACGCTTCTGGCATGGAAATTGAACGAGTTCACCGCACTTTGGGGAAACCCCCCAATAACCAACCTCGTGATGTCATTGCGAGATTTCTGCGCTATTCTGATGCTGAGCTCCTTATCCGTCGAGGCCGGGAGAAAAAGACGGTCCGCTTTCAGGACGCGACAGTGTCCATCTATCAAGACCTCTCGACGTTCACCCTGGCGCGGCGGAGAGAGATGAAACCAGTCTCAGCGGTCCTGAACAGCAAGGGGATTCGCTACTCTTGGTCCTTCCCATTTAGGATGAACTTTCTTTTGGGCAACAAAAAGATCTCTGCAAAGGACTATACTGAAGCTTGGCGAGCCCTTCACCAGGCGGGTCTAGTTGATGACAATGCTCAGCCTCACCCGCCGCCCCCTAAGCCCCAGCACTCCAGGTGGACTTGGGTGGGCAAGTCCACTTGATTTTTTGTGGAATTGAGGAGCTCCTCTTACTTTTTCTTTTTTCGGGGAGTCTCACTCTGTGGGTCCCCCGATTTTTGGATAAGTGGTGGTGGGGATTAGCTTGGGGCGGCGGATGATCTGCAAATGTTTTGTTGATGTTATTGCTTTGATGGAGGGGCACGGTGGGATTGATGATCCAGGGTGGGTGGGGGGAGTAGTGGGGGGTATGTTTCTCTCTGTTTAGGTTGAGTTTTCGCCTTGTGGGGTTATGGGAGGTTCGGGGTTTGTGGTCAATTTACTGTGTCCTGTACTAATTTAGACAGGCAGGTGGTATTGACGGGAAGGGGGGGGGAGATGGGTGGAAGGGGAGGGGAGATGGGTGGAAGGGGGGGGGAGATGGGTGGGAGGGGGGGTTCTTTTTCAGTATGGAATTGGGGGGTGTGCTTGGGCTTGGGAGGAGGGACTATGGCTTTTGTTCCTGGAAGGTGGAATGGGTGGGCCCGACTAACTAATTCCCCGGGTTTGCTGGGGGGGAGCTGCCACTGGGAACTTCTGGGTAGCTGGCGGATGCGAGGGGTTGGATTGTAACTGCTAATGGTGCGCTTTATCTCTTTGAATGTTAAGGGCCTTAATTCCCCGAGGAAGCGGTCCCTGCTGTTCTCAGAATTGCGCACTTTGCAGGGGGACATTGTTTACTTACAGGAGACCCATCTTCAGAATTCCAAGCAGGGTTGGCTAAAGCGGTCCCCATACACTGAGGTGCAGGTGGCCTCAGACGTGCAAGGCCGGAAGAAGCGGGGAGTGGCTTTACTGTTTCATCAGAGTCTCTCCTTGAAGATTGATGAGCTAAAGCGAGATACCCTGGGGAGGTGGCTTTTTTGAATGTTCGCCTAGACGGACACCCGTTGACTTTGGCTAATGTTTACGCGCCAAACACAGGTCAGGGGCCCTTTTTTACCCGATTGAAAGCCCTATTAGCTGACTTTGCAAAAGGCCCCATTGTTTTGGGTGGGGATTGTAACACGCCTCTGGTGCCCCATCTGGACTCTACGGGTCGTGCTGGGGGGGAGTGGGGGGGGTCGGCAAGAGCTCTTCAACGCTTTATGCTTGAGTTAGGCTTACGGGATATATGGAGGGACACCCACGCGGGGGAGAGGGGTTATACTTATTACTCTACGGTCCATCAGGTTCATACTCGCATTGATTATTTTCTATTGGATCAGCGCCTGATGGACGGGAGAGTGCAGGCTGGACTTGGAGCGCTGACTTGGTCAGACCATGCCCCATGCTGGCTTACCCTCCCGGCCGGACTGTATAGCGAGTATCGCAGTCTTTGGCATTTAGATGTGAGGTTCCTGCGGCAACAGGCTGCAGGGCAGGAACATGTCCGCTTCATCACGGAATTCTTTGAGCTTAACAACTCCGGGGATGTTCCCCTTCCCACGGTGTGGGATGCTTACAAGGCTACGGCCCGTGGCCAACTATCTGAGGCGGCCCGCACGCGCCGCCTGTGGATGCGTGACCACGATCATTTGGTGAGGGAATCTGCTCGCCTAGGCTTGGAGCACGCCCGAACCGGTTCGCGGCAGGTCCTACGTCAGTGGCGGACGGTCCGAGCCAGTTTAGATGCGTGTATGCAGAGAGAACTCGATAACAAGCGCCGTAAACTAAGACAAATTTTTTATGAGCACGGGAACAAAACTGGCCGCTTCTTGGCTTTGCGACTGCGTCAACAGCAGTCTACGAGAGTGGTTCGCGAATTGCGCGACTCTGGGGGACAGAAAAGGGTTATTTCCAGGGAGATACGTGCTCTTTTCGCTGACTACTTGGAGCGGCTCTATAAAGCAGAGCTCTTTGATCGGGACCACGTGCAGGATTATCTACAGAGGACCGCTATACCGAGTCTTTATGACCCTGACCGAGATCAGTTAGATTCTAAATTTACGGTTGACGAAGTGGAACACGCAATCCGGCACCTGAAAACTGGCAGTGCGCCGGGTAGTGATGGCTTTCCAGCAGAATATTATAAGAGGTTTCGGACACAACTGGCACCAACCCTGACCTGCTTGTTTAATGAGGTCTTAGGGGCATCTTCCCTCCCCCCATCCCAACGTGAGGCATTGATAGTGATGATACCTAAACCCGGTAAACCATTGGATGATGAGGCGTCATATCGCCCCATTTCCTTGTTAAACGCCGACGTTAAAATATTCGCTTCTGTGCTGGCTGCGCGCCTGAATCGGGTTCTTCCAGGCTTGGTCCTTCCAGACCAGGTTGGATTTGTGCCGGGTCGCCAGGCCACCGATAACATTCGGCGTATGTTGCAGATTATTCATGTGGCCCAACGGGACCCACAGCCAGCACTGCTAGTGGGCATTGACGCAGAAAAAGCTTTTGACCGGGTTGATTGGGGATATTTATGGTGTGTTCTGGAGATAATGGGCTTCGGCCCTAATTATATTCGCTGGGTTCGTAGCCTTTATCAGCAACCTCAGGCATGCGTCCGGATTAATGGGGGACACTCGAGACACTTCTTTCTGGAGAGAGGCACGCGACAGGGTTGCGCCCTTTCGCCTTTGCTCTTTGCCTTAGCGATGGAACCTTTGGCTCAGAGCTTTCGAGACCACCCAGGCTTGCAGGGGGTACGCATTGGTCCTGCGGAATATCGGATTGCGCTCTTTGCGGATGATATCTTGTCCTTGGTGGACCCGTCTGCTTCTCTCCCAGCCGCGATGCAGCTGTTTGAAAATTTTTCCCGAGTGTCCGGCTTCAAAATCAATTATACTAATTCGGAGATCCTGAATGTTGGAGTTCCTAGGGCGGTTTGTGCGGAGCTCCAGGCGGCTTATCCTCTTCGTTGGGTGTCAGGAGCCCTGCGATACTTAGGGGTAAACCTAACCGTGGAGCGGGCGGATCTTTTTAAAGCTAACTATGACCCCCTGCTCCTTCAGGTTCGGCGGGATTTAGAGGTTTGGAATGGCCTGCTCCTTTCCTGGTTTGGGCGTATAGCCGTAGTTAAGATGGTGGTCGTCCCCCGCTTCCTTTATTTTTTTCAGGTTCTACCGCTTTCCATCCCGCGGACTACTCTGGCGGCTTGGCAACAGTTGCTTATGAAGTTTGTGTGGCATTATCGTCGCCCGCGCCTAGCACGGCAGGTTCTTTTTGCCCGCACGAGCTCTGGAGGTATGGGCATGCCCAATTTGCAAAGGTACTATGCGGCAGCGCAATGTCGGGCGGGGGTGGAATGGATGATTGCTGATAGCACTAAGCGATGGGTACAAATGGAAATGAGTTTGGCGGGGGGAGCGGGGTTAGGGGATTGGCTGTGGCTGGGTCCAAAGCTTCAACGCGGTAAGTGCATCAGTAATCCCTATGTTATTCATACCCTCCGCTGCTGGGATCGGCATTTCCGATCCCGTGATGTGGATCTATACCCTTTAGCCCCTATAGTTGACAACGCTTCTTTCCCGCCAGGATTGAGTGATGTAGTCTTCCGGCAATGGGGGCATCTCGGCCTTAGCCGGGTCGGACAATTCTTTGATGACGGTCGGCTACAATCCTTTCGTGCATTACAAGACGAATTCGACCTCCTGCCTAGGCATCTCTATCACTATATGCAAGTGACGCATTGGGTCAGCTCTAGACCTGTTCGATCCCAGGTTGCTCGGGACCTGACGGATTTGGAACGCTATTGCGAGGGGTGCACCACCACAAAGGGTCTCGTGGCGACCTTATATGCCCACTTGCAGGGTTTCCAAGCACCCTCCACAAGACACAGGGTGCTTTGGAACTCTGACTTGAATCTCTCCTATACTGATCAGCAGTGGGAAACAGTGGAAACGCGCCTGTGGAAGAGCTCGGTAGCGACTAATGCCCGTGAAACGAATTATAAGCTGCTGTACCGTTGGTATATGACTCCGACACGGATTTCTCGTATGTATCCCAGGGCTGGGGACCTATGTTGGCGTAACTGTGGGCAACGGGGTACCCTGGGGCATATTTGGTGGGCCTGTTCCCGTATTCGTGCCTTCTGGAGGGGTGTACAATTCCGGCTGCAGCTGCTTCTAGGATTGAGTATCCCTTGGGATCCGGGGATTTTCCTCTTTGGGGCCTCAGTGCCGGGGGCCCGGGCTCTGCAGCTTGCTTTACTCCGTCATGGCCTGAACGCAGCCCGACTATCCCTTGCGGCTGCTTGGAAGCGTGCTTTGGCCCCCTCTTTCCAGGTCTGGCTGGAACGAATGTGGGATATGTACTCCATGGAGCGGGGGGGAGCGGTTAGCAGGATGCGTTTGGCGCGCTTCGAGTTCGTGTGGGCACCCTTTGTCTCTCGCTATGGCGCGTGATTGCTTTGGACAAATGGGGGGAAATACGCCAACCTCCAAGGGAGTTCGCTCCTTGTCTGTGTCTTTTTGTTTGCTACTTTCCCCGGGCACAAGAATTTGCAAGCTATAGTTGGGGGGGCTGGGAGGTGGGGGGGGGGCCCTGGATTAGGGTGAATTTGGGGGGGGGGGAGGGAGGTTGGGAGGAGTGTTGTTCCCTGTTTCCTTATCTCAAAACTATTAAAATGAAGACATATTGTAGGATACTCTTGTGACTTGATGTTGTATTGTTACTGATGCATTCTGTTTGAAGATCTTTGTGGTTCTTGTAACCCTGTATTATTTGGAAGTCTTTCAATAAATAAAAAAAAAAAAAAAATGAAATTAAAATGAAAGTAAACCAAACAAAAACGCACAGGCAGAGAAGCCGGAATAAAACCTCCACCCTCAAAACACAGCCCAGGGCTCAACCCGCGATGCCCCTCGCAGTCGCAAAATGGCTGATACTACCGGCTCATGGGTGCCAAAAACAACGCGGGAAGCCAGGCCTCCCGGTCACCGACGAAAGACTGCAGCCCCCAAAATAAGAGCAAGAGTCAAGGCTCATGAACTTACCCTGACCGGGAATCTTAAACGAGCTCTATCCCGCGGTACTGTTTTAGGCAGAGCAGTAACCGCCGAAGAGCCTCCTGTGATCGGGCCCCCGTGCCGGAGAGAAACACAGAGCCTGTCAGGAACCGTCAAAGGCTGCGTTGTGCTGCCCCAGGCATCACCCCCGTCCAGTCCAGGGGGGAAGATCTGCCATATGAGCCCACAGCCGCCCCACCACCTAAAGGCAGGAAGGTCTCGGCTCCAAAACCAAGTTTGTAGATGCCCGGACTTTTTTTTTTTTTTTTGTAAAGCAGCACTAAAGGGATAACAAAAAAGGAACTTCGAAGGAAAGTAAAAATGAAAAACAAAACAAAGCAAATTAAAGTAACCATTCTATGCTGTCAGCCTGCCAGAGCAGGTCCCGAAGCCACGGCCAGAAGCACCGCGGCAGTCGGGCTGTGTGCCGGGAAGGAGCTCTGCCCCGTATTGTCAAGGGGCAGAGAGCCTGAAGAGAAAGACGGCCAAATGTGAAAGCCAGGGGGCCTGACAGGGTAGGGCGTTGAAACGACCCTCCTGTTAACTGATAATTTCGTATCGGCTTTTTTTTTTTTTTTTTTAAAGATACTGTGGGCAGGAATGAGGAAAATTTGAAGCCAATGAAAGTACTCAAAATAACTGAAAATAACTGAAAGGAACTCCAAACAAATCCCAAAACTTTATAAAACTATCTAGCCTGCTATCTAACAGATTTTCCAGTGATCCCAGCACCGAGGCTCACTAGGTCCTCCTGCTGCATGGAGACTGGACACACTGGAGCTGAGGGGTTTTTCCTGCAGGCTGCATCCAGTGATGGCAGAGTTTTGATTGGTCCAGTCTCCAAGCTGCAGGAGGTGCACTACCCAGAGGTGGAGGACTAAACTTGAGGAACGATAAGGAATGCCCATTTGTTTAACCCATGAGCACTATTTTTGTTCTCAGTTCCTTCTCCCTCTTAAGAAGATGTGAACTGCATTAGTTTCATCAGCTCAAAAATGACTGCATGTATTTCTCAAAAGTTAATTTCACAAACATCAGCAAAACCTCAGGCTCCTGTTGAATAGGGTTTTATACAGACCCCACAGACATTTAGCTTTAACAAATTCATCCTGTCAGGATCAATAGCTACATATACCACCAGCTAAGTGTGCAGGAACATAGAGACCCCCTTGGGTTGGAATGACCCAACTGAGAAATAAAGACTCCACATTACAGGAACACAACCATATCCCAGTTTCAAGCTTAACACCTACTAAATTCCTCAGAAATCAACTTTTTGGTTTCTTGTTTTATTCCAAGGTCTGTTTTTTTTTTCTGTTGGTTTTTAGAAGATTTACACATACAAAAGGTGAAATTTTAAAAAAAAAACTTCTGTTAATTTCTGTTTCTTGACTCCTGCCAGAATAGTCCAGATGAGTAGGTTATATTCCTTTGTCAGCAGATGGAGACTGAAGAAAAAAGCTCAGAGCTGACTTCACTCCTTCTTATAGGGGGGGGGGGCTGCTTCTGCCTTCAGCTACTCACTATCCTATGTGAGAGCAAAGACAACAGAAGACTACTGATATGGTTTTTTGGGTTTCCAATTGATCACCAAAACCAAACCTGATGCAGTCAAAAATTTGACTTCACAGCAACTAAATCAGGAATGAGGTAATATCATACATCAAAGGTATGACCAGGCCAACCACCTTCAGAGTGGACAATACCTTACTCATGGTTAGCTTTCTAATTTGTCAGACTGAGAGCCCTTGATTGCCATGGCTTCCATGGATGGATTCTGGACTGGTCTGGTAGGATCAAAGAAAGGAAATTAACAGATTAGTTTAAATTTCACTTTCCTTATTTTCAATGCTAGACCAGTCCGGACAAATGGGATGTACCCAAACTCTAACCTGATCAATTGAGAGGAAGCTATGATAGCTCTCAGGACTCCTAAATCTAAGGTGTAGTTCCTCCAGACCTGCATACCCATGCTGAGACAGTTGGAGAAAATGTATGATGGAGGCAAAAGCACTGCACTGACATTATCATCTGGAAAGACAGATTCTAACTCTTCAGATGAGGACTCTTGCACTGTAATTAAGTGAGCTTGCCAGCTCTATGAAACATGTCAACTCCTGCTGATGTGGGCCAAGGTGATTATCTCTTAGACTCCTCCTGAAATCGCTGCTTTATTAGGATAAATCAATAGCTTCAAAGATTCATCTGAAATTCAGAATAAACCACACACCTACCAGTATCTTAAAGTGACCACCAACTGACTTAAGAATGGCTGTCTCTGCCCTGGCCTATATCTTGCCAATGGATGGACGAGAGAAAGCCCGATTCCATTAGAAATGAAACACTACCATCAGAAGAGGGACAAAACTAGGCACATGAGGCACAGGCAATATCCACATATCAGAATCTTGGAGACCCTTGACTGTGAAATTCTTCCTAACATATGCCACAAACTGTGGCTGACAAGGAGACTGCCACAAGACCTGAAGAAATGTTACTGTGCAAGCAAGACTGAGTCCTCAGGACTTAACTCAGATTTCAAATAAAAGTCTTGCGTGCTCAAATCCCCAGAGAAGAGTATTCCATCTCGGAGATTAGCGAGGAAGCTTCCATGACTGTGTCCTAGAGCCAGTCTCTGCCCTCAGAGAGTTGCCAGTTTGTTTTCAGCACAGTCTCTTTTGGAGGAAGACGACGCAAGACATATATATTCCTAAAGGGAAAAACAGTGTCTCCCCAAAAATTGAACTCACAAAGATTTCAAACTTTAACACAAGCCCACTATGTGATCCTCTTTCACACTATCAAAGGTCATATTACCTAACACTAAGTAATCTTTGCTATATGCCTGATTCTCTCAGTCAAGTCTGTAAAAGAGAAGGGAAGGGAACTTCCACAAAGGAATCCAACTGGGGAAAATGTGTAGTACCACTTCTGACTCATCAGATACTGGACCAGGGAGTGTTGAGGCTTCAAGCAGGAACATATAAGTAGGAGACCAGATATCAGTCTAGTTCTACCAGGATTATCCAGCCTCTAGACTTCTGTTTTTCTCTTTCAGCTGTAGATCTTGCTCGTCCGAGTATTGCTAAGCCAATCTGAGATCCACCCACAGAGATGCCCCTCTGACCCGGGGTAGAATCACAAATGCATCTTCCAGCTCTTACACGTCAAGGTCCCAAAAAGGACTGGCTCAGAAATTCAGCTATACGATGATGTCCATCATGTGTGTTGTTACCAGGTCCTGCAGTGGAACTACATCTCAGATCAAATCTGAAATTTATCAGGGCACTCAGGCTACTGTTTCTCTCAGTTTAACCCATCACTTAATAGTTTGGTCTTGCCTGCTGCCACCTGGATGGGTGAAGAAAGCCCCCAGGTAAGTGAAAGCCCCCAGGTAAGTGATACATCAAATACCTTTATGGAAATGGGTAACAGGGGTAACATATGGAAAGCAGTGTGTATAAATGCCCGTAGCATGGGAAATAAGATCTCTGAAGTTGAAGCTTTGGTGGGAGTGGCTGACTTAGATTTAGTGGCAGTTACAGAAACATGGTTCACAGAAAACCATGACTGGGATGTAACTATACCTGGCTATACTTTATTCGGAAAGGACAGGGTAGGAAGAAGGGGAGGAGGAGTAGCACTATATGTAAAAACTACTATTAAAGCTTTGGAATTACAGAGCTTAAAAGGGAGAGAGGAGGCATTGTGGGTTAGACTAGAAAGAGGGAAAGAGAAATCTATTTGCATTGGTGTGATATACAGACCTCCCTCACAAGAGGAAGAGGTGGACAGAGAGTTAATTGAAGACATACGCAGCATTGCTAGGAAAGGGGAAGTGCTACTGATAGGAGATTTTAATTTGCCAGATGTTGATTGGCACATTCCTGCTGCAGTATCATCTAGGAGTAAGGAGATCCTGGATTCTCTACAGGGAGAACTATTCAGGCAATTGGTAACAGACCCCACACGTGAAGGGGCCATACTGGACTTGGTGCTTACCAATGGTGAAAGTGTTTCTGATGTTGTAGTGGGAGATCATTTTGCATCCAGTGATCACCAGATGGTGTGGTTCAGTATTAGGACTAGGGCTGTTAGAATCCATTCCAAGGTGAAGATCTTAGACTTTAGGAAGACTAACTTTGCGATGATGGGCCAATGCCTCAGGGAGTCGTTAGTGGGATGGGAACAGCTGGGGGATGTAGAAAAACAGTGGGCAAAACTGAAAGGGGGTATTTTAAAGGCAACCAACCTTTTTGTTAAAATGGTAAACAAAGGCAAAAGGAACAGGAGACCGCTATGGTTTTCGAAGGAAGTAGCTGAAAAAGTGAAGAAAAAGAGGGAGGCCTTCATGAAATACAAGAGATCACAGAGAGAGGAAGACAGGCATCTGTATTTGGAAAAACTTAGAGAAGCTAGCAAAGTAGTCAAGAAGGCAAAGATTCAAAAGGAGGAGGAAATAGCCAATGCAATAAAATGGGGGGATAAGACATTTTTCAGATATATTAGTGAGAAGAGGAAGGGCAAAAGTGGTATTGTCAGACTCCAGGGTACAGGGGGGGAATATGTAGAAGCTGATAAGGATAAAGCGGAATTACTTAACAAATATTTTTGTTCTGTGTTCACAGATGAAAAACCAGGAGCAGGACCTCAGAAAACACCCACAAATAAGAACAGAAGCGAGGGACATCTTGAACAATTTTCAGAAGACTGTGTTCGTGAGAAACTAGCTCAACTCAAAGTAGACAAAGCGATGGGACTGGATGGGATACACCCTAGAATACTGAGGGAACTTGGGGACATTCTAGCAACTCCACTGACTGACCCTTTCAATGCCTCGTTGGAGTCGGGAGTGGTGCCAAAGGACTGGAGAGAGGCTCATGTGGTGCCTTTACACAAAAGCGGAAGTAAGGATGTGGTTGAAAACTACAGGCCGGTTAGTTTAACTTCAGTGGTGAGTAAATTAATGGAAACGCTGTTGAAAGAGAAAATAGTGAGGTTTCTGGAGTCCAGCGGATTACAGGATCCGAGGCAGCATGGATTCACCAGAGGCAGGTCTTGTCAGACAAATCTGATTGATTTCTTTGACTGGGTGACCAGGGAGGTGGACCGAGGGAGAGCTCTAGATGTGGTGTATTTAGATTTCAGTAAAGCCTTTGACACTGTTCCTCACAGGCGACTTATAAACAAACTGAGCACCCTAGGGATGGACCCTAAAGTTACTGCTTGGGTTAGAAATTGGTTGGGTGGGAGGCGACAAAGAGTACAAGTAAATGGAGCTCACTCTGAGGAGAAGGATGTTACCAGTGGTGTGCCCCAGGGATCTGTCCTTGGTCCGATTCTTTTTAACATCTTTGTTAGTGATATAGCGGAAGGGCTGTCGGGTAAGGTTTGCCTCTTTGCAGATGATACCAAAATCT
This sequence comes from Ichthyophis bannanicus, assembly GCA_033557465.1. Lineage (NCBI taxonomy): Eukaryota > Metazoa > Chordata > Amphibia > Gymnophiona > Ichthyophiidae > Ichthyophis > Ichthyophis bannanicus. Next base: position 545,041,170 of record CM066033.1, read on the forward strand.
GCAATAAAGTAGACACCCAGGAAGGTGTAGATAACATGAGGAGGGATCTAGCTAAGCTTGAAGAATGGTCTAGAATTTGGCAGCTGGGATTTAATGTTAAAAAATGTAAGGTCATGCATTTGGGCTGCAGCAATCCAAGGGAGCAATACAGCATAGGAGGTGAAGTACTTTTGTCCACTAAAGAAGAGCGGGACCTAGGCGTAGTTGTGTCCGATGATCTTAAAGTAGCTAAACAGGTAGAAAAGGCGACGGCAAAAGCTAGAAGGATGCTTGGGTGCATACGGAGAGGAATGGCTAGCAGAAAAAAGGAGGTGATAATGCCTCTGTATAAGTCTTTGGTGCGACCTCATTTGGAGTATGGTGTGCAATTCTGGAGACCGCACCTTCAAAAGGATGTGAACAGGATGGAGTCGGTACAGAGGGGTGCTACTAAGATGATTAGTGGTCTTCATTATAAAGCATATGAGGACAGACTTAAGGATCTTAATATGTACACCTTAGAGGAAAGGCGGGATAGAGGTGATATGATTGAGATGTTTAAATACCTCCGTGGCATAAATGTTCAGGGAGAGAGCCTCTTTCAATTGAAAGCAAGTTCTGCGACGAGGGGACATGGGATGAGGCTGAAGGGAGATAGATTCAGGAGTGATATGCGGAAATATTTCTTTACGGAAAGAGTAGTGGATCCGTGGAATAGTCTCCCAGTGGAGGTGGTAGAGATGAGGACAGTAACTGAATTCAAAAAAGCATGGGACCAACACAGAGGATCTCTAAAGGTAAAAAGTGGACTGTTGTAGTTGTTGTTATGGAAGGACAGACTAGATGGGCCTTGTGGTCTTTTTCTGTCATCATGTTTCTATGTTTCTATGTTTTCTCCCAAGCTAGAGGATTGCTAGAGTGCTAGATAGCTGGCCCGGATTCTCAACCTCAAGTTGGACCTATTGATTCTCCATCAGGACCAGTCACTACTTCAGCTGTCCCAGACTACAACTTTCCTCCAAGCTGATTAGGCTCATCTCTATAGTGCAAAATAACCATAAAGGGAACTTCCTCACTTGTTCAGGCTCTTTCCAGCCTATCTTGAGAAAAAAACGTGGTCTTATGACACTAGCTAATGGAGGACACCCTGAAAGGAATCTGAACTGGGACACATGTGGATCTGAGCCTAAGGTACCCATACAGGTCCACTGTCCCGAAACCTATAAACTGTGGAAATACTATTCTCAGGGTAGATGTAGAAACAGAAGATCTGTACAATGAGAGTGAGGTTGAGCCCCTGACTTCCAAGGCTACAGTGGTTTACACCTGAAGAACCCTCCTGTGCTGACCTGGCTCTAAAGTGGTTACTCATCTGTAACAGGTGTTCTCCGGGGACAGCAGGAATAAGTCCTCACATATGGGCGATGTTGGCATTGACAGAGCCCATGCGGATTCACCCCAAAGCTTTCAAAGCTTTTGGTAGTTAGACTGTGCATGTGCAGTCACCTTCCCATCCAAGGATACCATCTTACCTCAGCATGATGACATAGCTCAATCAAGCATAAAAAAAAAAAGAAAACAACTCCATGGGGAGGAGGAAGGGTTGTGAGAACTGATTCCTGCTGTCCCTGGAGAACACCTGTTACAGGTGAGTAACTACGCTTTTTCCAGGAACAAGCAAGAAGTCAGTCCTCACATATGGAACGCCACAGATACAGGCTACCAAAAAAACCTGTAGGAGACATGGGCGACCCAAAAGGCAAACCGTGAATGGCAGCAAGGAGCGCTGAATGGTTTGAAGTCCAGTGATGCAGCCCCAACATTGATGCTGGAAACACCTCTTTGGTAGCCTGGACACAAAGGGCCGGAGGGAAGGAGTTGCACTATTCCCCAAAGAGGTGACAAAGTACTGCTTGGCCAAAGGCGCCATCGCACCATGAGCTCTCCTCCAAGCAGTAATGTGCTGCGAATATATGGACCGAAGACCAAGTGGCGGTCCAGCAGATGTCCTGCAGGGGGACCGAGCGCAGGTGATCAACTAAGGCCTCCATGGGCGTACATTATGCACAGTAACATGACACTCCAAAAGGTCCAGTCTGCTCATAAGCAAAAGAGATGCAGTCTACCACCCAAATTGGCAGGGTATGCTTCAAGACCGCAACCCCGAGTATGTTCATGCCATAGGAGACAAACAGTTGTGACAAGTGGTGATGGGTCTGTGTCCTCTGGAAGTAGAAGGACAGTGCCCTCTTGCAAACCAGGGTACATAGAGAGGTCTCCGATCGGGATGTGTGAGGCCTGGGGAAGAAAGTGGGAAGGACCACCTCCTGGTTCAGCAACTTAGGAAAGAATTTCAGTCGAATCCAAAGAACGATCCTGTTTTTATGGAACCTGGTATAGGGAGCATGGGCCACCAAACACTTGTTGCTCACTAACTCTCCTGGCTGAAATGAGCGCTACCAGGAACACTACTTCCCCATGACAAGAACTTGAGATGGCAGAAAGCCAGAGGCTCAAAAGGGGAAGCCATCAGCTTCATGGGGACAATGTTCAAGTTCCACATCACTGGTGGTGGGCGGACGAGGGGGAACTGCATGAGAAGAAGCCTCCTTTATCTTTATCTTTTATCTTTATTTGTACACTTGATATACCGCCGTCAGGACATTAGAGCGGTTTACAATAAACATGTCAACACTGTAGAAAGGAAGAAAAGAAAGCCATTACATTATAGGAAAGAAGTAGAGAGAGCAGTAAAAGTCAACAGAGATAGGCAATAGAGGAAGAAAATACCTAGGTAGGGTTATCACAAGAAAGGTCAAATGCCTGTTGGAATAGGAGGGTTTTTAGCAAACTCTTGAATTTTGGATAGGAGGGTTCCAGACGGAGGAAGGATGGTAGGGTGTTCCAGAGTGAGGGGCTGAGAAAGAAAAAAGGCAGCGCGGCAAGCCTGTTCTAGATGGGCCTGGGAAAGCTGATTTGCATGTAATGACCCAAGCTGTCGATAAGGCATATGCAGAAAAATGAGAATGGTCAGGTAAAACAGGTTCGATGTATGGAGTGCCCTACGTGTCAGAATTAGAAGCTTGTACTGGAACCTATCATGGAGGGATAACCAGTGGAGATGGTGAAGGAGAGGAGTGACATGATCAGACCACCTAGCATGTATAATATGACGTGCTGCCATGTTTTGTAATAGTTGCAAGCGCTGAAGCTGATAGGATGGTAAATTAGATAGGGCCACATTGCAATAGCCTAATCTGCTCATAACCAAAGCCAGTAACAGGGTGATAAGTGAAGGACGACGACGCAGGGAACAGACCGCTCTGAATTTGTCATAATGCCTAGAAGGAATGGCGAGTGAGAGCAGACACATGATCGTGAAAAGAAAGGGAGGAATCTAGTGTAATATCCAGGTAGCAGAAAGAAGAAATGAGGGGGATAGTAGAAGAGTAAAATTGAGGAGCAATGACGGGACAAGGAGTACTCAGAGATACCCTCATGGCAGTAGATTTTGAAGGGTTCAAATGAAGATAAATGGAGGAGAGCTAGGAAGCAATGTGGGTGAGACAGTTATTAAGCGGTGAGATATTCACATTTACAGGAGATGTGTGGGGAGATGTGTGGAAGAGAAGAACAATGTCATCTGCGTAAAGATAAGTGGAGAATGGGTACTGTTGAATTAGAAGGGGTAAAGGAGCAAGAAAAATGTTGAAGAGCATAGGGGAAAGGAAGGAACCTTGGGGAACCCCACGTGCTAGAGGAAATGAAGAGGAGGACTGATTATTAGAATGAACAGAGAAAGCATAGTTACTCACCTGTAACAGGTGATCTCCAGGAACAGCAGGAATTTAGTCCTCACATATGAGTATCGTCGGTACCGACGAAGCCTACGCGGGAACGCTCCCAAACGTCTAATTAGAAAGCTTTTAGGAGCATCTCACAGCGCCTGCGTGCTGCCTTACTGCCTTTCCCAACTGCCTCTCTCCAGTTGAGTTTTAAAGTTGAGACAAAGAGAGAGAGAGGGAAAAGGAAAGAGATAAAGCGATACAACTCCTAGGGCAGGTGGGTGGGTTGTGAGGACTAAATTCCTGCTGTTCCCGGAGATCACCTGTTACAGGTGAGTAAAGCACAGTTACTTACCTGTAAAGCGTAGTTACTCACCTGTAACAGGTGTTCTCCAGGAGCAGCAGGAATCAGTCCTCACTTATGGGTGACGTCGGCGCCGACGGAGCCCTCGCGGAGCAATTTTCCCCAGCTTTCAAAGAAAGCCTTTGGGAATTGCAGCGCGCATGCGCGGTCGTCTTCCCGCCCGAGGGTGCCATCTTAGCCAGTCAGATGACATAGCTAAAAAAGACAGCATAAAAATTTGCAAAAAGAACATAAGCAGACGATTGCAACTCCAAGGGGAGGAGGGAGGGTAGTGAGGACTGATTCCTGCTGCTCCTGGAGAACACCTGTTACAGGTGAGTAACTACGCTTTCTCCAGGACCAAGCAGGAAGTCAGTCCTCACTTATGGGACTCCCAAGCTCAAGGCTACCGGAGACCCTAAGCACAAAAATGAGCTCCCTCTAGCTCAGCAGCACAGAAGGATAGAATCTTCGCTGAATTATCACCCACCGGTAGCCCACATCCGGGATGGAGGGTAGGAGTTGCTCAGACCTCAAAGAGATTACGGAGGACTGCCTGTCCGAAAGCACTGTCCCTACGGGACTCCCTCTCGAGACAGTAATGGACCGCAAAAGTCTGGCTCGAAGACCAAGTAGCGGCCCGGCAGATGTCTGCCAGCGGAACAGAGCGGAGGTAAGCCACTGACGTGGCCTTTGCCCGAACGCAATGAGCCGTGACTCGACTTTCTAAGGAGAGTCCGGCTGCCCCATAAGCCCAAGAGATACAGTCCGCAACCCAGATGGACAGAGTACGCTTGGAGACCGGGAGCCCCAATTTATTGGGGTCAAAAGACACAAAAAGCTGAGCAGCTTTACGGTGCTCCCGCGTACGGTCAAGGTAGAAGTTCAATGCCCTTCTACAGTCCAGGGTATGGAGGACCGTTTCAGCTCGGCTGGAGTGTGGTCTGGGAAAGAAGGTTGGAAGTACCACCTCCTGATTGAAGTGAAAAGGGGAGACCACTTTAGGCAGAAATTTTGGGTGAGTCCGTAGGACTACCCTATTCTTGTAGAACCTAGTGTAAGGGGGATCAGACACGAGGGCCTGCAATTCACTTACGCGCCTAGCGGAAGTGAGGGCTATCAAGAACAGTGTTTTCCAAGACAGAAAACGTAGAGAACAGGTAGCCATAGGTTCAAAAGGCGGACAGGTGATCCGCTGCAAAACCACATTCAGGTCCCAGTCAGGCGCTGGCGGGCGCAGAGGTGGTTTAAGTAGAAGGAGACCTCGGAGAAACCTCGCTACGAGAGGGTCATTGGAGAGAGGTCTGCCGTCCACTGGCACATGATGTGCTGAAAGAGCACTGAGGTGAACTTTGACGGAGTTGGACTTAAGTCCCAGATTAGAGAGGTGCAGCAAGTACTGCAAGATCACCGACACCGGGCAGGAGAAGGGATCCTGAGACTGTTGGGTACACCAGACTGCAAAGCGACGCCATTTAAGGGCGTAGCATTTGCGGGTAGAAGGCCGTCGCGAAGCTAAGACGACCTCCTCCACCTCCGCCGGCAGGAGAAGGGGAGCAAGGACTACCCTCTCAGCAGCCAGGCCATAAGGTTGAGAGACCTGAGGTTGGGGTGCAGAAGGGACCCCTGATCCTGAGTGAGGAGATCCGGTTGTATCCCCAGAGGGATTGGGCCCTCCACCGCCAGTTGCAGCAGGAGTGGAAACCACGGCTGCCTGGGCCAGCGAGGGGCCACCAGGATCATGAAGGCTTTGTCTCGGAGAACCTTGAAAAGAGTCCGAGAGACCAGCGGGATGGGAGGGAAAGCGTACAAAAGGCTCCCCGACCACGAGATCAGAAAGGCGTCCGCCGCAACCCGAAGGGGGTGTGGCTGACGAGAGCAGAAGCGAGGAAGCTGCCGGTTGTGAGGACTGGCAAAGAGATCCACCGTGGGGAGACCCCACTTGAGGAAGAGCTTCTGAACTACCAAGGGATCCAGACGCCACTCGTGCGGCTGGAGGACCCTGCTGAGTTTGTCTGCAAGGCAATTTTCTTGGCCCGGGAGATAAACTGCCTTGAGGAGAATGCCGTGACTGACGGCCCAAGAGCAGAGCTTCTGTGCCTCCCGGCAGAGGAGGAAGGAGCCCGTGCCCCCCTGCTTGTTCACGTAGAACATGGCAACTTGATTGTCCGTCTGGACAAGGACGGACTGTTGGGAAGTCAGGTGGGAGAAGGCCTTGAGAGCGAGGCGGATCGCCCTGAGCTCCAGGAAGTTGATCTGCTGAGCAGACTCCCACGTGGTCCAGAGGCCCTGAGTACGTGCCTCTTGGCAATGTGCTCCCCAGCCCAGGAGGGATGCATCGGTTGTCAGCACCCGGGTCGGCTGAGGTGACTGGAAAGGCATTCCGAATATCAGGTTCGGCTGCCGGAGCCACCACCGGAGAGACGAGAGCAGCGGCTCGGAGACGCGCACTAGGTCTGCCAGGCCGCCTGTGGCTTGTCGCCACTGCTGGCGGAGACACCATTGAGCAGACCGCATGTTCAGGCGGGCATTGGGGGTCACATGGACGGTGGAAGCCATATGGCCGAGCAGTCTCAGGAAGCGCCTGGCGGAGACCAGGGGCTGGCTGCGAAAGCGGTCGGCTAGGTCCATGAGCCGTTGAGCCCTGTCGAGCGGTAGGTACGCTCGTGCCCGAGGAGTGTGCAGCCTTGCGCCGATGAACTCGAGATCCTGTGAGGGGAGCAAAGTGGACTTTGCGAAGTTTATGACAAAGCCCAAGTGCTGCAGCAGAGTCACCGTGCGGCACGTGGCGTTGGTGACCTCCTGAGCGGACGCTGCTCTGATGAGCCAGTCGTCGAGGTACGGAAAGACATAGAGGCCGTGAAGCCGGAGATGGGCCGCCACGACCGCGAGACATTTTGTGAAGACTCGCGGTGCGGAGGATAGGCCAAAGGGCAGTACTCTGTACTGGTAATGATTTCCTGCCACCACAAACCTTAGGTATTGGCGGTGGCTTGGGTGGATGAGGATGTGCGTGTAGGCATCCTTTAGATCCAAGGAGCATAGCCAATCTCCCTGCTGGAGGTAGGGCAGAAGGATTCCAAGGGTAAGCATTTTGAACTTCTCCCGCACAAGGAACTTGTTGAGGTTGCGCAAGTCCAGGATGGGTCTGAGGCCCCCTGTTCTCTTTGGTATCAGAAAATACCTTGAATAAAAGCCTTGACCTCTCAGGTGGTGGGGCACCGGTTCCACCGCCTGTTCCTGCAGAAGACCTGCTAACTCCTGAAGGAGCAACTCCCTGTGCAGAGGGGGGCGCGAAGGTTCTCCCGGAAAATAGGAGGGAGGGACCTGATGGAAGTGGAGAAGGTAGCCCTCTCGCACGACCTGAAGCACCCAGGCATCTGCGGTGATGCTGGACCACCTGTGGGCGAAGTGAACCAGCCGGCCTCCGGTGCTGGGAGGGACCAGCGGGGGGGGAGAGGCTATGCTGAGCGAGTCAAAAACCCCCTCCCTGCTGAGCAGGGGCTGGTGGTGCAGGCTTGGGGGCTTGCTGCCTACGGGACCCGTTACCCCGTCCCTTGGCCTGCTGGCCCTGTTGGGGAGCTGCAGGGGCCTGATAATGGGGGTACTGTTTGTAGGCAGCCGCCTTCCTCGGGTAAAAGGACTTTTTTCCCGAGCCCTTCTTTTTCTGGGAAGGGGCGGAGGTCTTCCTAGAAAGCCTGGTCCTGGTGAGAGTCTCAGTCTCAATTTGTGCAGCCTTTTCCGCCATGGGCTTGCCAAAGAGGTTTTCGCCTCGGCAGGGGACATCGACCAACTTGTCCTGTACCCAGGGCTCAAGGTCCGACGACTGAAGCCAAGCCTGTCGGCGGGCACCGATGCCGGCTGCGGCCACTCTAGCCGAGGCCTCAAAGCCATCATAGGCTGCTCGGGACATGAACTTTGAGCATTCCCGAATGCCCGTGGACAAGGCTAGGAATCTCCGCAAGGGCTCCTCGGAGAGACCAGCGGAGAATCCGGCTAGCTCTTTAGCCAGATCCCGGAGATACATGCCCATGTAGAGCTGGTAAGTCTGGACACGACATGCGAGCATAGAGCCCTGGAAGCACTTCTTGCCAAGGCCATCCAGGTTACGGGCCTCCCTTCCAGGAGGCACCGAGGAGTGCATCTTCTGGCTCTTAAGACGATGCATGGCCGATTCCACTACCATGGAATGGTGTGGCAGCTGTGCTTTCTGAAAGCCAGGGCTCTTGCGGACCCGATAGATAGAATCGACCCGCTTGCTCAGGACCGGCGAGGAGGCCGGACTCTCCCACATGCGGAAGAGTAGTCGTTCCAGCATAGGAGGAACCGGCACAGTAAAGTGCTCCCTCGCGGGAGAGTCATACTGGAGGGCGTCGAGCTCTTCGGCTCGAGGCTCCTCCTCGGGATCCGCAGGGAAGGCCAAAGCCTTGGCCATATCCCTAACGAAGTCCGAGAACCGGGCATCCTCCGGGGGGGACTGCTTCCGAGGCTCGGACCCCGGTGAGTCCGATGGGACACACCGAGTCCGGAAAGAATCAGGTGACTCTTCCTCCTCAGACTCCCAGACCGACTCCGACGAGGACTCGGTGGGGTCGGCCCGGGCAGGGTGCGGCGCCAGCCGCCCCGACGTCGAGGGAGTCGGCGTCGGCGACCTCGGTCCCGAACGGGAGGCCGAGGGTGACCTCGACCGAGGATCGACTCGAGTTCTCATTGACTCGAGGATCGGCTCGGTCTCCGGGGTCGACTTGGACGTCGACGTCCCGGCGGTCGGGGCAGCGGCGCCAGCGAGGCCAGCGAGCAGTGCCCGCTGCTGGTCCATGAAGGCAGACAGTCTGCTCTCCAAGGCCGTCAACCTGAGTCCGAGCTCAGGTGACCCAGCAGCCCCCGACTCGGGCCCCGACGGCGTCGGGCCCGACGTCGGCTGTCGCGGAGGCGAGTCCAGAAGGACTACAGGACTTACCCGGGCAGGCATCTCCGACTCCAGGCGAGGTCGCTTCGGGAGATGTTCCTTCTCCAAGGACCCGGGGCGGCTGTCGGGGCTATGCGACCTGGCCCTCGCGGAGCCAGGAGCGTCCACCGACGCCGCCCTCGCGGGTTTTTCCTTCCGACGATGGTCCCCGGAGGGAGAACCCCGGTCGGAGGAGCTCCGGCGACGGTCCGAGCTGGAGCCCTTTGACACGGAGGCCTCCGACGAGGTCCGGGTATGGCTGGGGTCAGCGAAGATTCTCTCGCGCTGATGCCGCCGACTTCTCAACGCCTTCGAGGACAGTTTGCTGCAGGGCCCACAGATCAGTTCCTCATGATCCGGGCCCAAGCAGCGGAGGCAAAAGTCGTGTGTGTCGGTTAGTGACATATTTCGGTCACACCGACCACACCGCTTAAAGCCACTGGCAGCCATCGGGGGAAAAAGGGCCCCTGCGAGGTCAAAGGACCGGGCTGCCAGGGAAAACGAAAATGAAAGCTGACTAAGTCAGAAAAACCGAAAAAACGCTAGAGGACTCGAGACCGGCGTCGCGAGTCCGGGCGGGAAAACGATCGGCGTCGAACCGAAAGAAAAAAGTATAAAATAAAGAGGAAAATCAACTTTTTCGCGGGGACAAGACGGGGACGTCTGCAGGGCTCCGCGGAAAAAAGAAGACTGGCTAAGATGGCACCCTCGGGCGGGAAGACGACCGCGCATGCGCGCTGCAATTCCCAAAGGCTTTCTTTGAAAGCTGGGGAAAATTGCTCCGCGAGGGCTCCGTCGGCGCCGACGTCACCCATAAGTGAGGACTGACTTCCTGCTTGGTCCTGGAGAACAGGTGATCTCTGGGAACAGCAGGAATAAGTCTTCACATATGGGTACGTTGGTACCGACGGAGCCTGCGCGGGAACGCTCCCCAGCGTCCAATCAGAAAGCTTTTGGGAGCATCCCTCAGCACCTGCGTGCTGCCTTCCCGCCTTTCCAACTGTCTCTCCTCGGTTGAGTTTTATAGCTGAGACAAAGAGAGAGAAAGAGGAAAGGAAGATAGATAGAGAGATACAACTCCTAGGGGAGGTGGGTGGGTTGTGAAGACTTATTCCTGCTGTTCCCAGAGATCACCTGTTACAGGTAAGTAACTGTGCTATCTCCAGGAACAAGCAGGAATGAGTTTTCACATATGGGGACTCCCAAGCTAAGATGCCTGGAGTCCTAGCATGGTGAGGATTGGAACATGCTACACCTCATATGGCCAGGCATCCTGAGGATGGAGGGTAGGAGTTGAAAAGAGAGGAGCTGTAGGAAAAACAGCTAACCTAAGGACTACAGGTAAGGAGTCCTTGTATGTATGATAATTACCATGAAAAATATTGATATGAACAAACACAATATGGTCCTCACCTACTGGATTGCAGGAAGTAGAGAGGCTGATGGAGTCTACTGGAGATCCAGTAGAGGAATCTTCAAGGTGACTTCACTGAAGTGAAGGCGAAGGTCCAAATCTGGAATTGACGGGTGACCCAGGTGTCAACTGGGGTAGTACAAAAACGTCAGGTCTTTAGTGGAAGCTTTATGGAAAAAGCTGGGAACTCTTTTGGATACAGAGTTAGTAACATTTAGGAACAAAAGAGGAAGACTGACTGATTTGGACAACTAGCCCAGTCCTGGAGGGAAGAAGGGGTATGGAAAAAAGCCCATATTCCCAAGGAGGACAAATGTCTGAAAGGCTGAAACTTCAGATCTACTGAAGATCCACCCTGTCTTTCTTATCTGTTGAGAGATAGGAAAGATAGTGAAGCATGGAGCTTCAGGGTTACCCAGACGTAGGGTTAAAGTAGAAGCTGTCAGTACCACAGTAGTGGTTGTGTGCATAATGCCCCAGACATACTGAGGGACAGTATGAAGATATGCAATCCCACTGTCTGGAACCTATAGGAAGGTAAAACCTTTTATAAGCATAGACAGTTAGAGAGATAAGTATGTAGATACATATCTACCTATAAGGAAGCATCTCGACAGATACACATATATACGGGGCGTATATGTATATATATATATACACACGGGGTATATGTATATATATATATATATATACACACGGGGTATATGTATATATATATATATATACACACGGGGTATATGTATATATATATATACACACGGGGTATATGTATATATATATATATATATATATACACGGGGTATATGTATATATATATATATATATATACACGGGGTATATGTATATATATATATATATATACACGGGGTATATGTATATGTATATATATATATATACACGGGGTATATGTATATGTATATATATATATATATATATATATATATACGGGGTATATATATATATATATATATATATATATATACGGGGTATATGTGTATATATATATATATACGGGGTATATGTGTATATATATATATACGGGGTATATGTATATATATATATATATATATATATATATATATATATATATATATATATATACGGGGTATATGTATATATATATATATACGGGGTATAGGTATATATACGGGGTATAGGTATATATATATATATATATATATATATATATATATATATATACGGGGTATATGTATATATATATATATATATCTAGATGTCTATAGTGAGATCTAGAGGGGCATAAGATATGCACACGCAGCTTACAGACATATGTATCTATAGAGAAGTATATAGAAATATATACATACATGTATATAGATGTCTAAGATAAATGTCTGCAACTAAGCAGATAGAGATATGCCTATAAGAACATTCACATGGGAGATGTGAAGGATAAAGATTCATCTAATAACAAGAAGGTGGAACCTACTTGAGAAGATATATAGAGAATCTATTCCCCCTGGCTAAGATGGTGCAGGAATGCCATCCAGTGGAATAACCAGGATGGTTGCATGAAAAACAGAGGATAATATCAGTCTGTAAACAGCAAGTCCGGAGTCCTATAGAACTCTCGAATAGTAAATGGACAGAAAACGCATAGGATGAGATACCAGGTTGACCCACTTGAGGAACAAGGGGGGGGGGGTATCATGCGTTGTTAAATTAAATATGTGCTGTCCATGAAGGATTAGGATACCATGAGGACAAGCTGCAAGGAAAAAGAGCAAATTTCCTGTAGAAACTGGGTAAGTCTTTAGACTGTCACATAGAGAAGGCTTATGTCCTTTATTAAAAGGAAACAGAAGGGTGTAAAGAACCCCTACATTCTTGAGGAATGACTGAGGAAGCCTTTTTCAACTATATAGGATAGTAATTAGAGAAAAAATTCCCTATGCTCTCTAGCAAGGGCTCATAGTGGAAAGCTTCTCAGTAGGATTGCAGAGAGCACTATGTAGGAGAATTGGGAAATAAAAGTGGCTGTTGGAGAAAACCAGCTGCCACCTTAGTTATGCTGCCAATCCCAGAGATTTGGAGATGACAGAAAAGAAGTGATAGGGATTTTCCAAGATAGATGAGCACTATCTTGGAAGCACTACTAAGACCAGAAAAAGTAGTGGAAGACAAGACTGGAACTCGTAGAAAGTACCAGTAGTCCAATGACTGGAACTCTTGCATGGGCAGCTGCTGAATAGTACAGCCGAGAGAATCCTTCTGTTTGTAACAGAGAGAACAGACAGAACAAGAGGAGAAAATCTTGATCATGTCTGATGAGCTGCCCAATGAAAGCAGGGAGGTAACTCCAGAGAAAAACTCTACACTGGAAAGGAAAGGAAGACTAGAAAGGCTAAGAAAGTCTTCCAGTCGTATAGTACCCCTCGTACAGGGGAAGCCCTGGAAACGAGGGTAAATAAAAATAGGAGCTGAAGGGAGACTTGCTATATGGTAAGTCTGTAGAAGGAAAAATTTCATGGTGGTACAGGGAAACTATCATGAGATAGTTGGCAACCTCTCTGCATGGTAGGAAGAGGAGGAAACCCTGTGACCCACAGACATGAATCTCCTGACAGCTCAGCCTACCTGAGAGCAAGTGGATGTCCTGGAAACAGGAATCCAAGCGTAGAGTTTGAAATGAAAAAACAGTGAAAAAACTTCTGCTGAGAAGAAGTGAACTGTATGTTATAAGAGATCCATTAGAACCCCATTGACGATTAATTTTCCTGGCTTGAGTTTGGATTCTTCAGACCAGGGTGAGGTTTCCCTTGTTTGGGAACATCTGTATGATGGGCAGGAGAAGAATAAAACCTTCTTCTTTTAGGGAAAGAAGGTTTGGTAGGACATTTCTTACCTACTGGGGAAGGAGAAGGCTTCGGATAGCCCTCAGAAACAGGGATGTCAGTGGAGCAATGAGCAACCCGACGTAAAGACTACCTACTGAAGAGATTTTCTCCAGTACAAGGAGTATTACCCAGTCTTTGTTGTGCCCATCTGTTCAAGTCTGAAGCTTGGAGACAGGCTTTACGTCGTGCCCCTATAGCTATAGCAGAGGTTCTGCTAACAGACTCAAAAGAGTCAAGGGAAGCACGAGAAAGAAACCAAGATATATTTTGGCTATGACTAAGAATTAAGGAATAGTCTGCAGCCTTGGGCTCTGATAGAAAAGGAGTCAAAAGAGATAATTTCCTTGTGACCTCCTGAAGGGACAGACTCATACCGCCCCATTGCCAGCATACCTTTTTTAGCCAAAATCATTGAAAAGGTAGCCCAGATACAACTCCAAGATCATATTGATACCAACTTCCCTTTGGATGAGTACCAGTATGGTTTCCGCTCTTATCACGGAGTAGAAACCTTACTCATATCCCTTCTTGATTCACTTATCCGAGGTATTGATAACACAAAGCAGACCTTCTTACTCATATTCCTCGACATTTCCTCAGCTTTTGACAGTGTTGACCATAATACCCTCTTATCTAGGCTATCACAACTAGGTTTGAAAGATACCACTTTGAACTGGTTTAAGTCCTACATTTCTAATCGCTTCCAATATGTCCATTTAGACCATTCCCCCTCACTACCATTCCCACAAGAACATGGTATACCACAAGGATCCTCACTCTCTGCATTACTTTTTAACCTCTATATACAACCTATTTGTGCAATCTTCCAACGTCACAATCTAAGATATTTTATCTATGCGGACGACATCATGCTGTTCGCTCCTTTAGACATAACTAACCTTAATTTCCTCAATATCGCCTCCTGCCTCTCTGAAGCTGAAAAATGGCTCCACTCTATCCATATGGATATTAATTACAAAAAGACTGAAGCACTCTTCGTAACAAGAAATACCACCTTCACCCCCCCAACTTCCATCAACATTCTGAACATTACTCTACCAGTCAAATCTGAAATTAAATACCTTGGAGTGACACTAGACAAAACCCTAAGCATGACTAACCACATAAAGCAGACTGCCAAAACTATATTTTTCAAACTGAGAACCATACAGCAACTCCGACCCCTCATTGACATCAACGATTTCAGAACAGTTGTCCAGGCTCTCATTATGCCACACTTAGACTTCTGCAATGGCATCCTCCAAGGAACATCCAAAAAGAATTTACACATCCTTCAAAGAGCCCAAAATGTCACTGCTCGAATCATTGTTAAAGCTAAAATATTCGATCATATTTCTCCTATCCTACACTCTCTTCACTGGCTACCCATTTATAGTAGGATTCAATATAAAACACTTGTCACAACTTTTAAACTCATTAATGACCTAGCCCCATCACAGTTGGCAACTCTACTCCAAACCCCACAAGAAAACAGAACTAGAAGAAAAACTAACCTCAACATGCTACTAATTCCCATTGCCGTGACAAAATCAAAACAAATAACCTCCAACACTGCCTTTTCATTTTATGCTCCCAGCCAATGGAATAAACTGCCCCTAAACCTAAGAGAGATTAAGGATCTCACATCTTTCAGGAAGGAACTAAAAACCTACCTCTTTACTCAACACTATAGCAACCTACAACCTGAAATCAAATTTACTACACAAGAACATACAACTAACCAAACACAAGTTTACCCCACCTAAATCCAGACTCCATTTGAATATCCCCTCAAGTCAGCATCCTCCCAATATTGTACTTATGACTGCAAATAACTCTTGCTAACCATGTAAATAACTTGCCATTTTTGGTTCCTTGTAACATAGTTATGTTCCTTTTATTAATAGCTTACACACTGTTTTCTATGTATCATAGTTCTTATGTGATACTTAATGTTTAATGTAATGCAATATTGCACTGTTCTGCTGTATTGTTGTTTTGAGTTCCTTGTAAACCGCCCTTGATCTCTGGAAGGGGCGGTATAGAAAAGCACATAAAATAAAATAAAAAATAAATAAAATATAAAAAATATATGAGAGAATCCTTGTTGCCAGCATAGATGTTTGGAAGGTTTGACGTCCAAAAGCATCCAGTGTTGTAGAAGCACGACCTGGCGGATAAGAAGAATGCTTCTTCTTGCTTTTTACCTTCCTCATTGCTGATTCCACTACAATGGAATGATGGGGAAGTTGAGTCTTTTGAAACCCTGGAGAGGGGGGCACCTGATACAGAAGATCAGTTGCTGTAGAAGGTGAGGAAACCCTTAAAGGTGTTTCCCATATTCTCAGAAGAAGATCCTGCAAAGAAGGATGTAAAGTAAGCATTATATTTTCCTTTTCCCCAGAAGAGCCTTGTGTAGGATCATAGCCAGGGATAGGAATAGCAAGGAATGTAGCCATGACAAGGAGAAATTTCTGAAAAGAAGGATCTCCAATGGGAACCATCCCTGGACAGGCTAAAGTTGAAGAACTAGCCTGGGCACCGGAGGATGTACTGGTCCGGTGCAGAAAAGGAGCCCTAATGGATGGATACTGGTACTGGCTGTTATGACTTGAGACAGTCAGTACTGCATCGTACATGCCAGGTATCGACTCCAAACTAGGCATAGAAAAGAGCAATCCTGGTGAAAAGGGCATGGAAGTAGTTGGTCCCGATGTTACTGCAGGAACCTGTATCGGTACCGATACCGGTACCGATACCGGTAGCTGTGCCGGAATCGGAGGCGATACCGACATCCAAGCAGTCATCGGAGGTTGCTCAAGCGGTACTGAGGCAACCAAAAACCCTTGGTGAGTATCCTCGATACCGCGCATCCGGAATCGGTAAGCGTCGGTTCCGAGACGCGTCGGTACCCAGTCTTCCAGACTAGATATCGATTCCAGACTCGGCATCGAAGGAAGCGAGTCTATCGATGCATGTCTGGAGGGTACTGGTGTCGGTGGTGGTATCGGCGATGCTGCCGATACTGGAAAGTCAATCTGGGACGTATCGATCGGTCCCGAAGGTACCGAGAACGCCAGATGACGATCCCTGGTGAAGAGTGGATCACTCAACACCAGTGCCGATGCCGGGGTATTGGTACCGCTCGAAGCGGAAGCCACCACCGAGCATGGCTCAGGTATGTTCTGTGAGGGGTGAGCCCCAGGAACAACCTGAAACCCCTGAAAGTCTTTGGAGACAGAAGACTCCCGCCGGGGTTTTAAAGCCAATAGGGTCTTGAGGGCAAGGCTGGGGCCGTCATCATGTTTGACATGAGACCTACCACTCAAGGATTGGCTAAGTCTTAACAGACTGTTTGTGGGTTACCTGATCCTGTAGAGAAGAAATGACACTGGAAGGGAACTCGGTATCGAGGGAAACTCGAAATGGAAAATCTCTTCGCATAAAATTGTAGCCTAATGGCTCCGGAGGAAAAGGGTCAGGACCCAAACAGGTTAGACACCAGGTATTGGAGTCTAAAAAGAAAACTGTATTTCCACAGTTAAGGCACTTCTTAGGGGAAGAAGGCTCCATGATGGAGAGGCTTACAGGCCCCAAAAATTTAAGACAGAAACTGAGGAAAAAACTCTCCCTGAGTTTTTGAAAAGAAAAGAAAAAAACCCACCGGCGGTACCGGTGGAGGCGGGAAAAACAGTCGCGACCACAAGAAAACAAGAATTAAAGAAAACATTTTCTGCGGTGAAAGGAGGACGTCCTGCCGGCTCCGCAGAAAAACGAAAACTGAGGAGAGACAGTTGGAAAGGCGGGAAGGCAGCACGCAGGCGCTGAGGGATGCTCCCAAAAGCTTTCTGATTGGACACTGGGGAGCGTTCCCGCGCAGGCTCCGTCGGTACCGACGTACCCATATGTGAAGACTCATTCCTGCTTGTTCCTGGAGATCTATGCTATCTCCAGGAACAAGCAGAAATGTAGTCATCACATATGGAGAATCCCTAGCTTTAGATGCCAGAGAGAGACCCAGGAAGTTGTGCGTCCCTGAGAAGGGCTCCACTTCCCCCCATGGATCTCTGGCATCCTACCAGGAATGGTGGGGGTAGGAATTGATTAGGTATGGAACAGGTGTTGGAGAACAGCCTGACCAAACAAGGCATCCCAGCGGGAGTCCTTGTCCAAAGCAGTAATGGGCTGTGAAGGTATGAACCGAGGCCCAGGTGGCTGCTCGACAGATGTTGTTGATAGACACAGAGTGCAGATGAGCCATTGAAGTTGCCATGGCTCTCACATTGTGAGCTGTGAAATGGCCCTCCAGAGGAAGATTCTTGCTCTGATAGGCGAAGGCAATACACTGGGCAATCCAGTTAGACAGTGTTCTCTTGGAGACTGGAAGTCCCAAATGAGAAGGATCAAAAGCAACAAAAAGTTGAGAGGGCTTTCTATGTTGCTGTGTTCTTTATAAGTAAAAAGCTAAACTCTTTTACAGTCCAAGGTATGAAGATTCCTCTCTGCATTTGATGTATGAGGCCTTGGAAAGAACACAGGTAGGTAGACCACTTGGTTTAGATGAAAAGGCGAGACCACCTTTGGCATAAAGTGTGGATAAGTCCTAGGGACTACCTTGTCATGATGGAACCTTGTATAAGGTGGATCAGCTACTAATGCTTGCAACTCACTAATGCGATGTGCTGATGTGATTGCAATGAGAAAGATAACCTTCCAAGAAAGGAATTTCAAAGAGGTAGTAGCTAAGGGTTCAAAAGTGGCTTCATGAGCTGCCCAAGAACCAGGTTTAAGTCCCATGCCACCGGCGGTGGCCTAATGGGAGGCTTAGTTAGAAGAAGGCCTCTCATAAATCTTGTTATAAGAGGATGAGAGGAGATAGGTTGTCCATTCAGAGGCCTGAAGGAAACTGTAATAGCACTCAAATGGACTCTTACTGAGTTAGTCTTAAGTCCTGCATTGGATAAATGAAGGAGATACTCCAGTAAAGATTCCAGAGGTATCGCAAGGGGGTTAAGACCCTTCTGCAAACACCATATAGTAAACCTTTTCCACTTGAAAGCATAAAAGCGTCTTGTGGAAGGCTTCCTGGAAGCAAGAAGAATATCCTTCACTTGCTGAGGGAGGTTAAGATCATGGAGATCTAAAGATTCCAGAGGTATCGCAAGGGGGTTAAGACCCTTCTGCAAACACCATATAGTAAACCTTTTCCACTTGAAAGCATAAAAGCGTCTTGTGGAAGGCTTCCTGGAAGCAAGAAGAATATCCTTCACTTGATGAGGGAGGTTAAGATCATGGAGATCTACATCTTCAGCAACCAAGCCCTGAGATGCAAAGACTGGGGATTGGAATGCCATAACATTCCATCCTCCTGGGATAGGAGATCTGGAGTTGACCCTTACTCCAGAGAGGGAGCTTGAGAGAGATGTACAAGCAGAGGGTACCACACTTGCCGAGGCCAATGTGGAGCTATGAGAATCATACAGCCTCTGTCTCTCTGAAGCTTGAATAGGGTTTTGGGAATTAGGGGAATGGGTGGAAAGGCATAAAGGAAGTCTTGGCCCCAGTGAAGGAGGTAAGCATCCTTGGCCTGGGATCCCTGAACCGGAATTATGGAACAGAACCAGGGAAGTTTGTCATTCAACGGACTTGCAAAGAGGTCTATGTCCGGGGTTCCCCAAATTTGAAAAATCTTGGCCACCTGGTCCACATGTAGAGACCATTCGTGTGGAAGCAGAACTCGACTGAGTCTGTCCTCCCAAGAGTTTTGTATGCCTGGAAGATACACTGCCAGGACATGAATCTGATGCTCTCAGGCGAGGGCCCATAGTCGCAAAGCCTAATTGTAGAGCGACAGAGAGCCTGTTCCTCCCTGCTTGTTCACATAGAACATGGCTACCTGGTTGTCCGTGTGAATAAGGACTGTCTTGCAGCTGAGCAGGGAATGGAACACTCGAAGAGCAAGAAAAATTGCTCTAAGCTCTAAGAGATTGATATGTAGATGAGTCTCCTGTGGAGTCCAAGCGCCTTGGGTGGAGAGGTCTTGTAGATGAGCTCCCCAACCCACTGGAGAAGCATCTGTTGTGAGAGTTACTTGGGGTAAGGGTTGTTGGAACAGGGACCCCAGCAACAGGTTTGGAGTGGACTGCCACCATCGAAGGGACAAAATAATGCGATTTGTGTTTACGATTTTGTCTGACAGGCACCCTGATGCCTGAGTCCACTGGGTGGATAAAGTCCACTGGGCTACTCTCATATGGAGGCGAGCATAAGGAACCACATGCACAGTAGAAGCCATGTGGCCTAGTAGTTGTAGCATTTCTCAGGCAGTGAGAAGAGGTTTTAGCACTGCTTGAGAAGATAACTGCACCATGCGAAGGCAACGGGCCTGGGGGAGATAGGCCCTTCCCTTTTGGCATGCAGCAAAGCTCCTATGAACTCTAGAGACTGAGTGGGAGTTAGACTGGATTTTGGGATGTTTATGACCAGACCCAAGTACTGAAGGATATGCATTGTGCAAGATAGGGAAGTCCTGGCCTCTGACTCTGATGGGGCTCGAATGAGCCAGTTGTCTAAGTAAGGGAAGATGAATATGCCTAGAGTGCGGAGAAATGCTGCTACCACAGCCATGCATTTCGTGAACACTCTTGGAGCTGAGGCCAGACCAAACGGGAGCACCCAGTAGTGGTAGTGCTTCCCCTGAAAAAGGAACCAAAGGAACTTTCTGTGAGATGGATGGATGAGAACCTGAGTGTAAGCATCCTTGAGATCTAGAGAACATAGCCAATCCTGACTCTGAAGGTATGGCAGCAGAGTTCCTAGAGAAACCATTTTGAATTTCTCCTTGAACAGGAATTTCTTCAATTCTCTGAGGTCTAAAATAGGTCTGTGACCTGTTTTCTTTGGGATAAGAAAATAGGGGGAGTAAAACCCTGTACCCTGCTGAAGAATGGGTACATCTTCTATTGCCCCTTTGGCAAGAAGCATGGTGACCTCTTGATCTAACAAGTTGATGAGAGAGGTCTGAGAATTGAACTGTTTTACTATTGTGGGAGGGGGCATGCTCAAGAAATGAAGCTTGTACCCCTCTTATGATGGAGAGAGTCCAATGCTCTGCTGTTACCTGCCCCCATCTTGGGGCAAAGTGACATAACCTTCCTGGAATGGTGGAAGGCTCTGGTCCATTTAGAGCCAGGAAGGCTAAGTTCTCTAGATGCAAGTCAAAGGCCTTGTGGAGGCTGAGACTTATGAGGCAGTTGAGGCTTAGCAGTCTTTGCTTTTCTTTGCTTGGATGGTTGCTAACCCTTCCGGACAGGTTGATCTGCAGGGCGTCCCTGCTGGGAATAAGCAGGATAAAACATTTTCTTTTTGGAAAAGAATGGTTTTTTGAAAGATTTCTTTCTTGCAGGATCAGTTGTGCCCTTGGATAATCTGTCCAAGGTGGAGTTGTCAGCATCCAACTCAATAGCCTTTTCCTGCCAATCTTTACCAAACAGGTTCTCACCAGTACAAGGAATATTGCCCAATTTGTCTTGTACCCAGAGCTCCAAATCAGATGCCTGGAGCCAGGCAATTCTACGTGCACCTATGGCAATGGCAGAGGTTCTGCTTATGCACTCAAAACACTCAAAAGCTGCACGGTTGACAAATTTGGAAACATCCTGGGCATGTTTGACCAATGTGAGAAAATCCTGTCTCCTATCCTCAGGAAGAAGAGGACTCAAAACCTCTAAATCTCCTGTGATTTCCTTCAGGAACATTCCCATATATAAAATATAGGAACTGATCCTAGCAGAAAGCATGGAAGCTTGGAAAGTACGACGTCCAAAAGCATTAAAAGTTCTGCACTCAGGTCCTGGGAGATTGGAGGCATGCCTCTTTGCACTCCTGATCCTTCTCATAGCGGACTCCACTACAATAGAGTGGTGAGTGAGATGAGTTTTCTGGAAACCAGGACAAGGAGGGACTCGATACATAGCGTCAAGTCTACGAGAATGAGGAGAGGTGGTAAGAGTGGTCTCCCACATCCTGAGCATGAGATCATGCAAGATCTCATGGATGGGCAAAGTAGCTGCCTCCTTAGGAGCTTTGGAATATTGTAAAATTTCCAACTCCTTTGCTCTAGGCTCTGTTTCAGGAGTCACAGTAATGGAGAGACCCCGAGCCAACTCCCTGATGAAATCCTGGAAGGAGATATCCTCTGGAGGAGACATCCTGCGTTTAGGGGAGGAGGGCTCCTCTGGAAGAAGTGCTCCGGTATCGACGGAACTATCGGAATCCTCAGATTCCTCTGAGGACTCGAAGTACCTTCTGTCCGGATGCTCTTGTAGAGCCCGATATCCGTACCGACCAAAGTCGGTACCGGGGGGGGGGGAATCAGTATCGGTGTATCGGTACTGGAGGGCATCGGGTGACTGGGTGCTGGCAATGCGGACATCGATGTCGATGTTATCGGTACCGGTACCGGAGTCGATGCTGGTACAGGCTGAACTGTCTGAAGCGGTTCCGAGGGTGTCGATACCGCAAAGAGAGCTGCCAGACTGCGTTCAATAGCCAGGAACCTCTGGTCTATCGACGCTGCTGATGCCTGGATGTCGGTACCGGAGAAGACAGCCAGTACCGCAGAGCATAGCACCAGTAGTTCTGCCGAGGTCGAGGCCTCGAGAACATCCTGTAGCCCCGGATAATGCTTTGAAAGCTGAAGCCTCCTGCCGGGGCAATTTTGCCGGTGCAGAATCCTCAAGGGCAATGCCAGAGGCATCTCGGTGCTTAGAAGGAGAGCTACCCTTTGAGGACCGGCTGGACTTATGTTTAGTTACCTGAGATCCACGGGAGGAAGAGGAAACCCTAGAAAACGTCGATGCCTCCGAAGCTGCATCAGAGGGAAACAGGGTACTGAGTTTAGCAGCTCGGTTCTGCCGACCTTTTTTAGACATCATGGCACAGGACATACAATCCGTGATGGAGTGGTCAGGACCTAAACATTTCAGACACCATTCATGGGTGTCGGTGACGGAGATGGTACCGCCACACTTGGTACACTTTTTGAAACCTGAAGCAGGTTTCTCCATTGCAGGAAAAGATTTTGGGGTCTAAGGCCCAAAATGGTACGTGCACCTGGGAAAAACGGGAAAAAATACTAAGTATATGTATATTATTTTTTTAAAAGAACAGAAATAAAGAAAGAAAAACCTGCGGTACTGGTAAAGCGTCGAGGAAGGCAGACGTGACCACAAAAAAAGAAAGTAATAAGGAAGAATTTTCTGCAGTGACAGGAACAATGACCTGCTGGCTCCGCGGAAAACGAAGAACTAGAAAGAGGCAGTTGGGAAAGGCGGGAAGGCAGCACGCAGGCGCTGTGGGATGCTCCCAAAAGCTTTCTAATTGGACGCTGGGGAGCGTTCCTCCGCAGGCTCCGTCGGTACAGACGATACCCATATGTGATGACTACATTCCTGCTTGTTCCTGGAGATAGTGCGAGACGTAAGGAATGAACGGAACCATTGTAACACCGTGCCCCGCAGCCCAGAAAGCAAAGTCCAGTGATCAATTAAGTCAAATGCCGAGGACAGATCCAAAGACACCACCAAAGTGATACCCCACGATCATGAGCGACATGTACTTCATTTAAGAGGGCCAGGAGAACTGTTTCCGTGCTATGGCCCCAACGGAATCCTGACTGTCACGGATGGAGGGCATTAGTAGCCTCAACATGGGATGCCAGTTGCAGAAACACAAGCCCAGTATTTTAGCCAGAAAAGGAAGATTTGAGACAGGGCGCCAATGTGACAGGACAGATGGGTCAAGAGAGGGCTGCTTTAAGAGTGGATGAACGATGGCGAATTTCCAAGGGGTGCGGAAAACGCCGGAAGACAGACTGGAATTCAGGATGGTTAGAACGAAAGGCAACAACTGAAGAGAGGGCTCAGACAACCAACCAGAAGGGATGGGGTCCAACAGGCAGGTAGTCTTCCTGTAATTGGAGATAATCTTGAGCAATTCTGAGGGAGTGATGGCATGAAATGAGAACCAGGTGTGTGCTAATGCCTGGTTCAGTGGAGAGGAAGATAAACCAACTGGATCAGAGATGGCCACCTCTGAGGAGGGAGCAGATGGAACAGAAGGGGAAGAAGGTGAGTGGAGAGGCGATAACGGTGGAGGAGAGGGACTAGAAAAGAACGTAGGTTATGAATCTTGTCAGAAAAGAAAGTAGCCAGCAATGAAGGAGCAGGTGCTGTGGCCTGGACGCAGGAGTAGACGTGGTAGCTGAAAGCTTACGAAGAATAGAATACAGCTGTCTTGAGGAGTTGGAGGCCTCAGAAATTTCTGAGGTATAAAACGAACGCTTAGCAGCCTGGACTGACTAGCGGTAACCAGAATAAAGCTGAACCGTGCCATTCTATCAGGAGAAGGATGCTTTAGCCATAGGCACTTCAGCTTGGCGGAGTTGAGTCTGCTGCAAGCGCAAACCTGGGTGAAACCAAGGAGAGTGAGCTTGTCGAGGTGGCACAAAGGAAGGGCATAAAGCAGTAGTAAGAACTGAGTTCCAGAGATAAAGCATAGTTACTAACCTGTAACAGGTGATCTCCGGAAACAGCAGGAATTTAGTCTTCACATATGGGTATCATCGGTACCGACGGAGCCTGCGCAGGAACGCTCCCCAGCGTCTAATAGGAACGCTTTTGGAAGCATCCCTCAGCACATGCGCACTGCTTTCCCGCCTTTCCAACTGTCCCTCTTCAGTTAAGTTTGTAGCTGAATGAAAGGATAGAGGGAGAGAGGAAAGAGGAAAGAGACAGACAACTCTTAGGGGAAGTGGGTGGGTTGGGAAGACTAAATTCCTGCTGTTCCCGGAGATCACCTGTTACAGATGAGTAACTACGCTATCTCCAGGAACAAGCAGGAATGTAGTCTTCACATATGGGGACTCCCTAGCTGAAGATGCCAGGGAGATGACCCCAGGAAGCTGCCACCTATGGTGAGGTGGGCCATGCTTCCTCCCATGGATCTCTGGCATCCCACCAGGGTTGGTGGGTAGGAGTTGTATTAGGTTTGAAAGAGATTTTGAAGAACAGCCTGGCCAAAGAAGGCATCCCAACAGGAGGTTTTATCTAGGCAGTAGTGGGCTGTGAAGGTATGTACCGAAGCCCAGGTGGCTGCTCGACAAGTCATCAATAGACACAGAGTGAAGGTTAGCCATAGAGGCTGACATAGCTCTCACATTATGAGCTGTGACATGGCCTTGAAGAAGAAGACTTACTCTCATAAGCAAAGGATATGCACTGTGCAATCCATTTGGATAAAGTCCTCTTGGAGACTGGAAGTCCCAAATGACTAGAATCAAAAGCAATAAAAAGTTGGAAAGACTTTCTATGTTGCTGTGTTCTTTGTAGGTAAAAAGCCAAGGCTCTTTTACAGTCAGAAGTGTGAAGGTTCTTCTCCACATAAGAGGCATGAGGACTCAAAGAATACAGGAAGATAAATTGCTTGATTTAAATGAAAAGGCGAAACCACCTTTGGTATAAAGTGTCAATGAAGGACTAGAAAAAGGGACTGTTACTTCTGGAGAGAGACCAGCAACTGTGAGTATATACTTCTGGGAATTTTCTAAAAGGAATTCTTTGTATTAAAGCTAATTAATCTGTGAATCCACTATTTTTGTTAAATCAGTCAGGGCCTAGTAGCAGCAGTTTAAGTTTAAATTTAAAACACAGAAGAGAACTTTCTGGTTACATTTCATATCCAGCAGAGAGCTTGTAGTTTAAATTTAATAGTCACTCAGGGCCTAGTAACAGCAAAGTACTTTTAGTTTAAATTTAAAACACAGAAGAGAGCTTTCTGGTTACATTTGGAACCCAGCAGAGAGCTTGCAGTTTACATTTAATAGTCACTCAGGGCCTAGCATCAGCAAAGTACTTTTAGCTTAAATTTAAAACACAGAAAAGAGCTTTCTGGTTAAATTTAGAACCCAGCAGAGAGCTTGTAGTTTAAATTTCATAAGAAGTTAGAACCTAGCAGCAGCTAGGAGCTATAATTTAAATCAAATCAGAATATAGCTTAGCTCAGCAGCACAAGACAGGGTACTGTGTAGCAGCCCTCTTTTAATAAGTGTTATTTCCCTCCCTCGATCCCCAAACCCACCCACCCCTGGGATAATCGTAACTTTATAGGTACTTACACATCTTAAAAGACAGGAGGTGCTCTCAGGTGAAGTTCATTACCCAAATCAGTCATATACTAAAGACCTGAGATTAGTTAAGCTTCAGGTGAACAAGATATACTACACATATTAGGTACAGTTTTATTAGTATAAATATCCATAGCAACCCTTAGTAAGTAAAGAACTTAGATCTAAACACAAACTTAAAACTAAGATGCAGACAGCAGTCCAGCAGCGGAATGGGGGCTTTCCAGTCTTTTGCATTGAGTGTCACATGTATGATTTTCTCCCAGTTGGTGAGAGGTCTTACGTGTGCACTAGGTGCAAGGAGCTCTTTGCTCTCAGGGAACGAGTCCGTTCTCTAGAGGCTAAAGTAGCAGACTTGGAAAGCATAAGACAGACAGAGAGGTACATAGACGAGACCTACAGGGATATAGTCCTGAAGTCCCACCTCCAGTCTGGCAGCATCCCTGTTGCCATGGAGGAGAGAGGTCACGTGACAGGAGAGCATCACCCTGGTGTGGCAGGAAGTGATCCTGTAACTAGGACCTGTCCTCCAGGTGACGTAAAACCCTCTCGCACCATGAGGGAAGGGTTAGGACAGCCGTTATAGTTGGTGATTCGATCATTAGGCATGTAGAAAGCTGTTGAAATCCAGAACTTCCAGGGTAGCATTCTCCGAAATGCTTCCTGTTCAACGCGCAGGACCCAAAAGGCAGGCAGAGCTCCGGAGTCTCAATGCGTGGATGAGACAATGGTGCAGAGATGAGGGTTTTGGATTTGTTAGGAACTGGGGAACATTCTGGGGAAAGGAGGGGCTCTTCTGAAGGGATGGGCTTCATCTTAACCGGGATGGAACCAGGCTGCTGGCATTAACCTTTAAAAAGGAGATAGGGCAGCTTTTAAAATAGATATTAGGGGAAAGCCGACAGTCCCCAAGAGCGGATGGTTCAGAAGAATGTATCTTTGAAGGATACTACCAAAAGCAGAGAGGTTCCACAAAAGAGTAAAGTAGCCCAAATGCCCTCAAGTATGGAGCAGACAGAGCTTAAAGATCCCAAATTACCCATGTCTAACAATAGCCAAATTAATATGAATAAAATACATTCTCTAAAATGCTTGTATGCAAATGCTAGAAGTCTAAAAAATAAGATGGGCGAGTTAGAATATATAGCACTAAATGAAAGGTTAGATATGATTGGAATATCAGAGACATGGTGGAAGGAGGACAACCAGTGGGACACTGTGATACCTGGGTATAAACTATATCGTAATGATAGAGCTGATCAAATTGGTGGAGGGGTTGCTCTCTATGTTAGAGAGGGCATTGAGTCAGAAAGGATTAAAGTTTAAAGTTTTGCAGCAAACAAAATCTGCTGTAGAATCTATATGGATTGAAATTCCATGTAAAAGGGGGAAGGCAATGGCAGTGGGGGTGTACTATCGAGCGCCTGGCCAGAATGACCAAATGGATGATGAAATGCTCAAAGAAATCAAGGAAGCTAACAAATGTTACAGCACAGTAATAATAATGGGTGATTTCAACTACCCCGGTATCGACTGGGTCAGTGTCACGTCAGGACATGCAAGGGAGATAAAGTTCCTAGATGAAATAAATGACTGCTTCTTGGAGCAGCTGGTTCATGAACCAACCAGAGGGGAAGCCATATTAGACCTAATCCTTAGTGGAACACCAAATCTAGTGCAAGAGATAAGGTTGTTGGGGCCACTTGGCAATAGTGATCATAGCATGATCGCCTTTGATTTAATTAGTGGAAGAGGGATAGTAAGGAAATCCACAGTACAACCTTTTAACCTTTGAAAGGGAGACTATGATAAAATGAGGAACACAGTTAAGAAAAAACTAAAAGAAGCAGTTGCAAAGGTTAAAGACGTACATCAGGCTTGGCTGTTGTTGAAAAATACTATCTTGGAAGCCCAGACCAGCTGTATTCCACGCTTTAAGAAAAGTGGAAGGAAGTCCAAAAAACTGCCAGCATGGTTTAAAGGTGAGGTCAGAGAGGCTGTTGTTGCCAAAAAAGCATCTTTCAGGAAATGGAAAAAAGAGCCAAACGACGAAACCTGGAAACAGCACAAGCACTGGCAAGTCAAATGCAAGGCATTGATAAGGCAGGCAAAGGGAGAATTTGAGAAGAAGCTTGCTGCGGAAGCAAAAACACGAAGTAAAGACCTTTTCAAGTATATTCGTAGCAAAAAACCTGTGAAAGAGTCAGTTGGTCCATTGGATGATAAAGGGGTTAAAGGAGCACTAAGAGGCAACAAGGCGATAGCGGAGAGACTGAATGAATTCTTTGCTTCAGTCTTTACTGAGGAAGATGTAGGGATGTTACCCATGACTGAAGTGGTATTTAAAGGTGCGGAAGAATTGAAGGAAATATCGATATTATCGGGAAGATGTATTACAACTATTAGATAAGCTGAAGAGTAGCAAATCACCTGGGCCGGATGGTATACATCCAAGGGTGTTGAAAGAACTGAAATACGAGATTGCAGACCTGCTATTAGTAATCTGTGAACTATCATTAA
Source organism: Ichthyophis bannanicus (assembly GCA_033557465.1). Taxonomy (NCBI): domain Eukaryota; kingdom Metazoa; phylum Chordata; class Amphibia; order Gymnophiona; family Ichthyophiidae; genus Ichthyophis; species Ichthyophis bannanicus. The sequence continues at coordinate 545,069,201 of CM066033.1, forward strand.
AATCATCTCTAATACCTGAAGATTGGAGGATCGCCAATGTAACACCAATTTTTAAAAAGGGTTCCAGGGGTGATCCGGGAAACTACAGACCAGTGAGCCTGACATCAGTACCAGGAAAAATGGTAGAAACCATCATAAAGAATAAAATTACTCAGCATGTAGATAGTCATGACCTAATGGGAGACAGCCAACATGGCTTTAGACAAGGAAGATCTTGTCTTACTAATCTGTTATGTTTTTTTGAAGGAGTGAATAATCAGGTGGACAAAGGTGAGTCGGTTGATATTGTGTATATGGACTTTCAGAAAGCCTTTGACAAGGTCCCTCATCAGAGACTTTTGGCAAAACTAAAGAGTCATGGGATAGGAGGCAGTGTACTATTGTGGATCAGGAACTGGTTAAAAGATAGAAAGCAGAGGGTAGGGCTAAATGGCCAATTTTCCCAATGGAGAAAGGTGAATAGTGGTGTACCCCAGGGATCTGTGCTGGGTCCGCTGCTTTTTGACATATTCATAAATGACCTGGAAAGTGGAACAACAAGTGAGGTTATCAAATTTGCAGATGACACAAAACTATTTAAAGTTGTTAAAACCCAAGAGGATTGTGGAAAATTGCAAGAGGATCTTGATAAATTGTAAGACTGGGCATCAAAATGGCAGATGAAATTTAATGTGGACAAGTGCAAGATTATGCACCTAGGAAAGAACAACCCAAACTATGGTTACACGATGCAAGGTTCCACATTAGGAACCACCACCCAGGAAAAAGATTTAGGCGTCATTGTGGATACCATGTTAAAACCCTCGGCCCAGTGTGCAGCAGCAGCCAAGAGAGCAAATAGAATGCTAGCTATAAGGAAAGGAATGGAAAATAAAACAAAAGATATTATAATGCCTCTATATCGTTCCATGGTGAGACCGCACCTTGAATATTGTGTGCAATTCTGGTCACCATATCTTAAAAAGAATAAAGCGATTTTAGAAAAGGTTCAGAGAAGAGCCACCAAAATGGTAAAGGGGATGGAAGGATACTCCTATGAAGAAAGGCTAAAAAGGTTAGGGCTCTTTAACCTGGAAAAGAGACGGCTGAGGGGAGATATGATAGAAGTCCATAAATTAATGAACGGAGTGGAACGGGTAAAGGTAAATCAATTGTTTACCTTATCAGAATATAGAAAGACTAGGGAACATGCAATGAAGCTACAGGGTAAACTATTTAAGACTAATAAAAGAAAATATTTTTTCACTCAACGTGTAATCAAACTCTGGAATTTGTTACCAGAGGATGTAGTAAAGGCTGTTAGTGTAGCTGGGTTTAAAAAAGATTTGGACAAGTTCCTGGAGGAAAGGTCCATAAACCATTATTAAGTAGGGACCCAGGATATCAATGCTTGAACCAATACAAGCATTGTGGAACCTGTGTCCCTTAGGGAAACTGCTAGGTACATATGACCTAGATTGGCCACTGTTGGAAACAGAATACTGGGCTTGATGGACCTTTGTCTGACCCAGTATGGCATTATCTTATGTTCTTTTCTTATGTAATGAGTTCTGAGGACAACCTTATCATGATGAAACCTAGTGTAAGGAGGATCAGCCACTAAAGCTTGCAATTCACTAATGTGACGTGCAGAGGTGATTGCAAGATGACCTTCCAATGCAAAACCTTTAGGGTAGTAGTGGCTAAAGGGTCAAAAGGCGGTTTCATGAGCTGCCCAAGAACTAGATTTAAATCCCACGCCACCAGTGCTGGTTTGATGGGAGGTTCTGTTAAAAGAAGACCTCTCATAAATCTGGATATGAGAGGATGAGAGGAAATTGGTTGTCCATTTAGAGGCTTATAGGAGGCTGTAATTGCACTAAGATGGACTCTGACTGAATTGGTCTTTAGAACAGAATTTGATAAATGAAGTAGATACTCTAGTATCGACTCCAAAGGTATCACCAGTGGTTTTAACCCCTTCTGGGAACACTATATAGTGAAACGTTTCCAAATGAAGGCGTAAGATCGTCTTGTGGAAGGTTTTCTACAAGCCTGAAGGATATCCTTTACCTGTTGGGAAAGGTTGAGATCCTGAAGATTTAAGCTCTCAGCAACCAGGCCGTGAGATGCAGGGACTGGGGATTCAGGTGCCATAGCGTCCCGCTCTCCTGGGAAAGGAGATCTGGAGCACAGCCTAACTCCAGAGGTGCAGCTTGAGAGAGGTATAGAAGCAGGGGATACCACGTTTGACGTGCCATCGTGGCACTATGAGGATCATACGACCTCTGTCTCTCTGAAGCTTGAAAAGTGTTTTGGGAATGAGGGGAATGGGTGGGAAGGCATAGAGGAAGTCATTACCCCAGTGAAGAAGGAAGGCATCCCTTGCCTGGCAATTGTGAGCCGGAATCCTGGAACAGAACCTGGGAAGTTTGGCATTTAGTGGACTTGCAAAGAGGTGTATGTCTGAGTCCCCCAGATGTGAAATATCTTTGTCACCTGGTCTGGGTGGAGAGACCATTCGTGAGGCAGCAATACTCAGCTGAGTTTGTCTGCCCAAAGGTTCTGAATGCCTGGAAGATATCCACGAGAAGGTGGAGTTGATGCTCTCTGGCGAGGGCCCCAAGTCGTAAAGCTTCGTTGCATAACGACAGAGAGCCTGTTCCGCTCTGCTTCTTCACATAGAACATGGCTACTTGATTGTCCATTTGGACTAGGACTGTCTTGTAGCTGAGCTGGGCATGGAATACTCAAAAAGCTAAATATATTGCTCTTAATTCCAGGTGGTTTATGTGAAGACAAGCCTCCTGTGGAGTCCAGGTGCCCTGGGTAGAGAGATGATGCAGATGTGCTCCCCAACCCACCTGTGATGCATCTGTTGTTAGGGTGGCCTGGAATGGGGGTTGTTGGAAAGAAGACCCCACTAAAAGATTCTCCAGTGATTGCCACCATTGTAGGGACAAGATCAGTCGTTGTGAGTTTGATATCTTGTCCGACAGACGTCCTGTGGCCTGTGTCTACTGTGTGGATAGTGTCCACTGGACTGCTCGCATGTGGAGGCGCGCATAGGGAACTACATGAACTGTGGATGCCATATGTCCCAGTAGTTGCAGCAGTTCTTGAGCAGTTAGGGAGGGCTTTCCCACTGCTTGAGAAGCTAGTTGCATTATGCGAAGACAGCGGGGCTGTGGGAGGAAAGCCCTTGACTGTCTGGTATCCGAACAAGCTCCTATGAACTCCAGGGTCTGAGAAGGAAAAAGATGGGATTTTGGGAAGTTTATGACCAATCCCAAGAATTGGAGAATTCAGATTGTGCGAGACAGTGCAGAGCTGGCTTCTGGAATCGTGGGGGCTCGAATGAGCCAGTCGTCCAAGTAAGGGAAGACAAATATCCCTAGGGTTCACAGGAATACAGCTACTACTGCCATGAATTTAGTGAATACTCTTAGTGCGGAAGCCAGACCAAAGGGAAGAACCCTGTATTGGAAGTGTTTTTCCTTGAAAAGGAATCGTAAAAACTTCCTGTGATCTGGATGGATCAGAATGTGAGTATGTGCATCCTTTAAGTCTAGAGAGCAAAGCCAATCCTGACCTTGAAGGTATGGGAGAAGAGTTCCTAGAGAAATCATTTTGAACTTTTCTCAGAACAGATATTTGTTCAATTCTCTGAGGTCTAGAATGGGTCTGTGTCCTCCTGTTTTCTTTGGAATAAGAAAATAGGGGGGAGTAGAATCCTGTACCCTGCTGAAGAATGGGTACCTCCTCTATTGCCCCTTGGGCAAGAAGTGTTGAGACCACGTGATCCAACAGATTGTCTGCAAATGTCTGGGAATTGAACTGCCTTAAGATTGTAGGAGGGGGCATGCTGTGAAAATGAAGCCTGTACCCCTCTCCTACAATGGACAGAGTCCAATTTTCTGCTGTTATTTGGTGCCATCTGTTGGCAAAATGACACAGCCTGCCTGGAATATTTAGGGGTTCTGGATCCCTCAGAGGCAGGAAGGCCAAGCTCTCTAGGAAGGAGTCAAAGCCCTTGAGGGGGCTGAACCTGCGGAGCTGGTTGAGCTCTCGGGCCTTTTGGCTTCCTCTGCTGTTTGAATTGCTGTTGTTGTCCCTTTTGGGCAACTTGACTGTGAGCTTGGCTTTGCTGGGTATAGGATGGATAAAACTTCCTCTTTTTGCTGAAAGAGGGTTTCTTATAGGGTTTCTTTCTGGTTGGAGTGGCTGTAGATTTTGACAATCTATCTAAGGTGATATTGTCAGCATCTATCTCATTAGCCTTTTCCTGCCAATTTTTGCCAATGAGATTTTCTCCTGTGCAAGGGATGTTGCCTAATTTATCCTGTACCCAAATCTCCAAGTCTGATGCCTCAAGCCAGGTAATCCGTCGTGCACCAATGGCAATAGAAGAGGTTCTGCTGATACATTCAAAGCAGTCAAAGGCTGCATGATTGACGAACTTGGAGACATCTTGAGCATGTCTGACAAGCATAAGGAAGTCTTGTCATCTCATCTGGGAGAAGTGGACTCATAAGCTCCAAATCTCCTGTGACCTCCTTGAGGAACATGCCCATATATAATATATATAAGACGATCCTAGCTGAAAGCATGGAAGCTTGAAAGGTTTGACGCCCAAAAGCATCCAGAGTTCTGCATTCACAACCTGGAGGATCAGATGCATGTCAATTTACACTTTTCATCCTACGCATGGAATGGTGTGGCAGCTGATTCTTTTGAAATCCAGGACATGGTGGAACTCGATACATGGTATCAAGCCTCCTAGAATGAGGAGATGTGGTCAAAGGTGTCTCCCACATTCTGAGCATCAAATCATGAAGAATTTCATGAATGGGCAGAGTGGCTGCCTCCTTTGGAGCTTTAGGATATTGGAGAATTTCCAATTCCTTTGTTCTAGGTTCCTTTTCAGGAGCTACCGTGATTGAAATGCCTTTGGCAGCATCACAAATAAAATCTTGAAAGGATATGTCCTCTGGAGGCGACATTCTGCGTTGGGGAGAAGAAGAAGAGTCTTCCGGAAGAAAAACTCTGGTACCAGCAGAATTATCAGAGTCATCGGAATCGGAGGATTCAAAGTATCTCTGATCACAATGTTCATGTAAGGCACGGTCCCGGTATCGATTGAAGTCGGTTCCGAGTTGATCCGGTACCGATCTTTCGATGCCAGGCAAAGACGGCATGGGAAGAATTTCCACCGGGGCCGGTACCATCGGTGCTGGTACCAGTATCTATGCCGGTACCGGCATCGGTACCGGTGCCCATTGAACCATCGGTGTCAACGGAACCGCAGCTGTAAGGAGAGCTGCAATACTGCGCTTGATAGCGAGGAATCTCTGGTCTATTGACGCTGCCGATGCCTGGGTGTTGGTACCGGTGAAGGCGGCCAGGATCCCTGAGCATGGCACCAGTAGTTCTATCAAGGCCGAGGCCTCGAGAACATCCTGGAACTCCATTGATGCTTTGGAGGCCGAAGCCTCCCGCCGGGGCTGTTTTGCCGGTGTGGTTCCCTCAAGGGCAATGCCAATGGCCTCTCGATGCTTTGCAGAAGAGCTACCCTTTGAGGACAGGCTTTTATGTTTAGTTACCTGAGATCCATGGGAGGAAGAGGAGGCTCTTGAAGACGTTGATGCAATGGACCTGGCATCCGAAGAAAAGAGGGTACCGAGCTTTGCAGCCCGGTTCTGTCTTCCTCTTTTAGTCATTCCCATACAAGAGTTGCACTCAGCTGCAGAATGGTCAGGGCCTAAGCATTTAAGACACCAGTCATGGGCATCAGTGACGGAAATGGTACTGCCACACTTAGTGCATTTTTTAAAACCACTAACTAGTTTTTCCATCCTTAAGGAAAAATGGGGCCTAGTGCCCAAAATGGCAACTAGCACCGAAAAAGAAAGTTTCTGAAGAGAAACAATTCAGAATTTTTTTTTTTTTTTTTTAGAAAAGAAAGAAAAGAACTGGCGGTACTGGTAGGCGTCGTGGGGAGGCAAGCGCAACCACAAAAAAACAAGATTAAAGAAAAACTTTTCTGCAGTGACAGGGTATGAGTCTGTCGGCTCCGCGGAAAACGAAGAACTGAAGAGGGTCAGTTGTTAAGGCGGGACGTCAGCATGCATGTGCTGAGGGATGCTCACAAAAGTGTTCCTATTGGACGCTGGGGAACGTTCCCGCGCAGGCTCCGTCGGTACCGACGATACCCATATGTGAAGACTACATTCCTGCTTGTTCCTGGAGATACCTGTGCATCAGGTGAACGAAAAGCAAAGTCCGAGGAGAATAAAGATTGTGCAGATGGGAAAACACTTAGTGTTGTGGGGGTGATGCAATGCCGCAGACAGAGAGGGGGCTGGGGATTAGAAGGACCAGCATTGACTGAGGTTGGCAGGGAAACACAAAAAGAGACACAATAATGATCAGACCAGGGGATGCAGTGAGTGGAAGCAGCAGAGAGAATAGAACCAAAGCTAGAAGAGGTAAGGACCAGATCTAAAGTATGACCCACACTATGAGTGGGGCCAGAGATGTGTTGGTAAAGTGTGAGATCATTTAAAAGATTTAAGAAAACCCGATCTTTAAATCTGGACGGGGAGTCTACATGGACATTAAAGTCGCCAAGGATAATTATGTTAGAATAGGTAAGAACAGTTTATGATATGTCTGCAGAGCCACCTCCCATTGAGCAGCAGAGAGAGAGGGGGGAAGGTAAAGTGGGGGGAAGGTAAAGTAAGATGAAGTAAAGCGGGGGAGACGACTGTAGATGGAGAGAAAGAGATTCTGAATAGTGGATGGAACCTGTAGCAACTTCAGTAATGAAAAAAGTGGACCACAAGGGGGTGCACAGAGATGGGCTGTCCATCAATGAGTTGATGATGTGTTACCAGGGCGCTGAGGTGCATCCTGACAGAGTTGGACTTTAGACCAAACTGGCAGAGGTGCAGACAAGAAGAAATTAGACCTTACTTGCTAATTGTCTTTCCTTGAGTACTCTCCAGGCCAGTCCAGGAACATGAGGGTTGTCAACCTTCTCCAACAGCTGAGGACTGAATTCTGAAGTTTTGCTGAGTGGACATCTAGCTCCCCCTGCTGGCCGAACATCAGTCTATTTCTAACAAAGCAGACTATGAACAGCCCATAAAACTTGAACAAAACAAAAGTACCCTAAAGCACTAAACAGGCAAGGAAAACAGTGCAACTACCTCCCAGACCGGCAGCTGCTACTTGCCAATATCCTCCTGGTTTTTTTTTTTTTTTAAACCCATTTGCAATTGTGGGTGACAGAAATCAAGGCAGCCCCATAGACCACCCGACTACGGATTCGAAAAACAGAGCACGGTACGCGTTTCTGACCGCCGCTGTCTGATAATCCAACGCGGGGGCCGCAATGAAGGGTTGGAAGATGACCCGAATGACAGACGCTCCTCCTCGCCATAACGCATATGACCCGGGTGGGTCCTAGACTGGCCCGGAGAGTACTCAAGGAAAGACAATTAGCAGGTAAGGTCTAATTTCTTCTTCCATTTCGTCTCTCCGGGCCAGTCCAGGAACATGAGGGAAGTACCAAAGCAGTAACTAACCTCGGGAGGGACCCGCTAAGCCCGCTATGATGGCAGAAGCCCCCCCAAATTTGCATCTCCATGGGCTTGAACATCCAAGTGGTAATGCTTTGCAAACGTGTGAAGCGAAGACCAAGTAGCCGCCTGGCAGATATCCACCGGTGGAATCGGAGCCAACTCGGCCCAGGACGCCGCCTGGCCCCGAGTGGAATGAGCTCTAAGCCCCTCCGGGGGCAATTGACCCCCTGCCTGATATGCCGCCACTATGACCTGCTTCACTCACCTAGCAATGGAAGCCTTGGACGCTGCTTCCCCTTTCCTAGGTCCCCCAAACAGCACAAACAACCGTTCCGACTTACGGAAAGACTTGGTCCTGTGAAGGTACTTCTTGAGCATTCTACCTAAATCCAACTTCTCCAGGACCCTATCGATAGGGAGCTGACCCTGTTTCTGAAAAGTCGGAAGCGAAATAGTCTGAATAATGTGAAACTTGGACACCACCTTTGGCAGAAACGACGGAACCACCCGTAACATCACTTTTTCCGTTGAAAACTGGAGATACGGAGCCTTACACGAAAGCGCCTGGAGATCTGAAATTCTCCGCGCAGAACACAAAGCGACCAAGAAAGCTACTTTCCAGGAAAGCTCTCGTAGCGGAGCATCCGCAGCCAGCTCAAATGGAGGCCTCACCAACACCTCCAGCACTAGATTCAGATCCCAGGCTGGGATCACCACCCGAAGTGGAGGATGAATGTTCTTTACCGCCTTCAAGAACCGAACGACATCTGGATGAGTAGACCGTCGGAGACCTCTGACGGAACCTCGAAAACAGGAAATGGCTGCTAAATGAACCCTAACAGTACTGAGGGCTAAGCCTTTATCCAGCCCGTCCTGAAGAAAAGACAACACTTGCGGCACCAAAGCATCTCGTGGACGAAAACTCCGCTCCTCGCACCAGCTCTCAAAAACTCGCCAAACGCGGATATAAGCTAACGATGTCGAGCTCCTCCTAGCCTGCAATAAGGTGCCAATGACTGAAGGCGAATAGCCTCTACGTTTCAACCTTTCCCTTTCAATAGCCAAGCCGTAAGCGAGAAGCGATCGACATTTGGCAGGAGCAGTGGGCCCTGAACTAACAGATTCGCCCGATTGGGAAGCTTCCAGGGATGGTCTATCAAGAGACGAACCAAATCGGCATACCACGCTCTCCTGGGCCAATCTGGGCGATGAGAATCACTCAACCAGCGTGACCTTCTATCCTCTGAAGGACTCTCCCTATCATTGGCCATGGAGGGAAGACATAAAGCAACACTATGGTCAGTCACGGCTGCACTAGGCCGTCGAGCCCCTCTGACATACGCTCCCTGCGTCTGCTGAAAAACCGACTGGCTTTGGCATTGTCGAAGGTGGCCATCAAGTCCATCACCGGCGAGCCCCACCGTCGGGTTAGGTCGTGAAAAACTGCCACGTTCAACTCCCATTCCCCGGGATCGACCACATGGCGGCTGAGGTAATTGGCCTGCACATTGTCTTTTCCTGCCATGTGCGCTGCCGAAAAGGCTACCAGATGTAACTCCGCGCAGTCCATCAACCGCTGACTCTACTCCAACAATAGCGCACTCCCGGTTCCCCCTTGCCGATTGATATAGGACACCGTTACTGCATTGTCCGAAAACACTCTCACAGCTTTGTTGCCTACCAGGGGAAGAAACTCGTGAAGAGCCAGGAAGACGGCCCTGAGCTCCAAAAAATTTATGGAAGCATCCTTTACCTCTGGGGGCCAAAGACCTTGCGCCATGGAAGCTTGACAATGCGCTCCCCAGCCTGAGAGACTGGCATCCGTCATCACGAGTTCCCAGTCCGGTTGCCGTAAGGGGATTCCCGCTCTCAGGTGGGCAGGATCTAACCACCACCGAAGGCTGTCGCTCACTTCCTGCGACCTGGGTAATCTCCGAGTGAGAGGATGCACCTGAGGCAACCACCTTGACAGCAACGCATGCTGCAACGAACGCATATGGGCTCTCGCCCAAAGCACCAGGTCTAACGTCGCCGCCATAGATCCCAGGAGCTGTAAATAACGCCACGCCGTTGGAGCTTTCAGATGCAAGAACTCCGCCACCTGCTGTAGAATCTTCTGCACCCTGACTTCCAGAAGAAAAACTGTGCCGACCTCCATATCGAAAACTGCTCCCAAGTATTGGAGACGACTCACCAGTTGCAAATGACTCTTGGATTGGTTTATCATCCAACCAAGCTGTTCCAGGAGATGAACCATCCGCGCCGTTGCCGATAGCGACTCTGACACGGACGGCGCTCGAATCAGCAGGTCGTCGAGGTACGAATGCACCAGGATCCCTTCTTGTCTCAAGGCAGCCGCCGCCACCACCACCATCACCTTCGTGAAGGTTCGCGGCGCCGTGGCCAAGCCAAACGGCAAGGCTCGGAACTGAAAATGACCCATATGCACCGCAAACCGGAGAAACCGCTGGTGGTCCGGCCTGATTGGAATGTGAAGATAAGCCTCGGTAAGATCTATGGAAGTAAGCATCTCCGTCGGACGCACAGACCCTATCACCGACCGAAGAGTCTCCATGCGGAAATGAGGAACCTTCAAGCAGCAATTCACGTGTTTGAGATCCAAAATAGGCCGAAACGACCCCTCTTTCTTGGGAACAACAAAATAAATTGAGTATCGACCTGAGCCTAACTGGCCTGGAGGAACCGGAACTACCGCCTGCAGGCGCAGTAACCGTTGCAGTGTGTCCGTTACCGCTCTTTGTTTTTCTGCAGATCCGCATGGGGACAACACGAAGGCCTCCGCCAAAGAACGAGCGAACTCCAGAGCGTAGCTATCACGAATAATTTCCAGAACCCATTGGTCGGACGTTATAGTGGCCCAGACAGAAAGAAAGCCCTGAAGCCATCCCCCCACTGGGATCTCTGTCTGGACCACCCTCCTTTCATTGCGGCTTCTTATTGGTAACTTGCTGGGCCTCGAAATAACCTCTACCGAATCCTCTAGTTCCCCGAAAGGACTGACCTCTGGGAGCAAAGCGGCCCCTCGGGTACGGGGCAAAACGGGAACCCCGGAATCTCTGAAACTCCCTCGAAGGACCCTTGTGCAAAACGCCAGGTTTCTGAATTTTCGGGCAGTCCTCTGGAAGCCTGCCGCCTTTCGAGTCACCGAGATCCTTAACGATCTGTTCCAAAGCCGCTCCAAACAGCAGAGTGCCTTTGTACGGAAGCTTACTCAGCCGCGCTTTGGAGGAGGCATCCACCGCCCAATTTCTTAACCAGAGAAATCTTCTAGCCGCAACTACAGTCGCCATGGACTTCGCTGAAATCCTAACGAGATCATAAAAAGCATCCGCTAAGTAAGCCGACGCCGATTCTTGCTTTGCGCCTTCATCCTCCTCCTTGCGGGAGTGTGTGCTGCCCTGGATCCATCTAATGCAGGCTTGAGAAACATACGCTCCACAGATAGCTGCTCGCAATGCCAGTGCGCAAGACTCAAAGGCTTGCTTCAGCAGGGATTCCAACTTCCTATCCTGCAAGTCTTTCAGGGCAGCCGCGCCTTCCATAGGAATAGTTGTCTTCTTAGTGACTGCCGAAACCAAGGCATCCACCTTAGGCATTTTTAATAAATCCTGCTCCTCATGCGGTAAAGGATATAAGCGGCCGATAGCCCGAGCCCCCCGTAAGGTAGCCTCCGGACATTCCCACTCAGATTCTACCATCTGCTTCATGACTCTGTGAACTGGAAAACACCTCTGCGCTACTTTAAACCCCTGCAAAAGAGGGTCTTCTAAAGGCTCCTCCTGAGCCACTGGCAAGGCAATATTTAAAACTGCCAAAGTTTGGGCGATGAGGGCTCCTAACTCCTCTTTCCTCAACACCCTAAACATATTAGGATCCTCACTACCACTCTGTTCAGTGTCTTCCAAATCCATAGGCCATTCTACACCGGACTCTGATAGGATCTCTCCTTCCTCCACGCCTTGTAGCTCCAAGCTGGGCTGACCGATGCCATTGGCCCCCATCCCAACTCCCAAGGACATTTTGGAGGAGCCTTCCCCTGGGTCCAACGAAGAAGGCTGCCTGCCCACAGGATGCCCGGGTAGGGGGACAGAGCCCTTGTCCTGCGCTTGCTGCCATTTCAAGCAATAAGCTTGATGTAATGCTAAAATAAAATCTGCAGAAAATACAGACTCCAAGCCCCCCTGTACTGAATTCAGAGACTGTGGGGGAGCTTCCTCCACGTGCTCTGATCTTTTTGATTTGTACTTCTTTTTAGCAGGCTTGTCATGACTAGATGCCAACACAGGAGCAGCAGCAGACATGGCCGCCGTTCCCGCCTTTTCCGCGCTGGTTTGGAGTCCCCCTACAGACCCTCTAACTTCAGGCTTGCTTTCCATGGCGTTTAAAGAACAAAGAACTGCAAACACAATGCCGAGCAACCGAATCGCCGATAGCTCGAAGAAACAATCGTCCGCAGAAGCTATCAATAACAGTGAACAGCGCCGACGAAAACCTCCGCTAAGAAACCACGGGAACCAGCTGACTAAACACAAAAAAACACGTACCTGAGCCCGACTTAGGCTATGGCGGTCCCTAACGCAAGCCACTCACCCCCACAGCTAGCAGCAGCGTGGACATGCCTTCAGGGGCGGCCCGATGGTCTCTGGGGCTCCCAGCACCACTTTGCCTGCTCCCCCGGTACCCGGAGCCGCCGAATGAGGCAGGCCCTGCCTCCCTTGCTCCGGATTGAAGACCGCTCTGTGCTCTCACAGAAAAAAACTTATCCTGCAGTCTGGTTTAGCAGAACCCTGCTAGGGCTCTACTCTTTTAATACAAGCCAAAGCTAAATAAAACAAAAAAAGAAGCGAGCCGCTTAAAATTTCCTCATCTCAGCGGGAGCCAGACAGGAGCATGCGACCTACAGCTGCTGAGGACTGAATAGACTGGCATTCGGCCAGCAGGGGAAGCCAGATGTCCACTCAGCAAAACTTCAGAATTCAGTCCTCAGCTGCTGGAGAAGGTTGACAACCCTCATGTTCCTGGACTGGCCCGGAGAGACGAAATGGAATATAGCAGGATGTTCTGCACCAAGAGAAAGGGCTGAGATTCCTGTCTGTGCACCAGACCGAGAATATATGCCATTTGAAGGCATACACACACCGTGTTGAGTCCTTGTGCAGTGCCAGTAGGACAACCTTCACGTCCCGGTAGAGGTGTGCTATGGCTAGCCATTCAGCATGCACACCATCAGGGCGAGAGACTGGAAGTTGGGATGGAAAAGGGTCTCATCCTCCTGCGAGAGCAGGTCCAGGGCCTGGCCCAGGTGTATTGGGGCCACTTGGGACAGCTGCAGGAGCAGAGGGAACCACAGCTGCCGGGACCACTGAGGAGAAATGAGAATTACCAAGGCCTGGTCTGACTGAACCTTGAGCAACCAGGGGAGTAGGCAGGTATGCATACAGAAGGCTCCCAGTTGTCTGTCCAAATGAGGACAACTTGGCCTGCCAGGTGGGACTGAACAACCAAAGGGCATTTGTCACAGCTCTGAATTCCAGGAGGTTGATCTGGAGGGCACTTACTTACCGAATCCAGGTGCTCTGCAACTGGAGACCATCACATTGACTCCCCAGCTGAGCTGGGAGGCGTCCGTTTTCAGAACGCGTTGGGCCGGCAGGGCCTAAAAGGATAAGCTGGCCATGAGATTCTGTCAGCTCCGTCACCAGGCAAGAGAGGCCACCAGAGGTTGGGTGATCCAGACCCAATCCTCCAGTTGGTCCGTGGCCTTAGTCCATTGAGGGGCCTGCGGGGTCACATGAACCATCAAGGCCACAAGCCCCAATATACGCAGCAGGAGCTGGGCAGACGCCAATGAGCGACCCTGTACCTCCTTTGCTAGGGTCGCCAGACGCTGCGCCCTGTTTAGGAGAAGGAAGGCTCTCGCCTGGGTGAAGTCCAGAAGGGCTACTATGAACTCCAGGCACTGGGTCGGTAGCAGATGTGACTTTGGGAAGCTGATCATGAACCCCAGATGCTGTAGCATCCTGATGGTGCGGTAGGCTGCATGACATACCTCCTCTTGCAAGCTGGTCTTTAGGAGCCGGTCGTCTAGATAGGGGAAGACGAAGACTCCCAGCAAGCAGAGCTGAGCGGCAACTACTGCCAGGCATTTGGTGAACACACCTGGAGGGGCTGGGGAGAGGCCTTAGGGGAGCACCCAGTACTGGCAGTGGCAGCCTCCGATGATGAAGCAGAGGTACTGATGGTACCGGGGAAGGATCAGGATGTGGGTATAGGCATCTTTAAGATCAAAGAAGCATAGCCAATCTCCCCACTGGAGGTAGGACAGTAATGTTCCAAGAGATAGCATTTTGAACTTCTCCTTGACCAAAAAGCAGTTTAGACCCCACAGATCCAGGATAGGCCGAAAGCCTCCTGTCTTTTTTGGGATGAGGAAGTACTGGGAGTAGAACCCTGTGCCCCAGAAGGGTCAAGGGACTCGCTTTACCCACGATCCTCAAGCAGGGACTCAAGTGCCTTCTGCAGGAGCTCTCCGTGTAGGGAGGTCATGGGAAGTTCCCTTAGAAAGAAGGGAGGAGGTTTCTGGTCAAAGTGTAAAAAGGTAACGTTCCTGCACCACCCATGCATCTGTGGCAACGCTTGGACAGAGGTGAGCGAAGTGAACCACATGTCCTCCCATGAGCCTAGGACATATGGGGGGGGGAAGACAGGCTATCTCCAAGGAGACAAAAGCTGCAGCAGGAGCACTGTTTGGGGCTTGGGGACTTTCTGCTTATGAAGGCCATACTCCTGGCCTTTAGCCTGCTGACCCTGTTGGAGAGCCTAATAGGCCAGAAACTTGGGGTATTTTCTATAAATTTTTTTCGCCTTTGGATGGAAGTACTTTCTCCCCAAAGCCTTCTGGTGAGAAGGGTCAGCGGTCTTTCGGGGCAGCCTCGTCCTGATCATTTTTTTTTTTTTTATTTATTGAGATTTTAGTCAATTACAATAACCAAATAGGTGAAGGTCAATCAAGAAACAAAACAAGAGATAAACTACTAACTCTTACAGCGTATAAGGAAAAAAAAAATCATGATACAGTCCACATCATGAAGCCATACTGTACTTACAATCAGAAGCAATAACTCAAAAGGAGAAAAAAGGGAACAATGTCCCAATTAGGAGGTCAAATAATTAATCACTGGTCCTTTCTAACACTTTTCTATCAGCCACAAATCTTTCCAGATGAAGCACTTCAGTAAAAACATACGAAGCATCACCAAGACCAATGATGCATTTACAGGGAAAACGGAGGAAAAACGAAGCTCCCAAAGCCATCACCTGAGGTTTCAACTTTAAGAATTGCCTCCTGCGTAGCTGGGTGCTTCGTGCGACATCGGGAAAGATGTTGACCCGCTGGCCAAAAAATTTAGTCAGTTTTACCTTAAAAAAGGCACGAAGAATACGTTGCTTTACTTCTGACGAGGGAAAAGTGACTAATAAAGTGGCCCGCGTGTTGATATTATCCTGCGAGTCCTCTAAAAAGGCAGTGAGATTATCCAGTGGAGCAACTATCTCATCAAGTTCACCCTCCACCACATTAACTTGCTTGACTGAGGAAGGAATATAATATTGAAAGGAGATTTGTATTGCATCCGAGATGGCCAAAACATCTTTTAGAAACTTATCTAAAAGAATTTTATGTGAAAGCAAAGAAGAATAAGGAAAATTGAGAAATCGCAAGTTACAAGATCTAAAGGAATGCTCCAGGGCTTCAACCTTATTATGGAGTAGTAATGAATCTTTAATTCCAGAAACACTCGACGCATGCAAGGGAAGAACCTGGGATTCCAATGTCGTTACAGCCAAATCAACAGTAGCGATTTTCTCATCAAGCTGCCGCATCGCAGCTGTGGCTTCTTGTGAGAAAACGCACTGGGAATTTAAAGAAGTAGATACTTTGTTGTCAATAGATTTTAAAACACCCCACAAGTCTCGCATAGTAATCTCCATGTCTGATGAAACAGTAGGAAACTCAGAAGAGTTTCCCACCGCTGAAAACAAAACAGGAGCCGGTAACTTAACAGAAAGTGAATCTCTTACCATAATAGATGACTGAGTAGAATGGCCAGGGATATTGCCAGGAACAGGGCGTAAAGGAGGAGATCTTCCACCGGAACTCAATGACAACCCTTCCGGGGAAGACTGTGCAACAGGGACAGGAACAAAATGCCTATCTAGGGGCCCAACCGGTTTAGAATCTCTGGTTGCAGTCCCAGAAGCCTTACTCCCGGGCTTAGCCTTCCTCTTCCCCATAATAAAGGAAAATAAACTAAACACTCGCCAAGATTAATGGCAAGCACTACAAATAAGCAAACACAATGGTGCGGTGCCGCGAAGTGACGTCGAAGGGGCGTCAAAGGGGCCTAACGAGCCCCTTTGACCACGCCCCTTCGACACACGCTCCGCGTACAACAATAACCTTAAAGATATAGAGCTAAAGGACCCTGCAGGTAGGGCTGTCCCGTGAGTGCCTGGCCGCTCAAGCAGCAGAAGAAAAGCCAGTCCTCAACTGCAGCGGCAGCAGCAGCCTCCCGAGCCGATGTCCTGGCTCTGCACACTTCCGTGGGTAAAGACAGCTGGATCACAAAGCACACCTCTCGGCACAGTTATATTCCCAAAATGGAAGACCCTGCAGGTAGGGCTGTCCCGTGAGTGCCTGGCCGCTCAAGCAGCAGAAGAAAAGCCAGTCCTCAACTGCAGCGGCAGCAGCAGCCTCCCGAGCCGATGTCCTGGCTCTGCACACCTCCGTGGGTAAAGACAGCTGGATCCGTCCTGATCATAAACTGACTCCAACTCGGCCATCTTGTCGGTCATAGGTTTGCCAAAGAGGTTCTCTCCTCAGCAGGGGACATCGGACAGTTTGTCCTGTACCCATTGCTCCAAGTCCAAGGACTGTAGCCAAGCCAGGCGGCGAGCACTAAAGCCCACCACAGCCACTCAAGCCACGGACTCGAAGCTGCCATAGGCCGCTCAAGTTTGGAGCATTGCTAGATCGAGGAGACGAGGGTCCGGAAGCGCTCGAGAGATTCACCTGCCAGCTCAGCTGAAAACCCAGCAAGTTCCTTCGCCAGGTCCCTCAGGTACAATCATATGTACAGCTGGTAAGACTGGATGCGGAACGTGACATCGAGCCCAGGTAACACTTTCTGCCAAACCAGTCTATGGTCGGCCTCCCTACCAGGGAGCACCAAGGAGTGCATCTTCTGATTCTTTATTCAACACATGGCCAAATCCACCACCATGGAATTATGAGGCAATTGTGTCTTCTGAAAGCTGAGGCTCTTGCCAACTCAATACTGGGAATCAAGTTGCCGGCTCATTATTGGCAACAAATGATTCAAAATGATTCGGTACAATAGTTTTCATCCTCGGGCTATGAAACGGGGCTTGCCCTTTGGTCAATATTTAAGGCTTCGTCGCAATTGCTCTACTATTACAGAATTCCGCTCACACGCTGCTGATTTAACAAATCGACTTCTTCATAGAGGATATCCTTTTGAGGTTGTATCGAAAGCTTATAAACGAGCTAGACATCTCCATCGAGAGTGGTTATTATCACCAGCCAATGATTCACCTGAGGAAAATGTGGTCGCTGGCATTTTGCCTTTTACCAGTAAGATGCCTCAGGTAGTACAAATATTGCACCAATTTTGGCCGATTTTGGGTCTTCATTCATGTTTTAATGATAAGATTCTCCGTATTGCCTATTCAAGGAAGGCAAATTTAAGGGATCTTATCATGAAAACTCACATGTTATGGATAGCCCTTCACGCAACTTTGACATCAAAGGACATACTCCCTGTAATTGTTGCACATATTGCAGTTCAACTATTCCGGGTGATAGCTGGACAGATGTACATACCTCTCGGATTTATCATTTACATGGCTCTACAAATTGTCTTTCTACTTTTGTTGTTTATTTGATAGTTTGTCCGTGTGTAAAATACTATGTGGGGCGCACCACTCGCCCAATTAAACTTCGCTTGTCAGAACATGCTTCTCGCCTACGAACAAAAACTTTAACTGCTCCCATGGTAGAACACTGCCTACAACATTCACATGCTTTTGATTCTCTTCGATGGAGAGTCCTGAATTGTGAACCTTTTGATCCTCGGGATGGCGATCGTGAACAACTTTTACAATTGCGGGAACAGAAATGGATATTTCGTCTCAATACTGTTGCCCCTAATGGATTGAATATGCAGATTGACTGGTACACCATTACTTGAGGTTTACAAGGGGTCTCTCGTGAATGTGGGATTCCCCTTGCTTTTTCTAACAAGTTGGTTTATGTGAGCATTTCTCCAACACCTGTGATTAGTGACGTCAGACGCTGAAGCATAAGAGCACTCCCTCTCTTTTTCGTTTCATTCTGAAAGCGGCTCACTGAGATACTATGCAGTTTATACGATGTTGCCAGCAAGAGATGGCCTGAAGCAGGGTTTCAATTTAAAGTTTGTTTAAACCCGAAACGTGTGGCACGTCGCCGACCTGATGGATTGGCATCTTTCATTGCTTTCAGCAAAGTTCCTTTGAGCTAAGTACTGCATTCTTATTATAAATCAAAAACAGGAGCGGTCACGGTGGTGTGCGGCAAAACTTCCGCTCACTTTGCTGACTTTCTCTGACAAAAAAACTTTTAGATCCTGGGGGTCATTTTTTGTAAGGATCCTATTTCTTTGGGGCTCATTATTGGCAGCATAACTGGGCTCTCAAAAACCCTGAACAGCAAGCGCTCCTGAATTGGAGGAATCGGCACCGTCAGTGCCTCCCTCAGAGGGGCCTCAAACTGGAGGATCTCCAAGTCCGCAGCATGGAGTTTATCCTCCAATTTTGATACAAAGGCCAGAGCCTTCGACATCCCCCAGACAAAATCGAGGAATAGGGCGCTTCAAGGGAGAGACGGTGTAAGATGTAACATGGTGTCAGGCGACTCGTCATCAGTCTGCCAGCCCAACTCGGAGCCAGACGAGACACCGAGGTCTGGACAGTCATTGGAGCAATGAGCCATAGGCACCAATGGAGAGCGAGGGGCCCGCTGCACCAACCACACGGTGCTCAGCGGCATGGGGCCTTTGAATGGAAGGCCGTCCAATGCAGCTCTGAGTGAATGAATCGTTCCAGCACCGGTTGGATCTTCTCTAGGGAGGTCCTCACAGTGGAGGGTCCCCATAGTCCGAACCGATGACCAGGAGGGTCTGGGCATCAGGCCCCACTGCACTTTGAGGAAGGCAGCCAGGCTGTGTTTCAACACTTCCATCCTGACTTCGATGCCAGTAGACTCTGCAGTGACCAGTTCAGGCCCTGAAGGCATCGAGCCCGAAGCCAGCTCCCTCAAAGGGGAATCACCAATGGTGAATGCGTCAGAGGACAGAGCCCGGATCCCCCGACGCAGTGAGTTTCTTCTCCCAATGGGACAGCTTCGAGGGCCACTCCTGACCATTGTCCTCGGCACTGGGTCGAGGACTCAGAGGCTAGGTACCGGAGTTCTTACTCATGGCTCTGGGATCAGATTTCCACCAACTTGGACCTGCAGGAGAGATCCTCAAAGGACGACCCCCAGTCTGAGGTTCCGTGACATTGGGGCTCAGATCGAGCATGTTTGCGCAATGCTGAATTGACAGGTGCAGTCTCCGAGGGTAGCGATTCCAAACTCAATTCTGGTACCATGACAGAGGCCTTCGAGTAAGACCGCTCCCCCCACCGCTTTTCACAATTCCTCCAGCTCTTGCTTGATATCTGCAGGCAGAGCGGGCAAGTGGAGTCGTCGTGATCCTCACCGAGGCACTTGATATAGCAACTGTGGCAGTCCGTTATGGACATGATATGGAGACATTTGCCATATTGCCTAAATCCGCTGACTAAAGACATAGCGGAAAAGACGGCACCTGCGAGATCAAATTCAGATGTCTCGGTCAGGGAGGGCGTAAGAAAAGAGCCATGCACCAAAAAAGAAAAAGGACCAGAGAAAAACGCGACGCCAAGGTTAGAGCAGACTTGGGTGGCGATGTGGTGATCGGGAACCGACTGGCAAAAGGAGAAAAAACACTAAGAGAAGGGTTAGAAAAATCAACTTTTACAGGGGACAACAGATAGGACGTCTGCAGGGCTCCGTGGAGAAAGGAAGACTGAAGTAAGATGGCACCCTTAGGCAGGAAGGTGATCGTGCATGCGTGGTCTAACTCCAAAAGGTTTTCTTTGAAAGCTGGGGAGTGAATCTGCGTGGGCTCCATAAATACCAACGTCACCCATATGTGAGGACTGAATTCCTGCTTGTTCCCGAAGAAATAGCCAGGAATCCAAATTTACTATAGGTAACTGGGGCCATGGTTAGCACAAAAAGAGAGCTTGAAGATGTCAGTGAGGAATCCAGTATATTAAATCTGAGCAGTATCTTTTAGGGAATGTCCCTTAGCTTTTCTGCATGAGGACCCCAAAAAACAGGCACGACTCAAAGGCAACCGAGCCCCAAATTCCTGTGGCCCACCACGCTAGCCTAACATTGTCCCTTAAACCTACACTAAGGGGCAGAGTCCTTGAATAGTATCCATTGAGAAGGCTCCAAGTGTTCCGTGAAGGAGCATAGCAAGAACACAGCAGCCTGCTACAGAAAGGGGTTAGCCCCAGACAAACCCATGGTCCAGGACTACCTCCCTGAGTAAAGGAGAAAACTGCCAGAAAAGGTATTGCTCATGGCCTCTGAAACTAGACCAGGGGTCTGCAACCTTTAAGACGTAAAGAGCCACTTGGACCCGTTTCCGAAGGGAAAAAAAAAACTGGGAGCCGCAAAACCATTGCGACATTTAAAACAAATCTAACACTGCATATATTGTTTCTTACCTTAATGCTATATACGACCCCCTACTTTTCCTGTTAAAATATAGGTGTTTGGCCTATACTCGCCGTATAAGACTACCCCTCTTCCTTCACACACCAAAAAAAAAAACGCCAGAAAATATCACAACAACAAGTAACAATATTTGATTTCAAAATTATGATGGTTTTGTAGTCAAATCACTAATATGAAATAAAATTATTTTTTCTACCTTTGTTGTCTGACCAATTTATTCTTTGATCATGCTGGTCCCGATCTGAGGCTTCTGCTTTCCTGTCTTCTCTTAGCTCTCTTTCTGTGGTCTATGGTCCATCTGCCATTTCTTATCTCTTCTTTCGTTTTCTTCACTTCTTTCCATCAGCCTATTTCCAGTCCCAGTAACCCTCCCCAATATCAGCCCCTTTCCAGTCCTCACTCCCAGTACCTTCCAGTGCTAATCCCCCCTCAACCCCATTACCAGTGCTAGCCTCCCCTAATCAGCCCAATACCAGTCCTACCCCCCCATCAGCTCATTACCAGTCCTAGCCTCCCCTAATCAGCTCATTTCCAGTGCTCGTCCCCTCAACCCCATTACCAGTGCTCCATCCCTCCATGTCAGCCCCCTCCCTCCCTCCATCCATATCAGCTCCCTCCCTCCATGTCAGCCCCCTCCATCCCTCCATGTCAGCCCCCCTCCCTCCATCCATATCAGCTCCCTCCCTCCCTGTCAGCCCCCTCCATCCCTCCATGTCAGCCCCCCTCCCTCCATCCATCCATATCTGCTCCCTCCCTCCATGTCAGCCCCCCTTCCCTCCATCCATCCATATCTGCTACCTCCCTCCATGTCAGCCCCCCTCCCTCCATCCATATCAGCACCCACCCGCAATGTCAGCCCCCCTCCCTCCCTCCATGTCAGCCCCCCTCCCTCCATCCATCCATATCTGCTCCCTCCCTCCCTCCATGTCAGCCCCCCTCCCTCCATCCATATCAGCTCCCTCCCTCCATCCATCCATATCAGCTCCCTCCCTCCATGTCAGCCCCCTCCATCCCTCCATGTCAGCCCCCCTCCCGCCCTCCATCCATCCATCCATATCTGCTCCCTCCCTCCATGCCAGCCCCCCTCCCTCCATCCATCCATATCTGCTCCCTCCCTCCATGTCAGCCCCCCTCCCTCCATCCATCCATATCTGCTCCCTCCCTCCATGTCAGCCCCCCTCCCTCCATCCATATCAGCTCCCTCCCTCCATGTCAGCCCCCCTCCCTCCCTCCATATCAGCTCCCTCCCTCCATGTCAGCCCCCTCCATCCATCCATATCTGCTCCCTCCCTTCTTCTGCAGCCGCGGCTCTCTGCCTCTTAGGGAACCGCGGCTGTGCTTTTAAAATCATCTCGGAGCCCTTCCTGTCTTGACGGGCTCCGTGCAGCATTGTCCTGCCTCCAAAGGAAGTGGTAAACAACTTCCTTTAGAGGCGGGACAATGCTGCACGGAGCCCGTCAAGACAGGAAGGGCTCCGAGATGATTTTAAAAGCACAGCCGCGGTTCCCTAAGAGGCAGGGAACCGCGGCTGCAGAAGGGAGGGAGCCCATAACGCCATAAATACCGGGCGGGCAGTGTGCTCCGGAGCTGCGGCAAAGGTGAGAAAGAGCCGCATGCGGCTCCGGAGCCGCGGGTTGCCGACCCCTGAACTAGACCAACCAAGACCAATATTGGGGGTGGGGGTGGACAGGTAAGGAGGGGCTTTCCATAAGTACTTCCAGTCAGCCTCTGAATTTTGGTCTCTAAAGTTACAGGATTTCTCCAAAAAGACAGTTAGCTCTTGAAGACGATGAACATGCACAGCAAGTTTGAGACTACCATGTCTGCCACTCTATGCAAAATCTCCTGAGAAGCATGGCTGTAAACACTGTAGCCCTCTCTAGAACAAAACCCAACCTTGCAACATGGAGGATCCAACCAAAAGGAGCTTGTAGCATCATATACCTCCACTGTGCAAGACTCATCAGCTATGAATCTGTCCAGAAACTATTAGATCCCATGTAGGGAATTTTGAGTCCTGTCTGTTAACTACAGGAAGATCACCATGGCCCATCTGAGGAATGTTGGACACAAAACAGGAGGTCTTGAGTTATGGAGTCACTACATATAGCTGCCTAGAGAGAGAGAGAGAGCGACAGACAGACAAGAGCGAGACACAGCGAGAGAGAGAGAGAGAGAGAAACTATAGGAAAAAAAGAGACTATTTAAACAAAGACTCAATCTTCCTACCATGGGAGACCATGAGTGCTGCGCTTCCCTCCAGTCGGGGTTTTGCAAGATATAGATATCCTTCTCTTTACTAGGAAGGAAGGGAATATAAATCACTCTGTCTAGGACACCTTAAGACTAGAAACAGGTGTGTCTGCCTTAGGAGATCCCATCTCCAGCTAAATGATATAGCAGAAAGCACTTGGGGGAGGGGGGAAAGCCTATAACCATCCAGGAATATAGGAATCCCTCACAGATTACCATCTCTCATAGCCCTTCTGAGATATAGCAGGAGATCATGCCATAGAAAATAAGGGTCACCAGCTCCTCTCTCCCAAAACGACCTCCTCACTGAGGCAATATCCCCTTCTGAGGGGGCAGTCTCCAACTATTCCCCTTCCTCTTGGCTCAATCAATAGAATGCTCTAGCAACCCATACATTGCAACCTGTGGCTCCTTCCATGTAGGAAAACAGATTAAGGCTAGGAAGGCTCAAAGTAGAATCTAAAGACACTGCCTAAGCAGGACCACACAAGAATTTTCTTTTCTTTTTATTCTTGGGCTACAGCAATTGTTCATGCATCTCAAGCCTATATGTGGACTTAAAAGCACTCCAGGTAGCTTCACCTGTGTAGAGGGGCAGAAAACAAGTTCTGCAGGCTGCTGCTGTCAGTGCTCCCACAGCTGGGACGGAGATGGAGAGGAAAGGAGAGGAGAGGAGAGAGGAGCTCCAACATGCCTGTGACATCACCTCCTTAAAAGAAAAGGTTCTGCTCTGTCTGAGGATATATATCAAGCCTCCACAAACTAACCCAGATACCTATCAGAGGGAAGACGAAGATTAAGGGCCCAACCTGCTTCAATTACATGGTTTTGGTGTGGAACAGCAGAAAAACAGCTGCTGATCCCACCAAAAGTGGAGTGGAAGAGTAGCCTAATGGTTAAAACAGAGAGCTAGAACCAGAGAAGCCAGAGTTTGAATCTCACTACTGCTCCTTGTGATCTTGGGTAAGTCACCTAACCCTCCTTTGCCTCAGGTACAGACTTAGATTGCAAGCCCTCTGGAGACTAGAAAATATTTTCTTTATCTAAATGTAACTCCCCTTGAACTCTTGAGAAAAGGAATGAGCTAAAAATTATTTTATCCCAAAACAGAAGCACAGGCCAGGTCTTATTCTATGCGCATCACAAGGGTTATAGCTCAATATGGGGAACCCCTCCAGCTTTGCTTTTGACTAGGTGCTAATCCTCCATGGATTGTACCTCTCACCTGGCACTTGCCTGTCTGCCTGCTTCCAAGCAGGCCAAAAGAACCAACTGACATCCTGAATTGTTAGAATTTACCTGCAGTATATCACCTACCATTTTTTCAAACATACTATAAGCAAACTGAGTGAGAACAGATTGCACCAGCCTACCTAGTGTCTACTTCCTCGCAAGCTAGGCCAAATGCACAAGCTGACATGTTGAACTACTGTGACTTACCTTCCATGTGTCACCACCCCTTTCCCCCCCCCCCCCCCACCAAGATACAATGGAAGGAATTGAAAGATGAGGAGGGAGGGTGATCACACCAGATCCTTTGACCAAGTCCAAATCTGACACAGCACCATATCAGACTGGGAGGCAATCTGGGAAGAAGCTACACCGAAAGCCTTTTTTGAGTAACTGTTAATGCCTCTAAGTCACACGGAGAGTGTGCCGTCAAAGCTCCTGCTGTTGGACCCACCAGGTGCTACTCAGTACTGAACCCAGGAGTTCCACTGGGGGAGGGAAATCAGCCTCAGATACCTACAGCATCCCCCAGACTTTGTTTATGTACCTTCCCAGGAGCAGTCTATTGTACTGAGCCACATGTCTGCACCATCTACTGGAGTCAGAGAAAAACAGTACTGAGGCACTAATGCAGCACATGCCCTCTATAAGAGGAGTAAAATCAGCTCTCAGCTTTTTTTCTCTGGCTTCATCTGCTGGCAAAGCATAGTTACTCACCTGTAACAGGTGATCTACAGGAACAGCAAGAATTTAGTTTTCACATATGTGTATCGTCGGTACCGACGGAGCCTGCGCGGGAACGTTACCCAGCGTCCAATTACAAAGCTTTTGGGAGCATACCACAGCGCCTGTGTGCTGCCTTCCCGCATTTCCCAACTGCTTCTCTCCAGTTGAGTTTAAAGCTGAGACAAAGAGAGAGAGAGGGAGAGAGAGATAAATAGAGAGATACAACTCCTAGGGGAGGTGGGTGGGTTGTGAAGACTAAGTTCCTGCTGTTCCTGGAGATCACCTGTTAGAGGTGAGTAAGAGTAGTTACTCACCTGTAACAGGTGTTCTCCAGGAGCAGCAGGAATCAGTCCTCACATATGGGTGTCATCGGCGCCGATGAAGCCCCAGCAGAGCATTTCCCCAGCTTTCTATGAAAGCCTTTGGGAATGCGGCACGCATGCGCGGTTCCCTTCCCACCTAAAGGTGCCATCTTACCTCAGTCAAATGACATAGCTAAGAACAGCACACAAAAAATGAAAAAAATATAAACTATGTACAACTGCAACTCCAAGGGGAGGAGGGAGGGTTGTGAGGACTGATTCCTGCTGCTCCTGGAGAACACCTGTTACAGGTGAGTAACTACTCTTTCTCCAGGATCAAGCAGGAAGTCAGTCCTCACATATGGGTGACTCCCTAGCTCTGGGCTACCAAGGAACCCAGGCTGAACAAGAGAACTCCCTCTAGTCTCAGCATCAAAGAAAGGCTTTTCACTGACACAACCTCCACCGGTAGCCCAACAGAGGGCAGGAGGGCAGGAGTTGCCTAGACCTCAAAAAGATTCCTGGGTACTGCTGGGCCAAAAGCACTGTCCCTACGGGACTCCCTCTCCAGACAGTAATGGGCCGCAAAAGTCTGGCTTGAAGACCAAGTTGCAGCCCTGTAGATGTCTGCCAAGGGCACAGAGCGGAGATGAGCCACTGAGGCAGCCATTGCCCTCACACGATGGGCCGTAACCCGAACTTGCAAAGGAAGGTCAGCCGCCCTGTAAGCCCAGGTGATACAATCAGCCACCCAGATGGACAAGGTACGCTTGGACACAGCTAACCCCAAGTTATTAGGGTCAAAAGAGACGAAGAGCTGAGTAGCCCTTCTATGCCCCTGCGTACGGTCAAGGTAGAAGGATAAGGCCCTCCTACAGTCCAGGGTATGCAAGACTGCTTCAGCCTGGCTTGCATGAGGCCTAGGGAAGAATGTTGGAAGAACCAACTCCTGGTTAAGGTGGAAAGAGGAGACAACTTTTGGGAGGAACTTTGGATGAGTCCTAAGGACTACCCTGTTCCTATAAATTCTTGTATAAGGCCTATCACAGACTAAGGCCTGAAGCTCACTCACTCGCCTAGCCGAGGTAAGGGCTATGAGGAAGAGTGTCTTCCAAGAAAGGAAGCGTAGCGGGGCAAGTAGCCATGGGCTCAAAAGGTGGGCGAATCAGTTGCTGCAAGACCACATTCAGCTCCCACTCAGGAGCAGGAGGACGGATGGGAGGCTTTAGCAAAAGCAAGCCCCTGAGAAATCTGGATATCAAAGGGTGAACAGACAGACAATGTCCTTCCACCAGTGAGTGGTGAGCTGCTAGAGCTGAGAGGTGGACCCGAACAGAATTGGACTTACGTCCCTGATTGGATAAGTGCAGTAAGTATTGAAGTACCACAGGTACAGTGCAGGAGAAGGAATTCTCCGTACGTAACTGACACCAAACAGAAAACCTCTTCCATTTCAGGGCATAGGTTTTCCTAGTGGACTGCTTTCTAGAGGCGAGGACAACCTCCTCAACTTCCTTAGGCAGGCCCCAGGGAGCCAAAACTACCCTTGCAGCCTCCATGCCATCAAATTGAGAGATTTGAGATTGGGGTACAGAAGGGAACCCTGATCCTGAAAGAGAAGGTCGGGTTGCAACCCCAGAGGTAGTGGAGGATCCACCGCCAATTGAAGCAGAAGTGGAAACCAAGGTTGCCTCGGCCACCTGGGAGCTACCAGCAGGACTGAGGCCTTGACCTGAAGAATTTTGAACAGAGTTCGGGCCACCAAGGGCATGGGAGGAAACGCATACAGGAGGCCCTGAGACCAGGGAATCAGAAAAGCATCTGCTGCTACTCGCAGAGGGTGCGGTTGCCTGGAGCAGAACTGAGGGAGCTGGTTGTTCAGAGTACTGGCAAACGGATCTATGGATAGAAGTCCCCATTTCAGGAAAATCTTTTGAACTACCAAAGGATGGAGCTGCCACTCGTGGGGCTGCAGGATCCTGCTCAACCTGTCTGCCAGGTAGTTCTCCTGACCGGGTAGATACACTGCTTTGAGAAGCATGTTGTGTTTGAGTGCAAACAAGCAAAGGTCCTCTGCCTCCTGACAAAGGAGCCGGGATCCAGCTCCGCCCTGCTTGTTCACATAGAACATGGCTACTTGGTTGTCTGTTTGAACTAGGACAAACTGATGAGCCAGGGTTTGAGAAAAAGCCTTGAGGGCTAACCGAATAGCTCGGAGTTCTAGGAGACTGATTTGCTGTGCAGATTTCCAGGGAGACCACAGGCTCTGGGTGCACTTGTTTAGGCAATGAGCCCCCCAGCCCTGCAGGGAGGCATCCGTGGTCAAGACCACTGTAAACGCAGGAGTCTGAAAAGGCACTCCTTCCAACAGATTGGGTGGGTGTAGCCACCATCTGAGGGAGTGCAGCAAGCGTCTGGACACCTTTATCTTGTCTTTGAGGTTGCCTGTGGCCTGCGACCACTGAGTCCGCAGGCACCACTGTGCAGGCCTCATATGGAGCCTGGCATTGGGGGTCACATGTACTGTCGAAGCCATGTGGCCAAGAAGCCTCAGGCAGAGTCTGGCGGAGACCAGCGACCTGTTGATAAACCGGTTTGCTAAGTTTATCAGTCTTTGGGCTCTGTCTTCTGGCAAGAATGCCTTTGCCAGCAGAGAGTCCATCCTTGCCCCTATGAGCTCCAAGTTCTGGGAGGGGAGCAAAGTGGACTTTGCGAAGTTTATGACGAAACCCAGGCTTTGAAGAAGAGCAATGGTTCTGAGGGTGGCTCGTCTGGTCTCCTGGCAGGACTGACCCCTGATGAGCCAGTCGTCCAGATAGGGGAAGACAAAGATTTCCTGATTTCTCAGGTAGGCCGCCACCACTGCTAGACACTTGGTAAAGACTCTGGGAGCGGAGATGAGGCCAAAAGGCAACACACTGTACTGATAATGATTTCCTCCTACAATGAACCTGAGGTACTTTCTGTGGTCTGGATGAATAAGGATGTGGGTATACGCATCCTTCAGATCTAAGGAGCATAGCCAATCTCCCTGCTGGAGGTAGGGCAGAAGTGTTCCAAGAGTAAGCATCTTGAACTTTTCTTTTTCCAGGAACTTGTTGAGGTTCCTGAGGTCCAGAATGGGTCGAAGGCCACCGGTCCTTTTGGGCACCAGAAAATATCTGGAGTAGAACCCGTGACCTTGCAATTGGGGAGGCATAGGCTCCACCGCCCTGTCCACCAACAGACCTTGAAGCTCTTGAAGGAGGTCTGAGTGCAGGGGAGGCCTTGGAGGCTTCCCTGGAAAATATGGAGGAGGCAGTTGGTGAAAATGTAGTGCATAGCCCTTGTGGACTATGTCCAACTCCCAACTGTCCCCGGTGATGAAGGGCCACTGGTGGGCAAAGAGGGCGAGGCGACCTCCTGTGTAGGGTTGGGGTAGCAGGGACAGAGAGGCTATGCTCAAGGAGTCAAAAACCCCCAACCTGCTGAGTGGGAGCAGGGGCCGAAGGCTTGGGGGTCCTCTGCCTATGGGCCCATTACCCTGCCCCTTGGCTTGCTGACCCTGGGGGCCAGCTTGGGCGGCCTGATATTGAGGGTACTGTTTGTAAGCAGTGCCCTTCCTCGGGTAAAAAGGCTTTTTACCCGGGCCCTTCTTTTTATGAGAAGGGGCAGAGGTCTTTCTAGACAGCCTTGTCCGTGTAAGGTGCTCGGTCTCAAGCTGTGCAGCCTTCTCGGTCATGGGCTTGCCAAACAGGTTTTCATCTCGGCAAGGGACATCGACCAACTTGTCCTGAACCCATGGCTCGATGTCTGATGACTGCAGCCATGCCTGGCGTCGAGGCGCGATGCCGGCTGCCGCTACTCGGGCCGAGGCCTCGAAGCTATCGTAGGCGGCGCGGGTAATGAACTTTGAGCAGTCCCGAATCACCGAGGACAAGGACTTAAATCTCTGCAAGGGTTCCCCGGAGAGGCCAGCAGAGAACCCGGCCAACTCCTTGGCCAAGTCCCGTAAGTACATGCCCATGTACAGCTGGTAAGACTGGATACGGCAAGCAAGCATCGAGCACTTTCTACCGACGCCATCGAGGTTCCAGGCCTCCCTACCGGGGGGCACCGCAGAGTGCATCTTCTGGCTCTTCAAACGATGCATGGCCGATTCCACAACCATGGAATGGTGTGGTAGCTGTACCTTTTAAAAGCCAGGGCTCTTTCGGAGTCGATAGATCGAGTCGGCTCACTTGCTAAGAACCGGCGCCGAGGCCGGTGCCTCCCACATCCGGAAGAGGAGCCGTTCCAGCATCAGAAGAACCGGGACAGTAAAGGCCTCCTTCGGAGGAGAGTCATACTGTAGGGCCTCGAGCTCTTCAGCTCAAGGCTCTTCCTCGGGGTCCGCTGGAATAGCCAAGGCAGTGGCCATATCCCGGACGAACTCCGAGAACCTAGTATCCTCCGGAGGGGATCTACTCCGGGGCTCAGACTGCGGTGAGTCCGACGGGACGCACCGAGTCTTAAAAGTATCGGGAGACTCCTCGTCCTCCGTCTCCCAGGCGGACTCGTCCGACGAGGAATCAGGGTACGACCTCGCGGGGCCCTGGAGCACCTGCCCCGACGCCAGAGGCACCGGCGTCGACGCCCTCGGTCCCAAACGGGAGGTCGAGGGAGACCGCGACCGAGGTCAACTTCGAGCCACGATGGACTCGAGTATCGGCTCGGTCTCCGGGGTCGACTTCGAAGACGATGTCCCGGTGGTCGGGGCAGATGCACCAGATAGGCTGGCCATCAGTGCCCACTGCTGCTCCATGAAGGCAGACAGTCTGCTCTCCAAGGCTGTCATCCTGAGACTCAGCTCGGGAGACGCAGCAGCCATCGACTCAGGCCCCGGCGGCGCCGGGCCTGACGTCAGCTCTCTGGGAGGAGAGTCCTCGAGGACCACAGGGCTTATGTGTCCAGCAGACTCCAGCTCCACACGAGGGATCTTGGTAGGCTTCTCCTGTTCCACGGGCCCGGGGCGACGGTCGGGGGTCTTAGACCTGGCCCTCGAGGAGCCAGGGACCTCCTCCTCCAACGCCCTCGCAAGCCTCTTCTTCCTCTTACATTCCCGGTCGGGGGACCACCTATCCGAGGAGCTTCGACGGAGCTCGGGATCGGAATCCCGAGATGACGAGGCCTCAGACGAGGTCCGGGCCCGGCTGGAAGGAGAGTCTGAGAAAAGCCTTTCTCTCTGTTGCTGGCGACTTCGAAGTGCCTTGGAAGACATCTTCCCACATGGTCCACACGTCTTAGATTCGTGATCAGGACCGAGGCACCGAAGGCAGCAGTCGTGTGTGTCGATGAGATACATTAACTTCTTACACCGATCACATTTTTTGAAACCACTGGAAGCCATCGGGGAAAAAAGAGCTCCCGCGAGGTCAAAGGACCGGCCTTCCAGGGAAAAGCAAAAAAAGGGCGCGAACGCCAGCCACGAAGGACAAAAGCCGAAAGACAGAAAAAAAGGGCTCGATACCGGTGTACCGAACCCGGCGGGAGGGGAACCGGCGTTGAACTGGAAGAAAAAACAGCGAGGATCGCCGAAGAAAAAAAATCACTTTTATCCGGAAGAGCGGACACATCCGGTGGGCTTCATGGAAAAAAAGAGACTGAGGTAAGATGGCACCTTTAGGTGGGAAGGGAACCGTGCATGTGTGCTGCATTCCCAAAGGCTTTCATAGAAAGCTGGGGAAATGCTCCGCTGGGGCTTCATCGGCGCCGATGACACCCATATGTGAGGACTGACTTCCTGCTTGGTCCTGGAAAAACTATGCTATCTCCAGGAACAAGCAGGAATGTAGTCTTCACATATAGGGACTCCCTAGCTTTAGATGCCAGGGAGAGACCCCAGAAGTTGTGTGCCCCTGTAAAAGGGCTCCACTTCCCCCCATGGATCTCTGGCATACAACCAGGAATGGCGGGTAGGAGTTGATTAGGTATGGAACAGGTGTTGGAGAACAGTCTGACCAAACAAGGCATCCCGGCGGGAGTCCTTGTCCAAGCAGTAATGGGCTGTGAAGGTATGAACCGAGGCCCAAGTGGCTGCTCGACAGATGTCGACGATAGACACAGAGTGCAGATGAGCCATTGAAGCTGCCATGGCTCTCACATTGTGAGCTGTGACATGGCCCTCCAGAGGAAGAATCTTACTCGGATAGGCAAAAGAAATACACTGTGCAATCCAGTTGGACAGTGTTCTCTTGGAGACTGGAAGTCCCAAATGAGAAGGATCAAAAGCAACAAAGAGTTGAGAGGACTTTCTATGTTGCTGTGTTCTTTGCAAGTAAAAGGCTAAAGCTCTATTGCAGTCCAAAGTATGAAGACTCCTTTCTGCATGTGATGCATGAGGCCTTGGAAAAAACACAGACAGGAAGACCGCTTGGTTAAGATGAAAAGGGGAGACCACCTTTGGCATAAAGCGTGGATGAGTCCTAAGGACTACCTTATCATGATGGAACCTTGTATAAGGAGGATCAGCCACTAGTGCCTGCAACTCACTAATGCGACGTGCTGATGTGATTGCAATGAGAAAGATAACTTTCAAAGAAAGGAATTTCAACGAGGTAGTAGTCAAGGGTTCGAAAGGTGGCTTCATAAGATGGCTAAGAACCAGGTTTAAATCCCATGCCACCGGTGGTGGCCTAATGGGAGGCTTAGTTAGTAGAAGGACTCTCATAAATCTTGCTTTAAGAGGATGGGAGGAAATAGGTTGTCCATTTAAAGGCTTGAAAGAAGCCGCAATAGCACTCAAATGGACTCTTACTGAGTTTGTTTTAAGTCCTGCATTGGATAAATGAAGGAGATACTCCAGTTATGATTCCAGAGGTATCACAAGGGCACCATATGGTAAACCTTTTCCACTTGAAAGCATAAGAGTGTCTTGTGGAAGGTTTTCTAGAAGCATAAAGGATATCCTTTACCTGCTGAGGAAGCTTAAGATCATGAAGATCTAGGCCTTCAGCAACCAAGCCCTGAGATGCAGAGACTGGGGATTGGGATGCCATAACATTCCGTCCTCCTGAGACAGGAGATCTGGAGCAGACCCTAACTCCAGAGAGGGAGCTTGAGAGAGATGTAGAAGCAGAGGGTACCACACTTGCCGTGGCCAATGTGGAGCTATGAGAATTATAAGGCCTCTGTCTCTCTGAAGCTTGAACAGGGTTTTGGGAATCAGGGGAATGGGTGGAAAAGCATAAAGGAAGTCTTGACCCCAATGAAGGAGGAAAGCACCCCTGGCCTGAGAGCCCTGAGCTGGAATTCTGGAACAGAACCAGGGAAGTTTGGCATTCAACGGACTTGCAAAGAGGTCTATGTCCGGGGTTCCACAAATTTGAAAAATCTTGGCCACCTGGTCTGCATGTAGAGACCATTCATGTGGAAGCAGAACTCGACCGAGTCTGTCTGCCCAAGAGTTTTGGATACCTGGAAGATATACTGCCAGGAGATGAATCTGATGCTCTCTGGCGAGGGCCCATAGTCGCAAAGCTTCGTTGCAAAGCGACAGAGAGCCTGTTCCTCCCTGCTTGTTCAAATAGAACATGGCTACTTGATTGTCCGTGTGAATGAGGACTGTCTTGTAGCTGAGCAGAGTGTGGAACACTCGAAGAGCAAGGAAGATTGCTCTGAGCTCCAGAAGATTGATGTGTAGATGAGTCTCCTGTGGAGTCCAGGTGCCCTGGGTGGAGAGGTTCTGCAGATGAACTCCCCAACCCACTGGTGAAGCATCTGTTGAGAGTTGCTTGGGTTAAAGGTTGTTGAAATGGGGACCCCAGCAACAGGTTTTGAGGCGGACTGCCACCATGGGAGGGACAAAATAAGGCAATTTGTGTTTGCTATTTTGTCTGACAGGCACACTGATGCCTGGGTCCACTGAGTGGATGAAGTCCACTAGGCTGCTCTCATATGGAGGCGAGCATAAGGGACCACATGCACGGTAGAAGCCATGTGGCCTAGTAGTTGTAACATTTCTCGAGCAGTGAGATGAGGCTTTAGCACTGTTTGAGAAGCTAATTGCACTATGCGAAGGCAACAGGTCTGGGGGAGATAGGCCCTTGCTTTCCTGGTATCCAACAAAGCTCCTATGAACTCTATAGACTGAGTGGGAGTTAGGCTGGATTTTGGGATGTTTATGACCAGACCCAAATACTGCAGGATACGAATTGTGCAAGATAGAGAAATCCTGGCCTCTGACTCTGATGGGGCTCGAATGAGCCAGTCGTCTAAGTAGGGGAAGATGATTATTCCCAGAGTGCAAAGAAATGCTGCTACCACAGCCATGCATTTCGTAAACACCCTTGGAGCTGAGGCCAGGCCAAAAGGAAGCACCCTGTATTGGTAGTGCTTTCCTTGAAAAAGGAACCAAAGGAACTTTCTGTGAGTTGTATGGATGAGAACATGAGTGTACGCATCCTTGAGATCTAGAGAACAAAGCCAATCCTGACTCTGAAGGTACGGCAGCAGGGTTCCCAGAGAAATCATCTTGAATTTCTCCTTGAACAGGAATTTGTTCAATTCTCTGAGATCTAAAATGGGTCTGTGTCCTCCTGTTTTCTTTTGGATAAGGAAATAGGGGGAGTAAAACCCTGTACCCTGTTGAGGAATGGGTACTTCTTCTATTGCCCCTTGGGCAAGAAGCATGGTGACCTCTTGATCTAACAGGTTGATGAGAGAGGCCTGAGAATTGAACTGTCTTACCATTGTGGGAGGGGGCATGCGGCGGAAGTGAAGCTTGTACCCCACCCCTCTCTTATAATGGAAAGAATGCAATGTTCTGCTGTTATTTGCCCCCATCTGCGGAAAGAGTGGCACAACCTTCCTGGGATGGTGGAAGGTTCTGGTCCACTGTGGGCCAGGAAGGCTAAGTTCTCTAGATGGAAGTCAAAGGCCTTGTGGAGGCTGAGACTGCTGAGACGGTTGAGGCTTAGCAGTCTTTGCTTTCCTTTGTTTAGGTGGTTGCTGACTCTTCCAGACAGGCTGACCTGCAGAACGTCCCTGATGATAAGAGGGATAAAACCTCTTCTTTTTGGAAAAGAACGGTTTCTTGAAAGATTTCTTTCTTGCAGGATCAGCTGTGGCTTTGGATAATCTATCCAAAGTGGAGTTATCAGCATCCAACTCATTGGCCTTTTCTTGCCATTTTTTGCTGAATAGATTCTCACCTGTAGAAGGAATACTGCCCAGTTTGTCCTGCACCCAGACTCCAAATAGGATGCCTGGAGCCAGGCAATTCTACATGCACCTATGACAATGGCAGAGGTTCTGCTTATGCACTCAAAACAGTCAAAAGCTGCACGATTGACAAATTTAGAAACATCCTGGGCATGTTTAACCAGTGTGAGAAAATCCTGCCTCTTATCTTCAGGAAGAAGAGGGCTCAAAACCTCTAAATCCTCTGTGACTTGTGATGAGGAAGCTGCCCAGAGAGCCTAGAGAATACTGATAAAGGAAGGGAATTTACCCTAATCAAAGGACCTGTTTTGGCAGATTACAGGAATAAAACTGCATATTTACCTAAAAAGCTCTGAAATATCACCTTTTCCTCGCGCACTACCCGGATGACAGCACCTCAAATGCCTCATCAGTAAACTAACCACGTCAAACAGACGTTCAGCCAGCTCTTTCTGTACAGTTGTAAATAGTTACTCCTTGTTGTCTATTCCAAGTTCTGTCACCTGTTAATTGTAAACACAAATCAACTGTTTTGAGATGTGTATTTAATTGGTTCTATGTAAACCGCACTGATGGAAAATAGCGCGGTATATAAGTGCATGTAATAAAATAAAATAAAAGACAGGTTATTCCAGGCTGTAGTGGCCTGCAGAGAGCCTCTAGTGGAGATGAGGTACAAGAGTATAAGCCCAGATGGAGAAACCCTTACGTCACTCCTAATTACTCAGCTGCCAGGAGAGACTTTAATCAGCCACACCTGGGGAGTGCAAGGGAGGGGTTGGAAACTGGGAACTTTAAAACTAGAACAGAATATGCAGAGAGCAGACGGCAAGGGGAGCTTAAGCCTGGACGACAAGGAGAGCGAGGAGGCAATCCTAAGAGGAGGCTTGAAGGCAAGCGTGAGAGCAAGGAAAGAGGAGCTCTGAGAGGTTCAGGTTCTTGGAGAGATTCCTGGGAGAAGCCAGCTTCAAGGGATTGGGGAAATCCAAAGGCTTGGAGAACTTCAGCTGGGAACCCTAAGAAGAGGTATGGAGCAGATGTCCTGAGGTCCAGGAATATAGACTGGAGGAAAGGTTATAAAAGCTCCAATGCATACTGGCCAGAATGTTTGAGAGGACAGCCTAATGCCAGCTTTAACCCAGGTAGAACTATGAACGTTTGCCTAACTTAAAGCAAGGCAAAGTGTTTAGACACAGTTCCTGTCCTAATGAAGGTCTGTTAGTTAAGCTCTCTGATCCAGCTCCTGATATAGAACCTATGCAAATAGAAGAACAAGCTATAATTACAGAGGAGGACGATAATCTCATGGACTGTTCTTTATGCAAGGTTGCTAGCACTGAGAAATCCTGAAAGTGGGATCAAACATCAAAAGGGAAACGTTCTAGTAACTGGCACTAGAAGTTTGTGTAAGTACTTGTGCAGAGAAGAAGAGCTGTTGATAGAGGCTTGTTAGCCAGCTGGTATCAGAGCAGCACACAGCTCAGGCTATGCACATGTTGGAAACAAAAGTGCTTTGAATGAGAAAAGGAAATGCTTTCAATGAGAAAAGGAAAGCTGTTTTTGGGAAGAAGCTTTTACTTTTTTTGGTTTCCTTTACTCCAGTCCTGCTGAGTAGGTTTGTCAGCAGTGACTGAGAAGTACTTTCTGCTGTTAACGGACTTTACAAGCTACTTGCTTTAGCTTTCAGTTGTATTGTTATTTTGAATATAAACTCCTGGAAAATACATCCTAAGGTGTGTTACCAAGTAGAATCTGTGTGCATCTGGATTTACCTCATAAATAAATATTCTGTCACTGCCATACACTCGAGCCAACTACATTGTCTTCATTTATCTCAAAGGCAAGCACCGCATGACTGGACTACCAGTACCATAATCCTTTGCAAGATAGCCAGTCTGGAACATTGCTTAATTGGGGAACTCTAACAAGCAACCCCTCCATACACATGTAAGGGGCTATGGGTGTGATAGACTTCCTAAAGGAACATTCCCATATATAAAATATAGGAACTGATCCTGGCAGAAAGAATGGAAGCCTGGAAAGTACGACGTCCAAAGGCATCCAAAGTTCTACACTCACGTCCTGGAGAATTAGATGCATGCCTCTTTGCACTCCCAATCCTTCTCATAGCTGACTCCACTACAATAGAACATAAGAACATAAGATCACAAGATAGGCCATACTGGGTCAGACCAAGGTCCATCAAGCCCAGTATCCTGTTTCCAACAGTGGCCAATCTAGGTCATACGTACCTAGCAGTTTCCCCAAAAGACACAGGTTCCGCAATGCTTGTACGGGGTCAAGCATTGATATCCTGGGTCCCTTCTTAATAATCGTTTATGGACCTTTTCTCCAGGAACCTGTCCAAACCTTTTTTAAACCAAGCTACACTAACAGCCTTTACTACATCCTCCGGTAACGAATTCCAGAGTTTGATTACACGTTGAGTGAAAAAATATTTTCTTTTATTAGTCTTAAATAGTTTACCCTGTAGCTTCATTGCATGTCCTCTAGTCTTTCTATATTCTGAAGACGTAAACAATCGATCTACGTTTACCCATTCCACTCCGTGGAGGCAGCCGAGTCTTCTGGAAACCAGGACACGGAGGAACCCGATACATGGTATCCAGTCGACGGGAGTGAGGTGAGGTGGTAAGGGGGTTTTCCCACATTGTTAACATGAGATCATGTAAGATTTCATGGATAGGCAGGGTAGCTGCCTCCTTAGAGATTTTACAATATCCCAAAGCTCCTAACTCCTTTGCCCTGGGTTCTGTCTCAGGAGCCACAGTAATGGACAGACCTCGAGCCACCTCCCTGATAAAATCCTTAAAGGAGATATCTTCTAGAGGAGACATCCTACATTTAGGAGATGAAGGCTCCTCCGGGAGAAGTATTCCGGTACCGACAGAACTGTCAGAATCTTTAGAGTCCTCCGAGGATTCAAAGTACCTTCTATCCGGATGCTCTTGTAGAGCACGATACCCGTACCGATCGAAGTCGGTGCTGGGGGGGAATCGGTACCGGGGTATCGGTACTGGAGGGCATGGCTTGACTGGGTGCCAGCAATGCAGACACCGATGTCGATGCCAATGCTATCGGTACCGGTACCGATGCCGGAGCCGGTACCGGCTGAACTGTGACACGGTTCCAAGGGTGTCGATGCCGCAAGGAGAGCCACCAGACTGCATTCAATAGCCAGGAATCTCTGGTCTATCGACGCTGCCAATGCCTGGGTATCAGTACCAGAGAAAACAGCCGGTACCCCAGAGCATGGCACCAGTAGTTCTGCCGAGGTTGAGGCCTCGAGAACATCCTGGAGCCCCGATAATGCTTTGGAAGCCGAAGCCTCCCGCCGGGGCAATTTTGCCGGTGCAGAACCCTCAAGGGCAACGCCAGAGGCATCTTGATGCTTAGAAGGAGATCTACCCTTTGAGGACCGGCTGGACTTATGTTTAGTTACCTGAGATCCATGGGAGGAAGACGAAGCCCTGGAAGACGTCGATGCCACAGAGGCTGCATCATTGGGAAAAAGGGTGCTAAGCTTAGTAGCCCGGTTTTGTCGACCCCTCTTGGACATTATGGCACAAGCCATACACTCCGAAATGGAGTGATCAGGACCTAAACATTTAAGACACCACTCATGGGTGTCGGTGACGGATATGGTACCGCTACATTTGGTGCACTTCTTAAAAACCGAAGCGGGTTTTTCCATAATGGAGGAAATTTTGGGCCTAAGGCACAAAATGGCGCGTGCACCTGAGGAAGAAAAAATTTGAAAAAAAGAACTAATATATATTTTTTTTTCTAAAAGAAAGAAAGAACCGGCGGTACCGGTATAGCGTCGAAGAAAGCAGACGCGACCACAAAAAAGAATTAGAAGGAAAAATTTTCTGCGGTGACAGGAACGACGACCTGCTGGCTCCACGGAAAATGAAGAACTGGAGAGAGGCAGTTGGGAAAGGCGGGAAGGCAGCACGCAGGCGCTGTGGGATGCTCCCAAAAGCTTTCTAATTGGACGCTGGGGAGCGTTCCTGTGCAGGTTCCGTCGGTACCGATGATACCCATATGTGAAGACTACATTCCTGCTTGTTCCTGGAGATAGGAACTAAACTCACTCATCTGGACTGGTCTGGCGTGGACAGTAAGGAAAATGCAATTACACATGTAAATACATAGAGGCATGCACATCTTTGAAGGGTCATACTCTGGAAATGGTTTATTTAGACTTTGAAATTATATGTATATTTCCTATTTGGCATTTATATCTGCTCCAAGACCAGCATAACTGTCAGCTAACTGCTCATTTGGACCTGGATTTGAAAGAAAAACTAAGGGAGGAATTATGCTTAGCTTGTGTTTTGGAGCTCAGCTCTAACTGGCTACCTTTGGATTTTCAGCTTTGCAAAATCCACTACTTATAAGAACATAAGATATGCCATACTGGGTCAGACCAAGGTCCATCAAGCCCAGCATTCTGTTTCCAACAGTGGCCAATCTAGGTCATACGTACCTAGCAGTTTCCCCAAGGGACACAGGTTCCACAATGCTTGTACTGGTTCAAGCATTGATATCCTGGGTCCCTTCTTAATAATGGTTTATGGACCTTTCCTCCAGGAACTTGTCCAAACCTTTTTTAAACCCAGCTACACTAACAGCCTTTACTACATCCTCCGGTAACAAATTCCAGAGTTTGATTGCACGTTAAGTGAAAAAATATTTTCTTTTATTAGTCTTAAATAGTTTACCCTGTAGCTTCATTGCATGTCCCCTAGTCTTTCCATATTCTGATAAGGTAAACAATCGATCTACGTTTACCCGTTCCACTCCGTTCATTAATTTATAGACTTCTATCATATCTCCCCTCAGCCGTCTCTTCTCCAGGCTAAAGAGCCCCAACCTTTTTAGCCTTTCTTCATAGGAGTAGCCTTCCATCCCCTTTACCATTTTGGTGGCTCTTCTCTGAACCTTTTCTAAAATCGCTATATCCTTTTTAAGATACGGCGACCAGAATTGCACACAATATTCAAGGTGCGGTCTCACCATGGAACGATATAGAGGCATTATAATATCTTTTGTTTTATTTTCCATTCCTTTCCTTATCATACCTAGCATTCTATTTGCTCTCTTGGCCACCGCTGCACACTGGGCCGAGGGTTTTAACAAGGTATCCACAATGACGCCTAAATCTTTTTCCTGGGTGGTGGTTCCTAATGTGGAACCTCGCATCGTGTAAGCATAGTTTGGGTTGTTCTTCCCTAGGTGCATAACCTTGCACTTCTCCACATTAAATTTCATCTGCCATTTTGATGCCCAGTCTTCCAATTTATCAAGATCCTCTTGCAATTTTTCACAATCCTCCTGGGTTTTAACAACTTTAAATAGTTTTGTGTCATCTGCAAATTTGATAACCTCACTTGTTATTCCACTTTCCAGGTCATTTATGAATATGTCAAAAAGCAGCGGACCCAGCACAGATCCCTGGGGTACACCACTATTCACCTTTCTCCATTGGGAGAATTGGCCATTTAGCCCTACCCTCTGCTTTCTATCTTTTAACCAGTTCCTGATCCACGTAGTACACTGCCTCCTATCCCATGACTCTTTAGTTTTGCCAAAAGTCTCTCATGAGGGACTTTGTCAAAGGCTTTCTGAAAGTCCAGATACACAATATCAACCGACTCACCTTTGTCCACCTGTTTATTCACTCCTTCAAAAAAACATAACAGATTAGTAAGACAAGATCTTCGTTGTCTAAAGCCATGTTGGCTGTCTCCCATTAGGTCGTGACTATCTACATGCTGAGTAATTTTATTCTTTATGATGGTTTCTACCATTTTTCCCGGTACTGATGTCAGGCTCACTGTTCAGTAGATTCTGCCGCCTACACATTTATGCATGTAAATACTTACACATACAAGGTTCCGACTGATGTCACTATCTTTTAACACGTTTTTTTGTTAAATTCACTGCTAATTATTAACATCACAACTAGGATACCCCTTTTCCAAGCTAGATGAACTAAACAAAATTGGGCCTTTAATTATTTGCTTTGTTTTTCTAGGGGGGGGGGGGGGTGAGAGAAAATGCCTGCTATTAAACATAAACATAAACATATTAGAGAGATGCAAATGGTGGTCCAAGCTGTCAATGCTGCCCTTGAGAATGCACACAGACCCAAACAAGATGCACGCACACATGCATACACAAAGATGATTTCAGAAGTAAAACAAGAATAAAACTCCTTTTCTTCTTACCAAAGTGGGTCTGCATGAGATACGCTAATGACAAATGCCTCTCCTGTCTGGCCAGAAAGGGTGCGGCCACTCTTATCTACAATCGTTCCTGAAATCTAAAATCCACAAAAAAAACATACTCAATGGAAAAAGAAAGGCATATTTCAGACCCTATGGCAACTTCATTGAAACTAAATAAAATATGATAATTACACTTACCTGGTAATTGTAGTTCCTTTAGTTCCGAGAGTGCAGTCCTCAACTTCTGGGTAGTGAACCTCCATCCGCAGCTAGGAGACTGGCATGACAAATTTATGACATCACAGGATATAGGCTGTCAGCAACGCTCCGCCTCCCAGTGTGAACTATTAACAAAGCAGACTCAAAGGAGCAAAAAATAAGTAGCAAAGAGCAACAAATCTCATGTAGACCATACCCCTTAAACAAAAATTATTAATTTAATTCTTTTTTTTTTTGTTGTTGTTGTTGTGAGGGAACATGCGCCCCGTGACATCCCGCCTACTAGCACTGAGCTCGAGGCTCAGAAACAGAGAAACACAATACACGAAGTACAGGAAAGTAAAGACAACGGCTCACCTGTATACTCTTCAAACCGAACTCCGATCCGGAAACCCTGAAAATTCATCAAGATCAGACACCGGGAGGGATGGAGGACTGCACTCTCGGAACTAAAGGAACTACAATTACCAGGTAAGTGTAATTATCATTTCCTTATCGTTCCTCCAGTGCAGTCCTCAACTTCTGGGATGTACCAGAGCAGTAATTAACGGGAGGGATGTTTCCGGCCAGCAGACAACCCCGCCGACCGAAACGGGCGTCTATAGCCGCCTCCACATCCAATCAATAATGCTTGCGGAACGTGTGCAGCGAAGCCCAGGACGCTGTCTTAGCAATCACCCCAGGCGGCACCAACCGGTGCTCCGGCCACGAACAAGCCTGCGCCCTAGTAGAATGTGCACGTAAACACTGGTCGCGACAAGCCCCTGGAGCAAATACGCCGATGCAATCACCTCCATAATCCAGCGGGAAATGGAAACCTTGGAGGGCGCCTCGCCCTTACGTACACCGCCGAAGAATCCGAATAAGCGAACCGACTTACAAAAGGACGCCATAACGAGCAAATAGTGACACAACACCCGCTGAAAATCCAAAAGACGTAGACTGCGAACAATCTGTGACCCTGTGTGCTTCCCCATCACAGGCAGGGAACACCTGATTAACATGCAAAGGCGACACCAGCTTTAGCATAAAAGAGGGAACGGTGCGCCAAACCACTTTCTCGCCCGAGAAGAAAGAAATGGTACACGTCAGAACAAGGCGTGCACCTCGGAAATGCGGCTAGCCGAACATATCGCCACGAGAAGGACGGGTGTCAAAGTCAGATCCTATTGTGAAGCAGACTTCAAGGCGCAAGGGAGCTCCCCAGAGCGCCCTGAGTAATATCCCAAGACGGCACCCAAGCCTGAAGAGCGGGCCACAACCTAGCTACCGCCGTCAAGAATCGACGAACGTCCGGGGAGACCCCAAGGACACTCTGTAGAACTTGCCGCGATAACAGGCCAGCGCCACCAGCTGAACACGCCATGAGCTGGCCGCCAGGCTTCGAGAAAATCCATCCTGCCAGAAATCCAGGACTGCCGGCACTGCTACTGAGGCCGCGCGAAACCAACGTCGAGAACACCAACCTTCAAAGATCCACCAAATCCGTACATATGCCCAGGACGTGGATCGCTATCGCGCGTTAACCATAGTGGACACTACCGCTGTTGAGTAACCTCGCCTACGCAAACGCGCCCGCCCAATGGCCAAGCCGTAAGCGAGAGCCGACTCACCGGAGGCAGCAGAAGCAGACCGTGAATCAACCGATCCGCTCGGTCCGTCAAACGCCAGGGACGACCAACCAAGAGCCGTACCAGATTACCACGGGTGGCGAGGCCAAGCCGGAGCTATCATAAGGACCCTGCCCGGATGACGGCCTATTCTCTGAATAACGCGCCGGAGCAACGCCCACGGCGGGAACACAGACCGCAGACCTTCCGATGGCCACGTCGGACCGTCTTTCTCTGCTTCTCCTGAAAAAAAAAAGGGGATACCTTTGCTGACTGAAAGGAAGCCATCAGACCCATTACGGGCGCCCCCCAGTGTTCCACCAGAAGAGAGAAGACTTCGGGAAACAGTTCCCATTCTCCCGCAGCCACTCGTACGTCGCTGAGAGAGTCGGTCTGCACATTGACCATACCCGCTATGAGAGCCGCCGACAAGGCTAGCAATCGCAGTTCCACCTACGCGAACAACTGATCCGCTTCCTCCTCCATGGCGGCGCTGCCTGCGCCGTCCTGCCGATTGAAGTAGGCTACTTTAGCCGAGCTGTCGGACAGAACCCGCAGCGCGCTACCGGACACCGCCGCTTCGCATGCTTGAAGCCCAAGGAACCTCGCTCGAAACCCCAGCCGAACGATCGACCAGGAGGCCTCCGTCAGGGACCACAGACCCTGTGCAAAGACCCCCAGGCAACGCGCTCCCCAGCCTTCTAGGCTGGCAGCCGTCAACAGAGGCATCCAATCTGGCTGCTCCAGAGACATGCTCAAGGGCAGCGACCCCGGAAGAAGCCACCAGCGGAGCGAGTGGGGCCCCAAGAGCGGGCAGGGCAAACGCTTGGAGAGTGGAGCGGCCTGAAGCGACAACCGACGGAGCAGTGTCCGTTGCAACGGCCGCCGATGGACCTTTGCCTAAGGAACCGGTTCCCTGGTCCCAGCCATCGTTCCGAGAATCTGCAGGTAATCCTAGGCGGATGGGCTCGGACGCGACCAGAACCGCCGGACGAGTAACTGGAAGCCCTCTACACGTTTACGGGGGAGGAAGACCTGACCCGACGCCGTGTCGAATCGGACCCCGAGATATAGCAGGGTCTGAGTTAGTTGAAGACTCTCCTCCCTGGACTTGGCTCGTAGCAACCAATCGTCTAGATAAGGATGTAACAAAATGCCTTTGCGCCGCAAGGCCGAGAGCAGCATCTTAGTGAACGTCCGAGACGCCGTTGCAAACCGAAGGGGAAAGCTCGGACTTTATAGTGGCTGGGCCACTACAACCTAAGGATGTGAAGAATTTGCGTGAGGCTGCTTTTTAAGGCAGCAGACTCTCAAGAACAAAGTTTACCGTCAAGTCCGAATGTTCATTACGCCGAGAGCTACCAATGAAACAGCGGGGCTGTGCTAGCAACATGAATTAAACAAATCAAAATTTAAATGTTCATCCACTAAAGAACGGAATCTAGAATGAAATTTGAAACCACTGCAGCAATCTCTTACATAACCTGATGTGCTTGCTACAGAGAGGATACCTGTCCTCACATGAAGTAAGGCTCATGCCGGCTGACAGTCCTGCCTCTCCCATGTCTGCACAGGGAGACTCTGGCCGTCTTTTATTTCTAGGCACCCAAAGCCAAAGATTGCACCCAAAATGTATAAAAGAACCAACTTCAGTGGGAGAAGAGAAGAGAGAAACTGTGTGCCAATCCTGCACCGTTTAAAGAACCACTGTGGGAATCAAGGCCACAACCCGGACACCACAGGTAAGCCTAACCAGTGAGCTACCGGGCTATCTAGAATTATGCAGAACTGCCTCACGAGATTCAACTGCAGTAAGGAGCTCAACAGACTGAGTAACAAAAGGTTGCCAGGGTTCTGAAAGGCCCTGTTCTGAGCCCACACCAGACTCCAACAGGGAGCTGCGCTTTAAGCCACAAAGCATACAGCGTGACTTAGAAGGCAGAGCCAATAGTAGCCACCAAGGCTAGCCCCCTCTGCCCAACCAAAGAGCCTTTATCCCAGGTGCTGCAGAGAAACAGAAGGAAAGCACTTTTCTGCAACGTGCCTCAGAAGCTCCGATTTGAATAAAAACTGCATTTTTTTTTTTTGAACTAAACAGTCCTGCAGGACCCGGACATGGAGGAAAGTCCTAAAAACAAAAACGTTCTCCAGCCAAAACGAAGCATGTAGGCCACTAAAAACCACAAAGTAAGGAGAAAAGCAGGAAATGAAAAATAATC
The DNA here is from genome assembly GCA_033557465.1 of Ichthyophis bannanicus. NCBI lineage: Eukaryota > Metazoa > Chordata > Amphibia > Gymnophiona > Ichthyophiidae > Ichthyophis > Ichthyophis bannanicus. The sequence continues at coordinate 545,113,672 of CM066033.1, forward strand.
CCGATTTTCAAAATGGCCGCCGTCACAAAATCACGCCAAAAACCCCCGTTGAAAAAGAAAAAAGTGCTCACTAGAGCTGCTACTCCCCAGGCTAACAGACGAAAACCCCCAGAGACCCAGAGATCAAAGAAATAAATAAGAAATCCACAAAAGTGCTGGTGCTCCCTCACCACAGGTACACTGACAGGCAGGGATTGCTCGGGCAGAGCACAGAACTAGCAGAGGCTGTGGCTCTAAGAGACACTCTGCCCTGCCCTGAGGCAGACAGCTTTAAGGAATGCTCTGGGGTTAAAGACAGAACCTTCCACCCGCTCCGTACCCCTAGAATGTAGGTTCTGGAAGCAGGGAGGCAGCCCCCCATACAGTTGTCCTCTGCACACCGCAGGTAAGCAAGCCGGGAAGGGGAGGGGAGGGGGGGGGGAGGGAGAAGCTGAACAACCCAGAAAGGGCGGACCGGACCACAAAGGAAGCTTCCTCACAGCCTAGAAATCTAAAAAAGGAAACAAGAATATTGAATTTCTCAAAGAAAAGAAAAGAAAAGAGAACCGCAAAAAACTCTCTAAGCTTTGGGCTCGCTTCCAAGGGCCGGAGGGACAGATCCGTGCGGAGCAAGGAACCCCCCCCCCCCCCCCCGCAGCCTCAGCGGTCCCTTTAGGCTTCAGGGGGGAATCCATAGCTAAAGACAAGGAATCATAAAACTGGCACACTCCAGGCACAGAGAGAGCGAGAGAGACCTAGTGCTGGCTGCACAAACCAGACAGAGGGGCCTAAGTTTTAGGCATGGGCTGTGACAGAACAGCAAAATAAAACACTCAAAGGTCCATTCCTATCAATAACAAACCAAAGAAAAGAAATTTCTGGTCGAGGTCAGACCTGCAAGCCCCAAATGCCTTTAGCTTCAGGAATAGAAATCCCATCTCAGCATATGCAGTGGGAATCAAACCAGTGACCGGTTAGGTTCGAAGCAGCCGCCTACAAACCAAAGAAAAGAAAGTTAAAATTTCCCCTCTCCTCCTGCCGCTCCGTCGAACAGAGAGGAGGGCAAAAACACCACAGAGACGAGAAATCCCCCAAAAACACTGTTCTCTGAAGCAATCAGGCATATTGAAAGGTAAAAAGGTACTCACAGGTTACTCTGCCGTTCTGTCAAAATGCAGGATAGCTGTGGTGCATGTTCAAAATGGCCGCCGCAGATTTCACTGAGAAGGAAAAGGGCGCCAAGAACACTGAAATGGACCCCGTGCTGAGCAACAGCTGTCTAGATCGGGTAAAAACCGATTAGGGCAGCTACTCACTGTTTACTGACACCAGAGCCAAAAAGGTTGTGGAGCCAAGCAGTTTCATTGAGGGCAGAAGAAAATCCCGAAGAGCAGTGAAGCCCCTGAGACAAAGTTAAACTGAAGGGCTCTCCCTCGTACTGTCTGGAGGGAGAGAACTTCCTCTGTGGCAGCTCTGCCCTCACATCCATCAGGGAGAATAAAATAATAAACATAAAATAAAAGAAAATAAAAGAAATGTAAACAGAAAGAGCTGCCACCGGAGAGAGTCAGGAGGCTGAACTAGGAGCACTGACCCCTCCTTCCTCAAGTTAGCCTGTGAAAGTCTTACTAGGCACAGCCAAAACTAAAAGTCGAAATTAACTAGAAAAACACAATCCCAATAAGCCAGATTTAAGGAAACTCCTTATTATTTTCCTTCCAGAGAGCCCTGCTGGGCTCGAGACATCCTCCTGCTGCAAGGAGACTGGTCACACTGGGAGGCGGAGCGTTGCTGACAGCCTATATCCTGTGATGTCATAAATTTGTCATGCCAGTCTCCTAGCTGCGGATGGAGGTTCACTACCCAGAAGTTGAGGACTGCACTGGAGGAACGATAAGGAACTTGCAGTTAAGGTTCTGTGCCAGCAGACTGACGTTTTAGAGCATGGGGAAATACTGTCAGGAGGGAGTTTGCAGTCTGCCATGTTATGCAGCTGCAAACAGTTCTACAGCCTAGCATATTCTAATGCACACATAGGTGTTATGTATGGAGAAACCCAAGATGTCTTGATAGATACACGGATATCCTTTCATGCTTACCTTGGACTATTAAAGCCTGTATAAAACACACAAGGACCTGTATACTATACAGGTTTTCCCCTTTGTTTGTCTCCTCTTTTGATACCATATAACTCTCTGCATCAGCTTAGATCCGCTCAATTATTCCCTCATATAAACAACTTAGATAAGAATAGATCTGCTCTGAAGCTTTTTCTTTAATGCACCTACATTTTTAGCTCATGATTATATGCATCTGGCAACTTTCAGAGCAACATGCATGAGGAGTCTTTTTCCATTACTTCCCCCATAATGGTCTCAACCAAATCTGCCATCCCATCCCAATATACACTAGTAATAAGGTAGTCTCAACACATATCAAAGAACACACCCTGTCCCCCGCATACACGCCAACATACCTCACTCACCCTCAGACTCATCCTTCCCAATTGCACAGAAGACATATACCATCTATAGAGCATCTTATAACCTCTCTCACCTAAGTTTTCAGAGATCAGTTGTTTGGGAATAATCTCAAATATTACAAACCAAATATTTTCTTACAACTCCTTCTCAAACTCTTTTTCTCATGCTATTAATGCAGAAAATTTTCCATGCTCCTATCCTATAAGAATCATATAGAACAAAGAGATGGTGAAAATAGGACTTGCCTGCTAATTGGCTTTCCTTTAGTACCTCCAATCCAGTCCCGACCTGTTGGTAGTCACACCTCACCAGCAGCTTTGAGACTGAGCATGTCCGTGCTGATATCATCACCCCTCAAAGGCAGTTGTCACTTTGTACCAACCCCAGTATACTATTGACAAAGCAGACTCACAGGAGCAACAAATAAGGAAAAACCCTCGTCAGAATACTGACCAACCAGATCCCCAAACAAAAAGAGGCAGATAAAAAACCCAGTCCATTGGAGAAATAACAATACCGTACCGAAAAACTAGAAACTAGCCAAACACAGCAAAGAATGGCATCCCAATTAAGAATCTCTTTTAGTGTTCCTTTCTGTTTTTTCTTTTTTACTAGAATGTGACCTGAACCTAGGCCCCCAGCCCAGCAACACCCGAAAGGAGTCCTGCCCCGCATAAGCCCTGTCCACCAAACACAGACCACAACTGACAGATGGATATTTTCTGGCCCAGGATCGCTATACTGCAAAATACTGCAAACGACAAGGAGGGGGGCGGGACTGGAATGGAGGTACTCAAGGAACGTCAATTAGCAGGTAAGAACTAATATCACCTTCCTTCTCATCCCTATAGTCCAGACCCGACCTGTGGGATGTACCCATAGCAGTACTAACCTGGGGAAGGATCTGCGAGCCCGGCTTGCACCACTGCCACCTAAACCTCGCATTCCCACTGCCTGCACATCCAAGCGATAATACCTTATATGAAGGTATGTAAGGACAACCAAGTGGCAGCCCTGCAGATGTCCACTGGCAGAACCGATGAAGGTTGCGACCAGGTAGAATGAGCTTGCAAACCCTTGGATAAAACACACTGATGCAAAAGATAGGCCAAGGAGATGGCTTCCTTCACTCACCTGGAAATAGAAGCTTTTAGAGCCGCCTCCCCTTTATGTGGCCCTCCATACAGCACAAATTGTCCGTCTTCTGAAAAAGGGACATATGTTTCAAATAGTGCTTTAGCACTCAGCATACAACTAGAAGGCGGAGCTGGATCTCCTCTTCTGCAGGCCCCACTCCCGAAAACACCGATTCAGCTGAAAAGCCTAGATCACCTTGAACAGAAACGAGGGCACCGGCCACAACACCACCTTTTTTTAAGATATAGAGAGATTGGCTCGCAACATGACAGCGCCTGAAGCTCTGAAATCCTTCTAGATGAACAGATCATCACCAAAAAGCCAGTTTTCAATGTCAGATCCTTCAAGGTGCAACCCGTGAGCGGTTCAAAAGGCAACTCCACCAATGCTGCCAAAACCAGACTGAGGTCTCAAGGAGGCACTACCATCCTCACCGGGGGCCAGACCTGCTTCACCGCCCGGAGAAAACGCACTACATCTGAGTGGACTGCCAATGCCACTCCCTGGACTTTTCCACAATAACAGGGCTGCCACATGGCAGACAGGAACGCCAGAACCTCCAGAACAGATGCCGACAGGGGCTAACAATCCTGTTCTCCACCCCAGCTCTCGAAGATCCACCATACTCAAACATACAATAGGAGAGTTAGAATATATGGCTCTAAATGAGAGGTTAGATATGATTGGAATTTCAGAGACATGGTGGAAGGAGGACAACCAGTGGGACACTGATACCTGGGTACAAACTATATCGTAATGATAGAGCTGATCAAATTGGTGGAGGGGTTATGCTCTATGTTAGAGAGGACATTGTATCAGAAAGAATTAAAGTTTTGCAGGAAACAAAATTTGCTGTAGAATCTCCATGGATTGAAATTCCATGTAAAAAGGGGAAGGCGATGGCAGTGGGGGTGTACTATCGACCACCTGGCCAGAATGAACAAATGGATGATGAAATACTCAAAGAAATCAAAGAAGCTAACAAAAGTTACAGCACAGTAATAATAATAGGTGATTTCAATTACCCCGGTATCGACTGGGTCAGTGTCACGGCAGGACATACTAGAGAGATAAAGCTCCTTGATGAAATAAATGACTCCTTCTTGGAGCAGCTAGTTCATGAACCGACCAGAGGGGAAGACATATTGGCCCTAGTCCTTAGTGGAACACCAGATCTGGTGCAAGAGATAAGGGTGTTGGGGCCACTTGGCAATAGTGATCATAGCATGATCGCATTTGATTTAATTAGTAAACGAGGGATGGTATGGAAATCCACAGTACTACCTTTTAACTTCCGAAAGCAAGACTATGATAAAATGAGGAAAATAGTTAAAAAAAAAAAAACTAAAAGGAGCAGTTGCAAAGGTTAAAGACTAACATCAAGCTCGGGTGTTGTTGAAAAATACTATCTTGGAAGCCCAGACGAGCTGTATTCCACGCTTTAAGAAAAGTGGAAGGAAATCCAAAAACCTGCCAGCATGGTTTAAAGGTGAAGTCAGAGAGATGTTGTCAAAATAGCATCTTTCAGGAAATGGAAAAAAGAGCCAAATGACGAAATCTGGAAATAGCACAATCACTGGCAAGTTAAATGCAAGGATTGATAAGGCAGGCAAAGGGAAAATTTGAGAAGAAGCTTGCTGTGGAAGCAAAAACGTGTAATAAAGACTTTTTCAAGTACATTCGTAGCAAAAAAACCTGTGAAAGAGTCAGCTGGTCCATTAGATGACAGAGGGGTTAAAGGGGCACTAAGAAGCGACAAGGCGATAGTGGAGAGACTGAATGAATTCTTTGCTTCGGTCTTTACTGAGAAACATGTAGGGATGTTACCCATGATTGAAGTGGTATTTAAAGGTGCGGAAGAATTGAAGGAAATATCGATACATCGGGAAGAGGTATTACAACTATTAGATAAACTGAAGAGTAGCAAATCACCTGGGCCGGATGGTATACATCCAAGGGTGTTGAAAGAACTGAAATATGAGATTGCAGACCTGCTATTAGTAATCTGAACTATCATTAAAATCATCTGTAACATCTGAAGATTGGATGATGGAGAATGTAACACCAATTTTTAAAAAGGATTCCAGGGGAGATCTGGGAAACTACAGACCGGTGAGCCTGACGTCAGTACCGGGAAAAATGGTAGACACTATCATAAAGAACAAAAACTGCTGAACATGTAGATAGTCATGGCTTAATGGGAGACAGCCAACATGGCTTTAGACAAGGAAGATCTTATCTTACTAATCTGTTATTTTTTTTGAATGTGTGAATAAACAGGTAGACAAAGGTGAGTCGGTTGATACAGTGTATAAGGACTTTCAGAAAGCATTTGACAAGGTCCCTCATCAGAGACTTTCGGCAAAACTAAAGAGTCATGGGATAGGAGGCAGTGTACTATTGTGGATCAGGAACTGGTTAAAGACAGAAAGCAGAGGGTAGGGCTAAATGGCCAATTTTCCCAATGGAGAAAGGTGAATGGTGGTATATCCCAGGGATCTGTGCTGGGTCCGCTGCTTTTTGACATATTCATAAATGACCTGAAAAAGGGAATAACGGATGAGGTTATCAAATTTTCAGATGACACAAAACTATTTAAAGTTAAAACCCAAGAGGATTATGGAAAATTGCAAGAGGATCTTGATAAATTGGAAGACTGGGCATCAAAATGGCAGATGAAATTTAATGTGGACAAGTGCAAAGTTATGCACCTAGGGAAGAACAATCCAAACTATGGTTACACGATGCGAGGTTCCACAATAGGCACCACCACCCAGGAAAAAAGATATAGGCATTATTGTGGATAACATGTTAAAACCCTCGGCCCAGTGTGCAGCGGTGGCCAAGAGAGCAAATAGAATGCTAGGTATCATAAGGAAAGGAATGGAAAATAAAACAAAGGATATTATAATGCCTCTGTATCGTTCCATGGTGCGACTGCACCTCGAATATTGTGTGCAATTCTGGTCGCCATATCTTAAAAAAGGATATAGCATTATTAGAAAAGGTTCAGAGAAGAGCCACCAAAATGGAGATGCAAGAATACTCCTATGAGGAGAGGCTAAAAAGGTTAGGGCTCTTCAACCTGGCAAACAGATAGCTGAGGGGAGATATGATAGAGGTCTATAAATTAATGAATGGAGTGGAATGGGTAAACAGATTGTTTATGCCTTCAAAATGTAGAAAGGCTAGGGGAAATGCAATGAAGTTATAGTGTAACCCATAAAAGACTAATAAGAGAAAATATTTTTTCACTCAACGTGTAATCAAACTCTGAAATTCGCTAACAGATGATGTAATAAAAGCTATTAGTGTAGACAGGTTTAAAAAAAAGGTTTGGACAAGTTCTTGGAGGAAACGTCCATAAACCACTATTAAAGGGGACCCAGGAAATCCACAGCTTGCCCTAATACAAGCATTGTGGAACCTGTATCTTTTTGGGAAACTGCTAGGTACTTGTGACCTAGATTGGCCACTGTTGGAAACAGGATACTGGGCTTGATTGACCTTGGTATGACCCAGTATGGCATATCTTATGTTCTTATCAGGACTGGTTCCTGCGACAGAAGGTTGCCACGAGCTGGCAGACACCAAAGCGTTCCACCAGATAAGCGGACCATGGCCTTCTCGGCCAGTCAGGAGCCACAAGAATCAGACTCCTATGTGCCTCCATCATCTGCATTACTTGACCTATCAGTACCCACAGGGGAAACACAGCAGCCCCTCTGTGGCCCAACGCTGCACCAAGGCACTGAGGCATTCCGATATGCACTCTCTCCTCCTTCTGAAGAACTGTCCTGCCCTTGTAGACTCGAATGTTGCCATCAAGTTCATAACCGGCTCACCCCAATGCTGCACCAGCCGAGCAAACACTTCCGTGCTGAGGGTCCATTACCCAGGGTCGATATGACACAGACTATAATCTGATGCCAAATTTTGCTTTCCGACCACGTACCGCCGAGAGCGCCTGCAAGCTGTTTTCCACCAAGTCAATCAATGAAGCATCTCGCTCTCTAGGTGAACGCTGCTTGTGCCTCCCTGCGGACCTCATGCACCACCTAGACAAGGTCTTAGATAGTGCTGGGGAGGAGTCTGCTGTCTTGGTACATGTCGGTCCAATGACATACGAAAATGTGGAAGGAAAGTTCTGGAGGCTAAATTTAGGATTTTAGGTAGGAAGTTGAAATCCAGAATTTCCAGGGTAGCATTCTCCAAAATGCTTTCCGTTCCATGTACAGGAGCCAAAAGGCAGGCAGAGCTCCGGAGTCTCAATGCGTGGATGAGACAATGGTGCAAGGATGAGGGTTTTAGATTTGTTAGGAACTGGGGAACATTCTGGGGAAAGGAGGGGCTCTTCCAAAGGGATGGGCTTCATCTTAACCGGGATGGAACCAGGCTGCTGGCATTAACGTTTAAAAAGTTGAGAGAGCAGCATTTAAACTAGATAATAGGGGAGAGCCGACAGTCGCCCAGAAGCACATGGTTCGGAACAATGTATCCTTGAAAGATACTACCAAAAAAATGAAGTTAGGGCACATCAGCAGAGAGGTTCCAATAAAGACAAAGGTAACCCAAATGCCCTAGAGTACAGAGCAAACAGAGCTTAAAGATTACAAATTACCCCTGCCTACCAATAAACAGATTAATATGAATAAAATAGTCTCTAAAATGCTTGTATGCAAATGCTAGAAGTCTAAAAAAATAAGATGGGAGAGTTAGAATATATAGCACTAAATGAGAAGTTAGATATGATTGGTATCTCAGAGACATGGTGGAAGGACAACCAGTGGGACACCGTGATACCTGGGAACAAACTATATCGTAATAATAAAGCTGATCAAATTGGTGTAGGGGCTGCGCTCTATATTAGAGAGGGCATTGAGTCACAAAGGATTAAAGCTTTGCAAGAAACAAAATTTGCTGTAGAATTTCTATGGATTGAAATAACATTCAAAAAGGGGAAGGCGAGGGCAGTGGGACTGTACTATCGACTGCCTGGCCAGAATGAACAAATGGATGATGAAATGCTCAAAGAAATCAAGGAAGCTAACAAAAGTTACAGAACAGTAATAATAATGGGCGATTTCATGGGTCATTGTCACGGCAGGACATGCTAGAGAGATAAAGTTTCTAGCTGAAATAAATGACTGCTAATTGGAGCAGCTGGTTCATGAACCGACCAGAGGGAAAGCCATTTTGACCTTCGTCCTTAGTGGAACACCAGATATGGTACAAGAGAAGGGTGTAGCGGCAACTTGGCAACAGTGATCATAGCAAGATTGCACTTGATTTAATCAATGGAGGAGTGATGGTAAGGAAATCCATAGCACTACCTTTTAACTTTCAAAAGGGAGACTATAATAAAATGAGGAAAATAGTTAAGAAAAAACTAAAAGGAGCAGTTGCAAAGGTTAAAGACTTACATCAAGTTTGGGAGTTTAAAAATACTATCTTGTAAGCCCAGACCAGCTGTATTCCAGGCTTTAAGAAAAGTGGAAGGAAGTCCAAAAAACTGCCAGCATGGTTTAAAGGTAAAATCAGAGAAGCTGTTGTTGCCAAAAAAGCATCTTTCAGGAAATGGAAAAAAGAGCCAAATGACAAAAACAGGAAACAGCACAAGCACTGGCAAATCAAATGCAAGGCATTGATAAGGCAGGCAAAGACAGAACTTGAGAAGAAACTTACTTTGGAAGCAAAAGCGCATAATAAAGACTTTTTCAAGTACATTCGTAGCAAAAAACCTGTGAGAGTCAGTTGGACCATTAGATAATAGAGGGGTAAAAGGGGCACTAAGAGGCGACAAGGCTATAGTGGAGAAACTGAATTAATATTTTGCTTCGGTCTTTACTGAGGAAGATGTAGGGATGCTACCTATGACTGAAGTGGTATTTAAAGGTGATACTGCGGAAGAACAGAAAGAAATATCGATACACTGGGAAGATGTATTACAACTTTTTGATAAACTGAAGAGTAGCAAATCACCTGGGCCGGATGGTATACATCCAAGGGTGTTGAAAGAACTGAAATATGAGATTGCAGACCTGCTATTAGTAATCTGTGAACTATCATTAAAATCATCTGTAATACCTGAAGATTGGAGAATCACCACTGTAATGGCAATTTTTAAAAAGGGTTCCAGGGGTGATCCGGGAAACTACAGACAGTTGAGCCTGATGTCAGTACCGGGAAATATGGTACAAACCATCATAAAGAACAAAACTGGTGAACATGTAGAGAGTCATGGCTTAATGGGAGACAGCCAACAAGGCTTTAGACAAGGAAGATCTTGTCTTACTAATCTGTTATTTTTTTGAAGGTGTGAATAAACAGGTAGACAAAGGTGAGTCAGTTGATATAGTGTATCTGGACTTTCAGAAATCCTTTAACAAGGTCCCTCATCAGAGACTTTTGGCAAAACTAAAAAGTTATGGACTAGGAGGCAGTGTACTACTGTAGGTCAGGAACTGGTTAAAAGATAGAAAGCAGAGGGTAGGGCTAAATGGCCAATTTTTCCAATGGAAAAAGGTTAATAGTGCAGTACCCCATGGATCTGTGCTGGGTCTGCTGCTTTTTGACATATTCATAAATGATCTTGGAAAGAGAATAACGAGTGACGTTATCATATTTGCAGATGACACGAAACTATTTAAAGTTGTTAAAACCAATGAGGATTGTGGAAAATTTCAAGAGGATCTTGGTAAATTGGAAGACCGGGCATCCAAATGGCAGATGAAATTTAATGTGGACAAGTGCAATGTTACGCACATAGGAAAGAAAAACCCAAACTATGGTTACACGATGCAAGGTTCCACATTAGGAACCACCACCCAGGAAAAAGATTTAAGTGTCATCGTTGAAAACATGTTAACACTAGAAGCCCCAAAGTGCGTCAATTGACACAAATGCATCTTCAAAGTTGTATACCAGCGCCACTGCTAGAACCATGTCAGTCATGTTCCATGACTTTGTTAGCAAGGTCAAGATATTCAAATATGTGCATCGAAAATTAATGACAGATGCACCACCTAGCAGGAAAATGAATTTATACCTAGAAGTCCCAAAGTACGTCAATTGATGCATTCAAGACAATTGAGTGCGTCAACTGACCTACTTAGGTGGCGCATCTCAAGCACTGCTTACAGTTTTACTCCGACATTACAAACAAACACACGATGACATCATGTAATGTCATATACTGCATGTATTTAACAAATAAGTAACTTCACATTAATTCACATCTGCATGTCATGCTAATCGCAGTTATCGTGATAATGTGTCAATTGACGCACTTTTTGGGTTTCTAGGTAAAATTCCTTTTGGGGCTTATAGTGCTAAAACCTTCTGCCCAGTGTACAGCGGCGGCCAAGAGAATAAATAGAATGCTAGGTATCATAAGGAAAGGAATGGAAAATAAAACAAAGGATATTCTAATGCCTCTGTATCATTCCATGGTGCAACCACACCTGAGCATTGTGTACAATTCTGGTCACCATATCTTAAAAAGGATATTGCGTTATTAGAAAAGGTACAGAGAAAAGCCACCAAAATGATAAAGGGGATGGAAGGATACCTCTATGAAGAAGGTTAGGGCTCTTTAACCTGGAAAAGAGACGGCTGAGGGGAGATAGGATAGGGGTCTATACATTAATGAATGGAGTGGAACGGGTAAACGTAGATCGATTGTTTACATCATCAGAATACAGAAAGACTAGGGGACACGCAATGAAGCTACAGGGTAAACTATTTAAGACTAATAAGAGAAAAACGAAAACTGAGGAGAGGCAGTTGGGAAAGGCGGGAAGGCAGCACACAGGCATGGTGGGATGCTCCCAAAAGCGTCTCATTGGACGCTGGGGAGCGTTCCCGCGCAGACTCCGTCGGTACCGACGTACCCATATGTGAAGACTCATTCCTGCTTGTTCCTGGAGATATAAGAATACTGCAGTTGGTACAAGGTGGCAAATGCCTTTGAGGGGTGATATCACGAACATCGACATGCTCAGTCTCCAAGCTGCTGGTGAGGTATGACGCCCCACAGGTCGATTCTGGACTGGAGGGACGATAAGGAAAGCTCCCTTGGCCTTTGTTTAAATTATAAAAACCTCAAACTGATATTTATCTGCTTCAACAGCCACTTCACCCAAGGCGCCATTAAACGCCATTAGCTGAGGCTCCTTAACCACATTAGAGCATTCTATCGAGATTGAGTTACAATGTGAGCTTACTTTGTATTCTTAGTTGGATACACTGTCAGCATTAGCTCCTACGAGCAATTAATATTTATTATTTTATTTATTTGTTACATTTTCTCTACTGCCCCTTCCAGAGATCAGCAGCTTTTTCTATTTATGTCACTTGTAGGAAAGCATAAAAATTCTGTGGATCCAGGCTATATCTATCCTGCAGCTCTTGAAAAGATGATTCTCTCCTCTTATCAAAAAATTGACCCAAGCTAATGACATTACTTTTCCCAGTGCACAAATGCTATATCCCCAAGCCTCAGGGAAAACTCACTATTATACCTAATCAGCGTAAATGGAGAATATGCCTTCCTAACGAACATTACTAAACATGGTTGAACAATATTTAATAATCTTTGTAAAGAGGTTTTCTCCCTCCATACGGGCTTTCAGTAACCATGGGACAAAATAAAGGCATATGTCCCTCTACTCCTACTGCTCAATGGCAGCCCAGTGCTTCAAGGATTCTGACATCCACTCTAAGATACCACATATGTGTGCCGCCTCATAATACTTTTGTAAGTGGAGTAGAACCATCCCACCTTGAATTCTCAATCTGGCCAGCATGCCATATACCACCCTAGGTGGATTCTGATTCCAAATGAACCTATTGATTTTCTTTTGAAAAAACAAAAAGGAATTTGGGTAATGTGTTAGTTTGACCATGGCCATGCAGCCCATCCACAAGATGAGTCTTCCCCACCTCTCAAGATCACGGTCCAAGATCTGAATTAAAGGGGTACAATTCAAATCCTTAAAAAAGGAGAGGTGGGAAGGAATATGGACCCCCAAAATATTTGAAACTCCCCCTAGCCTACTTAAAGGCAAAATGACTTTTCAGGTGAGTGTGCATCTCCTCTGGCACTGTGACCCTGGATGCCTCAGAATTGGTCATGTTGACCTTAAACACGGAAACCCTACTATAGTTCCAGATATCCTAAAGTAGGTTCGGCAAGGTCAATAGAGGTTTTAAAATAGTGAAAATAGTATAATCTGCAGGCATTAGTAACAAACTCAGTCACCTTAACTCAAACCCCAGAAACATCCACCCTGTTATACACCATCCAGGCCAAGGGCTACAATGACAGGGTAAATAACAGTGGGGAAAGCAGGTGCCCCAGTCCAATGTAAACCATGAAGATATCTCCCCCAGACACAGGTTTGAGGAGCATTATATAGTACTTGAATCCACTTTCCAAAATTCCCTCCTAGCCCCACTTTAACCAACATCTGAAATACAAAGCCCCAACTGAGCCTATTAAAGGCCTTTTTGGCATCTACTGACAAGACCATCATTGCTACCTTATGCTTACTCGAATATCAAAATATTACTAGATGTATATCAACCCTCTATAAAGCCAGCCTGGTCCAAGTACATGAACTTAATAAAGCACAGTTACTTACCTGTAACAGGTGATCTCTGGGAACAGCAGGAATTAGTCCTCACATATGTGTACGTCGGAACCGACGGAGCCTGTGCGGGAAAGCTCCCCAGCTTCCCAGAAGGAAGCTTTTGGGGCCTCCCACTGCACATGCGCGCTGCCTTCCCGCCTTCCTGACCAGCTCTCCTCAGTTCGAGTTTATAGCTGAGACAATAGAGAGAGGAAAGGAAGATAGATAGAAGATACAACTCCTAGGGGAGGTGGGTGGGTTGTGAGGACTAATTCCTGCTGTTCCCAGAGATCACCTGTTACAGGTAAGTAACTGTGCTATCTCTAAGAACAAGCAGGAATGTCCTCACATATGGGGACTCCCTAGCTGAGATGCCTGGGAGATCCCCTTCCAAGGGTTCGCCATCTTCGTATGGATCTCAGGCATCCATCCTGGGAAGGTGGGCAGGAGTTGTTCAAGTATGGAACAGGTGTTTGAGGACAGCCTGACCAAACAAGGCATCCCGGCGGGAGTCCTTGTCCAAACAGTAATGGGCTGTGAAGGTATGAACCGAGGCCCATGTGGCGGCTCGACAGATCTGATCTATGGATACAGAGTGAAGATGAGCCATAGAAGTGGCCATGGCTCTCACATTGTGAGCTGTGACATGGCCTTCCAGAGAAATATTTCTACTCTGGTAAGCAAAGGAAATACACTGAGCAATCCAATTGGAAAGTGTACATTTGGAGACTGGAAGTCCCAAATGAGAAGGATCAAAAGCCACGAAAAGCTGGGAAGACCTTTGATGTGGCTGAGTCCTGTTGAGGTAAAAGGCAAGAGCTCTTTTACAATCTAAAGTATGAAGGTTCCTCTCTGCACTGGATGCATGAGGAGCTGGAAAAAAGACAGGTAGATATACCTCTTGATTAAGATGAAAAGGCGAGACCACTTTGGGCATAAAGTGGGGATTCGTCCTAAGGACCACCTTATCATGATGAAACCTGGTATAAGGTGGATGAGCCACTAAGGCCTGTAGGTCACTGATGCGGCGAGCCGAAGTGACTGCAATAAGGAAAAGGACCTTCCAGGAAAGAAATTTCAAGGAGGTAGAAACCAACGGTTCAAAAGGTGGCTTCATAAGCTGACTCAGAACTAGGTTCAAGTCCCATGCTACCGGAGGAGGCCGGATGGGAGGCTTAGAGTCAGGCCTCTCATGAACCGTGCAACAAGCGGATGAGAGGAGACAGGTTGTCCATTTATAGGTTTTAAGGATGCTGCAATAGCACTCAAATGGACTCTTACTGAATTCGTCGTAAGGCCTGCATTAGAAAGATGCAGGAGATAGTCTAGTAGAGAATTCAAAGGAAGTGCTAGAGGGTCAAGACCCTGTTGAGCACACCAAATGGAAAAGCGTTTCCATTTGAAAGCATAGGAACGCCTCGTGGAGGGTTTCCTAGAGGCATGAAGGATATCTTTCACTGGTTGAGAAAGATTGAAGTCATGAAGGCTTAGGCCTTCAGTAACCAAGCTCTGAGGTGTAGGGACTTGGGGTTTGGGTGCCACAAAGTCCCTTCCTCCTGAGAGAGAAGGTCTGGCGCAGCTCCCAGGTCCAGGGAGGGTCCCTGGGAGAGATGCAGAAGTAGAGGGAACCACACTTGGCGTGGCCAGCGTGGAGCTATGAGGATCATCGATCCGTGATCCCTCTGGAGTTTGAACAGAGTCTTGGGAATCAAAGGAATGGGTGGAAAGGCATATAGGAATTCCTGACCCCAATGTAGGAGAAAGGCGTCGTTGGCCTGAGCTCCCTGACATGGAGTCCTGGAACAGAACCGGGGAAGTTTGGCATTTCATGGACTTGCAAAGAGGTCTATGTCCGGGGTTCCCCATTCCTGAAAGATTCTGCTTATCTGGTCCATATGTAGGGACCATTCGTGTGGAAGCAGAACTCGACTGAGTCTGTCTGCCCAAGAGTTTTGAACCCCTGGAAGATACACTGCCAGAAGATGAATTTGATGCTCTCTGGCGAAGGCCCATAATCAGAGAGCTTCGTTGCAAAGCGACAGAGAGCCTGTCCCTCCTTGTTTGTTTATGTAGAACATGGCCACCTGATTGTCTGTATGGACTAGGACGGTCAGGTTGACTAGGAGGGTACGGAAGACTTTGAGGGCAAAGTAGATTGCTCGCAGTTCCAGGAGGTTGATGTGAAGGGTGGTCTCTTGTGGAGACCAAGCACCCTGAGTGGAGAGGTGTTGAAGATGGGCTCCCCACCCTGTTTGGGAGGCATCTGTTGTGAGGGTTGTTTGGGGCAACAAAGGTTGGAAGGGGGCCCCCAACAACAGATTCTTGGTGGACATCCACCATTGGAGGGACCAAAACAGATGCTTTGAGGTGAGTATTTGGTCGGAGAGCGTTCCTGATGCCTGAGTCCACTGGGTGGCCAAGGTCCATTGAGCTGCTCTCATATGAAGACGAGCCTAGGGCACCACGTGTACCGTGGAGGCCATGTGGCCCAGAAGTCGCAGCATTTCTCTGGCTGTCAAGTGATTGCTGGACTGAGCTTGGGAGGCCAAGCACATCAGACATTGGCCCCGGACTTAAGGTAGGTAGGCCCTTGCAGTGGTGGTGTCCAACTGGGCCCCTATGAATTCCAGAGACTGAGTAGGGGTAAGTTGAGACTTGGGAAGGTTTACCACCAGTCCCAGATACTGCAGAAGGTGCCTTGTGCGGTCCAGGGAAATCTGGGCCTCTGACTGAGATGGAGCTCGGATGAGCCAGTCGTCCAGATATGGGAATACAAAAATTCCCAGACCTCTTAGAAATGCGGCAACAACTGCCATGCATTTGGTGAACACTCTTGGAGCAGAGGCTAGACCGAAGGGAAGTACTCTGTACTGGAAATGTTTTCCCTGAAACAGAAATCTTAGATATTTTCTGTGGGATGGGTGGATGAGTGTATGTGTGTACGCATCCTTGAGATCTAGAGAACAAAGCCAATCCTGACTCTGAAGGTATGGAAGGAGAATGCCTAGAGAAAGCATTTTGAATTTCTCCTTGTACAGAAATTTGTTCAATTCTCTCAGATCTAGGATAGGTCTGAATCCCCCTGTCTTCTTTGTTATGAGAAAATAAGGGGAGTAGAATCCTGTCCCTTGTTGAAGAAGAGGAACCTCTTCTATTGCCCCTTGGGCAAGGAGAGAAGAGACTTCCTGATCCAACAGGCCCAGGAGAGATGGGGGAGAATTGAAGTGCCTCACCATGGTATATGGAGGAAGGTTGGAGAAATGAAGTTTGTAGCCCTCTCTGATGATAGAGAGGGTCCAGTGCTCTGATGTAATTTGCCCCCATCTGGGAGCAAAGTGAGCTAACCTTCCGGGAATGGTGAGGGCCTCTGGTTGTTCTAGAGCCAGAAAGGTTAAGTTCTCTAGGGGCAAGTCAAAACCCCTGAGGGGGTTGAGCCTGCTGAGGAGTGGCAGACGCTGCAGGCTTTGACCTTGCCTGTTTAGGTTGCTGACGTTTAGCAGCAAAGCGAGGCTGAGAAGATTGTTGGCCAGTATTTGTGGAAAATCTGGCCTTCTTGTAGTAAGGCCTCTTGAAAGACTTTTTCTTGGCAGGAGTAGAGGTAGACTTAGAAAGTCTATCTAATGTAGCATTTTCTGCGTCCATTTGAGTGGCTTTAATTTGCCAGTCCTTACCAAATAAGTTCTCACCTGTACAGGGCAGATTCCGTAAGCCATCCAGGACCCAGGGTTCTAGGTCAGAGGCCTGGAGCCAAGCAAGTCGTCGGGCTGCAATAGCAATGCCCGAAGCTCTACCGGCACCCTCAAAGGAATCAAAAGCTGCTCTGTTGGAGAACTTAGAAACATCTAGAAGCTGTTTCACCAGAGAAATGAACTCCTCCTTTCTATCTTCAGGGATAAACGAGGCAAAATGCCGTATCTTTAGGGCAAGTTCCCTGAGAAACATGCCCATATACAGACTGTAAGAATTAATCCTGGCTATAAGCATACTAGCCTGGAAAATTTTCCTGCCAAAAGAGTCTAGGGTCTTACATTCTCGCCCTGGAGAGGTAGAAGAGTGCCTTTTGGTGCTCTTAATCTTTTTCAGCGCAGACTTCACCACAATGGAATGGTGAGGCAGCTGAGTCTTTTGAAATCCAGGAGAAGGAGGGACCCGGTACATGGTGTCCAACCTACGAGAGTAAGGAGACAACGTTAGAGGAGCCTTCCATAAGTCCATCAAGTGTTCTTGAAGGATTTCATGGATAGGCAGGGTGACTGCCTCTTTAGGAACCTTAGGGTATCCTAAAATATCCAATTTCTTTGACCTAGGTTCTTTTTCAGAGGATGTGGTAATAGAAAGTCCTTTAGCTAGTTCTATAATGAAGTCTTGAAAGCACAAATTCTCTGGTGGAGACATTCTCCTCTTTGGGGAAGAGGGGTCTTCATGAAGAACTAGAGACAGCTCATCAGAGTCCTCAGAGGAGTCAAAATCCTCAGAAGAATCAGAGTATTCTCTATTTGCTTCCAACGCACGATACGCATACCGATCGGTATCGACATCGGGCGTACCGGGTATGGGATCGGTATCGGGTGAAAACCCGGATCCGGTATGCGGAACCGATCTGCGTTTGGAAGTCGATGGTCTCGGTTCCGGTATGGGAGACGATACCGGAACCGGACCCGGTACGGCTGAACGCGGTACCGAGGGCGTCGCAGCATTAATAAAAGCCAGCATGGCCTGCTGCATGGTCTGAACAGTATTGCTCATAGACGCCACTGCTGCCTGGATGTCGGTACCGGTATGGGCCGGTACCCCAGAGCAGTCTAACAGGTGATCAGTCGAGGCCGTGCCATCGATGTCAACCTGTAACCCCATAGATGGTGCTTTGGAAGCCAGAGCTTCCCGCCGGGGTTGTTTGGCTGGGGCAGGATCCTCAGATTCAAAAGTGAGAGCCTCTCGATGCTTTGAAGGAGATTTGCTCTTTGAGGACCTGCCCGAAGAAGGTTTGGTTACCTGAGATCCATCCGGAGAGGAAGACCTGGATGACTGTGATGCTGGATTATCTGAAGCAAACAGTACATGGAATTTGTTGGCCCGGTTCTGCAAACCACGTTTAGACATCTGGGAGCAGGATGGGCAGTCCGGAATGGAGTGGTCAGGTCCCAAACATTTAAGACACCATTCATGGGTGTCTGTGACAAAAATAACAGCACTACACTTGGTACACTTCTTAAAACCAGGGGCTGGTTTCTCCATGAGGAGAATTTGTGTAGGCCTGAGGCCTAACCGAAGTCACCAAGTTGTGCAAGATAAAGATTTATTTTTTTTTAAAGAAAAGAAAAGAGACCGGCGGTACCGGTTTCGGTATGGGGAAGGCAGGTACGCGGTCTAAAGAAACAAACTAAAACAATAATTTCTTCAGCGGTGACAGGAACACGACCTGCTGGCTCCGCGGAAAAAGAGAAACTGAGGAGAGCTGGTCAGGAAGGCGGGAAGGCAGCGCGCATGTGCAGTGGGAGGCCCCAAAAGCTTCCTTCTGGGAAGCTGGGGAGCTTTCCCGTGCAGGCTCCGTCGGTTCCGACGTACCCATATGTGAGGACTTATTCCTGCTTGTTCCTAGAGATACACTCTTTGCAGTAGAGTCACCATGATCCTGGCCAAAATCTCAATATGCTCAACAATAAAACAGGCTAGTATGAAGCACATGCAGCAGGGTCTTTCCCCTCTTTCAGGCCAATGCAGAAAGCTGGCTCTTAAGTCACATACTATTAACTATGTGCATCTCTATGCAGTGCACCGACAGCACATAACTTCAGCGCCGGCATGCAGATAGAGGCATCTATGCAAATTAGCCACACATTAAACAGAGAGCAAGCAAAATACATGCACACAGAAGTCGGCGCAAGTTTGGCATGCTCTCCCAGAGAAACAGGATAATCTGAGGGGAAGTTTGGCACTTCATTTCAGATGATCAAGGCATTGGGAAAAACCACCTGATGCCATCAAAATACTGAATGGGGCAAGAGCCCCGTACAACAATCCTCCGACAGAAACCAAATCTCTGGTGGTACAGCGACCCCAATTCCCCTATCCAATTAAAAATAACCCTGGTGGCCCAGTGGCACCAAACCCCCACTCACCCACCCAATTAAAAATAACCCCCGTGCCAAAGTTGGATTTGAAAGAGTTGAAGGGAAAAAAAGGTGACATTTTACTTAGCAGTTAATGTCCTTTCTTTGAGTCCTGCTAAGACCAGTCCAGACAAGTGGGTGGTGTTCCCCTATCAGCAGATTAGTAGAGACAAAGAACCAATGAAAAGACCAGATTTCAATGACATCACTCCCATGCCTCTATCTGGTTCAGCCATCAGAAGTCCCTTCAGTATTCATCCCAAAGCATATGGCAAATATAGAGCAACATGGGCAACAATGAGTTATCAACAGTAGAGTACTATGTACAGGAAGATAGAAACATAAGACTGTCCGTAGAAGATGAGCCTGCAGAGTCAAGTTTAAAACATGGCTGACCCAAGGGTACTGCACCAGAAAAATAGAGCAATACAGTTTCAGGGACGGGCTTTGGACTGTCTAGTCTAGCAGGAGTCAAGGAAAGGACATAAGTAAAAGGTCATCTTCCATATTGTTCTGCTAGACCAGTCCCGACGAGTGGGATGTACCAAAGCTACAATACCACCTGTGATAAGGAAGCTTATCATAGCTCAGGAAGGAGCTATAGAAAAGGTGATGTGACTCTGAATAAGCAACCTGTCAGTTCTGGTAGAAATAAGAAAACAGAATTTTCCCATAAAAGACTACCAGTCCCAGAATGCACCAGGTTTCCAGCAGCCATTAGAGGAGCTGAAGTGGGGAAACGTGTGTTCAATCAGGAGGGCTATGAGGTAATCCCTAAGCACTCATCTCAAAGGGCAGGGCCTGATTCAGCACAGCTGCGCTGTGTTAGGGAGGAGCACTCATCTAAGCAGAATAAAGGCAGAGTTTATTCTACAGAGAATTATCCTTATCCTGAGAATCAGCTTGAGCTTGATCATCTTCATCATCAGGAGGATCATCAGAAGCAGAAGCCAAACCGGACGGACAGAGAGGGAAAGAAACCCTTTGGAAGAAGGAAGAGAAAAGCCTTTGAGAGGTCTAGAAGAGTCCAGAGCAGTACGTATACTGGGAGGCATTCCAAGGGCCAGCATACACCATTGGACTGGGGAAAGCCAGAGGAATGGTGCTGCAGAGCTAGGAATCTCCAGTCGCTACCTGTGAGAGAGACGGCTGCAAGTGGAAGGGACCCTAAGACCCATGCCAGAAGATATGTGAAGAGAGATCCAGTGTCCAGGGATCTGGATTGGAAGGCTGGACATAAGAACTGGACTACATACTGGCCAGGCTATATAGAGAGGAACTCTAACAGCAATGGAAGCTCAGGTATGAACACTGATCTATGCCCTAGCTATAACCTTGAAAGACAGCAGGGAAACAAGTATTCTCCTGAAAGTGCTCCATTGAGAGATTCATCTGTGCCAATCCATGATATTGAACCCATGCTTGTTGAACAAGGGGGAATAATAGCAGATGAGGATTCTGTTTACATGGACTGCTCTCTGTCTAAACTCCTTTGGTAACTTTCTGTTATAAAGTACAGCAACCATCACAAAGAAATACAAACTTGTTCTTTAATCTACTCAGGAAAGCTCCTGAAGCAGGATTTGACCCACGCAGTAGAAAGTAAGCCAGCTAAGGGGTTACAGCTGGATAACTGATAGCAATTGAGCCTTACCTAATTGCTTGTGAGCTAGAAGAGAATCACTTCTGAATCTATGTGGGAAGATATAAGAAGTTAACCTGAAAAGAACAGTTTTTTTCTTTCTTTGTGGCTTTTGGTTTGTTGTTTGATACTTGCTAAGAGGATATTAGCTAAGCCTACAGAAAAGACCAGTTTGTTATCAACCAGGTCTTATTTCTTTTGCTTTTGATTGCCTGATAAATTAAAATGTTGTTTTCCTTATTTTGTTTTTTTCAAGTTTAACACTGAAAGCAAGTAACCTGATTTATGTGCTACCAAGCATATCTGTGTTGGGAGAAATAACCCCATAAATAAAGATCTTATTGACTTTACACTGGGGCACAACTAAATTATTGTCAGCAGCTGTGTCTGGTGTGAATGACATGCATTGCCCACAATCCCTTGCAAATCATATAGATATATGCACTTGCCAAGACTGTGAAGATTCTCACCCAGGCAGCCGTCTGACACACCGGACGAGAAGAACACACAGCAGCTTGCAAAACTCTTGAGCCAAGGCCATGCAAGGACATCCAAGCATTAATGCTTGACAAAAGTGGAAGGTGCAGCCCATGATGCAGCCCAACAAATGTCTGCAAGAGCTATCAAGCTCTGCTCCACCCACAAAGACGCTTGCGTTTGGGTAGATCGGGCGCGAAACCCTCTGGAACCAGCCAGTTCCATAACAGATACGCTGAGGCAATAGCCTCCTTAATCTGGTGCCCAAAAGTCAACTTGGCCACCGCTGCACCATTTTGTGGGCAGTAAACAGCACAAAAAGATAGTCTGACTTCCGAAAAGAATTTGAACCTTCAAGTACCATAGACAAACCCTTCGGACATCCACAAGACAAAGATCCTTAATCTTATCCCGACACTGCTCCTTAGAGAAGGGGGACAGGCAAACCAACTGGCTAACGTGAAAGGGAGACAACACTTTAGGCAAGAAGGAAGGCACAGGCTGAAAGGCAATGGCCTCAACTGAAAAGAACAGACAAGGATCTCGGCAAGACAGAGCCAGCAACTCAGAGACCCGCCTTGCAGAACAAATCGCAAATAAGACAACAGTTTTGAGCGTCAAATCCTTCAAGGTAGCGTGCTTCAACAGCTCAAAAGGCGCCACCATCAGGGCCCGGAGCACCAGACACAGATCCCAAGAAGGGATCACAGACCAGAGGGGAGGATACAGACTTCAAACCCCTTGGAGAAAACGTGAGACATTCGGGTGCATGGCCAAGGACCTGCTCAACACCGGACAACAGAAATAGGCCAAAGCTGCCACCTGAACCTTCAGGGAGCTAAGTGAGAGGTCCTTCTCTAAACCATCCTGCAGAAAGGCCAACAGAGGAAGACACTTTGGCCACCTCAGCGCTCAAAGAGGAACCATATCCGTATGTATGATAACTTGATAGACCTCCTCCAGGCACTTTGGTATAGATAACTGCTGGAGAGTAGCACTTACACGCTAGCAGTCTCCTCTCAAGAGTCAAGCAGTAAGTGAGAAGGGAGCAGGGTCCTCCAGGATGATCGGTCCTCGCCGCAACAGTCACCAAGACAGAGGCAGCCAAAAAGGAGGCACTCGAAGGAACCACATCAGGAGTCTGAACCACACTCTGCAGCCAATCTGGCGCTACCAGAACAATTCTGCCCTGGTGGCTTTTTATACGCCAAAACATCCGACCCACCAGGGGCTACGGAAGAAACACGTACAATGACTAGGCCAAGGCTGGGTCAGGGTATCGATGTTCTCAGTCCCCATATCCATGTGGCTACTGAAGAAGCGGCACGCTTTGGCACTGAAGTGGGTTGCCAACAGATCCATTTTGGGGTGACCCCAGCAATGCAGAATCAACTGAAAAAGCCTCTTGACTCAACTCTCACTCGCCGGTATTCAGAGAGTGCAAGCTGAAGAAGTCTGCTTCCACACTGTCTATTCCAGCAATATGCAGAGCCAACAAAGCTAAGATGTTCTTCTCCACCCAGGCAAACAGGAGATCTATCTCCAGGGCCACTCTGGCACTTCTTGTGCCGCCGTGCCAATTGACGCAAGCCACCGTCGTGGCATTGTCTGAAAACACTCAAACCACCCAGCCCTCGACCAGAGGCCAGAAACACAAAAGAGCCAACCTGATGGTCCTTGCTTCGAGGCGGTTAATGGACCACACCACTTCACTGTGGTTCCAACGACCCTGGGCATATGGTCTTGGCAATGGGCTCCACAGTCTAAGAGTCTGGCATCTGTCGTCAGCAGGATCCAAGAGAAATCATCCAGCAGAATGCCCTTCCTCAGATGAGAGGGCTGCTGCCACCACTGCAGACAGGACCTTCACCATCAATGGGAGCTAGAGCCTGTGCTCAAACTCATGAAAATTCATGGACCATTGAGTCAACAAGGACTGCTAGAGCGGCCGCATCACAGCACATGCCCACGGGACCATCTGTATAGTCGCTGCCATCAATCCGAGGAGCTGAGGATAATCCCAGACTCAAGGGGCCTGCTGCACACAGAATATCGCCTGGCAATACAACAATCTTCTGACTTTCTCCACTGGCAGGAAACCTCTGTCCACTTGAGTGTCAAAACATGCTCAACTCCAAGGACTGGGAAGGCAACAGCTGGCTCTTTCCTGATTGTTCACCCAGCTGAGGCTTTACAAAAAGGACATCACTCAGGACGTCACCCGAGATGCTTCTGACACGGAACAGGCCAGATAAGTCAGTTGTCCAGATAGGAATAAACACAGATCCCCTGGCAATGCAGCACCACAGCCACCTCTACCATGACCTTGGAGAACATCTGCAGCAGTTGATAGACTAAAGGACAGGGCAGCAAACTGATAATGAGCCCAGCAAAACGCAGATACCTCTGCTAATCCGCCTGGATCGGGATATGAAAATACGCTTTGGCTAGATCCAGAGAAGCCAAGAATTCTCCTTGGTGCACTGCTTTAATCACAGAAAGGTTTCCATCTGAAAGCGCAGGATGCACAAGTGCTCACTGACCCTTTGAGGTTGAAGATGGGCCAAAAGAAACTGTCCTCCTTTGGCAGCACAGAGAAGTATCTGTCCTTGCCCCACTCATCTGGAGGGACGAGCACTACCGCTTTCGGGCAAAGTAATATCTCCAAGGTGGTCCACAACACAGCACCTTTGATCACAGATACACCGGGGGAGATAATGAAGGCATCCAAAATGGACTCCTTGCATTCCAGGACATAGCCAAATTGAATGGTGTCTAGCACTCATCGATCCATGGTAACCCAGACCCATTCCTGAAAAAAGGATGAAGCCTGCCACCCACCGGAGGTAACAGGGAATAAGCCCCCAAGTCTTCATTACATGGCCCAGGAGGGTCCTCTTCTGGAGGGGGTTGCGCCCTTGGATCCACGAGCTCCACGAAAGCACTCAGAATGAGTCTGAGAATCTAAAGCAGAGGGGATGAAAAGTTTTCCAGGGTTGGTAATACCAATAGTCCTGAGATCCCTAGGAATCCAGCTAGCGCCCTTGCTGATCAAGTGGTGGCTCTCGAGAAAGGGGCACTCGCCCTCTTCATGGGTCCCCTGGATCTGTCTTCCGGGAAGTGGTAAGAATTGTCTCGTCTAGGTCCTTTACCAGTTTTTCCAAATCTGTTCCAAACAAGAGCTTCCCCTTAAAGACCAGTTAAACCAACCGGGCGGCTTTAGAAGATATGCCTCCACCCAGTGACAGAGCCAAATCCAATGTGTGAGACAGTATTCAAAGCACCATTCCTGACCGCCAGGTGAACCAGTTCATACAAGGCATCAGAAAGACCATAGCTGAGTCCAAGAGAGACGTAGTATCATCAGGCAGAAGAGACGGAATCCACTGGAGTAGGGCTGGAGAAGTCAAGCTGGTGCATACCCCCAGCTGTAGAATAGCTGTCACCATGGCAAACTGGCTCTTCAGTAAAGAATCAACTTTGCGGTAAAGAAAGCACAGTTACTTACCTGTAACAGGTGATCTCTGGGAACAGCAGGAATAAGTCTTCACATATGGGTACGTCGCTACCGACGCAGCCTGCGCGGGAACGCTCCCCAGCTTCCCAAAAAGGAAAGCTTTTGGGAGCATCCCACAGTGCCTGCGCACGGCCTTCCCGCCTTTCCTAACCGTCTCTCCCCAGTTCGAGTTTTAAAGCTGAGACAAAGAGAGAGAGGAAAGGAAAAAAATAGATAGAGAGATACAACTCCTAGGGGAGGGTGGGTGGGTTGTGAAGACTTATTCCTGCTGTTCCCAGAGATCACCTGTTACAGGTAAGTAACTGTGCTATCTCCAGGAACAAGCAGGAATGAGTCTTCACATATGGGGACTCTCTAGCTAGAGATGCCTGGGAGATCCCCAAGGTTATGAGACCCTGTGAAGGGCTCTATCTCCTCCTATGGATCTCAGGCATCCATTCAGGGAAGGAGGGCAGGAGTTGATTAAGCATGGAACAGGTGTTTGAGAACAGCCTGAACAAACAAGGAATCCCGGCAGGAGTCCTTGTCCAAACAGTAATGGGCTGTGAAGGTATGAACCGAGGTCCAGGTGGCCGCTCGACAGATCTGGTCGATGGACACAGAATTTAGATGAGCCATAGAGGTGGCCATGGCCCTCACATTATGAGCTGTGACATGGCCTTCCAGAGAAAGGTTCTTACTCTGGTAGGCGAAAGAAATACACTGAGCAATCCAATTGGACAGTGTCCTCTTAGAAACTGGAAGTCCCAGATGAGAGGGGATCAAAGGCAACAAAGAGTTGAGAAGATTTTCTATGTTGCTGTGTCCTTTGTAAGTAAAGGCAAGAGCTCTCTTACAATCCAGGGTATGAAGATTCCTCTCTGCACTTGATGCATGAGGACCTGGAAAAAAGACAGGTAAATACACCTCTTGATTAAGATGAAAAGGTGAAACCACTTTAGGCATAAAGTGTGGATTGGTCCTAAGGACTACCTTATCATGATGGAACCTTGTATAAGGTGGATTAGCCACTAAGGCCTGCAGTTCACTGATGCGGCGAGCTGAAGTGACTGCAATGAGGAAAATAACCTTCCAGGAAAAAAATTTCAAGGAGGTGGTGGCTAAGGGTTCAAAAGGTGGCTTCATAAGCTGACCAAGAACCAGATTTAAGTCCCATGTCAACGGAGGAGGCCTAATGGGAGGTTTAGTTAAAGTTAGGCCTCTCATGAATCTTGCAATAAGAGGATGAGAGGAAATAGGCTGTCCATTAATAGGCTTAAGGGATGCTGCAATAGCACTCAAATGGACCCTTACTGAATTTGTCTTAAGGCCTGCATTGAAGAGATGCAGGAGATATTCCAATAGAGAATTCAAAGGTAGTGCTAGAGGGTCATGACCCTTCTCAGCACACCAAATGGAAAACCTTTTCCATTTAAAAGCATAGGAATGTCTAGTAGAAGGTTTTCTGGAAGCATGGAGGATATCCTTCACCTGCTGAGAAAGATTCCAGTCTTGAAGGTCTAGGCCTTCAGCAACCAAGCTCTGAGGTGAATGGACTTGGGGTTTGGGTGCCACAAAGTCCCCTCCTCCTGGGACAGAAGGTCTGGAGCAGCTCCCAAGTCTAGGGAGGGAGCTTGAGAGAGATGCAGAAGTAGAGGGTACCACACTTGGAGTGGCCAGCGTGGAGCTATTAGGAACATGGATCCTTGATCCCTCTGGAGCTTGAACAGAGTCTTGGGAATTAAAGGAATGGGTGGAAAGGCATACAGGAAGTCTTGACCCCAGTGAAGGAGGAAGGCATCCTTGGCCTTAACTCCCTGACACGGAATTCTGGAACAGAACTGGGGAAGTTTGGCATTCCACAGACTTGCAAAGAGGTCTATGTCCGGGGTTCCCCATTCTTGAAAGATTCTGAGTACTTGGTCCATGTGCAGGGACCATTCGTGTGGAAGCAGAACTCGACTGAGTCTGTTTGCCCAAGAGTTTTGGATTCCTGGGAGGTATAGGCCAGGAGATGGATTTGATGCTCTCTGGCGAAGGCCCACAATCTTAAAGCTTCGTTGCAAAGTGACAGAGAGCCAGTTCCTCCTTGCTTGTTTATGTAAAACATGGCTACCTGATTGTCCGTATGAATGAGGACTGTCTTGTAGCTGAGCAGGGTATGGAAGACCTTGAGAGCTAGAAAAACTGCTCGGAGCTCCAAGTGGTTGATATGTAGAGAGGTCTCCTGTGAAGACCAAGTGCCCTGAGTGGAGAGGTCTTGTAGATGAGCTCCCCAACCTGTTTGGGAGGCATCTGTTGTGAGGGTTGCCTGGGGCAACAACTGTTGGAAGGGGGACCCCAGCAACAGATTTTGGGTGGACATCCACCACTGGAGAGGCCAAAAGAGGCGTTTGGAGGTTGCTATTTGGTCTGAGAGAGCTCCTGATGCTTGAGTCCACTGGGTGGACAAAGTCCATTGAGCTGCTCTCATGTGAAGGCAAGCATAGGGTACCACATGCACTGTGGATGCCATGTGGCCTAGCAGTTGTAGCATCTCCCGGGCAGTTAAATGGCTCTTTGACTGAATCTGGGAGGCTAACTGCACTAGGCGTAGGCAACGGGCCTGAGGAAGATAGGCCCTTGCAGTGGAGGTATCCAGCCAGGTCCCTATGAATTCTAGGGACTGAGTAGGGGTAAGCTGGGACTTTGGGAGGTTTACCACATGTCCCAGATACTGCAGAATGTGCCTTGTGCAGTCCAGGGAAGTCTGGGCCTCTGACTGAGATGGAGCTCGGATGAGCCAGTCGTCCAGGTATGGGAATACAAATATTCCCAGAGTGCGTAGAAATGCAGCTACTACTGCCATGCATTTGGTGAACACTCTTGGAGCAGAGGCCAGACCGAAAGGAAGCACCCTGTATTGGTAATGCTTTCCTTGGAAAAGAAAACGGAGGAACCTTCTGTGAGATGGATGGATGAGGACATGGGTGTACGCATCCTTGAGATCTAGAGAACAAAGCCAATCCTGACTCTGAAGGTATGGAAGGAGAGTGCCCAGAGAAAGCATCTTGAATTTCTCCTTGCATAGAAATTTGTTCAATTCTCTGAGATCTAATATGGGTCTGTAGCCCCCTGTTTTCTTTGGGATCAGAAAGTAGGGGGAGTAAAACCCTGACCCTTGTTGAAGAAGAGGTACTTCTTCTATTGCCCCTTGGGCAAGAAGGGCAGCCACCTCCTGACCTAGAAGGTCGAAGAGAGATGTTGGAGAATTGAAATGTCTCACCATGGTGTGAGGAAGAAGGTTTGAGAAATGAAGCTTGTAGCCCTCCCTTATGATGGAGAGGGTCCACTGCTCTGTTGTAATTTGCTCCCATCTGGGAGCAAAATGAGCTAACCTTCCTGGAATGGTGAGAGGCTCTGGCTGTTTCAGAGCCAGAAAGGCTAAGTTCTCTAGCATCAAGTCAAAAACCCTGAGGAGGCTGGGTCTGCTGAGTTGCAGCAGCCCCTGTAGGCTTAGGCCTGGCCTGTTTAGGTTGCTGACGCTTAGCAGCAAAACGACCTGTAGATGATTGTTGGCCAGAGGCAGGATGGAATCTGCCTTTCTTGAAAAAAGACTTCTTGAAAGGTTTTTTCTTGGCAGGAATGGAGGTTGACTTTGAAAGTCTATCCAAAGCAGAATATTCTGCATCCATTTGAGTGGCTTTTATTTGCCAATCTTTGCCAAACAAGTTTTCTCCTGTACAGGAAAGATTTCCCAAGCCATCCTGGACCCAAGATTCTAGATCAGAAGCTTGGAGCCAAGCAATTCTGCGTGCAGCTATGGCAATGGCCGAAGCCCTGCTGGCACCCTCAAAGGAGTCAAAAGCTGCACAGTTGGAAAACTTTGAAATATCTTGAGTGTGCTTAATCCAAATAAGAAAGTCTTCCCTTTTATCCTCTGGAAGAAAAGGGAGGAAAGTGTGCAGCTTATCTGCAACTTCTTTCAGAAACATACCCATATAAAGACTATAGGAGTTGATTCTGGCAATGAGCATACTGGCTTGGAAGATTTTCCTACCAAAAGCATCCAAGGTCCTGCATTCTCTTCCTGGAGGAGCAGAGGAGTGTCTTTTTGCACTCTTTATCTTTTTCATAGCTGACTCCACCACAATAGAATGGTGAGGAAGCTGTGTTTTATGAAACCCAGGACAAGGAGGGACACGGTACATAGTGTCCAATCTACGAGAATGAGGAGAGATAGTGAGAGGAGTCTCCCATAAGTCAATCATGTGATCATAAAGAATCTCATGAATTGGCAAGGTGACTGCCTCCTTAGGAGCCTTAGAATAACCTAAAATGTCCAATTTTTTAGCTCTAGGCTCTGATTCAGAGGTTACTGAAATAGAAAGTCCTTTAGCCACTTCTCTTATGAAGTCTTGAAAGGACAAGTCCTCTGGAGGAGACATTCTTCTTTTTGGAGAAGAAGGCTCTTCAGGAAGAGCTATAGATACTTCAGAAGACTCCTCCGATGCATCAGAGTCTTCGGAGGAATCAAAGTATCGACTGTCAGGGTGCTCTCCCAAAGCTCGGTACGCGTATCGAGCGGTATCGACATCGGGCGTCATCGGGACCGGTTCGGTACCGATGGGCATCCCTGGACAGGGAACCGCTGCAGTCGGCATCCTGGTCGATGTCGATGCAGCCGGTACCGGTACCGACACTGGTGCCGGTACCGGAGCCAATACCGACAACGGAGTTTGTTGTGGTATCAGCGGCATCGCAGCTTGAATGAAGGCCGTGATAGCCTGCTGCATGGATAGAACATTCTGATCCATCGACGCCATGAATGCCTGGAATTCGGTAGTGGAAGGTTGCGCCGGTACCCCAGAGCATTCTAACAGGTGATCGGTCGAGGCCGTGCCATCGATGTCAACCTGTAACCACATAGGAGGAGCTTTGGAAGCCGGAGCTGCCCACCAGAGTTGTTTTGCCGGTGCGGAATCCTCGAGGGCAAGCCCGGAGGCATCTCGATGCTTGGAAGGAGATCTACCCTTCGAGGACTGGCTGGATTTATGTTTGGTTACCTGAGATCCATGGGAGGAAGTAGAGGCCCTGGAAGATGTCGATGCCACTGAAGCTGCATCAGAGGGAAACAGCACATGGAGCTTAGCTGCTCGGTTCTGTAAACCTCGTTTAGACATCAAGGAGCAGGACGGACAATCCAAAATGGAGTGGTCAGGGCCCAAACATTTAAGACACCATTCATGGGTGTCGGTGACAGAAATAGTACCGCTGCACTTAGTGCATTTTTTAAACCCGGAGGCTGGTTTTTCCATGAGGAAAATTTCTCGTGAGGCCTAAGGCCCAAAGAGGAAAAACACACTAAGTGAGGGGAAAATATGTTCTTTTTTTTTTTTTTTTTATAAGAAAAGAAAGACCGGCGGTACCGGTCCGACGTCGGGGAAGGCAGACGCGCGACTAAAGAAATAAAATAAAACAAAGAACTTCTTCAGCGGTGACAGGAACACGATTTGCTGGCTCCGCGGAAAAGAAGAACTGGGGAGAGGCGGTTAGGAAAGGCGGGAAGGCAGCGCACAGGCGCTGTGGGATGCTCCCAAAAGCTTTCCTTTTTGGGAAGCTGGGGAGCGTTCCCGCGCAGGCTCCGTCGGTACCGACGTACCCATATGTGCAGACTCATTCCTGCTTGTTCCTGGAGATCATCATTTAAGGCCGATTCGCCTTCCACGGGAATGGTGGTACGTCTGGTGAAGCGTAATTACTCACCTGTAATAGGAGTTCTCTGGGAACAGCAGAAATCAGTCCTCACATATGGGTGACGTTTGCACTGACGAAGCCCTAGCAGAAGCATCCCCCCAGCTTTCAAAGAATTCCTTTGGGAGATGTCACCACGCATGTGTGATACCCTTCCCACTGAAGGGTACCATCTTGCTCAGTCAGATGACATAGCTAACGGACACAAAAAATAAAAGATGGTAAAGGAGCAACTCCAAGGGGAGGAGGAAGGGTTGTGAGGACTGATTCCTGCTGTCTCCGGAGAACACCTGTTACAGGTGAATAACTACGCTTTCTCCGGGAACAAGCAGGAAGTCAGTCCTCACATATGGGACTCCCCAGCTACAGGCTACCGAAAGCCCTCAGCAAAAATAGGGGTTCCGTCACGGGGAGCCTTAAGGAGCAGCAAATGAGTCCATGTTAACAGACCACAGTAGGACCCCTGTGTACAATGAAAACAGCACTCCGGTAGCCTGAACACAGAAGGGTCAAGGGTGGAAATTGCCTAAACCCCAAAAAAGGTTACGGAGCACAGCCTGGCCGAAGGCACTGTCCCGTCGGGACTCTCTTTCCAGACAGTAATGAGCTGCAAATGTATGGACTGAAGGTCAGGTGGCGGCCTGGCAGATGTCCACCAGCAGTACAGAACGCAGTTTGCCACAAAAAACGCCTTGGCCCTGACACGGTGTGCTGTGATTCAGCCTTCCAGCAGGAGCCCCGTCTGCTCATAAGTGAGGGCAATACAGTCCGCTACCCATATGGACAGGGTACACTTGGTCACCACCTCCCCCAGTCTACTGGGATCGTAGGAGATGAAAAGCTGAGAAGCTTTGCGGTGACCCTGAGTGCGTAGGATATAGAAAGACAAAGTCCTTTTACAGTCCAAGCTGTGAAAAAACCTGACTGGAGTGAGGTCTTGAAAAGAAGGTAGGGAGCACCACTTCCTGGTTGAGATGGAATGGCAACACTACCTACGGAAGGAATTTGGGGTGCATGCAAAGCACCACTCTGTTCTTGTAGAACCTGGTATAAGGCGCCTCTGCCACAAAGGCCTGAAGCTCCCTAATTCTGTGAGTAGAGGTAAGCATTACCAGGAAAGCCACCTTTCAAGAGAGATAGCAAAGGTGGCAGGTAGCCAGAGGCTCGAAGGGCGGGTGAGTGAGCTGTGCCAACACCACAATGAGGTGCCATTCGATTGCCGGAGGGCAAACCGGGGCTTCGATAAGAGCAGGCCCCAAAGAAAACGGGTCACCAATGGATGGATCGAGAGGGGCTTGCCATAGATTGGAAGGTGGTGAGGCGCCATGGCACTAAGGTGCACTCAGACCGAGTTGCACTTGAGCCTGGATTAAGAGAGGTGGAGAAGATACTGAAACACCAGTGTCACCGGGAAGGAGAAGGGGTTAGCCCTGCATTCGGCGCACCAAACTGAGAACCTGCGCCATTTGAGGGCAAAAACCTTTCTAGTAGAGGCCTTGCGAGAGGCCAGTAGAATGTCTTCCACCTCAACCATAAGGTTAAAAGGAGCTAGAGTCACCCTCTCAGCAGCCACGCTGTCAGTGACACAGAGCCCAGGTTGGGGTGCAGGAGAGAGCCCCGATCCTGAGACAGGAGTCCCGGGGCAGACTCCAAGGGGATAGGGGGTCTCCACCGTCAACTGTTGAAGCAGCGGGAACCACGGTTGCCTGGGCCACCGAGGAGCTATCAGGATGAGCGAGGCCCAGTCGCAGAGGGTCCTGAACAAGGTCTTGGAGATCAGAGGCGTAGAAGGGAAGGCATACATGAGGCCTTCCAACCATGAAACCAGGAATGCATCCGCTGCCACCCCAGAGGGGTGGGCCTGCAGGGAGCAGAAGCGGAGCAACTGAAAGTTGTCCGGGCTGGCAAACAGGTCCATCACTGTTTCCAACAGAACTGGAAAGCCAACTGGCTACCCTGGGGTCCAGTTGCCACTCGTGTGGCTGGAGAACTCTCCTGAACCTGTCAGCCAACAGGTTGTCCTGGCTTGGCAGGTACAGTGCCTACTCTATTGGATTGCATATGAGCAGAGGACCAGTGCCTCCTGACAAAGGATCCGAGACCCCATGCCCCCCTGTTTGTTCATGCAGAACATCGCCACCTATTACACAGGTACACTAAAAAATTTTTTTTTTAAACTGCCTCTAATGTTTCGATTGATTTTTATGTTTTTTGGTGCGCTGAATCCAAATCTGGTAACCAATTTGCTCCATCACGTACAGATATTTTGCTACATTGGGTTAGCAGTTTGAGGTGAACGTTTCAGATTGAGTGCGATCGAGATAAATGTTTCTTGGATGAATTCTTTATACTAATTGTTTAGTAGTTATTCAAATAAGAATAAAGAAAATTGTAACAAGGCAGCACATAAGAATAGAGTAATGTCAACAAAACACACTGTGATGGTAGCAAAATTGTCTGCACTTAAAACAGCCACATACATGTGCACAAACATTGAGCATATAAGAGCGAGGTTAGACACAAAGCAAAGCAAAGAAATGTGCAAAAAATGTTGTACAGGTATGTATGTAAGAATAGAAAACGCAAACCGCACCATTGCAATACATGAAGACAAACACCCGATGGTGTGAAAATAAAATTCTAATAAATGAGATCCGACACTGTGGTAATAACTAGCAAATTTTTATTTCAAAGTTTAGTAAAAACACGATATTTGTCAACACAGTTTAGATTTTAAAGTCATTCTTGGGTCAATCAATCTCCTGGTGGGCCTGTTTCTTCTTCCCCCGAATGCTTCTCTTGGTGCGCTGCTTGGCGTATTTTTCATCTGGGGTTTCCCGCAGCAGCAACCAGCAGAAATCAGCCATCATAGTGGTGTTCCATCTTCCTTGGTACCTTCTCTCTGCGTCCTTGATGTCCTGGTGAAACCTTTCACCTTGTTCTTCACTGTACGCCCCCAAGTTTTCGGGAAAGTAGTTCACATGGGAGTGCAAGAAATGGACTTTCAGGCTCATGTTACAGCCTTGTTCTTTGAAGGCATTGAGCATCCTGGCAACAATATCCTTATAGTTCTCATCCCGCCTGTTCCCCAAGAATTTGAGAACAACATCCTTGAAGGAATCCCAGGCTTCTTTTTCCTTCTCAGACATCGTTTCAGCGAATGCTCCATCTGAAATGAGTTTCCTTATATCAGGGCCAACAAACACTCCTTCCTTTAGCTTTGCTTCAGAAAGTCGGGGGAACTTTGAGCAAAGGTACCGAAAGCACTCACCATCTTTTGGAAGGGACTTGATGAATTGCTTAATGAGACCCAACTTAATGTGGAGAGGTGGTAATAGAATTTTATCACGAGGTACCAAGCTCTCATGAAGAACATTTTTCTCACCGGGTCTCAAATACTCCCGAATTGGCCAGTCTTTTTTCCCCCAGTGTAGGTCGCGGGCCCGGCTATCCCACAAGCAAAGGAAGCAGGGATATTTGGTGAAACCGGATTGCTGCCCTAATAGCATGGATAGAATTTTAAAGTCTCCACAAATCATCCACTTATGCTCATCATAACGAATCTTCTGAAGAATCAGGGCCAAATTCTCGTATTTTTCTTGGAGAATAACAGAGTGAGCAATAGGAACTGAAGCGAATGTGTTGCCATTATGAAGAAGAACACCTTTTGTGCTGTCTTTTGACGAATCAATGAACAGCCGCCATTCAGCAGGATCATACTTGAGTTTAAACTTTTCCATCACTCCGTATATATCGTTGCAAAATACCAAATCTTCCTCTTTGCTGAAATACTTCAAAAATTGTGTCTCGCGGTTGCGGTACCAATAAAAAGTTGTTCCTGGTGACAATAGATTTTTCTGTTTAAGCCGAGAACCTAGCAGTTGGGCAGCATCTTTTGGGAGTCCTAAATCACAGACTAAATCATTCAATTCAGCTTGAGAGAAAAGTTCAGGTTTCGGATCTGGTTCAGTTTCAAACTCGGAAGTACTGGACTCATCGGGAAAAGCCATCTGATGAGTTTCATCATGATCAGAACCGTCCACACAAATATGATCCAAAGATTTTGGTGGTTCAGGCACAGGTACTTCGTTGCTATGAGGCATAGGCCTAATTGCTGAGGGAAGGTTGGGGTAACTTATTACGTTCTTATTTTTTAAGTTGTATCCCTTCACAATGCAAGAGCAAAAATAGCAGTCACTGCTGTGGTCTCTTTGTTCACGCCACATCATAGGTATTCCGAAACAAAATGCTTGTTTTTTACCTTTCATCCATAAGCGTAGATCTTCCTCACATGTCTTGCACACTTTGTGAGGAGCCCACGGTTTGTCTTGATCGCCTAACTTCAAACCGAAATAGGCGAAATATACTTTTTTAATAAATGCAGAAATGTTCCTCTGCCGCTTTTTCACGGTATATTCCCCACAAATAAAACAAAAACTGTCCGGAGAGTTGACGCAACCTCTGGCTCTGTGAGCCATCACAAATACACAGCACTGCAAACTACAACTGTAGTGAACCACTTCGGAATAAAGCTGGATTACGACTGAGCAAACAAAAGGTAATAATGAACTTGCAAGAAACTGAAATTTGACAGGAACGTTCATGTCGCAACCACCGTGTTTGAGCGAGCGAACGAGGCGAGGCGAACAGGAAAAAACATGCGCCAGCGAGAGTACTGGATTTAGCCCCCCGCCTCCCAATTGTCCTGTTAATGTATAAAATGAATACAAAACACTCTAAAATATCATGAGGGAGTGTTTCTAGTTAGTTAACCATTACAACCTCTATTTTGGGCCAAGAAAATAAACTGCAGTCGGCTAAAAAGAAATTATGTGAACATTCCTTATATGGGTAAGAAATCTAATTGTGCAAGAAAACGTGACGTGATGGAACATTTTGGCTATTTTTCCTGGATTCAGCACCCCAAAATCTATAGGAATCAGTTGCAAAACTGGAGGCAGTTTTTTGGTAGTGTACCTGTGTTATCCATCTGGACTAGCACCGGCTGGTGACGCAGGTGGTGACAGAAGACTCTGAGGGCTAGGTGTATGGCTCGGATCTCCAGGAGGTTGATCTGCTCGGTGCTCTCATCTGGTGACCAGTTGCCCTAAGTGCAGAAATCTCCGCAGTGGGCTTCCCAGCCGAGCAGGGAGGCATCCATGGTGAGGAGGGGCTTGGGGCCTGAAAAGGCATGCCCACCTTAAGATGCTGGGGAGACTGCCACCAGAGCAGAGATTCTGGCAATTGCTGGGTTGCAGAAACTCTGTCTTGGAGGCAGCCCGTGGCCTGGGACCACTGGTCCCGGAGACACCACTGTGCCACCCTCACGTGGAGGCAAAAGTCGGAAGTGATGTGGACCGTGGAGGCCATGTACCCGAGGAAGCACATGAGAAGCCAAAAGGGCACTGAGGGATGGTACTGTATGTTCTGAACCAGTCATGCAACGATTGGCACGGTGCGTGGGCAAGAATGCCTTCGCTGGAGAGCGTCTATCTTTGTCCCAATGAACTCCAGACACTGTGTTGGGAGGAGGTGAGACTTGGGGTAGTTTATGACAAACACCAAGTGTTGCAGAACCTGGATGGTGAATGCAGTGGCCTGCTGCACCTCTGAGGCCGTGCCTTCCTTTATGAGCCAGTAATCCAGATTGTGAAAGACGAAGACCACCTGGAGCTGGAGGAAGGCGGACACGACTGCCAGGCATTTGGTGAAGACTCTTGGGGCTGAGGCCAGGCCAAAAGAGCACCCTGTACTGAAAATGCCTGCCCTCCACTATGAACCGCAGATACTGCCTGTGGTTGGGGTGGATGAGGATGCGGGTATAAGCATCCTTGAGGTCTAAGGAGCATTGGCAATCTCCTTGCTGGAGGTAGGGCAGCAATGTTCCAAGGGAGAGCATCTTGAACTTCTCCCTCACCAGGAATTTGTTGAGGTTGCACAGGTCGAGGATAGACCTTAGGCCCCCTGTCTTTTTCGGCACGAGGAAGGACCTGGAGTAGAACGCCTTACCCTTGAGATGGTGGGGCACCGGTTCTACCGCTTTGTACTCAAGAAGACCTGCCAATTCCTTCAGAAGAAGTTCCTGGTGGAGGGAAGATCTGAGGGGCTCTCCTGGGAAATAAGGAGGAGGTGTCTGAATCAGGTGGAGGAGGTAACCCTCCCTGGCTACCCAAAATGCCCAGGAATTGGTGGTGATGGTCACCCACCTCTTGGCATTGAGGGCAAGACGTCCCCCTGTGGGCTGCTGATCTCCTTGGGGTAGAATGGCTATCCTCAAGGAGTCAAAAACTCCTCCCGGCTGGGCCAGAGCCGGTGCCTGGGGTTTTGGAGCCTTCTCTTTACTCATGCCATGCCCATGTCCCTTGGCCTGCTGACCTTGTTGGACAGCTGGGGAAGCCTGATAAGGTGGGTAGTTTCTGTAAGCAGATCCCTTCCTCGGGTAAAAGGACCTGAGCCCTTCTGTCGGGGAGGGGCAGCGGTCTTTTTGGAGAGCCTGGTCCTCGTCATGAACTCGGTCTCCAGGACGGCAGCCTTGTCAGACATGGGTTTGCCAAAGAGGTTCTCTCATTGGCAGGGGACATTGACCAATTTGTCCTGAACCCACTGCCAGAGGTCAGACGGACTGTAGCCAAGCTTTGTTGTGTCCACCGATGCCAGCAGCCACTACTCAAGCCACCGACTCAAACCCGTCATAGGCTGCTCGAGACATGAATTTGGAGCATTCACGGATTGCCTTGGCCAGGTTCTTGAATGCCTGCAAGGGTTCCTCGGAGTGACCAGCTGAGAACCTGGCGAGTTCCTTCGCCAGGTTTCTCAGGTACATGACCATGTAGAGCTGGTAGGCCTGGATGCGGCCGATGAGCATTGAGCTATGAGGTAGCACTTTCTGCCAAGGGCGTCCAGGGTGCGGGTCTCCCTGCCCGAGGGGCACCAAGGGGTGCGTCTTCTGGATTTTCAGCCAACACATGACCGACTACACTACCATGGAGTTTTGCGGCAGTTGTGACTTTTGGAAGCCCAGGGACCGGCGGACTCGATAGATTAAGTCTTACAGTTTACTCATCACTGGTACCGAAGCCGGTGTCTCCCACATTCGGAGCATCATCTGTTCCAGAATGGGAGGGATGAGCACCATGAGCAATTCCCGTGGAGGGGCCTTGTACTGAAGGATTTCCAATTCATCCACCCGAGGGTCCTCCTCCAACTCGGTCGTGAACGACAAGGCCTTAGACATATCCTTGACAAAATCAAGGGGACCGTCATCGAGGCTCCGAGACAGGAGAGTCAGATGGGAAGTCGCAATGGTGATGGGTATTTTGGGGACTCTTCGTCCTCCGTCTCCCACTCGGAGAGTCCATCAAGGACTCGTAGGAGGGCTGCTACATGGGCCTCGGGGCTCCCAATGTCCTGCGGCTGGCAAACTTGCCGGGAATGACCACGGTCCCGTCAAGCAGGACTAAGATCTCGACCTCGGCCGAGGATCCACTCGAGGCTGAAGGACCTTGAGAATTGGCTCAGCCTCCGGTGACGTCTTGGACGTTGAAGACCCGGTGGTCAGAGTGGATGAACCGGTCGTGCTGGACAACAGTGCCCGCTGCTGGTCGATGAAGGGAGATAAACTGCACTCCAGGACTGCCATTATGGACTCCTGATCAGAAGACTATGCAGCCTTCGGCGCAAACACCGAGGGACAATGGCCCGACACCGGCTCCCAAGAAGGGGAATCCTTAACTAGGAAGGTGTCTGGGGACCAAAGCTAGTCCATGGTCGGATCCTTTCAGGGGACGTTCACAGACTGCTCCTTCTCTGATGCCTCAGACGAATGTCTCGGACTGCAGGACCAGAGCCGGGAGCACGCAGCTGGTGGGAACCGTCCAATGACACCGCCTTCGAGGATTTCTTCTTCTTCCTGGATTCCCTCGATGGAAACAACATTTCTGAGGACCCATGACGAGGTTCAGTATTGGAAGGTTCGGCCCAAGATGTCGGAGCCTCAGATGAGGCTCTGGTCTTTCAAGGCACAAGGGACTCAGAGAAAAAAAACCTAACGTGCTGCTGCTGGCTTTACTGGACATCCTCTTGCAGAGACAGCATAATTACTCACCTGTAACAGATGATCTCCAGGAACAGCAGGAATTTAGTCTTCACATATGGGTATCGTCGGTACCGACGGAGCTTGCGCGGGAACGCTCCCCAGCATCCAATTAGAAAGCTTTTCGGAGCATCCCACAGCGCCTGCGTGCTGCCTTCCTGCCTTTCCCAACTGCCTCTCTTCAGTTGAGTTTAAAACTGAGACAAAGAGAGAGAGGGAAAGAGAAAGAGATAGAGAGATACAACTCCTAGGGGAGGTGGGTGGGTTGTGGACTAAATTCTTGCTGTTCCCAGAGATCACTTGTTACAGGTGAGTGACTATGCTATCTCCAGGAACAAGCAGGAATGTAGTCTTCATATATGGGGACTCCCTAGCTTTAGATGCCAGGGAGAGAACCCAGAAGTTGTGCGTCCCTGTGAAAGGGCTCCACTTCCCCCCATGGATCTCTGGCATCCAACCAGGGATGGCGGGTAGGAGTTGATTAAGCATGGAAAAGGTGTTGAAGAACAGCCTGACCAAACAAGGCATCCCGACGGGAGTCCTTATCCAAGCAGTAATGGGCTGTGAAGGTAAGAATCGAGGCCCAAGTGGCTGCTCGACAGATGTCATCGATAGACACAGAGTGCAGATGAGCCATTGAAGCTGCCATGGTTCTCACATTGTGAGCTGTGACATGGCTCTCCAGAGGAAGATTATTACTCTGATAGGCAAAGGAAATACACTGTGCAATCCAGCTGGACAGTCTTATCTTGGAGACTGGATGTCCCTAATAAGAAGGATCAAAAGCAACAAAGAGTTGAGAGGACTTTCTATGTTGCTGTATTCTTTCCAAGTAAAAGGCTAAAGCTCTTTTACAGTCCAAAATATGAAGATTCCTTTCTGCATTTGATGCATAAGGCCTTGGAAAAAAACACAGGCAGGTAGACCGCTTGGTTCAAATGAAAAGGCGAGACCACCTTTGGCATAAAGTGTGGATGAGTCCTAAGGACCACCTTCTCATGATGGAACCTTGTATAAGGAGGATCAGCTACTAGTGCCTGCAACTCACTAATGCGATGTGCTGATGTGATTGCAATGAGAAAGATAACTTTGAAATAAAGGAATTTCAACGAGGCACTAGCCAACGGTTCGAAAGGTGGCTTCATAAGCTGGCCAAGAACCAGGTTTAAGTCCCATGCCACCGGTGGTGGCCTAATGGGAGGCTTAGTTATTAGAAGGCCTCTCATAAATCTTGCTATAAGAGGATGGGAGGAAAAAGGTTATCCATTTAAAGCCTTGAAAGAAGTCGCAATAGCACTTAAGTGGACTCTTACTGAGTTAGTTGTAAGTCCTGCACTGGAGAAATGAAGGAGATACTCAAGTAATGATTCCAGAGGTATCGCAAGGGGGTTAAGACCCTTCGGCGAGCACCACATGGTAAACCTTTTCCACTTGAAAGCATAAGACCGCATTGTGGAAGGTTTTCTAGAAGCATAAAGAATATCCTTTACCTGCTGAGGAAGATTAAGATCTTGAAGATCTAGGCCTTCAGCAACCAAGCCATGAGATGCAGTGATTGGGGATTGGGATGCCATAACATTCCCTCCTCCTGAGACAGGAGATCTGGAGCAGACCCTAACTCCAGAGAGGGAGCTTGAGAGAGATGTAGAAGCAGTGGGTACCACACTTGCCGAGGCCAATGTGGAGCTATGAGAATCATACGGCCTCTGTCTCTCTGAAGCTTGAATAGGGTTTTGAGAATCAGGGGGATGGGTGGAAAGGCATAAAGGAAGTCTTGCCCCCAATTGAAGGAGGAAAGCATCCCTGGCCTGAGAGCCCTGAGCCGGAATCCTGGAACAGAACCGGGGAAGTTTGGCATTCAATGGACTTGCAAAGAGGTCAATGTCCGGGGTTCCCCAAATTTGAAAAATCTTGGCCACCTGGTCTGCATGTAAAGACCAGTTGTGTGGAAGCAGAACTCGACAGTCTGTCTGCCCAAGAGTTTCGGATACAGAGTAGTTACTCACCTGTAACAGGTGATCTCCAGAAGCAGCAGGAATCAGTCCTCACATATGGGCGACATCGATATCGATGGAGCCCCCATGCGGAGCATTTCTCCAGCTGTCTAAGAAAGCCTTTGGGAATACACCCACACATGCGCGGTCCCCTTCCTGCCCAAAGGTGCCATCTTGCTCAGTCAGATGACATAGCTAAAAGACAGTTCAAAAAACAAAATGAACTATGTACAACTGCAACTCCCAGGGGAGGAGGGAGGGTTGTGAAGACTGATTCCTGCTGCTCCTGGAGAACACCTGTTACAGGAGAGTAACTACTCTTTCTCCAGGACCAAGCAGGAAGTCAGTCCTCACATATGGGTGACTCCCTAGCTCTGGGCTACCAGGAACCAAGGCTGAAAAATAGAGCTCCCTCTGTGAAGCCCCAGCATTAGGGAAAGAATTTTACTGAGAAGAGATCCCACCGGTAGCCCAACAAGAGGGCTGGAGGGCAGGAGTTGCCTAAACCTCAAAGAGATTCCGGAGTACTGTCTGACCAAAAGCACTGTCCCTACGGGACTCCCTCTCCAGGCAGTAATGGGCTGCAAAGGTCTGGCTTGAGGACCAAGTTGCAGCCCTACAGATGTCTGCCAATGGTACAGAACGGAGATGAGCTACTGATGCAGCCACTACCCGGCCACGGTGGGCTGTGACTCGACCCTGCAAGGGAAGGTCTGCTGCCCTGTAAGCCCAGGTGATACAGTCCGCCACCCATATGGACAAGGTACGCTTGGAGACAGGCAACCCCAAGTTGTTTGGGTCAAAGTAGATGAAGAGCTGAATAGCCCTCCTATGACCCTTAGTACGATCAATGTAGAAAGACAAGGCTCTTCTACAGTCCAGGGTATGCAGGACTTCCTCAGCCCGGCTGGCATGGGGCTTAGGGAAGAATGTTGGAACAACCACCTCCTAATTGAGGTGGAAAGAGAAGACTACCTTTGGGAGGAACTTAGGATGAGTCCTAAGGTCTACCCTGTTCCTATAGAAACGAGTGTATGGCCTGTCACAGACCAGGGCTTGAAGTTCACTCACTCGTCTGGCCGAGGTCAGTGCCACTAGGAAAAGAGCCTTCCAAGAAAGGAAGCGGAGAGGACACGTAGCCATCGGCTCAAAGGGAGGGCGAGTAAGTTTCTGCAAGACCACATTCAACTCCCACTCAGGGGCTGGTGGACGGAGAGGAGGCTTTAGCAAGAGAAAACCTCTGAGGAACCGGGACGCCAAGGGGTGAACCGATAAAGAGTGCCCTTCCACCAGTGAGTGGTGGGCTGCCAGAGCAGAAAGGTGTACCCTAACAGAATTGGACTTAAGATCCTGATTAGACAAATGCAGCAGGTGCTGAAGCACCACTGGCAGAGGGCAGGAGAAAGGGTTCTCCTGGCGTTGGTCACACCACAAGGAGAACCGTTTCCACTTCAGGGTATAGGTCTTTCTGGTGGATTGCTTCCTAGAAGCCAAAACCATGTCTTCAACTTCCTGAGGCAGGCCCCAGGGAGCCAGCACTACCCTTGCAGCCTCCAAGCCATCAAATTGAGAGTTTTGAGATTGGGGTGCAGAAGGGAACCCTGATCCTGAGAAAGAAGATTGGGTTGCAACCCCAGAGGGAGTGGGGTGTCCACCGCCAGCTGTAACAGAAGCAGGAACCAGGGCTGCCTCGGCCATCTGGGGGCTACCAAGATGACCGAGGCCCTGTCCCTTAGAATCTTGAACAAGGTTCAGGCCACCAGGGGTGTGGGAGGAAACGCATACAGAAAGCCCCTGGACCATGAGATCAGGAAGGCATCCGCTGCGAATCTCGGGGGATGCGGTTGCCTGGAGCAGAACTGGGGCAGCTGCCGGTTCAGGGAACTGGCAAAGAGGCCGATGGATGGAAGTCCCCATTTCAGGAAAATGTTCTGAACCATCAAAGGGTGCAGTTGCCATTCGTGAGGTTGTAGAACCCTGCTCAATCTGTCTGCCAGGAAGTTTTCGTGGCCAGGAAGATAGATAGATTGACCTGAGCAACATATTGTGTCGAAGTGCAAAAGAGCAAAGGGCCTGTGCCTCCTGACACAGGAGCCTGGACCCTGTGCCCTCTTGTTTGTTCACATAGAACATCGCTACCTGGTTGTCTGTCTGCACCAAGACAGACTGGTGAGCCAGAGTGTGAGAGAAGGCTTTGAGGGCTAAGCGTATCGAACGGAGTTCCAGCAGGTTGATTTGTTGCGTGGCCTCCCATGGAGACCACAGGCCCTGTGTGCACTTGTCCAGACAATGTGCACCCCAGCCCTGAAAGGAGGCATCGGTTGTGAGTACCACAGTGGAAACAGGTACCTGAAAAGGAATTCCCTGTAGAAGGTTGGGGGGGTGTAGCCACCACTGCAGGGAGTTCAGGAATGGTTTGGACACCCTTACTTTGTCTTGGAGGCTTCCTGTAGCCTGCCTCCACTGAGTTCTGAGACACCACTGTGCAGGCCTCATATTCAGGC
Source organism: Ichthyophis bannanicus (assembly GCA_033557465.1). Lineage (NCBI taxonomy): Eukaryota > Metazoa > Chordata > Amphibia > Gymnophiona > Ichthyophiidae > Ichthyophis > Ichthyophis bannanicus. The sequence continues at coordinate 545,156,951 of CM066033.1, forward strand.
GGGCACTGGGGGTCACATGCACTGTCGATGCCATGTGGCCCAGGAGCCTTTGAGTCTGGCGGAAACCAGTGGCTTGTCTAGAAACTGGCTGGCCAAGTCCATCAGCCTTCCCTCTCTGTCTTCTGGCAAGTAAACGTTTGCTTGCAGGGAGTCTAACCATACTCCTATGAACTCCAGGTTCTGAGAAGGGAGCAAAGTGGACTTTGCGAAGTTTTTGACATAGGTTAGTTGCTGAAGGAGAGAGTCAGTACGGAGGGTGGCTTGCCTGGCCTCCTGGAGAGTCTGACCCCTGATGAGCCAGTTGTCCAGGTAGGGGAAGACAAAAATACCCTGGTTTCTCAAGTAGGCCGCCACCACCGCCAGGCACTTTGTGAAGACCCGTGGGGTGGAGGTTAGGCCAAAGGGCAGTACCCTGTACTGAAAATGGTTTCCTCCTACCACGAACCTGAGGTATTTTCTGTGGGCTGGATGAATAAGGATGTGAGTATACGCATCCTTCAGATCTAGGGAGCATAGCCAATCTCCCTGCTGGAGGTAGGGCAGCAGTGTTCCAAGAGTAAGCATCTTGAACTTTTCCTTTTCCAAGAACTTGTTGAGATTTCTCAAGTACAGAATGGGCCGGAGACCTCCAGTTCTCTTTAGCACAAGAAAGTACCTGGAGTAGAAGCCCTGACCCATCAGGTGGGGAGGTACAGGCTCCACCACCCTGTATTGAAGGAGACTTTGTAGTTCCTGGAGAAGGAGTTCTCGATGCAGAGTAGGCCTTGGAGGCTCCCCTGGAAAGTGGGAGGGGGGTACCTGATGGAAATGGAGCAGGTAGCCCTTCTGGACTATGCTCAGTACCCAAGCATCTCTTGTGATGAGCGGCCACTGGTGGGCAAACAGGACCAACCGACCTCCCGTGCTGAGATGGGCCAGCAGAGGTGGAGAGGCTATGCAGTAAAAGTCAAAAAACCCCTCCCTGCTAAGTAGGAGCAGGAGCTGGAGGCTTGGGGGCTTTCTGCCTACGGGGCCCATGTCCCTGCCCCTTGACCTGCTGACCCTGATGGGGAGCTGGGGAGGCCTGATAGTGAGGGAAAGGTTTGTAGGCAGATGACTGCCTCGGGTAAAAGGCCTTTTTCCCTGAGCCCTTCTTATGAGAACGGGCAGAAGTTTTTCTGGACAATCTTGTCCTTGTCAGAGTCTCGGTCTCGAGCTCAGCAGCCTTTTCGGCCATGGGCTTGCCGAAGAGGTTTTCACCTCGGCATGGGACATCGACCAACTTGTCCTGCACCCATGGCTCGAGGTCCGATGACTGTAGTCATGCCTGGCGTCAAGCACCGATGCCAGCCGCCGCTACTCGGGCCGAAGCCTCGAAGCCATCGTAGGCCGCCCGGGAGATGAATTTGGACCACTCCCGGATCCCTGAGGACAAGGTCTTGAACCTCTGCAAAGGTTCCCTGGAGAGGCCAGCAGAGAAACCGGCTATTTCCTTAGCCAGGTCCCGCAAGTACATGCCCATGTACAGCTGGTAGTACTGGACACGGCAAGCAAGCATCGAGCCCTGGAAGCACTTTCTGCCGATGGCATCCAGGTTCCGGGCCTCCCTACCGGGGGGCACCGCGGAGTGCATCTTCTGGCTTTTCAGACGATGCATGGCCGATTCCACAACCATAGAATGGTGCGGCAGCTGCGCCTTCTGGAATCCAGGGCTCTTTCTGACTCGATACTGTCAGACGGCTGCCTGGGTGAGAATCTTCACAGTCTTGGCAAGTGCATATATCTATATGATTTGCAAGGGATTGTGGGCAATGCAGTTCATTCACACCAGACACAGCTGCTCACAATAATTAGTTGTGCTTTTGGGTAAAGCCAATAAGATATTTATTTATGGGGTTATTTCTCCCAACACAGATATGCTTGGTAGCACATAAATCAGGTTACTTGCTTTCAGTGTTAAACTTGGAAAAACAAAATAAGGAAAACAACATTTTAACTTATCGGGCAATCAAAGCAAAAGAAATAAGACCTGATTGATAACAAACTGGTCTTTTCTGTAGGCTTAGCTAATATTCTCTTAGCAAGTATCAAACAAACCAAAAGCCACAAAGAAAGGAAAAAAACTGTTCTTTTCAGGTTAACTTCTTATATCTTCCCACATAGATTCAGAAGTGATTCTCTCAGAGCTCACAAGCAATTAGGTAAGGCTCAATTTCTAGCAGTTATCAGCTGAAACCCCTTAGCTGGCTTGCCTTCTACTGAGTGGCTAGAAAATCTTACTCAGGATCTTTTCTGAGTAGATTAAAGAACAATTTTGTATTTCTTTGTGATGGTTGCTGTACTTTATATCAGAAAATCACCAAAGGAGTTTAGACAGAGAGCAGTCCATGTAAACACATTCTTCATCTGTTATCATTCCCCCTTCTTCAACAAGCATGGGTTCAATATCATGGATTGGCACGGATGAATCTCTCAATGGAGCACTTTCAGGAGAATACTTGTTTCCCTGCTGTCTTTCAAGGTTATAGCTAGGGCATAGATCAGTGTTCATACCTGAGCTTCCATTGCTGTTAGAGTTCCTCTCTAAATAGCCTGGCCAGTATGTAGTCCAGTTCTTATGTCCAGCCTTCCAATCCAGATCCCTGGACACTGGATCTCTCTTCACATACCTTCTGGCATGGGTCTTAGGGTCCCTTCCACGTGCAGCCGTCTCTCTCTCACAGGTACCGTCTGGAGATTCCTAGCTCTGCAGCACCATTCCTCTGGCTTTCCCCAGTCCAATGGTGTATGCTGGCCCTTGGAATGCCTCCCAGTATACGTACTGCTCTGGACTCTTCTAGACCTCTCAAAGGCTTTTCTCCTCTTTCTTCCAAAGGGTTTCTTTCCCTCTCTGTCCGTCCGGTTTGGCTTCTGCTTCTGATGATCCTTCAGATGAAACTGATGATCACTCAAGCTGATTCTCAGGATACTGAGGATGATTCTCTGTAGAATAAACTCTACCTTCATTCTGCCTAGATGAGTGCACCTCCCTAACACAGCGCAGCTGTGCTGAATCAGGCCCTGCCCTTTGAGATGAGTGCTTAGGGATTACCTCATAGCCCTCCTGATTGAACACACGTTTCCCCACTTCAGCTCCTCTAATGGCTGTTGGAAACCTGGTGCATTCTGGGACTGGTAGTCTTTTATGGCAAAATTCTGTTTCTTATTTCTACCAGAACTGACAGGTTGCTTGTTCAGAGTCACTTCACCTTTTCTATAGCTCCTTCCTGAGCTATGATAAGCTTCCTTATCACAATACATGGAATTGATCCGCTTGTCCAAAACCGGCGCCGAGGCTGATGCCGATGCCTCCCACATTCGAAAGAGGAGCTGTTCCAGCATCGGAGGAACTGGCACAGTAAAGGCCTCTCTGGGGGGAGAGTCATACTGCAGGGCATCGAGCTCTTCGGCTCGATCCTCGGGATCCTCAGGAACAGCCAAAGCCTTTGCCATATCCCTCACAAATTACGAGAACCGGGTGTCCTCCGGTGGGGACCTCCTCTGGGGCTCGGACTGCGGTGAGTCCAAAGGGACACACCGAGTCCGAAAGGTATCGGGGGACTCCTCGTCCTCCGTCTCCCACGCAGACTCATCCGAGGAAGAGTCGAGGGGCTCCGACCGTACGGGCTCCGGTAGCACCTGCCCTGATGTCGGGGGCATCGGCGTCTACGCCCTCTGTCCCAAACGGGAGGTCGAGGGGGACCGTGACTGAGTCCAGACTTGGGCCTTCATGGCTTCGAGAACCGTCTCGGTCTCCGGGGTCGACTTACCGGTGGTTGGGACAGATGCACCAGTCAAGCTGGCCATCAGCACCCGCTGCTGATCCATGAAGGCAGACAGTCTGCACTCCAACGCTGTCAGCCTGAGTCCAAGCTCAGGAGACTCAGCAGCCACCGACTCGGGCCCCGGCGGCGCCGGGCCCGATTTTGGCTCCCTGGGAGGAGAGTCCTCGAGGACAACAGGACTTACGTGCTCAACGGACTCCAGCTCTATACAAGGCAACTTAGGTGGCTTCTCCAGCTCCAAAGGCCCGGGGCGACGGTCAGGGGTCCAGAACCTGGCCCTCAAGGAACTTGGGGTATCCTCCAACGACACCCTCATGAGCTTCCTCTTCCTCTTATGCTCCCGACTGGGGGACCCCCTTTCAGAGGAACCCCGAAGAAGCTCGGGGTCAGACTCCCGAGACGTCGAGGCCTCTGAAGAGGTCCGGGCTCGGCTGGAGGCAAAGTCAGAAAAAATCCTCTCCTTCTGATGCTGCCGGTTTCTGAGTGCCTTGGTGGACATCTTTCCACACGGGACACAGACCTTGGGATCATGGTCTGGCCCGAGGCAACGCAGGCAGCAATCGTGTGTGTCGGTAAGAGACATGAGCTTCTTACAACGATCACACCTTTTTAAAACCACTGGAGGACATCAGGGAAAAAAGGCCCCCGCGAGGTCAAAAATCCGGCCTTCCAGGGAAAAAGAAAAAGAGCACAAACTTGTGCCACGAAGGGCAAAAAAACGAAAAATAGAGATCGGGTCGATACCGGCATACCGAACCCAGGCGGGAAGGAGAAACGGCGTCGAACCGGACAAAAGCGCACGAAAATCGCTGAAAAAAATCAAACTTTTCCAGGTGACACGTACTCACGCCGGTTGGGCTCCACGGAAAAAGAAAGCCTGAGCAAAATGGCACCTTTGGGCAGGAAGGGGACTGCGCATGCGTGGGTATACGAAAGGCTTTCTTAGAAAACAGGGGAAATGCTCCGCATGGGGGCTCCATCAACGTCCTGGAGAACTGGAAGATATACTGTCAGGATATGAATCTGATGCTCTCTGGCGACGGGCCCATAGTTGCAAAGCGACAGAGAGCCTGTTCCTCCCTGCTTGTTCACATAGAACATGGCTACTTGATTGTCCGTGTGAATGAGGACTGTCTTGTAGCTGAGCAGAGGTTTTGAGTGGACTGCCACCATTGGAGGGACAAAATAAGGCGATTTCTGTTTGCTATTTTGTCAGACAAGCATCCTGATGCCTGGATCCATTGAGTGGATAAAGTCCACTGGGCTGCTCTCATATAGAGGTGAGCATAAGGGACCACATGTATGGTAGAAGCCATGTGGCCTAGTAGTTGTAACATTTCTCGAGCAGTGAGATGAGACTTCAGCACTGCTTGAGAAGTTAACTGCACCATGCGAAGGCAACGGGCCTGGGGGAGATAGGCCCTTGCTTTTCTTGTATCCAGCAAAGCTCATATGAACTCTAGAGACTGAGTGGGAGTTAGACTGGATTTTGGGATGTTTATGACCAGACCCAAATACTGAAGAATACGCATTGTGCAAGATAGAGAAGTCCTGGCCTCTGACTCTGATGGGGCTCGAATGAGCCAGTCGTCTAAGTAGGGGAAGACGAATATTCCTAGAGTGCGAAGAAATGCTGCTACCACAACCATGCATTTCGTGAACACCCTTGGTGCTGAGGCCAGGCCAAAAGGAAGCACCCTGTATTGGTAGTGCTTTCCCTGAAAAAGGAACCGAAGGAATTTTCTGTGAGTTGGATGGATGAGAACATGGGTGTACGCATCCTTGAGATCTAGAGAACAAAGCCAATCCTGACTCTGAAGGTACGGCAGCAGGGTTCCCAGAGAAATCATCTTGAATTTCTCCTTGACCAGGAATTTGTTCAATTCTCTGAGATCCAAAATGGGTCTGTGTCCTCCTGTTTTCTTTGGGATAAGAAAATAGGGGGAGTAAAACCCTGTACCTTGTTGAAGAATGGGTACCTCCTATTGCCCCTTGGGCAAGAAGCATGGTGACCTCTTGATCTAACAGGTTGATGAGAGAGGTCTGAGAATTGAACTGTCTTACCATTGTATGAGGGGGCAAGCGGAGGAAGTGAAGCTTGTACCCCTCTTTTATAATAGAAAGAGTCCAATGTTCTGCTGTTATTTGCCCCCATCTGGGGGCAAAGTGGCACAACCTTCCTGGAATGGTGGAAGGTTCTGGTCCACTGAGGGCCGGGAAGGCTACGTTCTCTAGATGGAAGTCAAAGGCTTTCCTTTGTTTGGGTGGTGGCTGACTCTTCCGGACAGGCTGACCTGCAGAATGTCCCTGCTGATAAGAGCGATAAAACCTCTTCTTTTTGGAAAAGAATGTTTTTTTGAAAGATTTCTTTCTTGCAGGATCAGCTGTGGCTTTGGATAAGCTATCCAAAGTGGAGTTATCAGCATCCAACTCATTGGCCTTTTCTTGCCAATTTTTGCCGAATAGATTCTCACCTGTACAAGGAATATTGCCCAGTTTGTCCTGCACCCAGAGCTCCAAATCGGATGCCTGGAGCCAGGCAATTCTATGTGTACCTACGGCAATGGCAGAGGTTCTGTTTATGCACTCAAAACAGTCAAAAGCTGCACGATTGACAAACTTAGAAACATCCTGGGCATGTTTAACCAGTGTGAGAAAATCCTGCCTCTTATCTTCAGGAAGAAGAGGGCTCAAAACCTCTAAATCCCCTGTGACTTCCTTAAGGAACATTCCCATATAAAAAATATAGGAACTGATCCTGGCAGAAAGCATGGAAACCTGGAAGGTACGACGTCCAAAGGCATCCAAAGTTCTACACTCACGTCCTGAAGGATTAGAGGCATGCCTCTTTGCACTCCTGATTTATTTATTTATTTATTTGTTGTTTTTCTATACCACACTATTCGGCATCAGCGCGGTTTACAAGGAACAGGTTTGTACAATGTAGAATGCTCAGACATTGAACTTACATATAACAGGGAATTTAAACATGGATAACATGTTAACTTTATACACTATGTACAAAAAGGGTTTTTTGATACAAGCCCTATAAGGGATGAATAAACGTAGTGAAAAGTTATCATTGGAGATTGGTTAGGTTTGAGAGACTGTTGGTTCGTGTGATGATGCCTAGGTCATGTTGTCGGTGTTATGGAAGTGTTGAAGAAACAGATGATGTTTGAGGGCTTTTCTGAACTGGGGGAGATTGTTTATGGACCGGATTTCTGCTGGGAGAGAGTTCCAGCAGGAAGGGGCAAACAGGGCAAAGGCACGCTTTCTCGTAGATATGTTGCATTTTGTGATGGCTTTTGGTAGGAGGATGGTATTGCAGGACATGGCCCTTCTTAATCTGTTGTCTGGGGTGGGTTGTATCAGGTCTGACAATGAGCTTGAGGTGATTCTGTTAACTGCTTTATACGTCATGGTTAGGACCTTAAAGGTGATCCTGTACTGCACAGGGAGCCAGTGTAGGCTCTTCAGAATAGGGGGGATATGGTCCCTTCTAGATGATCCATAAAGGGTCCTTGCTGCAGTATTCATCGCTAGCTGCAAGGGATTTGTCGAGCTCTTTGGGAGGCCAAGTAGGATGGAGTTGGCGTAGTCGAAGTGGGGCATTATTATGGCCTGGAAGACTGTTCGGAAGTCATTTGGTTCTAGTGTGTTTTTCATGAGGCGTAGTGTCCGTATTTTATGGTAGATTGTCCTGATCCTTCTCATAGCTGACTCCACTACAATAGAGTGGCGAGGCAACTGAGTCTTCTGGAAACCAGGACAGGGGGGAACCCGATACATAGTATCCAGTCGACGGGAGTGAGGTGAGGTGGTCAGGGGGGTTTCCCACATTCTTAACATGAGATCATATAAGATCTCATGGATAGGCAAGGTAGCTGTCTCTTTAGGAGCTTGGGATATTGCAGAATCTCCAACTCCTTTGCCCTGGGCTCTGTCTCAGGAGCCACAGTAATGGACAGACCTCAAGCCACCTCCCTGATAAAATCCTGAAAGGAGATCTCTTCTGGAGGGGACATCCTCCATTTGGGAGAGGAAGGCTCCTCAGGGAGAAGTATCCCGGTACCGACAGAACTCTCAGAATCCTCAGAGTCCTCCGAGGATTCAAAGTACCTTCTGTCCGGATGCTCCTGTAGAACACGATACCCGTACCGACCGAAGTCGGTACCAGGGGGGAATCGGTACTGGTATATCGGTACCGGAGGGCATGGCTTGACTGACGCGGTTCCGAGGGCATCGATGCCGCAAGGAGAGCTGCCAGACTGCGTTCAATAGCCAGGAACCTCTGGTCTATCGACACTGCCGATGCCTGGGTATCGGTACCAGAGAAAATCGCCAGTACCCCAGAGCATGGCACCAGTAGTTCTGCCGAGGTTGAGGCCTCGAGAACATCCTGGAGCCCCGATAATGCTTTGGAAGCCGAAGCCTCCCGCCGGGGCAATTTTGCCGGTGCAGAACCCTCAAGGGAAACGCCAGAGGCATCTCAATGCTTAGAAGGAGATCTACCCTTTGAGGACCGGCTGGACTTAGGTTTAGTTACCTGAGATCCATGGGAGGAAGACGAAGCCCTGGAAGACGTCGATGCTACAGAGGCTGCATGGGAGGGAAAAAGGGTGCTAAGCTTAGCAGCCCGGTTTTGTTGACCCCCTCTTGGACATCATGGCACTAGCCATACACTCCGAAATGGAGTGATCAGGACCTAAACATTTAAGACACCCCTCATGGGTGTCGGTGACAGATATGGTACCGCCACAATTGGTGCATTTCTTAAAACCCGAAGCGGGTTTTTCCATAATGGAGGAAATTTTGGGCCTAAGGCCCAAAATGGCGCGTGCACCTGAGGAAGAAAAAATTGGAAAAAAGAACTAAAAAATATATATATATATTTTTTTTTTCCCCTAAAAGAAAGAAAGAAAGAACCACCGGCGGTACCGGTGTAGCGTCGAGGAAGGCAGACGCGACCACAAAAAAGAAGGGAAACATTTTCTGCGGTGACAGGAACAACGACCTGCTGGCTCCGCGGAAAACAAAGAACTGGAGAGAGGCAGTTGGGAAAGGCGGGAAGGCAGCATGCAGGCGCTGTGGGATGCTCCCAAAAGCTTTCTAATTGGACGCTGGGGAGCGTTCCCGCGCAGGCTCCGTCGGTACCAACGATACCCATATGTGAAGACTACATTCCTGCTTGTTCCTGGAGATTGCAGGCTACCGGGTCATGGTCTGGCCCAAGGCAGCGGAGACAGTAGACGTGTGTGTCGGTCAAAGACATAATTTTAGAGCACCGATCACACTTCTTAAAGCCACTGGTAGCCATGGGGGAAAAAAAGAACCCCGCGAGGTCAAAGACTCTCCAAGCTGCCAGTGGGAGAAAAAGGCGCCAGAAAAAGAAAAGAACGAAAACTACAAAAATAAACCAAACTCGATACCGAGCCACCGAGGTCGGTAGGCGGGAGCACTACTGGAGGTGAGTATGAAACTCTAAGAGAAAAATCAACTTTTTCCAGGGACAAGCCAGACAAATGTCTGAAGGGCTCCGCAGAAAAAAAGGAGACTGAGCAAGATGGCACCATGGGGCGGGAAGAGGTCCACGCATGCGTAATGGCATTTCCTAAAGGCTTTCTTTGAAAGCTGGGGGGATGCTTCCGCGAGTGCTCCTTCGGTGCAGACACCACGCATATGTGAGGATTGACTTCCTGCTTGTTCCTGGAGAACCACCGTGACCTGTGCAGACACCTTGGGAATGCCAAACCACTCAGGGAGAGCGTATATTCTCTTATAGACCCTTAACCCCTTAGGCAGGGAGTCAGGCGAGTACTACTTGGACCGGATCAGATCTTTGATCACCTCCAGGAACGGGAAGAAGTCATTTATTTCCTTACCCCTTCAAGAAGCGGGTGTAGTTTTGGCTCCTGCTCCATGCCAGTAACATCTACTGAGTTCAAGGCAGATGAGACCATGGAAATTAATGCTGCCAGTTCCTCCTTCCAGAATAGATGGATCACAACAGCCTCTTCATAGTCTTCTGAAGGTGACAGGAAGTACTTCTCCACATCAGAGGCATAGTCAATATATCAGACAGCTCCAAAGTGTTCCTGTTCTCCTGGGAAAGAAGATCTGGAGCATTTCCCAACTCCAGAGAGTGGCTTGAGAGAGACGCAGGAGCAGAGGATACCAAGTTATCCGTGACCAATGTGGAGCTATGAGTATCATACAACCTCTGTCTCTCTGAAGCTTGAATAAAGTTTTGGGAATGAGGGGAATGGGTGGGAAGCCATAGAGGAAGTCCTGACCCCAGTGGAGTAGGAAGGCATCCTTTGCCTGACAGTTGTGAGCCAGGATTCTGGAAAAGAAAATAATCGGGGGAAGTTTGGCATTCTGTGGACTTGCAAAGAGGTCTATATCTGGTGTTCACCAGATTTGAAACACTCGAGTAAGTTGGTCTGCGTGGAGAGACCACTCGTGTGGCAGCAGTATTCAACTGAGTTTGTCTGCCCATTAATTTTGAATGCCTGGAAGGTATACCACAAGAAGGTGGATTTGAAGCTCTCTGGCAAGGGCCCATAGTCGCAAAGCTTCGTTGCATAGCGACAGAGAGCCCGTTCTGCCTTGCTTGTTCAGATAGAACATGGCTACCTGATTGTTGGTTTGGACTAGAACTGTCTTGTGGCTAAGATGGGCCTGAAATACTCGAATAACATTAAAAATGGCTCTCAGCTCTAGGAGGTTTATGTGAAGAGAAGCTTCCTGTGGGGTCCAGAGACCCTGAGTTGAGAGACTGTGCAAGTGGGCCCCCCAACCCAACTTGGATGCATCTGTTAGGTGGCTTGGCATAGAGGCTGCTGGAAAGGAGAGCCTACAAGGAGGTTTTCCAGCGATTGCCACCATTGCAGGGATGAAATTAGACGTGTGGAGTTTCTGATTTTTCCGTTAGCCGACCCAAGGCCTGTGTCCACTGAGAGGATAGGGTCCACTGGGCTGCTCGCATATAAAGGCAAGCATAGGGAACCACATGGACAGTGGCTGCCATATGCCCCAGAAGCTGAAGCATCTCCCGAGCACTCAGGAAGACCTTCATAGTTGCTTGGGATGCCAGATGTATTATACGCAGACAGCGCAGCTGTGGCAAGAAAGCTTTTGACTGCCGTGTGTCTAGACGAGCCCCTGTGAACTCGAGAGACAGACGGGGTGAGATGAGATTTTGGGAGGTTTATGACCAGTCCCATGTATTGAAGGATTCTCATTGCTCGAGAAAGAGCGAAGCTGGCCTCTGGAGCTGTTGATGCTCGAATGAGCTAGTCGTCTAAGAAAGGGAATACGAATATTCCTAGAGTTCTCAGAAATGCTACCACTGCCATGCATTTTGTGAAGACTCTTGGGGCAGAAGCAAGATCGAAAGGAAGAACTCTGTACTGGAAGTGTCTTCCCTGGACCAAGAATCGAAGGAACTTCCTGTGATTTGTGTGGATGAGAATATGCGTGTACGCATCTTAGAACTAGAGAACATAGCCAGTCCTGACCCTGAAGGTATGGTAGAGGAGTGTACCGAGGGAGATCATTTTGAACTTTTCTCGGAACAGATATTTGTTTAATTCTCTGAGGTCCAGTATAGGTCTGTGTCCCTCTGTTTTCTTTGGAATAAGAAAATAGGGGGAGAAGGACCCCGTACCCTCTTGGGGTATGGGTACTGGTACCTCTTCTATTGCTCCTTGGGGAAGAAGTGATGTGACCTCCTGCCACAAGAGGTCGGTAGCAGGGACCTGGGAACTGAACTGTTTGATTATTGTAGGCGGGGGCATGTTGAGAAAGTGAAGCTTGTACCCCAGTCGTACAATGGACAGAGTCAGTTTTCTGATGTTATTTGTTGCCATCTCTTGGCAAAATGGCATAACCTGCCTGGAATGGTTAAGGGTTCTGTACCTTTTAGTGGCAGAATGACTAAGTTCTCTAAGTAAGAATCAAAGACCCTGAGGAGGCTGAGTCTGCTGAGCCAGTTGAGCTCTTTGAGCTTGCAAGCTTTCTTTGCTGTCTGTGCTGCTGTTGTCCCTTTTGGGGAACATGAACTGGACAGTGGCCCAGATGGGGGTATAATTGGTAAAACCTCTTTTTCTTGTTGAAAAAGGGTTTCTTGAATGACTTTTTCTTTGCTGGGTTGGCTGTAGACTTTGATAGTGTGTTCAAGGTAATATTTTCAGATTCAAGCTGATTAGCCTTGTCCTGACAGTCCTTGCCAAAGAGATTTTCTCCTGTACAAGGAATGTTTCCCAGCTTGTCTTGCACCCACTGCTCTAAGTCTGAAGCCTGAAGCCAGGCAGTACGATTTGCACCTATGGAGATAGCAGAGGTTCTGCTTATGCATTCAAAGCAACCAAAGGTTGCATGGATCATGAATTTAGAGACATTCTGGGCGTGCTTGACCAGGGCAAGGAAATCTCCCCTTCTGTCCTCAGGAAGATTAGGGCTCATGAGCTCTAAATCCCGTGCGACTTCTTCCAGGAACATTCCCATAAAAAGAATGTAGGAGCTGATCTTGGCTGATAACATGGAGGATTGGAAGCATCGACGCCCAAAGGCATCGAGTGTCCTCGATTCACGGCCTGGAGGATTAGAAGAATGCGTTTAGCACTCTTAATTCTACGCATGGCTGATTCCACTTCCACTGAATGGTATGGTAACTGAGTCATTTGAAAGCCAGGCCAGCTTGACACTCGGTACATGGAATCGAGGGGTCTGGCGTTTCCCACATCCTTAACATAAGATCATGCAAGATCTTGTGACTGGAAAGTGTAGCTGCTTCCTTAGGAGCCATAGGATATTGTAGAATTCATAATTCTTCCGCCCTAGGTTCCTTTTCTGGAATCACCATGATTGAAAGACCCTTGGCTAAATCACATATGAAATCCTGGAAGGACATGTTTTCTGGAGAAGACATCCTGCGTTGAGGAGGAGGAGTTGGATCCTCCGGTAGGATCGCTCTAGTACCGGTAGAGTCATCGGACTCCTCGAAGTCACTCTGTACCGGACACTCCTGTAACGCACGGTACCGGTACCAATTGAAGTCGGTACCAGAGTGTCTCGGTTCCTGTCCCCCGATAGCTGCGATAGATTCAAGGCTCAGCATGCGGGGAAACATACCTGCCAAAACAGGTGCACTCGGTACCGGACCGATGTCGGTACCAATGCCTATGGAACCATCTGTAGCATTCTTAGCGGTACCAAAGCTGCTAAGAGGGTCGCTAGACTGCGTTCAATAGCGAGGATTCTCTTATCCATCGCTCCTGCCGATGCTTGGGTGTCGGTACTGGTGGAAGCAGCCATGACCCCAGAACATGGCACCAGTAGTTCTGCAGAGGTGGAAGCCTCTGGAACATCCTGGAGCCCTGTTAATGCTTTGAAGACCGAAGACTCCTGCCGGGGCTGTTTTGCCAGTGAACTTTCCTCGAGGGCAACGCCAGTGGCATCTCAATACTTAGGAGATCTACCCTTTGAGGACCGGCCAAGTCTTGGAAGACTTAAGTTTAGTTACTTGAGATCCATGGGAGAAAGATGAAGCCCTGGAAGACGTCGATGCAACCGGCATCGTATCTGCAGCAAAAAGGGTACCGAGTTTTGCAGCTCTATTCTGCAGACCCCTCTTGTTCATCTTTCTGCAGGAGAGACACTCCGATGGACAATGTTCAGGATCTAAACATTTTAGACACCAATCATGGGTGTTGGTGACGGTATGGTACCGCCACAGTTAGAACTTTTTTTTTTTTTTTTTAAACCACTAGCTGGTTTTTCCATGTCTGAAGAAAAAATGGGCCTAGTGCCCAAAATGGCACCTAGCACCAAAAAAGGGGAGAGGCCCCTGAAGAAAAGATATGAAAGCTAGTACTTTTTTGTTTTGTTTTTTTTAAAGAGCAAAAATAAGAACCGGCGATACCTGTAGGTGTCGAAGGAAGGCAGACGCGACCACAAAAAAACAAAGAAGAATAAATTTTCTGCGGTGACAGGGTACACGTCCTGTCGGCTCCGGAGAAAACGAAGAACTGAAGTGAGAGAGGTAGAAAGGCGGGAAGGCAGCACACAGGCGCTGTGGGATTCTCCCAAAAGCTTTCCTATTGGACGCTGGGGAGCGTTCCTGCGCAGGCTCTTTCGGTACCGACGATACCCATATGTGAAGACTACATTCCTGCTATTTCCTGTAGATTAAGAAGATGACAGTTAAGAATAATATACTGAGAATACAGAATGCACATGGGAAGGAGGTCCTAGAAAATAAACTGATTTTGAGACTGTTTTGTGCAATACTACTGAAGGCTATATACTCCGGAGAAGGAATCATCTGAGGTGGTCATGCAGGAATATCTGGCTGAGTATCATTTACAGTTATAATCAGAAGAGATGAAGGCTTTATTAGATAAGCCAATCTCCTTACATGAAACAATAATAGCTATTAAGAATTTACCCTTTGGGTAAAGTGCCTGTTCTTGATGGCTGCTCAGCAAAATTCTACAAAATGTTCACTTATTGGCAGAACCCTTAACAAGAAACCCTAATGTAGTAGGTTAGGGGGAGTTTCTCCCTACCTCTATGAGAAAGGATCCTAGGGATTGTGCATCTTATAGACCCATCTCATTACTTAGAAATAATTAAGGTATTTACAAAGATTTTAGCACAAAGGCTGGGCAATGTTTTGCCGAACCTTGTGCACCCAGATCAATTCAGGTTTATTACTAGAAGGCTGTCCTCTCATACTGTCAGACAAGCTTTTAACCTTATAAGCCAAGCAAGGAAAACTCTTAGAGATGGTAATTCTTACCACTGATGCTGAAAAAGCATTTGACAGGGTAAGAACATAAGAAATGGACTGCCTTAAACTGGTCAGCAATGACTCCTGATCTCTATTCTGAGATCTGCTGAAATCTACCATTGGTAAAAGGAATCCTGGAAACATTCATGAACTGGAACAAAATGCAGTTGAAGAGTGGGAGAAATTACCAGCAGACAGATGTACAAAACTTATAGATGGCTATAAGAAACATTTGGGGACACATTACTGCCAAGGGTTGTGCAATCAAATATTAGTGAAGGGTACCATTAATCCTGTCCTGGTCACACTTTGGGTTTTTTTCTCAGAAATTACTACATCTAAGTTGCACAGACCTCTTTTTTTGTTGTATATCTTTGAATATAATATTAAGAACATAAGATATGCCATACTAGGTCAGACCAAGGTCCATCAAAGCCCAGTATCCTGTTTCCAACAGTGGCCAAACTAGGTCATAAGTACCTAGCAGTTTTCCCAAAAGACGCAGGTTGCACAATGTTCCCTGTAAAATAGTTATCTCCAAGTTATAATGCCCTGTTCAATGTAATTTCAGTTTGTTCAATGTAAACCGCACTGATGCAGAATAGCGCGGTATATAAGAGAATGTAAATAAATAAATAAATAAAATAAATAAATGCTTCTATTGGGTCAAGCAGTGATATCCTGGGTTTCTTTTAATAATGGTTTATGGACCTTTCCTCCAGGAAGTTGTCTAAAAACACTATATCCTTTTTAATATACGGCGACTAGAATTGCACACAATATTCAAGGTGCGATCGCAACATGGAACGATACAGAGACATTATAATATCCTTGGTTTTATTTTCCATTCCTTTCCTTATGATTCCTAGCATTCTATTTACTCTCTTGGCCGCTGCAGCACACTGGGCGGAGAGTTTTAACATGTTATCCACGATGACGCCTAAATCTTTTTCCTGGGTGGTGGTTCCTAATGAGGAACCTTGCATCGTTTAACTATAGTTTGGGTTGTTCTTTCCTAGGTGCATAACTTTGCACTTGTCCACATTACATTTCATCTGCCATTTGGATACCCAGTCTTCCAATTTATCAAGATCCTCTTGCAATTTTCCACAATCCTCATGGGTTTTAACAACTTTAAATAGTTTTGTGTCATCTGCAAATTTGATAACCTTACTCGTTATTCCCTTTTCCAGGTCATTTATGAATATGTCAAAAAGCAGCGGACCCAGCACAGATCCCTGAGGTACACCACTATTCACCTTTCTCCATTGGGAAAATTGGCCATTTAGCCCTACCCTCTGCTTTCTATCTTTTAACCAGTTCCTGATCCACAATAGTACACTACCTCCTATCCCATGACTCTCTAGTTTTGCCAAAAATCTCTGATGATGGACCTTGTCAAAGGCTTTCTGAAAGTCCAGATACACTATATCAACCGACTCACCTTTGTCTACCTGTTTATTCACACCTTCAAAAAAACATAACAGATTAGTAAGACAAGATCTTCCTTGTCTAAAGCCATGTTGGCTGTCTCCCATTAAGCCACAACTATCTACATGTTCAGTAATTTTGTTCTTTATGATGGTTTGTACCATTTTTCCTGGTACTGACATCAGGCTCACCGGTCTGTGGTTTCCCGGATCACCCATGGAACCCTTTTTTTTAAAAACTGGCGCTAAATCGACCATCCTCCAATCTTCAGGTATTACAGATTATTTTAATGATAGTTCACATATTACTAATAGCAGGTCTGCAATCTCATATTTCAGTTCTTTCAACACCCTTAGATGTATACCATCCGGTTTAGGTGATTTGCTACTCTTCAGTTTATCAAATAGTTGTATCGATATTTCTTTCAAATCTTCCGCAGTATCACCTTTAAATACTAGTTCAGTCATGGGTAACATCCCTACATCTTCTTTAGTAAAGACCGAAGCAAAGAATTCATTCAGTCTCTCCGCTATCGCCTTGTCCCCTCTTAGTGCTCCTTTTACCCCTCTATCATCTAATGGTCTAAGTGACTCTCACAGGTTTTTTTGCTACGAATATACTTGAAAAAGTCTTTATTATGAGTTTTTGCTTCCACAGCAAGCTTCTTCTCAAATTCTCTTTGCCTTCTTTATCAATGCCTTGCATTTAATTTGCCAGTGCTTGTGCTGTTTCCAGTTTTCATTTGGCTCTTTTTTCCATTTCCTGAAAGATGCTTTTTTGGCAACAGCCTCTCTGTCCTCACCTTTATACCAGGCTGGCAGTTTTTTGGACTTCCTTCCACTTTTCTTAAAGCGTGGAATACAGCTGGTCTGGGCTTCCAAGATAGTATTTTTAAACACCCAAGCTTGATGTAAGTCTTTAACCTTTGCAACTGCACCTTTAAGTTTTTTTCTCAACTATTTTCCTCATTTTATTATAGTCTGCCTTTCGAAAGTTAAAAGGTAGTACTGTGGATTTCCTTACCATCCCGCCTCCATTAATTAAATCAAACTCAATCATGCTATGATCACTATTGCCAAGTGGCCCCAATACCCTTATCTCTTGCACCAGACCTGGTGTTCCAATAAGGACTAGGTTCAAAATGGCTTCCCCTCTGGTCGGTTCATGAATCAGCTGCTCCAAGAAGCAGTCATTTATTTCATCTAGAAAAACTTTATCTCCCTAGCGTGTCTTACCATGACACTGACCCAGTGAATACCGGAGTAATTGAAGTCACCCATTATTATTACTGTGCTGTAACTTTTGTTAGCTTCCCTGATTTCTTTGAGCATTTCATCATCCATTTGTTCATTCTGGCCAGGCGGTCAATAGTACCCCCCCCCCCCCCCCCCCTGCCATCGCCTTCCCTTTGTTACATGGAATTTCAATCCATAGAGATTCTACAGCAAATTATGATGACAGAGTTGGAATATTTCCAGTTATTTCTCAAGATTGTATACACAACATACCTAAAATGCAAGGGTGCCAATAATGTTGACTAGAACTCTATCAACCAAATGAAGGGCCTGCATCAATCAGGCACAAAAAGAGCAGCAGCTCTTGCAAATTCGATTAGGAAACACAAGGAGCAAGAGTGATGACACAATTGCTTTATTGAAATTCCCCAATTTCAATAAAGCAATTGTGTCATCATCACTCTTGCTCCTTGTGTTTCCCGGGCCTGCATCAATATCCATAGTGTCCGCCTGGCTTTCCCCCTTCTATCTCCCCCTTTCTGTGAATATACAGTTAAAATCCCCCTATGACCACATACTCTGCATTAGAGATCAGTACAGCTGAAAGCATCTGGAGAAACGACAGCTGATCATCATTAGAAGCATATATATATATTCACTAAAATAAGTTAGTGCTCTGGAGGTCAATTTTTTTTGTTTGTTTTTTTTTTACTATCAACCATCTACCATTTTCATCTCTATAAACCTCACTAGGTATTAGATTTAAATGGTTAGCAAAGGCTACAGCAACACCTGTTTTCCAGGGTTTGTTCAAGTTGGAAGTATAAAACACCAAAAAGTAATCCTTATGATGCAGCAGGCTCTCATTACACCTTTAACAGGCAAGTCTCCTACGCAGACAACCGCTTTCTGAGATTTGGCTTCATGAAATAAGAGCATACGTTTCCTGGGTGTAAACCTTTCACATTCAAACTAAACACTCTACAACTTGCACCGGCTATTCACTCACAAACCCCCAATCCCACCACACCCAGTCTCTTGCTCAATCCCACATCAACCAGAACTTCTCTCCCACTCTCATTGCAAAACCTTCTCTCAAACACCCACAAGCCCAAATCCTCCATTTCCCCACTCCCTCCCTCCCTTCTCCCACCCCAACAAGAACCCTGCTATGCATGTGAAAAGGCCCAAGAGGGAGCGGCATCACCAGCCTCCAGAAGCTACAATTAGAGATCGTCCCTTACTCTCAGGTGCAATACTGCTTAAAAGTCATCCCGTCCAAAAATGTAACAAAAAGAGTAAATAGCACAACATTCTAGTAACCTGAGTATATACACCATCAAACCTGTGGCACCACGACACTCTAAGGCAAAGCATATAAACACACAGTAGACCTCAGATTGCCCCAGGGCAAATTACCCTTCTGTCGATGATGCTTCTGGCTTTGCCGAACATTCGGAGGTTCTTTGGAGTCTTTTGCGACCTTGGCTAACCCTTTGCAATTTGGGGACCTCTCTCAATTGATGGGAGGCCTGCTGCCCCACTGCAGGTCAATAAATCTTGAAATCCAACATCCTGAGGGTCTGTCATATGTCTGCCAAGGCAACTGCTCTCTTGGTAGCTTCGCTGATAGTAAGTAATGCCAACTCTGAAGGACCACAGATATCTGATATTCTCCTGCTGCAGCTTTTTAACAAAGCCTGCCATTTCTCTTTAATAGCAAAAGTAGCCAGCATCAGGTCTGAAAACACCTCCAGGTTATTGCTCTCCCATGAGAGCTCTCAACTGGCACACCACTGTCCAGATCTGTTGCTGGATAAGACCATTGTGATAGCAAACAACCATCTCTGGGCCAAGAGCTCTGTGTGCCCTATCAGTTTTAATGCTTATACCTGAGCCATCCTATGAGTCTGCTGAAAGCACTATTATGCTGATTTTACAGATGGTATCTATGCAGTCTGTATACTCATCCAACTCCGGTAAGCCCTTCCAGTGAAAATTGTTCTGAATGATTTTCTGTCTCAATCACTTTTCTCTAATAATTCTTGCTTTCCACATGTCATTTCCAGTATTTGCTATTGTAGGGTCTGTACCGCCTCCTGTTGCTCACCCAGACGCACTTCCATATCTTCATTCCAGTGACCAATTTGTGTCTAAGTCTGCTACCACAGTAGCCACGACCCTTTTACTCAGCAATGCCCTTTTTAAGACCTGCCAGTTAGGTCAGCAGTTCACTGAGAAGATCAGAAGCCCACTCTAAGGTTGGGGAGGAGGGTTGTTCAGGTTGCCTGTGGCTCTCATTGGCCCCAAGCAGCAGCATATCCTTAAGGGGCTCACACCTTCATGGTTCCCTACTTGTACTCCAGTACACACACTCTTAAGATCAGCAAATGTCTTTCTAACCATGCTGCAAAGCTCAAACTTTTCAGCCTTAATCACCATCTCAGGAGCAGATCTAGAGCGTCTCAAATTAGTCAAAAGGCAGGTTTCATTCCTCCCAGCACAGGAACATCAACCCTGAGTAGTCATCTTGGCTGGGCATGTCATTTGCTCCTATATACATTATTATTAAGGTGTTTTGCCGGGGGGAGTCACATGCCGGGGGGTGGTCACATTAAGAGGCGAGTTGGACTGTTTTCTCTCAACTCCAGCGCTTCCTGCCTACAAAATCTGCTAATTAAAACAGTTCTTCACCCCTACTCACCGATGTGGACTTCGGGTGTACTGCAGCATAATTTCTGAGTTTGGGTGCAATTTGGGGCACTATAGTGATTAAATCTTTAAAAAATAAGAGACCTGGCTCCTGGAGGGCAAAATGGCTGATGGCATGCCGTCTAGCCCATGTGCAGAGCAGACATCAAATATGGTGGAAGAGTTCTCTATAGCAGTGGTTTGGGCCCTTAAAGATGGTTTTAAGGAGCTATTGGATCAGATGGATAAAATTGCACAATCTGTGACTGACTTTAGAAATCAGATGGGATTGGTTGAGTGATGAGTTTTGTATCTGAAGGACATGCGTCAGGCCCAGGATACCACTATCAAGCGCCTTGATCCACAACTACAGCAGCATCTTGACAAACGCGATTTGAGAATCCTGGAAGGAGAAAGAACCTGCAATTTGTGGGTATCGAGGAAATAGTGCTTGATAATGATCTCCACGGGTTTTTGGAATCATGGCTGCCACCCTGGAGGGCCTGGGTGGTAAAGTGCAAATTGAGCGTACATACCATATTGGCCCCTGGGATGAGGGCAACAGTAGGCCAAGAGTTGTCATTGCCAGATTCCACAGTTATTATCATAAAGGTGCTATGGGCTGCTTGGGATCAGAGGAACATAGACCAAGATGGATGGAAGATACTAATATTTCAAGATTATTCCGCTGCTATCACCAATAAGCAGAAGGAATACACAGATATATGAGGCCACCTGGTACAGCAGGGTGTAAGATCTGCACTACTCTACTCAGCCCAGCTGCGAGCGATGCACCAAGGTCGGCAGTGGTACTTCACCTGCCCCGTGGAGGAGTCAGCTTTTTGCGAGAACTTACCGGCGTGATCACTATGCTCCTCTGATTGTGGTGTGGTGGATTAGCAGTGACTGCTTTGTCCCCTGGACTTGAGCTTGCTTTCCTCTAGCACACACTGGTACGCACAATTGGATGATGAGACTATAGTGAATACATATACACAGGCCTTGGGGCACCTATGCATGGACCATTTGGTGCAGTCCTCATCCTCTCCAACTGCAGGGATCTGGACTAGCGGAACTAGACCAGGGGACTGAGGACAGTTTCGCTTTTCTTCCTTCAGTGTTCCGGCCAGTGTTTGTTCTCTTTTTTGTGTTTGGTATGGCAGAACACTCTTCTGTTCTCTGTCTGCTGGTTCTCCCTTTTGGATCCGGCAACCCGGAACTATCTACTGACTTTCTGTGGTTACACGAAGCACCTGCCTCTTGCGGTTTACTCTCCCCGTTTATGTGTTTTCTTGACCTTTGATGTTGCATTATTTTTCTCTTTCTTTTCTTCATTTTTTAATTGGTTTGGTTGCTGGATGATGGGGGGATGGACGTGTTGTTGTGTTGTTGCATGGGGGGTGAGTGGCTAGGGGAGTGATTGTGTGATCACATGGAGCAAGGTATGGAAGATGTGTGAGATATCCAACTGAATAATTCGGGGGGATGACCTGAATGGGGATGGCAGGTGAATTGAGGATGGGGGAAGGTGTTGGGCGGTGTTTTTTTGCATCTGGGGAGGGAGATTTGGGCTAGAGTGCATGGGTGAGTGTCAGGGCTGATGGGGAGTGGTCGAAATGGCTAGGTCAGTGGTATGGGGTTGTGGGCCTTTAAGTCCCCCAACCCTGCTATGGCCTTGTGGAGTGGGGTAGCTTGCGCCAGGGTGTGACTGACTGCCATGAAGTTGATGGCTTTCCCTGCTCTGAGGTAGACTTTAATGTTTTATTACTATTGCCCGGTCTGTTGCTCAATGGCTATTTGGCTTTTGGAAGGGCTCGCTGGGCCTATCTACGAGGGGGTACCCAAAAAAAACAGGAATTATTTTTCAAAAGCTATTTATTTCAAATTCTTTACAAAACAACCTTATCCCCTTCAAAATACTCTCCATTACAACTGATACATTTGTCCCACCAGTGCTGCCACTGTTCGAAACATTTTTTGTAGTCATCTTTAGAAACGGCTAACAGCTCCTCTCTCCTTTTTTTCTTGACTTCTTCAATGTTGTCAAATCGGTGTCCTTTCATGCCCCTTTTCATGCGTGGAAATAAGAAAAAGTCGCACGGAGCCAGGTCAGGCGAGTAAGGTGCGTGGGGCAGCGGAACCATGCCATTTTTAGCCAAAAACTGTCTAACAGAGATGGCTGTGTGTGCAGGTGCGTTGTCGTGGTGGAAGAACCAGTCTCCTGTCTGCCACAAATCGGGTCTTTTTTGACGAACACTGTTGCGCAATCTTCTTAAAACTTCCAAATAAAAGGTTTGATTGACGGTCTGACCTGGGGGAACAAACTCTGAATGAACTACCCCCTTGGCATCAAAAAAGCAAATCAGCATCGTTTTGATGTTTGATTTGACTTGACGACATTTTTTTGGACGGGGTGACGATGACGTCTTCCATTGGCTTGACTGTTGCTTTGTTTCTGGGTCGTAACCATAGCACCATGACTCATCACCTGTAATGACCTTTGACAGAAAATCTGGATCAGTTTCAAGCTGTTGTTTCAAAACACGACATGTTTCAACTCGATGTTCCTTTTGATTGTCAGTCAGAACCCGAGGAACAAACTTGGCAGCAACCCTTTTCATTCCCAAATCTTCCGTTAAAATTCGCTGAACCGAGCTCCAAGATAACCCACTAATCTCTGACAGTTGATCAATTGTCTGTCGACGGTCTGTGAGCACAAGCTCTCTAATTTTTTCAATATTTTCGTCGATTCGGGCAGTTGATGGATGCCCAGAACGAGGTTTGTCATCAATTGACATGTCGCCATTTTTAAACCGAGCAAACCACTGGTACACTTGACTTTTTCCCATAGCGTATTCTTGATAAGCTGTTTTCAACATTAAAACTGTTTCAGCAGCATTTTTACCGAGTAGAAAACAAAATTTCACAGCTTCACGTTGTTCACTTAAACTTGTCATCATAAAAAAAGAAACAAGAACAAAACAGCACTAGCAAAAACAATCACTGCAGTTGAACAGAACAAGCCAGGTCGACAACACAGGCGGTACTGAACTGACAATGAGTTGCACTATACACGCCTAGCGGCAGAAGTGCGTACTACACAAGCTCCGCCCATGGCAATGTTATTCCTGTTTTTTTTGGGTACCCCCTCGTAAGTAGGGGGGGGGGGGGTATGCCTGCTCAGTAGGCAATTTGGTTACCTGAGGTGGGTTAGGGGTGGGTGGCCATCCCGGGGAGGTACGTGTGTGGGAAGTTGGTGGAGCTGGAAGGTAGTGGCTGAATGGCTGTGGCCTGTCTATGAGTTGCTCAGATGATACTGGGGCAGGCCAACTGGCCCTTAGGTCTAGGATGTCTGAGCAGGGGTGGGATATGCCATACTGGCTGGGAGGAAAGGGAGAGGAGAACAATATTTAACTTGTTGGGAGGGAGCCCCTACACATAGCAGACCACCTACGGCGGGCTCCTGTTTGGAGTGGTAGTGAAGGCATGGGGATTATGGGATGGGAGGGAAGAGAGTGGTATTATGTGGTCAGGTTTCTAACGGAAGGGGTATGGTGGAACAATGCAGTCTGTGTGGGGAAGGATGCCGAGGATGGCAGCTATAACTTTCTCATGTTATTCTCCTTGCAATAATTGGAGATGTACATGACAGAATGAGCTGGGGACCCTGGGCTAGGGGTGTCCCGCTAGTCAGTCTGTGGTTGGTGGCTGTTTCAATTGCGATGGTGATTTCAGATCTATGAAAATGGATAGGGGTCTCAGTTCTCTTGTGGAATGTGTGTGGGACTGGTAGTCCAGTGAAGCGCCACAAGCTACTTAGGGTCCTCAGGGATAAGGAAGATGCTGCTTTTTTTTTTCAGGAAAAGCACCAAACAGCTGAGAAACATGCTAAATTGCGGCACTGGTAGGTGGGGGAAGTTTTGGTTCCTCATCTGGGGAAAGGTGGCCTGGAGAAGCCATCTTAGTACATAAGCAGCTTGGGTTTGTTAAGGAAAATACTATTAAGGACCAAGCGAGCAATATGTGTTTGTTGTTGGTAAACTCTAGCTTGAAGCATCTGGTAATGTGTATGCACCGAATGTTTATGACCCCCACTTTTATTCACAGTTTACATGGAGGCTGGAGAAAGTGGGGAATACCCCGCTGATTTTGGGAGGGGACTTTAATTGCGTTTTTGATGAGGCTTTGGACAGTCTAGGCCTGGGAAAGGGAGTGACGCTCGCAAGATTAGGCGCACCAGAGGGATATGTGATGGTTTTGGCTCTATTGGATATTTGGCGGACTTTACATCCAATGGAGAGGGACTATACCCATATTTCTAGGGCGCATGGCACTGTGTCCAGAATTTACTTCTTTTTGATTACTGCAGGTTTACTTGACTGAGTGACGGGGGCTGAGATAGGGCCCGCTGGTTATCTCAGATCATGCACTGATATGGTGGATTTGGAATGGGGCGAAACTGATTGATGCTTCTCTTGGTGTTATCCCCCGTCGGTGGTAGAATGATCCACAATTCGGTCCGTTCTTGGCGGCCTGCTGGGCAGAGTACAAGACTACTACAGCCAGCATCAGGACACCTAGTCCCTCTTCTGGGAGGCCGTGAAGGTAGCTTTATGGAGACATATCAGTTATGTGCAGACAAAGCGTAAGGTGATAAATAGGCATCATCTCTTACTGGAAAAGGAAATGTGCTATGTGAGAAGGCGGTATGCGGCTCAACCCACAATGGCACATAAGGCTACCATGATGGCAGTGCAGACTAAGCTAAACTCCCTGTTGCATGAATTGGCGCATAAATCTCTTATCAAAACTCCAAGAGATTGGAATCAAAGGCAAAACCCTACTCTGGTTCAAAATCATACTTAAGCGATCGCTAACAGGTGAAAATAAGACCCAACAAATCTAAACCATATAACCAATAGCAAGGAGAGCCACAAGGCTCGGCCCTCTCAGCCCTACTGTTTAACATTTACCTCCAACCCCTATATAACATTATCCAGAAGCACAACGTACATTATCACATCTATGCGGATGACATTATGATCGTTATGGTTATGACCTCAAAACACCTCAAAACCAAAGCACACTGAAATAGTACAATGCTTCAATGAGGTTGCATTCTGGCTTTTCACACAAGTTAAAAATAAACTACGAAAAGACAGAGGTATTAAACATCACTAGGGACAGCGCCTTTACTACTCCAACTACACCGAAAGTTAAAGCAGCATAATTGGAAATCAAGAAAGAGGCATGATATCTTGGAATACAAGGTTGCGATCAAAAAGTATCAAGACTTGAACAATAACACAAGAACTATAACATTGACAGTTATTGTACTCAGTCTCATTCAAAGTAGTCCCCTTCCGATAAAACACATTTCTTTCAGCATCCCTGCCACTGCTGGAAACAATTTTGCAATGCCTCTTTCGTTATGCTGTGAAGCTGTGTGTGAAATTTTGCGTAACGGTCTCTTAAGTAGTCGAATCTCTTTCCTTTCAGTGGTAATTTCAGTTGTGGAAGAAAGTCACATGGTGCAAGGTCAGGTGAGTACGGAGGCTGACAGACTTGCTCAATTTGGTGTTTGGCCAAGAACTCCTGGACAAGATGTGATGCCTGAGCTGGGGTGTTATCGTCATGAAGCAAACATTCACCATTCCTGTGCAACTCTGGTCTCTTACAACGAAATGCATCTCTAAAACAAATCAGAACTTGGACTAGTACTCCTTATTGATGGTTTGGCCTTTTGGCGCATACTCACAATGAACAATACCCTGGTAAATCAAAGAAAACTACGCATGACCTTGACATTGCTCCTCACCTGAAGGGCTTTCTTGGGTATGGAAGAGCTGGAGTCTTCCATTGTGAGGACTGAGCTTTAGTTTTCAGGTCGTAACCATAAAACCATGATTCATCACCAGTAATAATCTTTTTGATGAAATCTGAGTCCTTTTCAATACATTCCAATTGCTCCCTGGCTGCAGACACTCAATCTTCTTTTTGGTCAATGGACAGGAGTTTTGGCACGAATTTTGCAGAAACACGTCTCATCCCCAAATCGACAGTAAGAATAGACAGTACCAAATCAAAACTGATGTCCATGTCCTTCCTCAGCAAGCTCCCTGATAGTCAATCGATGATTTGAGCGTATTACAGTACGCATTGTCTTCATTTCTGCTCATGGATGGTCTTCCAGAATGTTCGTCACTGTCAACACTTTAAAGGCTCTCTTGGAAGTGTTTGTACCAGTCAAACTCGAGCACGATTCATGCATTCATTGCTATATACTTGTTGTAACTTTATTTTATTTATTTATTTAGACAGTTTTGTATTACACCTTATCCTTCAATCAAAGTGGTCACAACACAATAGGGGGATACATTGAACACGAGGGGATATGAGACACATATGCTAAATACTTACAGGGAACATGGGCAATGGAGGGTTAAGTGGCTTGCCCAAGACCACAAGGAGCACCTGTGGGTCTAGAAACCCCAGACCTTCCGGCCCAAGGTTGCTGTCCTCTAGTGGGATTTGAACCCCCGACCTTCCGGCCTGAGGTAACTTGCCCCAACCACTAGGCAACTCCTCCTCCTCCTAAACTTGTCATAAGTCTCTTTGAATGAAACTCCAAGTTTCTGGCAGAATGTAATACAAATTTGCTGTTCAATTTTTTCACTCATCGCAAATTTGATGAAATGGTTTTACACGATACCAAACATGTGATTTAAAAAAGTAGAGGTGGTTCTGCAGCCATGCTACATGTTGCACATGCAGAGCATATAAGTAGGTCACTGCATGCTTAATAGCATCGTGGTGTGATGTATTGCTATATAGCTACACAACAATTCTCAAAACTTTTTGATCACACCTCGTAACCTTAGACCAGCAACTAAATCTAACTACCCACATCAACAACACAATCAGAGCAATCTACAACGAGATAAGAACCTTATACTATGTTACTATTTAACAACACTTATGACCTCTCCTTTCTCCACATTATTTCTACACAATGCTATAATCCACGATCTTCCCACACTTTGACTTCTGCATAAGCATCATCGAGGGTCTGCCTAAACAGGCCCTAAACAAACTGCAAATGAGGCAAAACACTGCCGCCTGACTCATCTATGGAGCTCCAAAAGCGGGACATATCACCCCTATACTAAAACTACACAGGCTCCCAATCGCAAGCAGAATCAAGTACAAGGTCCTACTAAGTACCTACAAAACAATACATAACTTCTCTTCAACCCACTTAGCATTCCCTCATACAGATATTATTGAACAACAGGACAAGAAGCTATACACAGAACACATTAGCCATGCCGACGGAATTTGTGAAGAGCAACCAGTCCACATGCAATACAGCATTCTCGCTCTACTCACCCAAGCTTTGGAATTCTCTCCCTGAAAAGCTAAAACACATACCGGACCGTCCAGCATTTCATAAATGCCTCAAAACACATTTATTCACAGAGCACTTTGAAGGAAGAACAAGCTGCTCAAATACCAGCTCACCTTATAAACCATCGCAACCTACATTCCCCACCTTGTGGTGTCTATCTTTGACCACAAACTCAAAATACTTCCTGGTCACCATTTTCATACCATTAACTAAACCCACCACCCATGACCCACTCAAAGCTCTATACACGTTCCCCCATTTTGATTTCATTAAAGTACCATAGTTATATGTAAACCCCATTTTCTATGTAAAAGGCTATATGCATAACTCTATCCTATAGCACTTCTTTCTTGTTACCAGATCCTTATTTGCTATAAGTACCATTAATTTCATAGTTATATGCAAATTCCATGTTCTATGTAAAAAGGTTTTATGCATGATCCTATGTTATAACACATGTTCCTTGTAACAAGTTCCTTCTTTGCTGTAAACTGCTCCGATTCATAGATAAAGCGGTATAGAAGAACACATAAATAAATACATAAATAGGCTATCGGTATCAACTATATAGGTTTGAGAACAAGGCTGGGAAGCTGATAGCACAGTTACTTACCTTTAACAGGTGATCTCTGGGAACAGCAGGAATAAGTCTTCACATATGGGTACGTTGGTACTGACGGAGCCTGCGCGGGAACGCTCCCCAGCTTCCCAAAAAGGAAAGCTTTTGGGAGCATCCCACAGCACCTGCGCGCTGCCTTCCCGCCTTTCCTAACCAGCTCTCCTCAGTTCGAGTTTAAAGCTGAGACAATAGAGAGAAAGAGGAAAGGAAAGATAGAAAAAGAGTTACAACTCCTAGGGGAGGTGGGTGGGTTGTGAAGACTTATTCCTGCTGTTCCCAGAGATCACCTGTTACAGGTAAGTAACTGTGCTATCTCCAGGAACAAGCAGGAATGAGTCTTCACATATGGGGACTCCCTAGCTAAGATGACTGGGAGATCCCCAAGGATATGAGACCCTGGGAAGGGGTCTACTTCCTCCTATGGATCTCAGGCATCCATCCAGGGAAGGAGGGTAGGAGTTGTTTAAGAATGGAACAGGTATTTGAGGACAGCCTGACCAAACAAGGCATCCCGGCGGGAGTCCTTGTCCAAGCAGTAATGGGCTGTGAAGGTATGAACCGAGGCCCAGGTGGCTGCTCGACAGATCTGGTCGATGGACACAGAATTTAGATGAGCCATAGAGGTGGCCATGGCCCTCACATTATGAGCTGTGACATGGCTCTCCAGAGAAAGGTTCTTACTCTGGTAGGCGAAAGAAATACACTGAGCAATCCAATTGGACAGTGTTCTTTTGGAGACTGGAAGTCCCAAATGAGAAGGATCAAAAGCAACAAAAAGCTGGGAAGACTTTCTATGTTGCTGTGTCCAGTGTAAGTAAAACGCAAGAGCTCTTTTACAATCCAGAGTATGAAGATTCCTCTCTGCATTGGATGCATGAGAAGCTGGAAAAAAGACAGGTAAATATACCTCTTGATTAAGATGAAAAGGCGAGACCACTTTAGGCATAAAGTGTGGATTTGTCCTAAGGACTACCTTATCATGATGGAACCTTGTATAAGGTGGATTAGCCACTAATGCCTGCAGTTCACTGATGCGGCGAGCTGAAGTGACTGCAATGAGGAAAATAACCTTCCAGGAAAGAAACTTCAAGGAGGTAGTGGCTAAGGGTTCAAAAGGTGGCTTCATAAGCTGACCAAGAACCAAATTTAAGTCCCATGCCACCGGAGGAGGCCTAATGGGAGGTTTAGTTAAAGTTAGGCCTCTCATGAATCTTGCAATGAGAGGATGAGAGGAAATAGGCTGTCCATTGATGGGCTTAAGGGATGCTGCAATAGCACTCAAATGGACTCTTACTGAATTCGTTTTAAGGCCTGCATTAGAAAGATGCAGGAGATAGTCTAACAGAGAATTCAAAGGTAGTGCTAGAGGGTTAAGACCCTTTTCAGCACACCAAATGGAAAACCTCTTCCATTTAAAAGCATAAGAACGCCTGGTGGAAGGTTTTCTGGAAGCATGGAGGATATCCTTCACTTGTTGAGAAAGATTCCAGTCTTGAAGGTCTAGGCCTTCAGTAACCAAGCTCTGAGGTGTAGGGACTTGTGGTTTGGGTGCCACAAAGTCCCTTCCTCCTGGGACAGAAGGTCTGGAGCAGCAACCAAGTCCAGGGAGGGGGCTTGGGAGAGATGTAGAAGTAGAGGGCACCACACTTGGCGTGGCCAGCGTGGAGCTATGAGGATCATAGATCCTTGATCCCTCTGGAGTTTGAACAGAGTCTTGGGAATCAAGGGAATGGGTGGAAATGCATACAGAAGGCCTTGACCCCAATGAAGGAGAAAGGCATCCTTGGCCTTAACTCCCTGACACGGAATTCTGGAACAGAACCGGGGAAGTTTGGCATTCCACGGACTTGCAAAGAGGTCTATGTCTGGGGTTCCCCATTCTTGGAAGATTCTGAGTACCTGATGCATGTGCAGGGACCATTCGTGTGGAAGCAAAACTCGACTGAGTCTGTCTGCCCGCCCAAGACTTTTGGCCTCCTGGGAGGTATACTGCCAGGAGATGGATTTGATGCTCTCTGGCAAAGGCCCACAATCTTAAAGCTTCGTTGCAAAGCGACAGAGAGCCAGTTCCTCCTTGCTTGTTTATGTAAAACATGGCTACTTGACTGTCCGTATGAATGAGGACTGTCTTGTAGCTGAGGAGGGTACGAAAGACCTTGAGAGCTAGAAAAACTGCTCGAAGCTCCAAGTGGTTGATATGAAGAGAGGACTCCTGTGGGGACCAAGTGCCTTGAGTGGAGAGGTCCTGTAGATGGGCTCCCCAACCTGTTTGGGAGGCATCTGTTGTGAGGGTTGCTTGGGGCAACAACTGTTGGAAGGGGGGCAACAACTGTTGGAAGGGGGACCCCAGCAACAAATTTTGAGTGGACATCCACCATTGGAGAGACCAAAAGAGACGTTTGGTGGTTGCTCTTTGGTCTGAGAGAGCTCCTGAAGCTTGAGTCCACTGGGTGGACAAAGTCCATTGACCTGCTCTCATGTGTAGGCGAGCATAGGGTACCACATGCACTGTGGAAGCCATGTGGCCTAGCAGTTGTAGCATCTCCCTGGCAGTTAAGTGGCTCTTTGACTGAATCTGGGAGGCTAACTGCACTAGACGTTGGCAACGGGCCTGGGGAAGGTAGGCCCTTGCAGTAGTGGTATCCAACCAGGCCCCTATGAATTCTAGGGACTGAGTAGGGGTGAACTGAGACTTTGGGAGGTTTACCATGTCAGACGGCTGCCTAGGGTGAGAACTTACACAATCTTGATGATGCATATATTCATATGATTCTTGCAAGGTATTGTGGGTAATGTAGTTCTTTCACTCCCAAACACAGCTGAAGACAATAATTGAGTTGTGAAACCAAGTGGTAAAGCCAATAAAATTCTTCTTTTATTGATGGGGTTTAATTCACCCAGCACAAATATGCTTGGTAGCAATATAAATGAGGATACTTGCTTGCAGTGTTTAAATGGATAACATAAAGTCACAAAGCAAACCAGAAAACAACCTTCAGCTTGTCAGGCAATTAGCTAATGTTTTCTTAGCAAATAATTACCAAATAAAAAGGCACAAAGAAATGAATAAACTTTGCTTGTTAGGTTAACTTCTGCTTATTTTCCACGCAGATCCCAGCAGTGATTCTCCCTTGCTCACACACACAATCAGGTGCAGCTTTAATTACTATCAATTGACCAGCTGAAACCCTTTAGCTGGCTGGCTGCTACTGTGTGAACACAAATCCTGCTTTAAGAGCTGGTTGCAGTGGAAATAAAGAACAAAGTTAGGTTTCTTTGTGATGGCTGAGGTGTTTGCTCACAGAAAGCTAGCAATAGCATTTAGATAGAGAACAGTCCATGTAATGAATAGTTTCATCTGCTGTATCTCCCCCTTCATCAATCAGCATAGGGTCACTATCATACATTGGCACAGACGAGTCTTTCATTAAGGCACTATCATGAGAATGCTTATTCCCTTGCTGCCATTCACTATTATGGATAGGGTCTGGATCAGTGTTCATACCTGAGCCTCTCCTGCTATCATAATTCCTCTCTGTATAGCCTGGCCAGTATGTAATCCAATTCTGATGTCCAGCCTTCCAATCTTGATCCCTGGACACTGGATCTTTCCTCACATACCTTCTGGCATAGGTCTGAAAGTCGCTTCCACGTGCAGTCTTCTCTCTCCTAGGTAGCCACTGATGATTCATATCTCTGCCATTCCATTCCTCTGGCTGACTCCAGTCCAATGGACTCTGCTGGCACTTGGAATACCTCCCAGTATGGGTACTGCCTTGGACTCTCCCAAACCTGCCAATGGACTTTCTTCTCTTCCTTCCAGAGAGTTTCCTTCTCTCTCTATCCGCTTGGCTTGGCTTCTGCTTCTCCAGGTGATGCTGGTGCTTGTAGCCGTTGCTGTAGCTGTCTCCCTTCCTGAAGCTCTTTCTGTAGCTGTTATCTGAAGAATAAGCTCTATTCTTATTCTGTTCTGTGTGCTCCTCCCTAACACAGCGCAGCTGTGTTGAATCAGGCCCTGCCCTTTGAGATGAGTGCTTAGGGATTACCTCATAGCTCTCTTGATTGCACACACGTTTTCTCACTTCAGCCCCTCTCATGGCTGCTGGAAACCTGGTGCATTCTGGGACTGGTAGTCTTTTATGTGAAAACTCTGTTTTCTTACTTCTACCAGAACTGACAGGTTGCTTGTTCAGAGTCACATCATCTTTTCTATAGCTCCTACCTGAGCTATGATAAGCTTCCTTATCACAACCACAAGTCCCAGATACTGCAGAATGCGCCTTGTGCGGTCCAAGGAAATCTGGGCCTCTGACTGAGATGGAGCTCGAATGAGCCAGTCGTCCAGGTATGGGAAGACAAATATTCCCAGAGTGCGTAGAAATGCAGCAACTATTGCCATGCATTTGGTGAACACTCTTGGAGCAGAGGCCAGACCGAAAGGAAGGACTCTGCATTGGTAATGTTTTCCTTGGAAAAGAAACCGCAGGAATCTTCTGTGAGAGGGATGGATGAGGACATGTGTGTACGCATCCTTGAGATCTAGAGAACAAAGCCAATCCTGACTTTGAAGGTATGGAAGGAGAGTGCCCAGAGAAAGCATCTTGAACTTCTCCTTGCATAGAAACTTGTTCAATTCTCTGAGATCTAAGATGGGCCTGTATCCCCCTGTCTTATTTGGGATGAGAAAATAGGGGGAGTAGAACCCTGACCCTTGATGAAGAAGAGGAACTAATTCTATCGCCCCTTGGGCAAGAAGGGTAGCTACCTCTTGACCTAGAAGGTCGAGAAGAGATGTGGGAGAATTTAAGTGTCTCACCATAGTGTGGGGAGGAAGGTCTGAGAAATGAAGCTTGTAGCCCTCTCTTAAGATGGAGAGGGTCCACTGCTCTGATGTTATCTGCTCCCATCTGGGAGCAAAATGAGCCAACCTTCCTGGAATGGCGAGAGGCTCTGGCTGATTTAGAGCCAGAAAGGCTAAGTTCTCTAGCATCAAGTCAAAAACCCTGAGGGGGTTGGGCTTGCTGAGTTGCAGCAGCCCCTGTAGGTTTAGGTCTGGCCTGTTTAGGTTGCTGACGCTTAGTGGAAAAGCGACCTGTAGAAGATTGTTGGCCAGAAGTAGAAGAAAATCTGCCATTTTTAAAGAAAGACTTTTTAAAAGGCTTTTTCTTGGCAGGAATGGAGGTTGACTTTGAAAGTCTATCCAGAGCAGAGTTTTCTGCAGCCATTTGAGTGGCTTTTATTTGCCACTCTTTGCCAAATAGGTTTTCACCTGTACAGGGAAGATTTCCTAAGCCATCTTGAACCCAAGGTTCTAAATCAGAAGCCTGGAGCCAAGCAATTCTGCGAGCAGCTATGGCAATGCCTGAGGCTCTGCTGGCACCTTCAAAGGAGTCAAAAGCTGCCCTATTGGAAAACTTTGAAATGTCTTGAGTATGCTTAAGCCAAATGAGGAATTCCTCCCTTTTATCCTCTGGAAGAAAAGGGAGGAAAGTCTGCAGTTTTTGTGCAACTTGTTTTAGAAACATACCCATGTAAAGGCTATATGAGTTGATTCTGGCAATAAGCATACTGGCTTGGAAGATTTTCCTACCAAAAGCATCAAAGGTCCTGCATTCTCTTCCTGGAGGAGCAGAAGAGTGTCTCTTTGTACTCTTTATCCTCTTCATAGCTGACTGCACCACAATGGAATGGTGAGGAAGCGGAGTTTTTTGAAATCCAGGACAAGGAGGGACACGATACATAGTGTCCAATCTGCGAGAATGAGGAGAGAGAGTGAGAGGAGTCTCCCATAGATCAATCATGTGTTGTGATGCGGCGGACCCTCTTGCAGAGAGAAAAAAAGTTTTAAATCCAGGAAAAGACAGGTATAGCCTGCAATGTCCTGAGGATCAACCTAGAGGGAGCACGAGAGTCAGTACAGAGTCTGAAGAACCACGCCTCTATGGGCAGGACTTAGGCCCAGTCAGTTTGGATTTAAACAGAGACAGGTCTGAATCAAGGGAGGAAGGAGACCCAAAAGCCAAAGAAAGAGCAGACTCGAAAGGCAGAGAGAAAGCGGGCCTGAGAGGCAAAGAGAGTGCTGGCCTTGAAGACAAGTGGAGAACACAAAGAACGGGTGTGCACAGAAAGACTGAAGGAGCTGGGCTACCAGGCAAGGGCAGAGGCAGAGAAACAAACTGTAAGCAAATATCTGGCAGATGGCAACAGCTGCAGCCTTGGAACAGAGAGATTCTTCCCTATACTAAGGAAGGAGAGATACCCTTGGAGAACCTGGACCATGCTAAGCTAGAAGCCGACTGGGGTAGGCCTCAAGCCTGCTCAGAGAAGGAAAGGAGAAAACTTAAAGGTAAAACTTTTATTACTTGTAATTGTCTGCATAATCCTAACATAAGAGAAGGACAGTGGAAAGAAGCTTCTCCTTGTAACCGAGATACTTATGAGCAAAAGCTTGAAAACAATTGGGCTAAAAAGAGGACTGTAAATGCTAAGCATTGCGCTGAACAGGCTTTTAAAACTCTAACTGAAGAGGAGCCTTTGTTTTATCCAGTGGCCAGAAACCGACGCCCTAAGCTATCTGCCAGACACTGGAAAACAGTACAGCAAGCTTTTAAAAAGCCAGAGTACAGTTGTGTGGAGACATCGGATTCAGAACTGTCAGAGGTAGAATTCATGCAAGTGGAATCTGCAGGCGAAGAGTCTGACCAGCCGATGGAATGCACATACTGTACAGCAGAGAACCTGGAGTCTATCCTTAGCTCTATGAATGAATAAATGAATGCAGTATATTGTATTGCCTTAAGCTACTGTGAAGTTAACAGTCATTACTTTGATCTTTTTCATTTATGGTTTAAACCTGATGCAAGGACTTGTTCAGTTGTGATACCATCCAATCCGTTTCTCCTGTTTTAAACCATTTGTGCAAAAAGGGGAAATAAAGCCTTTTCATTTTCCCTCCATTCTCGTGCGGACTTGTTTCTCTTTGGGAAGTTGGTTACGAGGCCGGCACAAGGGACTGCCACCCTTGACCCTCGCACCTGTCCAACCCCAATCACCACAATCTTGTGTCCCCCAGCCCTTCTGTGGAAAACTACGCCGCCACTAGGGGGGGGCTGCGGGGGACAGTGTTCATAAAGAATCTCATGAATTGGTAAGGTGACTGCCTCTTTAGGAGCTCTAGAATAGCCTAAAATATCCAATTTTTTAGCTCTAGGCTCTGATTCAGAAGTTACTGAAATAGAAAGTCCTTAAGCTACTTCTCTTATGAAGTCTTGAAAGGACAAGTCCTCTGGAGGAGACATTCTTCTTTTTGGAGAAGAAGGCTCTTCAGGAAGGGCTATGGCTTCAGGAGACTCGTCTGATGTATCAGAATCATCAAAGGAATCGAAGTATCGCCTGTCAGGGTGCTCTTCCAACGCTCGATACGCGTATCGAGCAGTATCGACATTGGGCGTCCCCGGTACCGGATCGGTACCGGTAAGCCCTGGACAAGGAACCGCTGTAGCCGGTATCCTAGTCGATGTCGATGCAGTCGGTACCGGTATCGGCGCTGGTGCCGGTACCGGAGCCGATACCGACAACGGAGCTTGTTTCGGTACCAGCGGCGTCGCAGCTTGAATGAAGGCCGTAATAGCCTGCTGCATGGACAGAACATTGTGATCCATCGACGCCATGAATGCCTGGAAGTCGGTACCGGGGGATTGTGCCGGTACCCCAGAGCATTCTAACAGGTGATCGGTTGAGGCCGTGCCATCGATGTCAACCTGTAACCCCATAGGAGGAGCTTTGGAAGCCGGAGCTTCCCGCCGGGGTTGTTTTGCTGGTGCAGGATCCTCAAGGGCAAGCCCGGAGGCATCTCGATGCTTGGAGGGAGATCTACCCTTCGAGGACCTGCTAGGTACATGTTTGGTTACCTGAGATCCATCAGGAGAAGAAGATCTGGAAGATGTCGATGCTACAGACGCTGCATCAGCGGGAAACAGCACATGGAGCTTAGCTGCTCGGTTCTGTAAACCCCGTTTAGACATTAGAGAGCAGGACGGACAATCTGGAATGGAGTGTTCAGGACCCAAACATTTAAGACACCATTCATGGGTATCTGTAACAGAAATAGTACCGCTACACTTAGTGCATTTTTTGAACCCGGAGGCTGTGAAGAAAGAAGAGAAAAAAGACCGGCAGTACCGGTCCGGAGTCGGGGAAGGCAGACACGCGACCAAAGAAATAAAATAAAATAAAGAACTTCTTCAGCGGTGACAGGGCTCGACCTGCTGGCTCCGCAGCAAAGAAGAACTGAGGAGAGCTGGTTAGGAAAGGCGGGAAGGCAGTGCACAGGCGCTGTGGGATGCTCCCAAAAGCTTTCCTTTTTGGGAAGCTGGGGAGCGTTCCCGCGCAGGCACCGTCGGTACCGACGCACCCATATGTGAAGACTCATTCCTGCTTGTTCCTGGAGATGTTTTCGTTGATTCGGGTGGGAGGGGGACCAGTGTCAGGTGTGGGAAATTCGGGATGGTCACGGGCCGATCTGGATGGCGAAGGCGAGGGTAGTGGATGTCTTTCGAGACTTCTACCAGCAGTTGTATCAGGCGGTGCTAGGTGATGCGGAAGAGGCGAAAGCTTATTTTCCTGCAGGGTGTTTACCTCGGCTTGCGGTGGAGCAGCTGGGAACGTTGAACTCATCATTTCTGCCATCGGAAGTGCAACAGTCTATTAAAAGTCTCTGAATGTGCAGGCCACCTGGCCCTGATGGGTACCGAAGTGAGTTTTATAAGCTGATGACCATGAAAGTGGCCTGTCTGCTTGCCGAGTACTTCACCGATCTGGTACGGCTGCAGTGCTTCCCTTATAAACCCAATCAAGCTGTCATCACAGTGCTCCCTAAGCCGGAGCGTGATCCGTTACTACCTGGGACATATTGGCCCATTTCCCCCTTGAATGTAGACTTTTGGCGAAAATCACGATTGACAGGCTGGTGCCATGCATGCCTCAGTTAGTTCACAAGTCACAGGTTAAGAATATGTGCCGTATGGTGGTCACATGATGTGGTGAGCGTGGGTGACGAGTGCTGCTCGAGTTCCGGGCCTCAACCCCCCCCTTCTCGCCGCAAAGACCTCAAAATATTGTTATTTATAGAAACCTATGAGCATTCAGGCAACATCCCCTACCCAAACAGAAATACTACTACCTCCGCCAACTAAACACACCCAAGTTTATCATACCACGTTATTAAATACCTTCATGTTAAATGTTACCTCAATTGTACTGTCTAAATTGCTGTTAAATAACTGTACTGTCTAAATGTTTACACGTACCCTAATGTTAAATGTAACCCTTCAATTGTTATGTGACGTGACCACTTTGATTGAAGGAAAAGATGGCATACAAATCTGTCTAAATAAATAAATAAAATCGTCGTTCGGCACTAGCAAAGAGGCTGCCTAGCTGCCGTGGAGCAGAAAGGAGGTGGGAGAGCGCAAACGGCGGTGAAACGCATGGCGGCAGCTGTAAAAGCTGGACGGCACGAGAAAGAAAAGCCCACCGTGCAGCAAAAAATGGCAGAGACGCCGCTGACGCCCAGATCGCCGGCTGCACCGGAGTTAGTGGAGGAGATCTCAGTGGCGGTAGCGGGTGCACTAGCCTCCCAGTTTGATGACCTAAATGGGAAGATGGATTTGTTGCAGTCCTCGCTGGGAACGCTAGGCAGCCGGGTATTGGAAGCGAAGACCAGGATCGAAAAGGCGGAGGAGAATGTGACAGCACTGCAGCAGGAGGTAGGCCGCATGAGAACAGCCATACAAGCCCAGGAAGCCAAGCTCAACGATCTAGAGAATAAATCACGACGTAACAACTTGCTCTTCTTAGGCATCCCAGATAATATCGTGGACCGGGAGCTAAAGCCCTACCTGGAAGCCTTGGTAAAGCAGATTTTGGAGGGCGGAGAGGATGGGGGCCCAGTGCAAATTGAACGTGTGCACAGAATGGGGCCCAGGCGGTCCAATGATGGCCAACCGCGGGTGGTTCTGGTCAGGTTCCTGAGGTTCCCGCAGAAAGAGGCCGTACTTAGAGCTGCACGCAAAAAAGGAACTATTGTACAGGACAACACCAAAGTGCGCATTGTGCAAAATTATTCAGCGGCCCTGGGTCAGCGCAGGCGGGCATATGGACCTATATGTCAAAAACTGATTGATGCCAACATTTAATTTGTGGTGCAATATCCTGCACGCATAATAGCGACTTATGAGGGACTGCGTAGGGTCTTTAAGTCAGCCACAGGTGTGGCCCCCTATGTGGAGGAACTTACGAGACGAGAGTCATTAACGCCAGAAGAACGCCCTAGCACCTCGGGGACTGAGACCTGAAGGGGCAGCATCGGAGATGGAAAGCAGGGAAGCTTTCGGTGTGAAGTATTACTGTAAAGACAGTTTCCAGGGCTTGGACTGTTCAAGGTCCTGGTCGGCGAGAGTTTGTTAAGAGTTTTAGACATGTGCTTATTCGCAGTGTGCTGTTCTATTATATATTGTTCTCAGAACCTTATGTGTGTTTTCTGGAGCAGCTAGAAGGGGTAAGCAAGGCCGGTAGTATGGCTCGGGGTGGGGTGGTTCGGCCACTAAGGGTGGGAGAAGGGGGGGGGGGCAACCGTACTCATTTTAGTGACTTTACAGGGATAGGAGAGGAATGAAGGGTAAAGTAGGAAGTGGGGGCAGGAGGGGGAGGATGGTAGGGAGGGGGGGGGAGGGAAGAGGAGTGGGGGAGGGTTGTGGAGGGAAGAGGAGTGGGGGAGGGGAGGAAGGGGGCAGGAGGAGGGAGGGGGTGGGGCCACTAAAAGGGGGTTTAGGTATGAGCATTGCCTACCAGGAGAGGAAGGAATTTAAGGTCAAGCAAGATGTGTGGGAGTTACAGGGGGGCTTCAGGCTGGGGGGGCCCTTCTTTGGGTAATGTTACGCACTGTGAGTTTAGAGCCTGAATTGGATCTACCAACCTGAAAAATTTCTCTTGGAATATATGCAGACTAGGGAACCCGATCAAGAGATATAAGCTGTCGAAGGCCTTAGCCTGAAAGGACTGCGATATTGCCCTGCTGCAAGAAACCCACCAGACTGCAGCGGTCCACTTGGTGACAGTCTACCCTAAGTCGACTGGGGTCGAATGAAACGAAATGCTGTCAGGCTTTGCAGTGGTCCCGAGTATGCTGCAGGTAGGAGGACAGGCCCTGTTGCAGTCCAGAGTATGGAGAATGGCCGCTGCCTTGTCGGCGTGAGGCTGTGGAAAGAAGGTAGGGAGCACGACATCTTGGTTGAGGTGGAAGGAGGATATCACCTTTGGAAGGACTTTTGAATGGGTGCAAAGCACGACCCCATTCTTGTAGAATCTAGTGTAAGGTGGCTTGGCCACCAAGGCCTGAAACTCGCTGACTCTGCGGGCAGAGATGAGTGGCACCAGGAAGACAACCTTCCAAGACTGGCTACCTACCATTTGCGTTACCTAAGGTTTGAAGGGCGGCTTGATAAGCTGCATCAGAACCACGTTGAGATCCCATTCCTCTGGAGATGGCCAGATGGGGGTTTAGGGAGCAGCAAGCTCTGCATGAATCAGGTAATGAGGGGCTGCACAGAAAGAAGCTTGTCCTCTATGGAGTGATGGTGCGCGGAGATCGCCTTTAGGTGTATCCTGACGGAGTTGGACAAGTACAATCTGCGAGAGGTAGAGCAAGTAAGAACATAACATACGCCATACTGGATCAGACAAAGGTCCTTCAAGCGTGGCCAATCTAGGTCACAAGTACCTAGCAATTTCCCCCAAAAGACACAGGTCCCACAATGCTTGTATTGAGGCACACAGTGGATTTCACATACTGGCAAACATTCGACAGCTAAAGCCAAGACCATTTCAGGACAATCTGTCAAGTAATAACACCACCCATTCTGGATTACTGCAACTCCATTCTCCTCAGACTGCCAGCATTAACTACTCGCCCCCTACAGATGGTACAGAATACGTCTGCTCGTATCCTCACAGGCTCTGCACGACACCTACACATCACGCCTATCCTGAGCCAACTACACTGGCTACCCATCATGCTCAGAATCAAATTCAAATCAGCCCTTATCCTTTTCAAAATCCAACGCATCCTGGCAAAGAACACCCTCAAGGACTTGATTAAGACAAAAGCTGACACTAGGCCCAGACGTAGACCAATGATGGACATTCTCCAGACACCGACCCGGCATCATACCGCAAATCAATGAGTGAGACATCCAAGAGGGCACTGTCTCTTGCTGCTCCCTCCCTGTGGGACTCACTCCCCCAGGACAGAGTAGTTACTCACCTGTAACAGGTGTTCTCCAGGAGCAGCAGGAATCAGTTCTCACATATGGGTGACATCGACGTCGATGAAGCACCACGGAGCATTTCCCCAGCTTTCCATGAAAGCCTTTGGGAATGCAGGCACGCATGCGCGGTTCCCTTCCCGCCTAAAGGTGCCATCTTACCTCAGTCAAATGACATAGCTAAGAACAGCACACACAAAAAAAGAGAAAAATATAAACTATGTACAACTGCAACTCCCAGGGGAGGAGGGAGGGTTGTGAGGACTGATTCCTGCTTCTCCTGAAGAACACCTGTTACAGGTGAGTAACTACTCTTTCTCCAGGACCAAGCAGGAAGTCAGTCCTCACATATGGGTGACTCCCTAGCTCTGGGCTACCAGGAACCCAGGCTGAACAAGAGAACACCCTCTAGTCCCAACATCAAAGAAAGGCTTTTCACTGACAGAACCTCCACCGGTAGCGCAACAGAGGGCAGGAGTTGCCTAAACCTCAAAAAGATTCTGGAGTACTGCCTGGCCAAAAGCACTGTCCCTATGGGACTCCCTTTCCAGACAGTAATGGGCCGCAAAAGTCTGGCTTGAAGACCAAGTTGCAGCCCTGCAGATGTCTACCAACAATTCAGAGCAGAGATGAGCCACTGAGGCAGCCATTGCCCTGACACGATGGGCCGTGACCCGACTCTGCAAAGGAAGGTCAACCGCATTGTAAGCCCAGGTGATACAGTCAGCCACCTAGGTGGACAAGGTACACTTGGACACAGCTAATCCCAAATTATTAGGGTCAAAAGAAATGAAGAGCTGAGTAGCCCTTCTGTGCCCTTGCGTACAGTCAAGGTAGAAGGATAAGGCCCTCCTACAGTCCAGGGTATGCAGAACTGCTTCAGCCTGGCTTGCATGAGGCCAAGGGAAGAATGTTGGAAGAACCACCTCCTGGTTGAGATGGAAAGAGAAGACAACCTTTGGGAGGAACTTTGGATGAGTCCTGAGGACTACCCTGTTCCTATAGAATCTGGTGTAAGGCCTGTCATAGATCAGGGCCTGAAGTTCGCTCACTCGCCTAGCCGAGGTTAGGGCTACCAAGAAAAGTGCCTTCCAGGACAGGAAGCGCAGAGGACAAGTAGCCATCGGCTCAAAAGGTGGGCGAGTCAGTTGCTGCAAGACCACATTCAGTTCCCACTCAGGAGCAGGAGGATGGATTGGAGGCTTTAGCAAGAGCAAGCCTCTGAGAAATCTGGACACCGAAGGGTGAACCGATAGAGAATGTCCTTCCACCAGTGAGTGGTTGGCTGCTAGAGCTGAGAGGTGGGCCCGAACAGAATTGGACTTAAGTCCCTGATTGGACAAGTGCAGTAAGTACTGAAGTACCACAGGCACAGTACAGGAGAAGGGATCCCCCGTACGTAACTGACACCACACAAAAAAACTTTTCCATTTCAGGGCATAGGTTTTCCTAGTGGACTGCTTTCTAGAGGCTAGGACAACCTCAACTTCCTGAGGCAGGCCCCAGGGAGCCAAAACTACCCTTGCAGCCTCCATGCCATGAAATTGAGAGATTTGAGATTGGGGTGCAGAAGGGAACCCTGATCCTGAGAGAGAAGGTCGCGTTGCAACCCCAGAGGCAGTGGAGGATCTACCGCCAATTGAAGCAGAAGTGGAAACCAAGGTTGCCTTGGCCATCTGGGAGCTACCAGCAGGACCGAGGCCTTCTCCCGAAGAATCTTGAACAGAGTCCGGGCCACCAAGGACGTGGGAGGAAACGCATACAGGACACCCTGAGACCAGGGAATCAGAAAAGCATCTGCTGCTATTCGCAGAGGATGCGGTTACCTGGAGCAGAACTTTGGTAGCTGCTTGTTTAGAGGACTGGCAAACAGATCTATGGATGGAAGTCCCTATTTCAGGAAAATATTTTGAACTACCAAAGGATTAAACTGCCACGCGTGGGGCTGCAGAATCCTGCTCAACCAGTCTGCCAGGTAGTTCTCCTGGCCAGGTAGATACACTGCATTGAGGAGCATGTTGTGTCTGAGAGCAAATAAGCAAAGGTCCTGTGCCTCCTGACAAAGGAGCCTGGATCCAGTTCCGCCCTGCTTGTTCACATAAAACATGGCTACTTGGTTGTCTGTTTGAACTAGGACAGACTGATGAGCTAGGGCTTGAGAGAAAGTCTTGAGGGCTAAGCGAATAGCTCGAAGTTCCAGTAGATTGAACCAGTAGATTCTAGTCTTTAAGTACTAGAAAAAGGGACTGTTACTTCTGGAGGGAGATCTGCAATTGTGAGTATATACTTCTGGGAATTTTCTGAAAGGAATTCTTTCTATTACAGCTATTTAATCTGTGAACCCACTATTTTTTGTTAAATCAGTCAGGGCCCAGTAGCAGCAGTTTAAGTTTAAATTTAAAACACAGAAGAGAACTTTCTGGTTACATTTCATACCCAGCAGAGAGCTTATAGTTTTAATTTAATAGTCACTCAGGGCCTAGTATCAGCAAAGTATTTTTAGTTTAAATTTAAAACACAGAAGAGAGCTTTCTGGTTAAATTTAGAACCCAGCAGAGAGCTTGTAGTTTAAATTTCATAATAAGTTAGAGCCTAGCAGCAGCAAAGAGCTATAATTTAAATCAAATAAGAATATAGCTTACCTCAGCAGCCCAGCACAGGGTACTGTGTAGCAGCCCTCTTTTAATAAGTAAGTGTTATTTCCCTCCCTCCCTCCCCACACCCACCCACCCCTGGGATAATCGTAGCTTTATAGGTACTTACACATCTTAAAATACAGGAGTTGCTCTCAGGTGAAGCTTGTTACCCAAATCAGACATACACTAAGGACCTGAGATTAATTAAGCTTCAGGTGAACAAGCTATATTAAACGTATTAGGTACAGTTTTATTGGTATAAATATCCATAGCAACCCTTAGTAAGTAAAGAACTTAAAGATCTAAACAAAAACTTAAAACCAAGATGCAGACAGCAGTCCAGCAGCGGGATGGGGGCTTTCCAGTCTTTTGCATTGAGTGTCACATGTATGATTTTCTCCCAGTTGGTGAGAGGTCTTACGTGTGCACTAGGTGCAAGGAGCTCTTTGCTCTCAGGGAACGAGTCCATTCTCTAGAGGCTAGAGTAGCAGACTTGGAAAACATAAGACAGACAGAGAGGTACATAGACGAGACCTACAAGGATATAGTCCTGAAGTCCCACCTCCAGTCTGGCAGCATCCCTGTTGCCATGGAGGAGAGAGGTCACGTGACAGGAGAGCATCACCCAGGTGTGGCAGGGAGTGATCCTGTAACTAGGACCTGTCCTCCAGGTGATGTAAAACCCTCTCGCACCGAGGAAGTTTCTCCAGGGCCATGTGCCCATGAGGGAAGGGTTAGGACAGCCGTTATAGTTGGTGATTCGATCATTAGGCGTGTAGATAGCTGGGTGGCTGGTGGACGTGAGGATCGCCTGGTAACATGCCTGCCTGGTGCGAAGGTAGCGGACCTCACGCGCCACCTAGATAAGGTCTTAGATAGTGCTGGGGAGGAGTCTGCTGGCTTGGTACATGTCGGTACCAATGACATAGGAAAATGTGGTAGGGATGTTCTGGAGGCTAAATTTAGGCTTTTAGGTAGGAAGTTGAAATCCATAACTTCCAGGGTAGTGTTCTCCAAAATGCTTCCCATTCCACGTGAAGGACCCAAAAGGCAGGCAGAGCTCCCGAGTCTCAATGCGTGGATGAGACAATGGTGCAGAGATGAGGAGTTTGGATTTGTTAGGAACTGGGGAACATTCTGGGGAAAGGAGGGGCTCTTACGAAGGGATGGGCTTCACCTTAACCGGGATGGAACCAGGCTGCTGGCATTAACCTTTAAAAAGGAGATAGAGCAGCTTTTAAACTAGATAATAGGGGAAAGCCGACAGTCGCCCAAGAGCAGATGGCTCGGAAGAATGTATCCTTGAAGGATACTAAAAAAAGCAGAGAGGTTCCAAAAAAAGATTAAAGTAGCCCAAATGCCCTCGAGTATGGAGCAGACAGAGCTTAAAAATCACAAATTACCCATGTCTACCAATAGCCAAATTAATATGAATAAAATACAGTCTCTAAAATGCTTGTATGCAAATAATAGAAGTATAAAAATTAAGATGGGAGAGTTAGAATATATAGCACTAAATGAGAGGTTAGATGTGATTGGAATATCAGAGACATGGTGGAAGGAGGACAACCAGTGGGACACTGTGATACCTGGGTACAAACTATATCATAATGATAGAGCTGATCAAATTGGTGGAGGAGTTGCGCTCTATGTTAGAGAGGGCATTGAGTCAAAAAGGATTAAAGTTTTGCAGGAAACAAAATTTGCTGTAGAATATCTATGGATTGAAA
The DNA here is from genome assembly GCA_033557465.1 of Ichthyophis bannanicus. NCBI lineage: Eukaryota > Metazoa > Chordata > Amphibia > Gymnophiona > Ichthyophiidae > Ichthyophis > Ichthyophis bannanicus. The sequence continues at coordinate 545,201,625 of CM066033.1, forward strand.
TTCAATGTAAAAAGGGGAAGGCGATGGCGGTGGGGGTGTACTACCGCCTGGCCAGAATGAACAAATGAATGATGAAATGCGCAAAGAAATCAAGGAAGCTAACAAAAATTACAGAGCGGTAATAATAATGGGCGATTTCAATTACCCCGGTATCGACTGGGTCAGTGTCACGGCAGTACATGCTAGGGAGATAAAGTTCCTAGATGACATAAATGACTGCTTCTTGGAACAGATGGTCCATGAACCGACGAGAGGGGAAGCCATATCAGACCTAGTCCTTAGTGGAGCACCAGATCTAGTGCAAGAGATAAGGGTGTTGGGGCCACTTGGCAATAGTGATCATAGCATGATCGCCTTTGATTTAATGAGTGGAGGAGGGAAAGTAAGGAAATCCATAGTACTACCTTTTAACTTTCGAAATGGAGACTATGATAAAATGAGGAAAATAATTAAGAAAAAACTAAAAGGAGCAGTTGCAAAGGTTAAAGACTTACATCAAGCTTGGGTGGTGTTGAAAAATACTATCTTGGAAGCCCAGACCAGCTGTATTCCATGCTTTAAGAAAAGTGGAAGGAAGTCCAAAAAACTGCCAGCATGGTTTAAAGGTGAGGTCAGAGAGGCTGTTGTTTCCAAGAAAGCATCTTTCAGGAAATGGAAAAAAGAGCCAAACGATGAAACCTGGAAAGAGCACAAGCACTGGCAGGTCAAATGCAAGGCATTGATAAAGAAGGCAAAGTGAGAATTTGAGAAGAAGCTTGCTGCGGAAGCAAAAACGCGAAATAAAGACCTTTTCAAGTACATTCGTAGCAAAAAACCTGTGAGAGTCAGTTGACCATTAGATGATAGAGGAGTTAAAGGGACACTAAGAGGCGACAAGGCGATAGTGGAGAGACTGAATGAATTCTTTGCTTTGGTCTTTACTGAGGAAGATGTAGGGATGTTACCCATGACTTAAGTGGCATTTAAAGGTGCGGAAGAATTGAAGGAAATATCGATACATCGGGAAGATGTATTACAACTATTAGATAAACTGAAGAGTAGCAAATCACCTGGGCCGGATGGTATACATCCAAGGGTGTTGAAAGAACTGAAATATGAGATTGCATATATAGGTTTTTTACAAATATGTATAAAGTCTCAATAAGTATACAGGTTCATTACAAATATGTACTAAGTTTTTACAAAAAATTTACAAATATGTACAAAGTTTCCCAAAGTTAAATTCCCAGTTGAATTCTCCTGTTATATGTAAACTCATCACAGTTTGTTGCTTGCAATGAGTATTTCTGTTTAATGTAAACCGCGCTGATGAAAAAGAGTGCGGTATAAAAGAACACTAAATAAAATAAATAAATAAATTGCAGACCTGCTATTAGTAATCTGTGAACTATCATTAAAATCATCTCTAATACCTGAAGATTGGCGGATCGCCAATGTAACACCAATTTTTAAAAAGGGTTCGAGGGGTGATCCGGGAAACTACAGACCGGTGAGCCTCACATCAGTACCGGGAAAAATGGTAGAAACCATCATAAAGAATAAAATTACTCAGCATGCAGATAGTCATGGCCTAATGGGAGACAGCCAACATGGCTTTAGACAAGGAAGATCTTGTCTTACTAATCTGTTATGTTTTTTTGAAAGTGTGAATAAACAGGTGGACAAAGGTGAGTCGGTTGATATAGTGTATCTGGACTTTCAGAAAGCCTTTGACAAGGTCCCTCATCAGAGACTTTTGGCAAAACTAAAGAGTCATGGGATAGGAGGCAGTGTACTACTGTGGATCAGGAACTGGTTAAAATATAGAAAGCAGAGGGTTGGGCTAAATGGCCAATTTTCCCAATGGAGAAAGGTGAATAGTGGTGTACCCCAGGGATCTGTGCTGGGTCCGCTGCTTTTTGACATATTCATAAATGACCTGGAAAGTGGAATAACGAGTGAGGTTATCAAATATGCAGATGACACAAAAATATTTAAAGTTGTTAAAACCCAAGAGGATTGTGGAAAATTGCAAGAGGATCTTGATAAATTGGAAGACTGGGCATCAATATGGCAGATGAAATTTAATGTGACAAGTGCAAGGTTATGCACCTAGGGAAGAACAACCCAAACTATGGTTACACGATGCAAGGTTCCACATTAGGAACCACCACCCAGGAAAAAGATTTAGGCGTCATTGTGGATAACATGTTAAAACCCTCGGCCCAGTGTGCAGCGGCAGCCAAGAGAGCAAATAGAATGCTAGGTATCATAAGGAAAGGAATGGAAAATAAAACAAAAGATATTATAATGCCTCTATACCGTTCCATGGTGAGACCGCACCTTGAATAGTGTGTGCAATTCTGGTCGCCGTATCTTAAAAAGGATATAGCGTAAATTAGAAAAGGTTCAGAGAAGAGCCACCAAAATGGTAAAGGGGATGGAAGGATACTCCTATGAAGAAAGGCTAAAAAGGTTAGGGCTCTTTAACCTGGAAAAGAGACGGCTGAGAGGAGATATGATAGAAGTCTATAAATTAATGAAGAGTGGAACGAGTAAACGTAGATCGACTGTTTACGTTATCAGAATATAGGAAGACTAGGGGACATGCAATGAAGCTACAGGGTAAACTATTTAAGACTAATAAAAGAAAATATTTTTTCACTCAACGTGTAATCAAACTCTGGAATTTGTTACCGGAGGATGTAGTAAAGGCTGTTAGTGTAGCTGGGTTTAAAAAAGGTTTGGACAAGTTCCTGGAGGAAAGGTCCATAAACCATTATTAAGAAGGGACCCAGGATATCAATGCTTGACCTATTACAAGCATTGCAGAACCTGTGTCTTTTGGGGAAACTGCTAGGTACGTATGACCTAGATTGGCCACTGTTGGAAACAGGATACTGGGCCTGATGGACCTTGGTCTGACCCAGTATGGCATCTCTTATGTTCTTATGTTCTGCTGCTGGGCCTCCCAAGGAGACCACAGGCCTTGGTTGCCCTGGCCCAGACAGTGTGCTCCCCAGCCCTGTAGAGAGGCATTGGTGGTCAATACCACTGTGAACCAAGGTGGTTGAAAAGGCATCCCTTTCAGCAAGTTGGGGGGATGTAGCCACCAGCTGAGGGAGGTCAGAAATTGTCTGGACACCCTTATTCTGTCTCTGAGGCTGCCGGTGGCTTGTGACCACTGAGTCCGAAGGCACCACTGTGCAGGCCTCATATGGAGTCTGGCATTGGGGGTCACATGTACTGTCGAAGCCATATGGCCAAGAAGTCTCAGACAGAGCCTGGGGGAGACCTGTGGCCTGCTGAGAAACTGATTTGCCAAGCTTATCAGTCTGTGGGCTCTGTCTTCTGGCAAGAATGCCTTTGCCAGGAGAGAGTCCAACCTTGCCCCTATGAACTCCAAGTTCTGGGAGGGAAGCAAAGTGGACTTTGCGAAGTTTATGACGAACCCCAGGCTTTGAAGAAGAGCAATAGTTCTGAGGGTGGCTTGTTTGGCCTCCTGGCATGTCTGACCCCTTATGAGCCAGTCGTCCAGATAGGGGAAGACAAAGATACCCTGATTTCTCAGGTAGGCCGCCACCACTTCCAGGCATTTGGTAAAGACCCTGGGAGCGGAGGTGAGGCCAAAAGGCAGTACTCTGTACTGATAATGGTTTCCTCCCACAATAAACCTGAGGTACTTTCTGTAGTCTGGATGAATGAGGATGTGAGTGTACGCATCCTTTAGATCCAAGGAGCATAGCCAATCTCCCTGCTGGAGGTAGGGCAGATGTGTCCCAAGAGTAAGCATCTTGAACTTTTCTTTCTCCAGGAACTTGTTGAGGTTTCGGAGGTCCAGAATAGGCCGAAGACCCCCGGTTCTTTTGTGTACGAGGAAATACCTGGAGTAGAACCCTCGACCGTGCAAGTGGGGAGGCACAGGCTCCACCGCTTTGTCCACCAACAGACCTTGTAACTCCTGAAGGAGAAGATCTGTGTGCAGGGGAGGCCTTGGAGGCTCCCCTGGCAAGTATGGAGGAGGCAGTTGGAAGTGTAGTGCATAGCCCCTGTGGACTATGCTTAACACCCAACTGTCTCCAGTGATGAGTGGCCACTGGTGGGCAAACAGAGCAAGGCAACCTCCTGTGCAGGGTTGGGAGAGCAGGGACGGAGAGGCTATGCCTAAGGAGTCAAAAACCCCAACACTGCTGTGTGGGAGCAGGGGCCGGAGGCTTGGGGGTCCTCTGCCTACGGGGCCCATTACCCTGCCCCTTGGCCTGCTGACCCTGAGGGGCAGCTTGGGCAGCAGCCTGATATTGTGGGTACTGTTTGTAGGCAGTGCCCTTCTTCGGGTAAAAGGGCTTTTTACCGAGCCCTTCTTTTTGTGAGAAGGGGCAGAGGTTTTCCTGGACAGCCTTGTCCTTGTGAGGTGCTCGGTCTCGAGCTGTGCGGCCTTCTCGGTCATGGACTTGCCAAACAGGTTGTCACCTCGGCAAGGGACATTGACCAACTTGTCCTGAACCCATGGCTCGAGGTCCGATGACTGCAGCCATGCCTGGTGTCGAGCTGCGATGCCGGCTGCCGCAACACGGGCCGAAGCCTCAAAGCCATCGTAGGCAGCGCGGGACATAAATTTTGAACATTGCCGAATCCCCGCGGACAAGGATTTGAACCTCTGCAAGGGTTCCCCGGAGAGACCAGCTGAGAACCCGGCCAGCTCCTTGGCCAGGTCTTGCAAGTACATGCCCATGTATAGCTGGTAAGACTGGACACGGCAAACAAGCATAAAGCCCTGGAAGCACTTTCTACCAAAACCATCGAGGTTTCGGGCCTTCCTGCCAGGGGGCACCGCGGAGTGCATCTTCTGACTTTTCAGGCGATGCATGGCCGATTGCACAACCATGGAATGGTGTGGGAGCTGCGCCTTCTGAAAGCCCGGGCTCTTCCGGAGTCGATAGATCGAATCGACCCGCTTGCTTAAAACCGGCTCCGAGGCTGGTGCCTCCCACATCCGGAAGAGGAGCCGTTCCAGCATCGGAGGAACCGATACAGTAAAGGCCTCCTTCGGAGGTGAGTCATACTGCAGGGCCTTGAGCTCCTCGGATCGAGGCTCCTCCTCGGGGTTGGTAGGGATAGCCAACGCGGTGGCCATATCCTGGACGAACTCCGAGAACCGGGTATCCTCCCGAGGGGATCTACTCCAGGATACAGACTGCGGTGAGTTTGACGGGACGCACCGAGTCTTGAAAGTGTCTGGGGACTCCTCGTCCTCCGTCTCCCATGTGGACTCGTCTGAGGAGGAATCGGGGTCCGACCTCGCGGGGCCTGCGAGCACCCGCCCTGACACCGAAGGCACAGGCGTCGGGAGGTCGAAGGAGACCACGACTGAGGTCGACCTCGAGCCTTCATGGTCTCGAGTATCGGCTCGGTCTCCGGGGTCGACTTCGATGTCGATGTCCCGGTGGTCGGGGAAGATGCGCCAGATAGGCTGGCCATCAGTGCCCGCTGCTGCTCCATGAAGGCAGACAGTCTGCTCTCCAAGGCTGTCAATCTGAGACCCAGCTCAGGAGACTCAGCAGCCACCGACTCGGGCCCTGGTGGCGCCGGGCCCAACGTCGGCTCCCTGGGAGGAGAGTCCACGAGGACTACAGGGCTTACGTGTCCAGCAGACTCCAGCTCCAGTCGAGGGACTTTGGAAGGCTTCTCCTGTTCCACGGGCCCGGGGCGATGGTCGGGGGTCTGAGACCTAGCTCTCGAGGAGCCAGTGATCTCTTCCGACGCCGCCCTCGCGAGTCGCTTCTTCCTCTTCCGTTCCAAGTCGGGGGACCCCCTGTCCGAGGGGCCACGACGGTGCTCGGGATCCGATTCCCGAGATGTCGAGGCCTCAGACGAGGTCCGGGCCCGGTCTGAGGCCGAGTCAGAAAAAAGCCTTTCTTTCTGATGCTGTCGACTACGCAGTGCTTTGGAAGACATCTTCCCACATGGTCCACACGTCTGATGGTCATGATCAGGACCGAGGCACCGGAGGCAGCAGTCATGTGTGTCGGTGAGAGACATCAACTTCTTACACCGATCACACTTTTTGAAACCGCTGGAGGCCATCGGGGAAAAAACAGACCCCGCGAGGTCAAAGGACCGGCCTTCCAGGGAAAAAGAGAAAAAATGGCGCGAACGCCAGCCACGAAAGGCAAAAACCGAAAAAAGAGGATCGGGCTTGATACCGGTGTACCGAACCCAGCGGGAGGGGAACCGGCATCGAACCGAGAAGAAAAAACAGCGAAAATTCACAAAAATCTGACAATTTTCCGGGATGTCTAGGACTCACGTCCAGTGGGCTTCACGGAAAACGAGAGACTGAGGTAAGATGGCACCTTTAGACAGGAAGGGAACCGCGCATGCGTGCCTGCATTCCCAAAGGCTTTCATGGAAAGCTGGGGAAATGCTCCACAAGGGGCTTCATCGACGTCGATGTCACCCATATGTGAGGACTGACTTCCTGCTTGGTCCTGGAGAAATCAGGACTACTACAGACGCGAAGGACTTCAAGACAACTCTGAAGATCTTCCTATTCGCTGACTACATCATATAGTCCTCTCTTCCCTCAGTAAAGCCCCTACCCCAGCATTCCCCCTGCTGTATATAACTCTCTCTTTTGAATATACATTGCCCTTTGCTGTATATATGCATTGTCTATGCATTCCCCTTGCTGTACATAACTCCCTTATTTGTAAATAAGCACCCCTGAACTCCCTCTACCCCTACTTTCCTCCCTCCCTACTCTCCCCATCCTGCAAAGTCCTGTTTTTGTAATAGCTCCCTCCCTCCCACCCTTAAGTGTCCCCCCCTAGTACCCCTTTTATATATCCCTACAATCCAATGTTCACTGAAATTAAGAGTTAGTTATGCTGTTGTCCAGCTATGACTACTTATTTTGTAAACCGCTCTGATTAAAGGATAGAGTGGTATATAAAACCTGATAAATACATAAATTTCCCAGGTCCCCCTTTAATAATGGTTTATGCACCTTTCCTCCAGAAACTTGTCCAACCCTTTTTTAAAACCCTGCTACACTAACAGTTTTCACTACATCCTCCAGTAACAAATTCCAGAGTTTGATTACACGTTGAGTGAAAAAATATTTTCTCTTATTAGTCTTAAATAGGTTACACTGTAGCTTCATTATATGTTCCCTAGTCTTTCTATATTTTGATGGTGTAAACAAGCAATCTATGTTTACATGTTCTACTCCATTCATCAATTTATAGACTCCTACCATATCTCTCCTCAGCCATCTCTTCCAGGTTGAAGAGCCCTAACCTTTTTAGCCTCTCTTCATAGAGGTATCCTTCCATCCCCCTTTACCATTTTGGTGGCTTTTCTCTGTATCTTTTCTAATAACACTATATCATTTTTAAGATACAGAAACCAGAATTAAACACAATATTCAAGGTACGGTCGACCATGGAACGATACAGAGGCATTATAGTATCCTTTGTTTTATTCTCCATTCCTTTCCTTATGATACCTAGTATTCTATTTACTCTCTTGGCTGCCGCTGCACACTGGACGGAGGGTTTCAACATGTTATCCATGACGCCGCCGAAATCTTTTTCCTGGGACCTTGCATCATGTAACCATAGTTTGGGTTGTTCTTTCCTAGGTGCATAACTTTGCACTTGTCCACATGAAATTTCATCTACCATTTGGATGCCCAGTCTTCTAATTTATAAAGGTCCTCTTGCAATTTTTCACAATCCTCATGGTTTTTAACAACTTTGAATAATTTTGTGTAATCTGCAAATTTGAATACCTCACTCGTTATTCCCATTTCTAGGTCATTTACGAATATATAAAAAAGCAGCAGACCTAGCACAAATCCCTGTGGTACTCTACTATTCAACTTCTCCATTGGGAAAATTGGCCATTTAATCCTATCTTCTGCTTTCTATCTTTTAACCACTTCCTGATCTATAGTAGCACACTGACCTCTATCCCATAACTTTTTAATTTTACCAAAAGTCTCTGAAAATCCAGATACACTATATCAACCGACTCACCTTTGTCTACCTGTTTATTCACACCTTCAAAAAAACATAACAGATTAGTAACACAAGACCGTCCTTGGTGCCATGTTGGCTGTCTCCCATTAAGCCATCACTATCTATATGTTCGGTAATTTTGTTCTTTATAATAGTTTCTACCATTTTTCCTGGTACTGACAGGCTTACCAGTCTGTAGTTTCTCAGATCACCCCTGAAACCCTTTTTAAAAATTGGCGTTACATTGGCCATCCTCCAATCTTCAAGTATTAGAGATAATTTTAATGATAGTTCACAGGTTAATAGTAGGTCTGCAATCTTGTATTTCAGTTCTTTCAACACTCAGGTGTATACCATCTGGTCCAGGTGATTTGCTACTCTTCAGTTTATCAAATAGCTGTATTACATCTTCCCAGTGTATCGCTATTTCTTTCAATTCTTCTGTGGCATCACCTTTAAATACCATTTCAGTCATGGGTAACATCCTTACATCTTCCTTAGTAAGGACCGAAGCAAAGAAATCATTCAGTCTCTCCGCTGTGACTTGTCCCATCTCATTGCCCCTATTACCACTCTAGTGTATTGCAGCACTGTGTGCACCTGGCAGGAGAACGGGTCAGACCATTGCTCTGCACACCATACTGAGAATCTGTGCCACTTGAAGGCATAGGCTCGTCTCATGGAGTTTTTTATTAAAGGCTAGGAGTACTTCTTCCACCACCCTGGGGAGGTTGAAGGGTGCTAGGGTGACCCGTTCAGCAGCCATACTGTTAGCAAGGGGGACCACAGGTTCGGGTGGAGAAGCAAGCCCTTCTCCTAGGTCAGTAGTCCTGGGGAACTCCCCAGAGGGACCGGGAGCTCTGTTGAGAGGCGGAGTAACAATGGGAATCAAAGTTGTCTGGGCCATTGTGGGGCCACCATGATCAAGGAAGCCTTGTCCCGCTGGCCCTTGAAGAGGGTCTGCGCGAATAGTGGCATAGGAGGGAAGGCATACATAAGGCCCTCCGACCATGATATGAAAAAGGTGTCTGCCACTATCCGGGACGAGTGCGGTTAAGGACAGCAAAAGCAGGGCAGCTGAGCATTGGATGGGCTGGCAAAGAGGTACAGGCTTGGGGTTCCCCATAGTCTGAATAGCCGTTGCGTCACCCTGGGATTTAGGCACCACTTGTGCGGCTGGAGGACCCTGCTCAGTCTGTCCGCCAGGGCATTGTCCTGGCCCGGAAGGTACACTGCCCTGAGGAGCATCCCTTCACTGATCACGTATGAGCAGAGGGCTACTGCCTCCTGGCAGTGATGGTAAGACCCTGTGCTCCCTTGTTTATTCAGGTAGAACATCGCGACCTGGATGTCTGCTTGGACCAACACCAACTGGTGCTGCAGGTAATGTTGGAAGGCCCTCATTGCCACGAAAAGCTGAGCTCCCGCAGGTTGATCTGCTGCTGGCTCTCCTCAAGAGACAAGTTGCCCTGCATGCACAGTTCCTCACAGTGGGCACCCAAGCCCAGTAGGGAGGCATCCGTAGTGAGGACCCTCTGGGGGTTTGGGTGTTGAAATGGCATGCCCTTCTGCAGGTGCTGTGCATCCTGTCACCAACTGAGTGACTCTGCTAGTAGAAAGGACACCAAGACCTTGTACCAGAGCCTGCCCGTGGCCCATTGTGAGTGGAGGCACCACTGAGCTACCCACATCTGGAGGCAGGTGTTGGGGACCATATGGACTGTAGAAGCGATGTGGCCCAGCAGGCAGAGCATGGACCGCGCCGACACAAAGTGATGGTGCTGCAACTCAGTCGCCAAGGCCCTACGGTGATGCGTCCTGTCCAGGGGAAGGAAGGCCCTAGCTTGTCCAGGAGAGTCCTTATGAACTCCAGGTCCTCTGTTGGAGTGAAGTGAAATTTGGGGTGTTCTATCACGAACTCCAGATGTGGCAGGACCTTGATGGTGCGGGCTGTGGCCTCTTGCACCTCTGAGGCAGTGTCTCTTTTTACTAGCTAGTCATCCAGGTATGGGAAGACTAAGGCCCCTTGGAGACAGAAGTAGGCAGCCACCACTGCCAGGCATTTGGTGAAGACTCTTGGTGCAGAAGCTAAGCTGAAGGCTAGTACTCTGTACTGGTAGTGGTCACCCCCAACCTTAGGAACTGCCTGTAGTTGGGGTAGATCAGGATGTGTGTATAAGCATTCTTTAAGTCCAAGGAGCATAGCCAATCTCCCTCCTGGAGGTAGGGCAGCAATATTCCAAGGGAGAGCATTTTGAACTCCTCCAGCACCAGGAATTTCTTCAGGTTTCTCAAGTCCAGGATGGGCCTTAGGCCTCCTGTTCTTTCTGGGACCAAAAAGTACCTGGAGTAGAACCCCTTTCCTTTTAGGTGGTGTGGTATGAGCTCCTCAGCCCTGTCCCTGAGAAAGCCTACAAGTTCCTGCAGTAGCAGGGCCTGGTGCAGGAGAGTCCAAGGGTGCTCTCCTGGAAAGAAAGGGAGAGGCGTATGCTCCAGGTGAAAGAGATAACCCTCCCCGACCACCTGGGGTGCCCAGGAGTCGGTGGTGATGGCAGCCCACCAGTGGGCAAAATGAATCAGGCAACTCCCATTGGTAGCTGGTCCCCTATGGGTGGAGAGGCTGTGCTCTGGGCGTCAAAAACCCAGAACCAGTCTGGGCTGGGGCTGGCGTCTGGGGCTGGGGGCCCTTAGGCTTACATAGGCCTTGGCCTGCTCTCTTACCCTGATGATCCTGCTGAGGGTCTGGGGGCATGATATGGGGGATAGCCTTGGTAAGGCTGGCATTTCCGGTGTAAGGGAGGCTTTTTCCCCTGGTAGTTTCTTCCTGGGAAGAGTGGAAGTCTTCATCGAGAGTTGATTCCTGGTGACATACTCGGTCTCGATCTCCACTGTTGTCCTCCATTGGCTTGTCAAAGAGGTTTTCACTGAGGCAAGAGACGTCAAGGAGTTTTTCCTGGACCCATTGCTCAAGAGTCCAATGCCTGGAGCCACGCCTGACGTTGAGCACCGATGCCTGCAGCGGCCACCCTCGCGTTAGACTCTAAGCTGTTGTAGGCTGCTCGAGATAAATGCGTCGAGCACTCTCCAACAGACTTCATGAGGGTCTAAAAGCATTAGAGGTAGTCTCCGCTGAGACTGGCTGAGAAACTCCCAATTTCATTGGTTGGGTCTCGGAGGTATATGCAGATATACAGCTGATAAGCCTGTATGCGGCACTCCAGCATCAAGAACTGGTAATATTTATGCCCAAGGGCGTTGAGGGCATGGGACTCCCTGCCCGGGGGCACTGAGGAGTGTGTCTTCGGGCTTTTTTGTCGACACATGGCTGACTCGACCACTATGGAGGTGTGAGGGAGTTGTGCCTTCCTAAAGCTGGGTCCTCGCTAGACTCGGTACATAGCATCCAGGCATTAGCTAACAATCGGCACCAATGCCAGTTTTTCCCACATTTGGAGAAGGAGGCGCCCGAGGATGGAGGCGACGGGGATCATGAGGGCTTCCCTTGGGTGGGAAGATTTCGCGTTCCATGTGAGGGTCCTCCTCCAACTCCTTGGTAAGGGACAGTGCCTTCGTCATGACCCAAACTCAACGCTAGCGGGGATAGATCAGAGGGGAGGTTACAGTGTGCCCGTGTCTCTGGGGAAGTCTTGACCTGGGACTTCCAGTGCGAGTAGTCCATCGAAGAATCGAGGCCCAACAGCTATAAAGGCGTGGTTGGATCCGATCTTCGATGAAACACAGCTGAGGCTTGGCTGAGTCAGAGAGCATCTTGCTCCCGAGGACCGTAAGCGGGATCGAGATCCTTGCCAAGGATTGGTTCGACTCAAAACACTAATACCCTATTCCCGGTAAAACCAACCAAGTAAATAACTAACCCGGAAAATCCTAACACCGGTGAAATTAAGCAAATTATTTTTGTTGGAAGAGCCAACCCAGTCAAGGGGAAGAAAACCCCATACCGCCGTGGCAGATTCCTTTTTAATAAATATTTCTTTTTTAGAAAATTTTTCTTTGTCTTAAAAAAATCAGTGAGCACTTAACTGAAGTAACAGTCCTTCTTCATCCAGAGAGCAATGTAGCAGATGACGTGGCACGTTTTGGGGCCAATCATAATGTATGCCCCTGCTTCAGATCTAAGACTTCGCTCAATGAACTTGCATTGCATTGGATTGGCTCGAGGCATGGAGCTATCGAGGATCACTTTGGCGGCCCAGGGAGTCCTCGGCATCGAGGTCCCAGCGGTCTGAGCGCGTACACTGATGGAAACGGGCATCGACACTTGCTGCGAGGCAAAGAATGCAGAAACGCTGCATTCCAACACCAGCATCATGGCTTTTCACTCAGGGGTTGCAGCCTTCGACACCAATGCCAAGGTGATCAGATCGGGTGATGGGAGGCGAGTGAGTCCTCGACAAGACTCCATGCAATGTACAAATAATTTCTAAAAAATCTGAAACAAATTAGCATACAATATACAAACATCCTTCCTCAATTTATCTGGATTTAGCTTACAACTTTCCAACAGAAAAGACCAAAGCAAGTTACATTCACGTATAGTATCTCCCTGTCCCTGGAGGGCTTGCAATCTAAATTTTGTATCTGAAGCAATAGAGCGTTAAGTGACTTGCCCAGGGATTTGAACCCTGACATCCATGGTTGTCAGCCCACTACTCTAACTAAGCTACTTCCCCAGATCAATAAGTAAGCAAATCAATTAACCCCCCTCAGAAAACTTAACCTAAATAAAAATAAAACAAAACAAATGAAAAGGTTATAAAATTCCTATTCAAAATGAAGATCATTTCCTATAACTCATAGCACCGACAAAATAATCTTCTTACAGCTTTATAATCTGACTAATAAATATAGTGCTATGTGTCATGCCGCCACCACCACTCGCCTCTGGGTTAGAGGGGCATGGATTATTGAAGGAACTTTCTGCTGTATGCTTTTTCAGCTTTTTTTTTTTTTTTAACTATTTCCCTGCTATGCCCTCTGTGAAATGTAGTCCTTATTCAGCTGTATGAATGCACCATGCAGAAAGCTGTAGTCAGGCTCAAGTAGGTAAGGCAAATGACAGAAATTTATTATTTTTATATACACAAAGGTTCGATCATACCACACATAGGATTGTTGGTACAGGACTCTTGGAAGCAAAAATTGTCCAAAACATTTCCAACCACAAAATGCAGTTTTAAAGGTTCTCTCTATTGTAGGATACACAGTCTTTACCAGCAAGCCTAATTGTATTCCCTTCTTAGCTTTGCTGGTTAAAGCACAAAACAAAAAGCACATTTAAAGTCTGTGGTAAACTTCCCCTTTATAAACACCAGGGATCTCAGCCACGCTGCTTGTGGTATAAGGGTACCTTTTTCCTGGGAGACCTTCTTTCAGGACTAGCTTGCTTTTTCTACGTTCCCCGGTTTACAGCTTGGCACAAGGAACAGTCCATGGGAGTGTCCTCCTCAATCAGCTTCACCTCGGGCTCTCCCAGCTGCACAGGCTCTGACTCCCCACCTTGCTCAGCATGCTCAGCTAAGAGCCTCCTGGGGGATCCTGGAGTCTCTCTTGTTCCTGGCTCCAAACTCTCCTGCAGCCGTGCTACATGCTAAATAGCACTCTCTCCAGCTGGAAGGTCCGTTCCTCTGCTCTGCTCATCCTGGCTTCCTGCTTCTCCTCTCTTCCTCTTCCACTAAATCATACTCTGCTCTGGGTTTATACTTCCAGGGCTCTAGCTCCAACCCCACCCTACTCAGGTAACCGCAATCAGCCTGACTCCGGGCACCTGAGTGCTTGAAGCATTCACTGCCTAAAGGGTTCTGAGCCTTGTATCCTCTCCCCTTCATTCCACTAGGGGGAGCATGAAATGTGGTCCACGTGGAAGTTTTCTGATTCCTGGAGGTGTTTTTGGCTTTCCTACCCTGATTTGGTGAAAAGGGGCCCTTTACTAGGGTGAATTCCCTGTCTCTCTGTCCTCCCCCAGACTCTGGATTGGCCTCCTTGCCACATATGTCAGAACCTACTCAAACCTAACCACCAGAGGCCAAATGGAAAAAAAACACTAAAAATAAGAAGTCTAACATATATAGTTGTGGTCAACAGTACTGACACTCTTGCATTTTAGGTATGTTGTGTACAATATCTTAAGAAATAAATAGAAATAGTCCAACTGTATGTAAACATAATATTTAGCAGTACAGTCAAACCTCGGCTTTCATGATTAATCCGTTCGAAAACGTCTGACTAAAACCGAAACGTATGAAAACTGAAGCAATATTTACCATAAGAAATAATGTAAATCCAATTAATCCGTTCCAGACACCCAAAAATATTCACAAAAAATACATTTTATAGAGAATAACTATATTTTTACATACAGAAAACAATGAGAAATAAATATAAATGACTAATGAAATGGATAAATGAACATTTAACATCACTGAAAGCAAGCTAAGTACAGTACTGTACAGTACAGTATGTTAACATCTGGCCTTAGCCACTCCTGACAAGCTGCTGTGCCCAGCTCTCTTCGGAATCACATTGGATTCAGCCCATTAAAATACCTTTACATTATCTGCTCAATGCTTCAGAATGGCAGAAAATCTTAATGATATAGCTTCAGACGTACCCTGCAAGAGAGAGAACTGCCTCCCACATTCATGCAACATCTCCTGCTTACGTTGACAGCTTTTCTTCCCTGCTACCCCCGAGCCTGAGGGGGCGCTCCAGAGAACGGGCAGGCGGTGGACGAGATCGGGGCCTTCCTCTCTGCGCAATCCTTGCCTCTCTAACTCTGACCAGGCTCGAGGATGTGTTTCATTTACGTGTTTAGCTGGCTTTCGCTTCTCATCACGCTGGCAATCGGTGAGTCCAGGGGGCAGTGCTGCCGGGACCGGGTGGGCGTTCTGGCAGTGTATACAGACCGGTGTGCAGCGCGAGGGTGTATGTATTTACAGTACTGTACTTTACGAAAACCAAGGCGATGTACGAGAACCGGGACAAAATCTCAGTCAAAAAAGACGTTGAAAACCGAAGCGATGTATGAGAACTGGGACAAAATCTCAGTCAAAAAAGACGTTGAAAACCGAAGCGTATGAAAACCGGGGCAAATGAAAACCGAGGTTTGACTGTATGTTCAAAGGTCGTGGGCCCTTATAAAACAACAAAAAAAGATGTCTGTGCACCTTACACACAGTAATTTCTGAGAGAAAAACAAAATATGACCTGGAAAGGCACCCTTCACTAATATTTGATTGCACAATCCTTGACAGTGATGATAGCCTCTAAACATTGCATGTACATAAGAACATAAGATATGCCATACTGGATCAGACCAAGGTCCATCAAGCCCAGTATATGATAATTACACTTACCTGGTAATTGTAGTTCCTGGAGGAACTCCAATTTAGTCCTCCACCTCTGGGTTGTGTACCTCCTCCTGCAGCTTGGAGACTGGGCATGTCAAAGTCGTGACATCACTGGATGTAGTCTGCTGGACTCTCCCATCAGCCCCAGTGAACTATTGACAAAGCACACTCAAAAGAGCAACAAATAAGTAGCTATCATATTAAAACAAATTTAAACTCTATAGTAAAATTGAACTTATAACGAGTAACTGTGTAACCTAAATTTCCCCTTAGCAAGGAGGAAACCTCCTTGTACCTTTCCCTCCCTGCTGCTCTCTATAGAACGAGACAGCACGAAGAGTAAGAACAGACAGAAACAGATAGACAAGTTCAGAACTATGAGAAAAAGAATCCCCTTAGAAGGATATCTTACCTGTAGGTTTACACTTCTCCCAAGTGAGCCTTTACTGCCAACGATATGACCCTGGGTGGGAATGAGGACTAAACTGGAGTTCCTCCAGGAACTACAATTACCAGGTAAGTGTAATTATCATTTCCTTATCGTTCCTCCAGTTTAGTCCTCCACCTCTGGGATGTAACAGAGCAGTAATCATTGGGAGGGACCTTTCCAGCCGGCTCGCAAAAATGCCGCCCCAAAACAGGCATCCTTCGCTGCCTGAACATCTAGGCAGTAGTGCTTACTGAAAGTATGAAGAGACGACCAGGTGGCCGCTCTACAAATCTCCCCTGGCGGAACCAAACTGTGTTCTGCCCAGGAAGTCGCTTGCGCTTTGGTAGAGTGAGCTTCTAAGCCCATCGGAACTGCACGACCTTATAACAGGTATACTGATGCTATTGCCTCTTTAAGCCATCTTGAAATGGACGCCTTCGCTGCCGCTTCCCCTTTGCAAGGGACCTCCAAACAACACAAAAACGGTCCGACTTGCGGAAGGTTTCCGAAACCTTCAAGTATTGCCGTAACACGCGTTTTATGTACAAGCAGCGTAAGGTACGATCAGAAGCATCCCCTTCCAGGGAACCAAGAACTGGAAGAGAAACTGTTTGATTCAGGTGAAAAGCAGATACCACCTTTGGCAAGAATGATGGAACTGGCCGCAATACCACCTTCTCTCTAGAAAAGGACAAAAACGGCTCTCTACATGACAACGCCTGTAATTCTGAAACTCGCCTCGCCGAACAGATGGCTATCAAAAACAGATGGCTATCAAATCCTTAACCAACACCTGGTGTAAAAGTTCGAAAGGTTCTTTAGTTAACGCCTCTAAGACCAAATTGAGACCCCACGGTGGAACTATAACCCTCCTTGAGGGCCGCAGTCTGGTTACTGCTTTCAGGAAAAGCAAAACATCGGTATGAGCACCTAGGGCAATTCCCTGCACTTTGCCTCTATAGCATGAAATAGCCGCCAACTGGACTCTTAAGGAACTGGCCGCTAGCCCCTCATCAAACCCATCTTGCAGAAAACCCAAAACCAAGGGGACGGACACTGTTGCCGCCCGAACTTACCGTCATGAGCACCAGTCCTCAAAAATGCACCAAATACGGACATATGCAAGAGATGTTGACTGTTTCCTTGCTCTCTATAAGGTGGCAATGACTGCCGCTGAATAACCCTTCTTCTTCAGCCTCGCCCTTTCAATGGCCAAACCGTAAGCGAGAATCGATTCACCTGAGGCACTTGCAGCAGACCTTGCAACAACAGATCTTCCGACACTGGTAATCTCCAGGGATGCCCGTCGAGCATGTGAATGAGATCGGCATACCATGGGCGTCTTGGCCAGTTGGGTGCTACTAACAGCACCCTCCCCTGATGAGCCTCAATACACTGAACCACTCACCCTATGAGGGCCCACGGGGGAAAGACATAAAGATGACCTGCTGACGGCCAACATTGCATCAGGGCGTCGATCCCTTCTGACATTCTTTCTCGTCACCTGCTGAAGAAACAACAGGTCTTCACTGACCGAAACGTTGCCATGAGGTCCATGATTGGCGGCCCCCATCTGCGAACTATTTGGGCATACACCTCTGGATGCAGTTCCCACTCCCAGGCATCCACTCGGACCCTGCTGAGAAAATCCACCATCACATTATCTTTCCCAGCAATGTGTGCCACCGATATCGCTGGTAATCTCTGTTCTACCCAAGAAAACAGTGCCTCTGCCTCCTCTTCCATGGCCGCACTTCCTGTACCGCCCTGCCGATTGATGTAGGCCACCGTCGTGGAGTTGTCAGACAGCACTCGCACCGCTCGACCTATCACTGTAGCCTCGAACTGTAGCAGCGCAAGATAGACTGCTCTCTTCTCCAGCCAGTTGATCGACCACCTGCTCTCTAGAACGGACCAAGTGCCTTGTGCGAACTGGCCTCCGCAATGCGCTCCCCATCCCGCAAGACTCGCATCCGTCAATAATGGGAGCCACTCCAGCTGCTCCAGAGGCATTCCCGCTTTCAATGATTCTGGAAGCAGCCACCACCGAAGAGACTGCCTGACCTTGAGCGGGCAGGGAAGCAGTTTGTTCAAGGAATCGGACCGATGCGACCAGCGACGAAGCAGCGCTCTCTGTAATGGTCGCATATGAAACCTGGCCCAAGGCACCGCTTGCAGGGTCGCCGCCATTATTCCCAGCACATGAAGATAGGTCCACGCTGAGGGAGCTGGAGCAGATCTGAACTTGTGCACCAGTTGCCGAAGGGCTTGCACTCGATGGTGCGGCAGAAACACCGCTCCTTTCTGAGTGTTGAGCCGTACGCCTAGATACTCGAGATCCTGGGAAGGTATTAAGCGGCTTTTGGCTGGGTTGAACACCCAACCGAGACTCTGTAACAACTTCACCACTTTGTCTGTTACTAGGCGCTCTCGGTCTCGGATTCTGCTTGAATCAACCAATCATCGAGATAAGGATGAACCAGAATCTCTTCCCTCTGTAATGCCGCAGCTACCACTACCATGATCTTGGTGAAAGTCCTCGGCGCTGTCAACAGACCAAACAGCAATGCTTGAAATTGATAATGCCCCCAAGGAAGAGCAAACCGCAGAAACTTCTGATGAGCCGCTCTGATTGGGATGTGCAGAGACGCTTCCGTAAGATCGAGGGCCGTTAAGTATTCCCCTTGACGCACCACCACAATGACCGACCTCAACGTTTCCATCCTGAAATGCGGTACTCAAAGACACCGGTTCACCCCTTTGAATTCTAATATAGGCCGAACCGCTCCGCCTTTCTTCGGTACTACGAAATAAATTGAGTATCGACCCATGCCGTAATCTGCTAGTGGCACCGGTGCGACCGCTCCCATCTGTAAGAGGCGATCTAACATACAGCGGATTGCCAAGGTTTTCCGCGGACCTTTGCAGGGAGGCATCACGAACGAATTCCGTACCAGTCTTGCCAATTCCAACATATAACCATCGTGAATTACTTCTAATACCCACTGGTCGGACGTTATTTGGGTCCAGGCAGGAAGAAATTGCCGAAGTCGCCCGCCTATCGGTTGACTTCCCACCGGGACCCGCCTGCTTTCATTGTGGTTTTCGAGACCCTGCTGAGGAGGCTGCTGCGAAACCTCTATTTGCTCCCTGAAACCCCTAGGCTCTGGAAGCAAATCTTCCTCTTTGGAAACCCCCCCATACGAGAAGTACGGAATCTCCTGAAATCCCAAAACTGGCTCCGAAAGGCCGGAAATGCCTTGCCTTGTTTTGGCTTATCCTCAGGGAGCCTCCCTCCCTTGGACTCTGAGATCCTTCACCAACTTGTCTAGGTCTTCGTCAAACATCAACTTCCCTTTAAACGGAAGCTTACTGAGACGTGTCTTGGACGAATCATCTGCTGCCCAATTCCACAACCATAGAGAGCGTCGGGCGGCTACCAAGGAAGCCATACTATTCGCTAGCACTCGAATCAAGTCGTAATGCACATACGCTAAATATGCAGACCCGACTCCAGACGATCCAGCTCCCTAACCTCTTCCTGCTCCAGCCGAGTAGACTGAAGCAAGCGCTGAGACCATCCGAGACATGCTCTCGCCACCCAAGCTACACAAATGGAAGACTGTAAAGACAGAACGTTAGCTTCAAATGACTGCTTCAATAAACCATCTACTTTCCTATCTTGTACATCCTTTAAGGCCGCGCTACCTTCCACAGGTATAGTGGTTTTCTTTGTAACCACTGACACCGCAGCATCAATTTGTGGGAAGCGAAACCCTCTCTTTGTCCTTATCCGCTAAGGGATAGAGCCTATTCAATGTTCAAATCCTTCTTAGACCTTCTTCTGGCTGATACCATTCTTCTTGGATTTTGTGGTCTACCACTCGGTGAACGGGAAAAGCATAGTTACTCAACTGTAACAGGTGATCTCCGGGAACAGCAGGAATTAAGTCCTCACATATGGGTATCATCGGTACCGATGGAGCCTGCGTGGGAACGCTCCCCAGCATCCAATAAGAATGCTTTTGGGAGCATCCCTCAGCACATGTGCGCTGCCTTCCCGCCTTTCCAACTGTCCCTCTTCAGTTAAGTTTGTAGCCGAGTGAAAGGATAGAGGGAGAGAGGAAAGAGACAAAGAGAGAGAGAGAACTCCTAGGGGAGGTGGGTGGGTTGTGAGGACTAAATTCCTGCTGTTCCCGGAGATCACCTGTTACAGGTGAGTAACTACGCTATCTCCAGGAACAAGCAGGAATGTAGTCCTCACATATGGGGACTCCCTAGCTGAAGATGCCAGTGAGATAGCCCTCCCTCCCATGGATCTCTGGCATCCCACCAGGGTTGGTGGGTAGGAGTTGGTTTATGCTTGAAAAAGGTTTTGAAGAACAGCTTGGCCAAAGAAGGCATCCCAACGGGAGGCTTTATCTCTGCAGAAGTGGGCTGTGAAGGTGTGTACCGAAGCCCAGGTGGCTGCTCGACAAATGTCATCGATAGACACAGAGTGGAGATTAGCCATAGAAGCTGCCATGGCCCTGACATTACGAGCTGTGACATGGTCCTGAAGAGGAAGACCCTTACTCTCATAAGTAAAGGATATGCATTGGGCAATCCATTTAGATAAAGTTCTTTTGGAGACTGGAAGTCCCAAATGACTAGGGTCAAAAGCTATAAAAAGTTGTGAAGACTTTCTATGTTGCTGTGTTCTTTGTAGGTAAAAGGCTAAGGCCCTTTTGCAATCCAAAGTATGAAGGTTCCTTGCTGCATTAGAGGCGTGTGGCTTGGAAAAAATACAGGAAGGTAAATTGATTGATTTAAATGAAAAGGCGAAACCACCTTTGGCATAAAATGAGGGTGAGTTTGAAGAACAACCTTATCATGATGAAACCTAGCATAAGGAGGATCAGCCACTAAAGCTTGCAATTCACTGATGCGACGGGCAGAAGTGATTGCAATTAGGAAGATGACCTTCCAGGTCAAGAACTTAAGGGCTGCAGTGGCTAAAGGCTCAAAAGGCGGCTTCATGAGCTGCCCGAGAACTAGATTTAGATCCAATGCCACTGGTGGTGGCTTAATGGGAGGTTTGGTTAATAGAAGGCCTCTCATAAATCTTGATATGAGTGGATGAGAGGAAATTGGTTGTCTATTCAGAAGCTTATAGGAAGCTGCAATTGCACCAAGATGGACTCTTACCGAATTGGTCTTTAATCCAGAATTTGATAAGTGAAGAAGATACGCTAGTATCGATTCTAAGGGTACGATCAGGGCTTTAATCCCCTCCTGGAGCACCATATGGCAAAACATTTCCACTTGAAGGCATAAGATCTTCTTGTGGAAAGTTTCCTAGAAGCTTGAAGGATATCTTTTACCTGCTAAGACAGGTTGAGATCCTGGAGGTCTAAGCCTTCAGCAACCAGGCCGTGAGGGGCAGGGACTGGGGAGTCGGGTGCCATAGCGCCCCGTTCTCCAGAGAAAGGAGATCTAGAGTGTGCCCTAACTCCAGAGATGCCGCTTGAGAGAGATGCAGAAGCAGGGAATACCATGCCTGGCGTGGCCATCGTGGTGCGATGAGGATCATGCGACCCCTGTCTCTCTGAAGCTTGAAGAGTGTTTTGGGAATGGGTGGGAAAGCACAAAGGAAGTTCTGACGCCAGTGAAGGAGGAAGGCATCCCTTGCCTGACAGTGGTGTGCCAGTATCCTGGAACAGAACCGGGGAAGTTTGCCATTCAGTGGACTTGCAAAGAGATCTATGTCTGGAGTACCCCAGAGATGAAATATCTTTGCCACCTGGTCTAGGTGCAGTGACCACTCGTGAGGTAGCAATACTCGACTGAGTTTGTCTGCCCAAAGGTTCTGAATGCCTGGAAGATATACCACTAGAAGGTGAATTTGGTGCTCTCTGGCAAGGGCCCATAGTCGTAAAGCTTCGTTGCATAACGACAGAGAGCCTGTCCCGCCCTGCTTGTTCACATAGAACATGGCTACCTGATTGTCCATCTGGACCAGGACCGTCTTTGTAGCTGAGCTGGGCGTGGAACACTCGGAGAGCTAAATAAATTGCTCTTAATTCCAGGAGGTTTATGTGTAAACCTACCTCCTGTGGATTCCAGGTGCCCTGGGTAGAGAGATGATCCAGGTGTGCTCCCCAACCCACCTGTGCGGCATCTGCTGTTAGGGTGGCCTGAAAGAGGGGTTGATGGAAAGGAGACCCCACTGTCAGATTTTCTAGTGATTGCCACCATTTGAGGGACAAAATTAGTCTTTGAGAGACTTATTTTGTCCGACAAATGTCCCGTGGCCTGTGTCCTCTGTGTGGAGAGGGTCCACTGTGTGGAGAGGGTCCACTGAGCTGCTCGCATATGGAGACGAGCATATGGGACTACACGAACTGTGGATGCCATGTGTTCCAGTAGCTGCAGTAGTTCCCGAGCCGTGACAGAGGATTTTCCCGCTGCTTGGGATGCTAACTGCATAATGCGAAGACACCGGGCTTGTGGAAGGAAAGCCCTTGCCTGCCTGGTATCCAGACAGGCTCCTATGAATTCTAGGCATTGGGAAGGAACTAGTTGAGACTTCGGGAAGTTAATTTCCAATCCCAAGTATTGGAGGATTTGCATTGTACGGGACAGTGCAGTGCTGGCCTCTGCAACTGTGGAGGCTCGAATGAGCCAGTTGTCTAAGTAGGGGAAGACAAAAATCCCCAGAGTTCATAGAATTGCTGCTACTACTGCCATGCATTTCATGAACACCTTTGGTGCTGAGGCCAGACCAAAAGGAAGAACCCTGTACTGGAAATGTCTTCCCCTGAAAAAGAAACGTAAGAATTTCCTGTGATCTGGATGGATGAGAATGTGTGTGTATGCATTCTTTAAGTATAGAGAGCAAAGCCAGTCCTGGCTTTGAAGATATGGCAGAAGAGTTCCTAGAGAAATCGTTTTGAATTTCTCTCGAAACAGATATTTGTTAAGTTCTCTGAGGTCTAGAATGGGTCTGTGTCCCCCTGTTTTCTTTAGGATAAGAAAATAGGGGGAGTAGAACCCTGTTCCCTGTTGAAAAATTGGTACTTCTTCTATTGCCCCTTTTGCAAGAAGTGTGGAGACCTCGTAATCTAGCAGATTGTCTGCAGAGGTTTGTGAATTGAACTGCTTTAGAACTGTAGGAGGGGGTATGCTGTGAAAATGAAGTTTGTACCCCTCTCCTACAGTGGACAAAGTCCAATCTTCTGCTGTTATTTGGTGCCATCTGTTGATAAAGTGGCATAACCTGCCCGGAATATTGGGGGGTTGGGGACCCCTCAGAGGCAGGAAGGCGAAGCTCTCTGGGAAGGAGTCAAAGCCCTTGAGGGGGCTGAACCTGGTTAGCTGGTTGGGCTTTCGGTCCTTTAGGTTTCTTTTGCTGTCTAGGTTGTCCCTTTTGGGCAACCTGACCTGAAGTCTGCTGGGTATAGGAAGGGTTTTGTCACTATAGTGACAAAAGACCCAGACTTCAAACCACCCACTCACCTCACCATGGGAACCACGCAAATTCAAATACAACCACACATAAGATATCTCGGAATTATCATTGACCAAGCCCTAACCCTTAAACAGCAAATCAACAAGACCACCGGAACTGTATTCCACAAGGCAAAAATGGTACAACGTCTCTGACCTCTCCTCGAACCACAGGACTTCAGGACAGTAATGCAGGCTCTGACACTCCCTCATCTGGACTATTGCAACATAATTTACCATGGCCTACCTGCCACACAAACCAATCCCCTCCGAACTGCCTTAAACACCACGGCGAGAATAATCCACAACGCAAAGAAACGAGACCACATCACCCCAATACTAAGAGACCTTCATATTCTCCCCATCGAAGCAAGAATCAAGTACAAAGCTCTTCTACTCACCCACAAAACCATCCACCAAACACAAGGCACCCCACTCCACACCCTTCTACCTCGCCCAACCCACAACAGAACAACCAGGCAATCCTCCAACAGCTCCATTGCCATCCCCCACAAAAGAACCAAAGCTACACAACGGACTTGCAACAGAGCCTTTGAACTCTATGCCCCATCCCTCTGGAACTCTCTACCAAACCACATCAAGAACAACGGTGATCTCCCTTCAGTCCAAAAGCAGCTAAAAACCATCCTATTCCAAGAACATCTCTGAACAGGAACCCGACTCTCTTCAAAATCCTCAGACCATAAACTGTCTATCTTGTCAGTCTCTATGTCCATCCAAAATCATTAATGTAGACCCTGGTGATGGGCCCCCCCCCACCCACTTTTTGATTCCCCCCCCCCCCTGTTATATGTTCCACCGCTTTGAACCGGTGAAAAGCGGGATATAAATACAGATAAATAAATAAATAAAACTTCCTCTTTTTGCTAAAAGAGGGTTTTTTATAAGTTTTCCTTTTGGCTGGAGTGGCTGTAGACTTTGACAATCTATCTAAGGTAGAATTGTCAGCATCTAACTCGTTAGCCTCTTCCTGTCAGTTCTTGCCGAAGAGATTCTCCCCTGTGCAAGGAATGTTGCCTAATTTGTCCTGTACCCAAGTCTCCAAGTCTGATGTCTGTAGCCAGGCAATCCGTCGTGCACCAATGGCAATAGCAGAAGTTCTGCTGATGCATTCAAAGCAGTCAAAAGCTGCACGATTGATAAACTTGGAGACATTTTGAGCATGCTTAACTAGAGCAAGAAAATCTGGTCTCTTATCATCTGGGAGAAAAGGGCTCATAAGTTTTATTTATTTATTTATTTATTTATTTACATTCTCTTATATACCGCGCTATTCTGCATCAGTGCGGTTTACATTGAACAAACTGAAATTACATTGAACAGGGCATTATAACTTGGAGATAACTATTTTACAGGGAACATGGGCTATGGAGGGTTAAGTGGCTTGCCGAAGACCACAAGGAGCACCTATGGGACTAGAAACCCCAGTCCTTCCGGCCCAAGGTTCCTGTCCTCTAGTGGGATTTGAACCACCGACCTTCCGGCCTGAAGTACCTTGCCCCAACCACTAGGCTACTCCTCCAAGTTCCAAGTCTCCTGTGACTTCCTTAAGGAACATTCCCATATATAGGATGTATGAACTGATTCTAGCTGAAAGCATGGAAGCTTGAAAAGTTCTGCGTCCAAAAGCATCCAGAGTCCTGCATTCACGACCTGGAGGATTGGATGCATGTCTTTGCACTTTTCATCCTACACATGGCTGATTCTACTACCATTAAATGATGTGGCAGCTGGGTTTTCTGAAAACCAGGACATGGTGGAACTCGATACATAGTATCAAGCCTCATAGAGCGAGGAGAAGTAGTCAGAGGTGTCTCCCACATTCTGAGCATCAAGCTATGCAGAATTTCATGAATAGGCAGAGTAGCTGCCTCCTTGGGAGCTTTAGGATACTGGAGAATTTCCAATTCCTTTGCTCTGGGTTCTTCAGGAGCTAATGTGATTGAAAGACCTTTGGCCATATCATGGATGAAATCCTAAAAAGACATGTCCTCTGGAGGTGACATTCTGCGTTGGGGAGAAGAGGGATCTTCTAGTAGAAACCCTCTAGTGCAGTGGTCCCCAACCCAGTCCTATGGGGCCCACCAGCCAGTCAGGTTTTCGGGATATCCCTAATGACTATGCATGAGATATATATGCATTAGAGATATCCTGCCAACCTGACTGGTTTGTGGCCCTCCAAGGCTGGATTTGGAGACCCCTGCCTTACACCTCTGTCATTTAAGATTGTGAGTGGGCAAGGTACAGATGTCCTAGACATCGAAAGGGTATATAGAATGTGTCACATTCCTCCTCGATTCTCACCACCACCAAAAAGTTGTCTAATAGACAATTTTTTGGTGGTGGTGAGAAGTGAGGAGGACTGTGACAAATTCTATCTAACCTTTTTGATGTCTTGGACATCTGCACCTTGCCCACTCACAATCTTAAATGACGGAGGTGTAAGACAGGGGTATCCAAATCCAGCCCTGGAGGGCCACAAACCAGTCAGGTTGGCAGGATATCTCTAATGCATATATATCTCATGCATAGTCATTAGGGATATCCCGAAAACCTGACTGGCTGGTGGGTCCCATAGGACTGGGTTGGGGACCACTGCTCTAGTGCCAGCAGAATTGTCAGAGTCTTCGGAATCAAAGTATTCCTGACTCCGATGCTCTTGTAAAGCACTATTTATTTATTTAGTTATTATTTATTTACATTCTCTTATATACCGCGCTATTCTGCATCAGTGCGGTTTACATTGAACAAACTGAAATTACATTGAACAGGGCATTATAACTTGGAGATAACTATTTTACAGGGAACATGGGCTATGGAGGGTTAAGTGGCTTGCCCAAGACCACAAGGAGCACCTGTGGGACTAGAAACCCCAGTCCTTCCGGCCCAAGGTTGCTGTCCTCTAGTGGGATTTAAACCCCCGACCTTCCGGCCTGAAGTACCTTGCCCCAACCACTAGGCCACTCCTCCACTCCAGTCGGTACCGAGGTGAGCCGGTACCGCTCTGTCCCCTCCAGCCAGAGATAGCATAGGAAGAGTTCCCACCGGGGCCGGCACCATCGGTACCGGCATCACCGGTGTCGGTACCGGCATCAGTGTCGATATCGGCACCGGTGCTCTTGGGACCACCGGAACCGCAGCCGAGAGAAGAGCTGCGATACTGCGCTCGATAGCGAGGAACCTCTGGTCTATCGACGCTGCCGATGCTGGGTGTGGGTATCGGAAAGGACGGCCGGAACCCCTGAACATGGCACAGGTAGTTCTTGCGAGGTTGAGGCCTCGAGAACATCCTGAAGCCCCATCGATGCTTTGGAAGCCGAAGCCTCCCGCCGGGGCTGTCTTGCCGGTGTGGTTCTCTCAAGGGCAATGCCAACAGCCTCTCGATGCTTAGCAGGAGAGCTACCCTTTGAGGACCGGCTCTTATGTTTAGTTACCTGAGATCCATGGGAGGAAGAAGAGGCCCTCGACGACATCGATGCAATGGATCTGGCATCCGAAGAAAAAAGGGTACCGAGCTTTGTGGCCCAGTTCTGTCTTCCTCTTTTGGTCATCCCCATGCAGGAGAGACATTCAGTTGGAGAATGATCAGATCCTAAACATTTTAGACACCAATCATGGGTGTCAGTGACAGAAAGCGTAGTTACTCACCTGTAACAGGTGTTCTCCAGGAGCAGCAGGAATCAGTCCTCACTTATGGGTGACGTCGGCGCCGACGGAGCCCTCGCGGAGCAATTTTCCCCAGCTTTCAAAGAAAGCCTTTGGGAATTGCAGCGCGCATGCGCGGTCGTCTTCCCGCCCGAGGGTGCCATCTTAGCCAGTCAGATGACATAGCTAAAAAAGACAGCATAAAAATTTGCAAAAAGAACATAAGCAGACGATTGCAACTCCAAGGGGAGGAGGGAGGGTAGTGAGGACTGATTCCTGCTGCTCCTGGAGAACACCTGTTACAGGTGAGTAACTACGCTTTCTCCAGGACCAAGCAGGAAGTCAGTCCTCACTTATGGGACTCCCAAGCTCAAGGCTACCGGAGACCCTAAGCACAAAAATGAGCTCCCTCTAGCTCAGCAGCACAGAAGGATAGAATCTTCGCTGAATTATCACCCACCGGTAGCCCACATCCGGGATGGAGGGTAGGAGTTGCTCAGACCTCAAAGAGATTACGGAGGACTGCCTGTCCGAAAGCACTGTCCCTACGGGACTCCCTCTCGAGACAGTAATGGACCGCAAAAGTCTGGCTCGAAGACCAAGTAGCGGCCCGGCAGATGTCTGCCAGCGGAACAGAGCAGAGGTAAGCCACTGACGTGGCCTTTGCCCGAACGCAATGAGCCGTGACTCGACTTTCTAAGGAGAGTCCGGCTGCCCCATAAGCCCAAGAGATACAGTCCGCAACCCAGATGGACAGAGTACGCTTGGAGACCGGGAGACCCAATCTATTGGGGTCAAAAGACACAAAAAGCTGAGCAGCTTTACGGTGCTCCCGCGTACGGTCAAGGTAGAAGTTCAGAGCCCTTCTACAGTCCAGGGTATGGAGGACCGTCTCAGCTCGGCTGGAGTGTGGTCTGGGAAAGAAGGTTGGAAGTACCACCTCCTGATTGATGTGAAAAGGGGAGACCACTTTAGGCAGAAATTTCGGATGAGTCCGTAGGACCACCCTATTCTTGTAGAACCTAGTGTAAGGGGGATCAGACACGAGGGCCTGCAATTCAATTACGCGTCTAGCGGAAGTGAGGGCTATCAAGAACAGTGTTTTCCAAGACAGAAAACGGAGAGAACAGGTAGCCATAGGTTCAAAAGGCGGACAGGTGATCCGCTGCAAAACCACATTCAGGTCCCAGTCAGGCGCTGGCGGGCGCAGAGGTGGTTTAAGTAGAAGGAGACCTCGGAGAAACCTCGCTACGAGAGGGTCATTGGAGAGAGGTCTGCCGTCCACCGGCACATGATGTGCTGAAAGAGCACTGAGGTGAACTTTGACGGAGTTGGACTTAAGTCCCAGATTAGAGAGGTGCAGCAAGTACTGCAAGATCACCGACACCGGGCAGGAGAAGGGATCCTGAGACTGTTGGGTACACCAGACTGCAAAGCGACGCCATTTAAGGGCGTAGCATTTGCGGGTAGAAGGCCGTCGCGAAGCCAAGACGACCTCCTCCACCTCCGCCGGCAGGAGAAGGGGAGCAAGGACTACCCTCTCAGCAGCCAGGCCATGAGGTTGAGAGACCTGAGGTTGGGGTGCAGGAGGGACCCCTGATCCTGAGTGAGGAGATCCGGTTGTACCCCCAGAGGGATTGGATCCTCCACCGCCAGTTGCAGCAGGAGCGGAAACCATGGCTGCCTGGGCCAGCGAGGGGCCACCAGGATCATGAAGGCTTTGTCTCGGAGAACCTTGAAAAGAGTCCGAGAGACTAGCGGGATGGGAGGGAAAGCGTACAGAAGGCTCCCCGACCACGAGATCAGAAAGGCGTCCGCCGCAACCCGAAGGGGGTGTGGCTGACGAGAGCAGAAGCGAGGAAGCTGCCGGTTGTGAGGACTGGCAAAGAGATCCACCGTGGGGAGACCCCACTTGAGGAAGAGCTTCTGAACTACCAAGGGATCCAGACGCCACTCGTGCGGCTGGAGGACCCTGCTGAGTTTGTCTGCAAGGCAATTTTCTTGGCCCGGGAGATAAACTGCCTTGAGGAGAATGCCGTGACTGACGGCCCAAGAGCAGAGCTTCTGTGCCTCCCGGCAGAGGAGGAAGGAGCCCGTGCCCCCCTGCTTGTTCACGTAGAACATGGCAACTTGATTGTCCGTCTGGACAAGGACGGACTGTTGGGAAGTCAGGTGGGAGAAGGCCTTGAGAGCTAGGCGGATCGCCCTGAGCTCCAGGAAGTTGATCTGCTGAGCCGACTCCCACGTGGTCCAGAGGCCCTGAGTACGTGCCTCTTCGCAATGTGCTCCCCAGCCCAGGAGGGATGCATCGGTGGTCAGCACCCGGGTCGGCTGAGGTGACTGGAAAGGCATTCCGAATATCAGGTTCGGCTGCCGGAGCCACCACCGGAGAGACGAGACCAGCGGCTCGGAAACGCGCACTAGGTCGGCTAGGCCACCCGTGGCTTGTCGCCACTGCTGGCGAAGACACCATTGAGCAGACCGCATATTCAGGCGGGCATTGGGGGTCACATGGACGGTGGAAGCCATATGGCCGAGCAGTCTCAGGAAGCGCCTGGCGGAGACCAGGGGCTGGCTGCGAAAGCGGTCGGCTAGGTCCATGAGCCGTTGAGCCCTGTCGAGCGGTAGGTACGCTCGCGCCTGAGGAGTGTGCAGCCTTGCGCCGATGAACTCGAGATCCTGTGAGGGGAGCAAAGTGGACTTTGCGAAGTTTATAACAAAGCCCAAGTGCTGCAGCAGAGTCACCGTGCGGCACGTGGCGTTGGTGACCTCCTGAGCGGACGCTGCTCTGATGAGCCAGTCGTCGAGGTACGGAAAGACATAGAGGCCGTGAAGCCGGAGATGGGCCGCCACGACCGCGAGACATTTTGTGAAGACTCGCGGTGCGGAGGACAGGCCAAAGGGCAGTACTCTGTACTGGTAATGATTTCCTGCCACCACAAACCGTAGGTATTGTCGGTGGCTTGGGTGGATGAGGATGTGCGTGTAGGCATCCTTTAGATCCAAGGAGCATAGCCAATCTCCCTGCTGGAGGTAGGGCAGAAGGATTCCAAGGGTAAGCATCTTGAACTTCTCTCGCACGAGGAACTTGTTGAGGTTGCGCAGGTCCAGGATGGGTCTGAGGCCTCCTGTTCTCTTTGGTATCAGAAAATACCTTGAATAAAAGCCTTGACCTCTCAGGTGGTGTGGCACCGGTTCCACCGCCTGTTCCTGCAGAAGACCTGCTAACTCCTGAAGGAGCAACTCCCTGTGCAGAGGGGGGCGCGGAGGCTCTCCCGGAAAATAGGAGGGAGGGACCTGATGGAAGTGGAGAAGGTAGCCTTCTCGCACGACCTGAAGCACCCAGGCATCTGCGGTGATGCTGGACCACCTGTGGGCGAAGTGAACCAGCTGGCCTCCGGTGCTGGGAGGAACCAGCGTGGGGGGAGAGGCTATGCTGAGCGAGTCAAAAACCCCCACCCTGCTGAGCAGGGGCTGGTGGTGCAGGCTTGGGGGCTTGCTGCCTACGGGACCCGTTACCCCGTCCCTTGGCCTGCTGGCCCTGTTGGGGAGCTGCAGGGGCCTGATAATGGGGGTATGGTTTGTAGGCAGCCGCCTTCCTCGGGTAAAAGGACTTTTTCCCCGAGCCCTTCTTTTTCTGGGAAGGGGCGGAGGTCTTCCTAGAAAGCCTGGTCCTGGTGAGAGTCTCAGTCTCAATTTGTGCAGCCTTTTCCGCCATGGGCTTGCCAAAGAGGTTTTCGCCTCGGCAGGGGACATCGACCAACTTGTCCTGTACCCAGGGCTCAAGGTCTGACGACTGAAGCCAAGCCTGTCGGCGGGCACCGATGCCGGCTGCGGCCACTCGAGCCGAGGCTTCAAAGCCATCATAGGCTGCTCGGGACATGAACTTTGAGCATTCCCGAATGCCCGTGGACAAGGCTAGGAACCTCCGCAAGGGCTCCTCGGAGAGACCAGCGGAGAATCCGGCTAGCTCTTTAGCCAGATCCCGGAGATACATGCCCATGTATAGCTGGTAAGTCTGGACACGACATGCGAGCATAGAGCCCTGGAAGCACTTCTTGCCAAGGCCATCCAGGTTACGGGCCTCCCTTCCAGGAGGCACCGAGGAGTGCATCTTCTGGCTCTTAAGACGATGCATGGCCGATTCCACTACCATGGAATGGTGTGGCAGCTGTGCCTTTTGAAAGCCAGGGCTCTTGCGGACCCGATAGATAGAATCGACCCGCTTGCTCAGGACCGGCGAGGAGGCCGGACTCTCCCACATGCGGAAGAGTAGTCGTTCCAGCATAGGAGGAACCGGCACAGTAAAGTGTTCCCTCGCGGGAGAGTCATACTGGAGGGCGTCGAGCTCTTCGGCTCGAGGCTCCTCCTCGGGATCCGCAGGGAAGGCCAAAGCCTTGGCCATATCCCTAACGAAGTCCGAGAACCGGGCATCCTCCGGGGGGGACTGCTTCCGAGGCTCGGACTCCGGTGAGTCCGATGGGACACACCGAGTCCGGAAAGAATCAGGTGACTCTTCCTCCTCAGACTCCCAGACCGACTCCGACGAGGACTCGGTGGGGTCGGTCCGGGCAGGGTGCGGCGCCAGCCGCCCCGACGCCGAGGGAGTCGGCGTCGGCGACCTCGGTCCCGAACGGGAGGCCGAGGGTGACCTCGACCGAGGATCGACTCGAGTTCTCATCGACTCGAGGATCGGCTCGGTCTCCGGGGTCGACTTGGATGTCGACGTCCCGGCGGTCGGGGCAGCGGCGCCAGCGAAGCCAGCGAGCAGTGCCCTCTGCTGGTCCATGAAGGCAGACAGTCTGCTCTCCAAGGCCGTCAACCTGAGTCCGAGCTCAGGTGACCCAGCAGCCCCCGACTCGGGCCCCGACGGCGTCGGGCCCGACGTCGGCTGTCGCGGAGGCGAGTCCAGAAGGACCACAGGACTTACCCGGGCAGGCATCTCCGACTCCAGGCGAGGTCGCTTCGGGATGTGATCCTTCTCCAAGGACCCGGGGCGGCTGTCGGGGCTATGCGACCTGGCCCTCGCGGAACCAGGAGCGTCCACCGACGCCGCCCTCGCGGGTTTTTCCTTCCGACGATGGTCCCCGGAGGGAGAACCCCGGTCGGAGGAGCTCCGGCAACGGTCCGAGCTGGAGCCTTTCGACACGGAGGCCTCCGACGAGGTCCGGGTACGGCTGGGGTCAGCGAAGATTCTCTCACGCTGATGCCGCCGACTTCTCAACGCCTTTGAGGACAGTTTGCTGCAGGGCCCACAGATCAGTTCCTCATGATCCGGGCCCAGGCAGCGGAGGGAAAAGTCGTGTGTGTCGGTTAGTGACATATTTCGGTCACACCGACCACACCGCTTAAACCCACTGGCAGCCATCGGGGGAAAAAGGGCCCCTGCGAGGTCAAAGGACCGGGCTGCCAGGGAAACCGAAAACGAAAGCTGACTAAGTCAGAAAAACCGAAAAAAGTAAGAGGACTCGAGACCGGCGTCGCGAGTCCGGGCGGGAAAACGATCGGCGTCGAACCGAAAGAAAAAAGGATAAAATAAAGAAGAAAATCAACTTTTTCGCGGGGACAAGACGGGGACGTCTGTAGGGCTCCGCGGAAAAAAGAAGACTGGCTAAGATGGCACCCTCGGGCGGGAAGACGACCGCGCATGCGCGCTGCAATTCCAAAAGGCTTTCTTTGAAAGCTGGGGGAAAATTGCTCCGCGAGGGCTCCGTCGGCGCTGACGTCACCCATAAGTGAGGACTGACTTCCTGCTTGGTCCTGGAGAAATGGTACCGCCACACTTAGTACATTTTTTAAAGCCACTAGTTGGCTTTTCCATGATTTAGGAAAATGGGGCCTAGTGCCCAAAATGGCGCCTAGCACCAAAAAGGAAAGTTTCTGAAAGAAACACTGAAAGTTTTTTTTTTTAAAGAAGAAAAGAAAAGAAAAGAACCGGTGGTACCGGTAAGCGTCGTGTGGTAGGCAAACGCAACCGCAGAAAGAAGTTTAAAGATGTAATTTTCTGCTGTGACAGGGAATAGGTCCTGTCAGCTCCGCGGAAAATGAAGAACTGAAGAGGGACAGTTGGAAAGGCGGGAAGGCAGCGCGCATGTGCTGAGAGATGCTCCCAAAAGCGTTCTTATTGGACGCTGGGGAGCGTTCCCACGCAGGCTCCGTCGGTACCGACTATGCCCATATGTGAGGACTACATTCCTGCTTGTTCCTGGAGATCACTACCTCCGCCTGCCTCACCGCTTGAATGATCGGGTCTTCCACATCTTCCACTTCCATTGCCTGAGCCGTAGCGAGATTTAGTGTCTGAAGGGATTCCGTGATAAGTGCAGTCAACTCATCCCTTCTAAATACCTAAATGATCTTTGCCTGATCCTCAGGCTCCTGTATCTCACACCTTCTTCTAAGTCGTCCATTCCGGCTTCGAACTCCACCTCGGCCTCCTCTGCCTCCAGCCACTCGTACTTCTTGGACTATATCTCACGAGGCCGTAGCCTCTTTGGGGGCCTTGGGGACATGCCACCAGTGTCCCCTACCCTGAGCTTCTGCATCTAACTAGGCAGAGACAAGGGCTCCAGCATCTTACCCTGCTGCCGTAAACAAAACGCCTGATGCATAATTAAGACAAAATCCAGGCAAAAATCCCCGAGTTGTGGACCGGCATCCAAGAGCGGCGGAGTACTTGACGGACCCGCGAAGTCCTCCCGGTAGGCCCCTTGCACCGTGGACCTCAAGGCATCTGCATTTGCTCCAACCGGAGAATCCTGGGGCTCCTGAGCCCCCCCTGACCTCCATGTGCTGCTGCATGCTGGTAGACACTGTGGCACAACCCCTGCAGATGCCGGAGTCAGCCACCGTACCTCTGCAGGTGCCGCAGACAACACACTGAGGGCGCATAGGCCAAGCACCCCAAGTTCAATCTTCTATTATCCTTTTATTTTTTTTCTAAATAAACAGAATAACCCAAGAAAGGAAGGGTATGAAAATCATACAAAATAAACTCCCCCAGAGTACGTGAACCCAAGATCTTGAACCTCAAACACGAAGAGAACTCCAGCTGCAACAAAACAAATATGCCAATTAAGTCCAGTACCTAACTGGACAATAACGTTATAAATGAACATAAAAGAAAATGAAATCCTGAAAAGTGAGCTGCTTAAAACAGAGCCAAATCCCTTGCATCCCCTTGCTGTAAAACGCGACTCTTAAGATGGCTGCCACCGAACAATCTTAGCAAAAGCGGATCGCAACTGTGTTTGCCAGTCCGAATCGCCTGCTTCAACTTTTAAAGAGCCTTACCCCATCTAAGAAGATCCACTGTGCTGACGCCGCCAAACTAGCAATCTCCAGCCCGCGCGGCTCCGCTCAACTCAGGAGCGAGCAGGGAACCGCCGGCGAGAATATCACCCTTACACCTCCCTCAGCAAGAGCGCTGCTTCTGCGGGAGACAGAAGAGTGGGGGTGCCTGCTTGAAGGGTTGCGTAACCCAGAAGTAAAGGGACTGGACTGGAGTGACGATAAGGAAGACTTTTTTTTTTTTTAAAGCTACAGTAACCACCAAATTAAATTTAGAAAAATTTGAAATCCAATCAACCTACAACTACTGCTAACTACTCTAACAGCACCTTATGTGTTCCTCAAGTGAGCCCAGACATAGGCTCACTACGTCCTCCTGCTGCATGGAGACTGGACGCAATGGGAGAGGCCAGCAGACTATATCCAGTGGTGTCACAACTTTGACATGCCCAGTCTCCAAGCTGCAGGAGGAGGTACACAACCCAGAGGTGGAGGACTAAACTGGAGGAACGATAAGTGAAAGTAAGCTAGTTTGTACAGGGCTGTGTATACGGCCAGGGTACTCAACAATATAGTACTAGCCCTAAGAAAGAGTTAATACCATTCAGAGCTTTTTACTCAGTAACATCCTTGAAAGACTCTGCTAGGATAATTAGGTGAAAGGTTCCTAGTAATATAAACACTAGTCTATGTTTATATAAGATAAGTAAAGGGCAAGTTGTCTCCCAGTCTCGGGTTAGAGATATCAAACTGTCAGTATTAGAATTAATAAGAATTAATGCCTACATAGTTATGTCTGGGAATATGTGTATGTCTTCTCAAGATGACCTATGCTAATGAGAACTGAACTATGATGATATAGATACGTGATGTTAGACGTAGAACAATAAAGTGAGAATTACGCTGTATAATCAAATATTTACCTATAAATAAAGTGGCCTAAAGCTATGATGGCAGAGTAAACAAAGGCAGTAGCCTAGTTTGCTCTCCCAAAGCTTTGGTTGTTTTTATAATACAAGTGTGTTGTGTATTATTTACTGATGTTTACAGATTACCTTCTCATTGCTTTGTGTTGCCGGTGAGGGGAGGTGCAGAGTACACTTTCAATAAGGAACCTGTTTCCAACAGTAGCCAATCTAGGTCATACGTACCTAGCAGTTTCCCCAAAAGACAGAGGTTCCACAATGCTTGTATTGGGTCAAGCATTGATATCCTGGGTCCCTTTTTAATAATAGTTTATGGACCTTTCCTCCAGGAACTTGTCCAAACCTTTTTTAAACCCAGCTACACTAACAGCCTTTACTACATCCTCCGGTAACAAATTCCAGTTTGATTACACGATGAGTGAAAAAATATTTTCTCTTATTTTTCTTAAATAGTTTACCCCGTAGCTGCATTGCATATCCCCTAGTCCAGGGTTTCTCAACCCTGTCCTTGGGACCCACCTAGTCGGGTTTTCAGGATAACCAAAATGAATATGCATGGAGAGATTTGCATATAATGGAGGCAGTGTATGCAAATCTCTCTCATACATATTCATTGTGGTTATCCTGAAAATCTGACTGGCTAGGTGGGTCCCGAGGACAGGGTTGAGAACCCCTGCCCTAGTCTTTCTATAGTCTGATAATGTAAACAATCGATCTACGTTTACCTGTTCCACTCCGTTCATTAATTTATAGACTTCTATCATATCTCCCACTCAGCCGTCTCTTTTCCAGGTTAAAGAGCCCTAACCTTCTTCATAGAGGTATCCTTCCATCCCCTTTATCATTTTGGTGGCTTTTCTCTGTACCTTTTCTAATAACGCAATATCCTTTTTAAGATATGGCGACCAGAATTGCATACAATATTCAAGGTGTGGTCGCACCTGTAAACGGGGGCGCTGGGCGTGAATGTCCACAGTCTTGGCAAAGGCAAAATACTATTTTGACTTGCAAAGGATTGTGGGGAATGTAGTCCATTCATACCAGAATCAGCCGTTCACAAAATAATGAGTTGTGTTGCTCGAGTGTAAGCAAAGAAAAATATATTTTATTCATGGGGTTAATTCTCCCACACAGATTTACTTGGTAACACAAAAGGACAACTTGCTTCAGTATTGTACTTAGGAAAAACAAATCATGATATAAGCAACTGAGCTTCTTAAGCAATCAAACAATAAAGACCTTGATGGGAAACAGAAAGGTCTTTCTGAGGGCTTCTGCTAATACCTTTTAGCAGTGCTCCAAAAGCAAAAACAAAACCCAAAAAGTAACCAAAAACTGTTCTTTTTCAAGGATAACTTTCTTGTATTTTCACACACAAACAGTACTTTCCTTTCAGAGCTCACGTGCAACTGTGCATGGCTTAATTACCAATAATTAGCCAGCTGCAAACCCCTTGGCTGGTTCTCTCTCTCTACGTGGCTCAAATCCTACCCTAAAGCTTTCTTGTAAACTTTTCTGGGTAGATAAAAGAACAAGTTATATTTTCTTTTGATGGTTGTTGTATTTGTGAAAGTATTTTACCACAGCAGCCTAGACAGAGAGCAATCCATGTATTCATTCTGATCATTTAAAATATCTCCTTCTTCAACTATCATAGAATCAATATCATGGTCTGGCTCAGAGGAATTCCTTAATGAAGCACTCTCAGGATAATATCCGTTTCCCTGCTGTCTTCCAGATGAAGAGCTAGGGCATAGATCAGAGTTCATACCTGAGCTTCCTTTACTGTTAGGTTTCCTCTCCAGATATCCTGGCCAATAAGTAGTCCAGCTTTTATGTCCAGCCTTTCAATCAAGATCCCTGGACACTGGGTCTCTCTTCACATACCTTCTTGCACTGGTCTTAGGGCCCCTTCCAAATGCAGCCGTCTCCCTCACAGGTGCCGTCTGGGAATTCCTGGCTCTGTAACCCCACTCCTCTGGCTTCCTCCAGTCCAATGGAGTACGCTTGCCTCTGGAATGACTCCCAACACACGTACTGCTATGGGCTCCTTCTTTAGACCTCCAAGATGTTTTCCTCTTCTTCCTTCCACGTTGATGCTGCTGCTTCCTCTCTCTGTCCTTGAGCTCTGAGTTCCTCCACTCCATCTGATTCTGTGTAGAATATGTTTTACTTTTAACTTGTTTAGAGGGATACTCCACCCTAGCACAGCTCAGCTGTGCTGAATCAAGCCCTGCCCTTGGAGATGAGTGATTGGGGATTACCTCATAGCTCTCCTGATTGAACACACGTTTTCCCACTTCAGCTCTTCTAGAGGCTGTTTGAAACCTGGTGCATTCTGGGACTGGTAGTCTTTTATGAGAACATTCTGTTTTAGTATTTCTACCAGCAAAGACAGGTTGCTTGTTCAGAGCCAATTCACCTCTTTTATAGCTCCTTCCTGAACTATGATAAGCTTCCTTATCACACACCATGGAACAATACAGAGGCATTATAATATCCTTCGTTTTATTTTCCATTCCTTTCCTTATGATACCTAGCATTCTATTTGCTCTCTTGGCTGCCGCTGCACACTGGGCGGAGGGTTTTAACATGTTATCCACAATGACGCCTAAATCTTTTTCCTGGGTGGTGGTTCCTGATGTGGAACCTTGCATCGTGTAACCATAG
Source organism: Ichthyophis bannanicus (assembly GCA_033557465.1). Classification (NCBI taxonomy): domain Eukaryota; kingdom Metazoa; phylum Chordata; class Amphibia; order Gymnophiona; family Ichthyophiidae; genus Ichthyophis; species Ichthyophis bannanicus. The sequence continues at coordinate 545,239,462 of CM066033.1, forward strand.
TTTGGGTTGTTCTTCCCTAGGTGCATAACTGCACTTGTCCACATTAAACTTCATCTGCCATTTTGATGCCCAGTCTTCCAATTAATCAAGATCCTCTTGCAATTTTCCACAATCTTCATGGGTTTTAACAACTTTAAATAGTTTTGTGTCATCTGTAAATTTGTTAACCTCACTCGTTATTCCCTTTTCTAGGTCATTTATGAATATGTCAAAAAGCAGCAGACCCAGCACAGATCCCTGCGGTACACCATTATTCACCTTTCTCCATTGGGAAAATTGGTCATTTAGCCCTACCCTCTGCTTTCTATCTTTTAACCAGTTCCTGATCCACAATAGTACACTGCCTTCTATCCCATGACTCTTTAGTTTTGCCAAACGTCTCTGATGAGGGACCTTGTCAAAGGCTTTCTGAAAGTCCAAATACACTATATCAACCGACTCACCTTTGTCTACCTGTTTATTCACACCTTCAAAAACAAACATAACAGATTAGTAAGACAAGATCTTCCTTGTCTAAAGCCATGTTGGTTGTCTCCCATTAAGCCATGACATGTTGAACAATTTTGTTCTTTATGATGGTTTCTACCATTTTTCCCAGTACTGACGTCAGGCTCACCGATCTGTAGTTGCCCGGACCGGTAGCCATCTATAAGTTTTTTTACATCTGTCTGCTGGTAGTTTCTCCCATTCTTCAACAGAAAAAGCGTAGTTACTCACCTTTAACAAGTGTTCTCCGGAGACAGCAAAAATCAGTCCTTACATATGGGTGACGTCGGAGCCCTCGTGGAAGCATCCCCCCAGCTTTCAAAGAAAGCCTTTGGGAGATGCCACCATGCATGCGTGGTCCCCTTCCTGCCCAAGGGTGCCATCTTGCTCAGTCAGATGGCATAGCTGAAAAGAAGACAAAAATAAAAGATGGTAAAGGAGCAACTCCAAGAAGAGAAGAGAAGGGAGGGTTGTGAGGACTGATTTCTGCTGTCCCCAGAGAACACCTGTTACAGGTGACTAACTATGCTTTCTCTGGGAACAAGCAGGAAGTCAGTCCTCACATATGGGACTCCCCAGCTACAGGCTACCGCAAGCCCATAGCAAAAAGCAGGGGCTTCCTCATGGGGAGCTGCAAGCAGCAGCAATTGAGTCTGTATCCACAGACCACAGTAGGTCCGATGAAACCAGCACTCCGGTAGCCTGAACACATTAGAGTCGGAGGGTAGGAGTTGCCTAGATCCCGAAAAGGTTACCGAGCGCGGCCTGGCTGTAGGCACTGTCCCGTTGGGACTCTCTTTCCAGGCAGTAATGGGCTGTGAAGGTATGGACTGAAGACCAGGTGGCGGTCTGGCAGATGTCCACCATTGGGACAGAGTGCAAGTTAGCCACCGAGGCCGCCATGGCCCTGACACAGCGGGAGCCCCACTGCTCAAAGGCGAGGGCGATACAGTCCACCACCCAGGTGGACAGCGTATGCTTGGTTACCACCTCCACCGGCCTACTGGGGTCATAAGAGATGAAAAGCTGAGAAGCTTTGCAGTGGCACCGAGTATGTTGGATATAGAAGGACAAAACTCTCTTACAATCCAAGGTGTGAAGGACTGTCTCCGCCCGACTGGAGTGAGGTCTTGGAAAGAAGGTAGGATGCACTACTTCCTGCTTGAGATGGAAGGGCGATACTACCTTCAGAAGGCACTTGGGATGCGTGCGAAGCACCACTCTGTTCTTGTTGAACCTGGTATAAGGGGCCTCCACCACTAGGGCCTGAAGCTCGCTAACTCTGCGAGCGGAGGTAAGCGCAACCAGGAACGCCACCTTCCAATAGAAGTAGCAAAGGTGGCAGGTAGCCAGAGGCTGAAAGGGTGGGCGAGTGAGCTGTCCCAACCCTACGTTGAGATCCAATTCAGTTGCCGGAGGTCAAATTGGGGGCTTCGATAGGAGCAGGCCCTGAAGAAAATGGATCACCAAAGGCTGGGCTGAGAGGGGCTTGCCATCCACCGAGTGGTAGTGCGCCACCAGGGCACTAAGGTGCACCCAGACGGAATTAGACTTGAGCCCGGATTGTGAGAGATGGAGAAGGTAGTTCAACACCAGTCCCACCAGGCAGGAAAACGGGTCGGCCCCGTGCTCAGCGCACCAAACCAAAAACCTGCGCCATTTGAGGGCATAAGCTTTCCTAGTAGAGGCCTTGCGAGAGGCCAGCAGAATCTCTTCCACCTCAACCGAAAGGTTGAATGGGGCCAGAATCAAGCTCTCAGCAGCCATGCTGTCAGCAACAGGGACCCCAGGTTCATTTCTTCGACAGTAAATGTATTGCTGATCTGCCCTGCCAAAGATATTCAAGACAGACATAAAAAGGCATGCCTGATCTTTGTCCAAAACCATCTTCTTCACAGGTAAATGCATCGCTGGTCTACATTGTCAAAGAGCTCAAGTTTGGTTTCACCTGTCCACAGAGGTTTTTCCCTGAAGAATTGTGGTTTCTTAAGATGGGTCTAGACAAAGATCAGGCGTGTCTTTTTATGTCCATCTTTGAGCAACGGAGTTCTCCTTGGCCTTTGCCCATGAAGTCCTTCTTTGTTTAGTGTGCAGCATGTGGTGCGAATTGAAGCCATCATTTCAGGTTGCTTAAGATCAGCCTTAAGTTCTTTGGATGTTGTAAGTGGTGGTTTTCCAACAGTTCACACTAACCTTTGAAGACTTCTTCGATTAATTTTCCTCTTCCTACCACATCCTGTGAGATTCTTGACAGTTCCATGAACAAAAAAATTCTTAATATTGGGATTCCTGTGTCTACAGTTCACAAAGTCTTTGGAGATGGCCTTGTAGCTCTTTGAAGTTTAAAGATAATGGCTTTTCTGATGGTCTCAGGCAGCTTTCTTGTCTTCACCATTGTGAAAATGGAACAGGGATTTAATGTGGCCATTTTAAACATTACAGCCATCATTCATTGATTGATTCAAGTCATGTGAGTAATGACAATTGATCACAGGTGCATCTAATTTTACTGCAATGGGAGTATGGTTCTTCTGTTCAAACTGATTTGAATTGTTTATAAGGGTGCCAATAATCATGTCCTGACATTGTCCCAGTTTTTGTACTATTTTATACTAATTCCTTTTTTAATTGGTCTTGTTTTATTTGATTCTTTTGTGTGTAAAATATGTGTGCATATATAGTCCAAAGCCATTTCACTAGACATTTTTTAGGAGATATTGGACATTAAGAGGTTGAACTGAAGGGTGCCAATAATGTTTACCACAACTGTAATCTTTCACTTGTTTACCTTCTCTGAGATATCATGCCATCACTGTTGAACTACAACAAAAATAATTATCTGCCACCAAGATCACTACTTACAAACAGAAACAAACTAGGAACTATTAACAAATCTTGATGAAAGGGCCATAATGATCTAGCAGATACGTAAGGTGTCAACTTCTCCAAATATGCAGAAGTCATTATTTATTGCCCTAAAGACTTCTCCCCCCCCCACCCACCCACACCCACCAATGAATTAAACAGTTCAAGTCCCTCACAGAATCCCTGGACCTCACGCCACCTATCAAATGCAAAGCAGCCAACCTAGGGCAGCCGTTTCTGAGGGGAAACAATGAGCAGCAATTCTCAAAAGCAAGATAACAGATCCTGCCAACCACACAAACTACAAAAACCATCACCACATTATTTACCTGTAGGGAGAGTGGGCACGCATATACATACAAAGCAAAGTTTAACATTTAAAACTATGTTGCCAATTACGCATTTTTACAAGAGTATTGTGGAGGATTGGTGTTGGAATGATTATGATTGTTGAGTCTAATTATCAAAATCTTAGTGGTGGGGGGGGAGGGGAGTAACACTGAAGATTTGCCTACAGCGTCCAATATCCTTGCGCTGGTCCTGATAAAACTGCCTAAGTATGTTATATTAGGTGTAGACACTTCAACTTGCTTTTGGGGAGCCCCATCAGAAACAAATCACAACAGTCCAATCATGAGATCACCAATGTCTGAACTATCGAAACCAAGTCTTGTGGTAAAATTAGTGGACATAGCTTTTATCATCCACAGCTGAAAAAAAGGTGAATTTCGTCAGAACACCCAAATCCCAAATGAGCTATTTTACTGGAAGTTTGACACCATTAAGAAATACTAGGGGGAGGGGGAGATCCATCTCCAAAGGCGGATGACTAATCCATAAATCATGTAATTCACTTAGTGCAGTTGATGATATACCAGAAATATTTAAAAATAAATGAGAAACCTGAAGATTTTAACATAAAAATGTGTCTTATAACTAGGGTAGCTGCATCATGCAAAAATTTGAAGATGGGCAAAAAAAAAAATGCACAGAAGTGAATTCTGCAGAGCCAGAAAAAACAGCTCATCCCACCCAAAACCTGTGAATATGAGTTTTTCAATATTAGCAAACAAATACCTTAGGCTTAATATGATATTTGATCATTTATAGGGATCAGAATCTGTGCAGAACTGAAGTCTGTACGTTCAGCTAACATGCCTGAAATTTCAGTCAAGTAAGAGCATGGTGTGATGTCATCAGGCACTGTTAAATCTGTCTTTCCATTGACTGATGCCCTAGGGCTCTCCTACTCTGCATTAAGGTGGTAATTTGCAAAGTCATTTATCGGGGTAAATTGACCTTTTAAAAAATACCCACAGCACATTTGGGTAAAAGTATGCTCTGGGATTAACATGTGAACTTTTGCATGAATTCAAAGTAGATGGTCCCAGGATAGTGTTTATGTCAGGGGAGGAATTTAATGAGCGCAGACAATATTTTCATAGCTACACACAATATTCCCAAGGGAAAAAGTAGGGACAAATCTCTGCAGGTATTCCAGTACAGTTTTCAAAGGGCATGGGGGGGGGGAGTAGCCTAGTGGTTACAGCAACAGGCTGAGAACCAGGAAAGCTGAGTTTCAAATCCTACTGATACTCCTTATTCCCTTGGGTAAGTTACATTGCCTCAGGTTCAAACTCAGATTGTAAACCCTCCATGGACAGGGAAATATCTACTGTACCTGAATGTAACTCACCTGGAACTACTATTGGAAAGGCGTAAGCCAAATATAAAAACTCTAAATAAATATTCTAAGTATGCTTGTGCTTTCCCTTGGTGAAAAGTCCATAGACTCTGCCTCTATGCAAGTAGCTTTCAAAATTGTCTCTAAAGGATTTAAAGGAATATTCACAGGACATTACCTGCTTTTTCAACCATTTCATATTTCTATCTCCTACATGCTTTGTTTCACATCCTTCAGCCACAAACATGGTTGTCCTTTACAAACCAAGGAGGGCATTTGCTAACCAGCCATAATGTGGTTACCACAATTTTAAATGGCACTAACGGTTAGTGTCACCAAAAATATCCACAGACTGCCGAAATTATGCCTGGTTAAAAACAGGACGGTCTGTGGGTGGAGTGGGGGCGCAGCAAGCCATATGGTTAGCACCATTTAGCTGTCCTAACTTAAGCCACTTATACTATCTAGTTAGTGGCTGAATAAATCACCACTAACCAGATGGCGACACAGGTAGTCGGGCAGCCTGGATAGTCAAAGATGGAAACTGAATATCTTTCGCTACTGAATATCTGGTTTCAAATAAAGCAGTGGAGACCAGGCATTTTATTTTACCCTCCAAATCTTTTACGTTTTGCATTCCAACAAGTGGGTAAAGCACAAATGGTTGCCCCAGACTAGTCAAAAACTACTACTATTATCACCACCTCTTATTTCTGTAGCACCATTAGATGTACCTAGTGTTTTACAAATACACAAAAGGAACAGTCCCTACTCCAAAGAGCTTGCTATCTAGTCAAGATGCATAGAACACACAAATAAGAAGCATCAGAAAATTACAAACTCTACAAGGGAAGACATTCTACTTACAAATATTGGTCTTGGTTCATACGGTTCTTCAAACAGCTGCTGAATAGCAAAAAGAGCCGCCTGTTCAAAATTTTTTAAAAAAGAGCAACAATATTAAATTTTGCCAGCATGTATGTAGATGAATGGCAATAACAGTTTAATACTTAATGTCAGTTCACCTCCTGTATTTTGAGGAGCTGTGCCAAGGAGAAATTTCATTTATCGTTAATTTTCTTTCCTGGAATCCTGCTAGAGCAGTCCAGACTAGTGGGTTGTATTCCCCTGGCAGCAGATGTTGGAGACAAAGAAAGTACCAAAGGCTTCAGTGAGTGTGCCCTAGCACCAATCGTAACACCCCTAGGGATCGCCTTCAGTATACTCCTAGAAAAGCAGAGGAATCACATAGACCAATGCCTTAATGGCGAAATAAGGTACCATGCATACCAGCATTAATGAAACTTGCAGCTATATATAGGAGAAGTACATGAGCATTCATGAAGATGCCATGGACAGTATCTGTACTCACAATATTGCTCTGCTGAGACAATGGTCCGCAACAAACACACACAGGGCGAGTCCTGGACTGGTCGAGCAGGATTCCAGGAAAGAAAATTAACGGTAAGTGAAATTTCTCCTTCCAAATCATCTTGCTAGACCAGTCCAGACTAGTGGGAAGTACCCAAGCTAACCCACTGTTGGGCAGGAAGAAACAGCCGCAGTCACCACTATTGCTTTAAAGACCACCCATTTTCTGGCTTGGAGATTGAGGCAATAATGATGGGCAAAGGTGGAGGAGGGATGACCAGGTAGCTGCCCGACAAATGTCAAGGGGAGTGTCATGAGACTGCTCCGCCCAAGAGGCTACTTGAGCTCTGATGGAATGAGCCCATAACCTAGGAGGGGCGGGCTTCCCATGCAAAATATACGCACATTCAACGGTGTGTTACATCCACCGGGCAATCGTAGCCTTGGAGGATGCCAGGCCCTTATGGGGGACCTGTGAATAGAACGAACAGACGAATGGACTGCCGAAACGGATTAGTGACCTTGAGGTAACGCCACAGCACCCTGTTGATGTCGACTGTACGGAGTCCGCTAGGGCTGCCCACGCATTGTTCCTTAGGAAAGGAAAGGAGCAAAATGATCTGGTTGACTTGGAAAGGCATCAGCACTTAGCAAAAAGGAGGGGACAACCCAAAGGGAGACATCCTCAGGAGAGAAGGAAAGGTATGGATTCCGACAGGAAAGCACTTGGAGCTCCAACACTCTCAGGGCTGAGGTGACTGCCACCAGGAACGCCGCCTTAAAGGACAGATCTCATGGAGTAACATCCTTGACAGGCATAAAAGGAGCCACACCAAACTATGAAGCACCAGGGTAAGATCCCATGGTGGAACCACCAGCCACAAAGGCCATAAGGTGTGCATTCCATAAAGGAAGTGACTGACATCCGTATGGGAAGCAATGGAGTGGCCCACTATGGGGCTGCAGAAACAGGTAAGAGCAGCAACCTGAACTCTCGAAGAACTGAACACCAAGCCCTTATCAAACATCTTGCAGAAAGTCCAGCAGCTGAACACGCCAGGGCAAGATAGCTCGCAAAGCCACTGAGTGCACCAGGACTCGAAGAGCCTGCATCAGAAAACTTATGAGAAGACTTGAAGACCTAAAGACTTCATAACTATAACTCAAGCCATCATAACCACACATTTTGATTTTGCAAATATAATCCTTAATGGCATCACAAAGCAAAATATTAAAAAGATACAGCTAACTCAGAACATAGCAGCAAGAATAATAATGAATATAAACTCAATAGAGCACATCACACCGATCCTGGCTGAACTTCATTGGCTACCCATCTACTGCAGAATAAAATACAAAATTATTTTAACCACATTTAAACTAATAAATAACTTAGCACCATCCGTACTCAATACACTCATTAACGTAGAGATAGATAAACGATCACAAAGGAGCAGAAACACAAACACTATAGCAGTTCCAAAAGATTACACAAAAGCTAAAAAACAAACCAACATGAGGGCCTTCTCCCATTCGGCACCTATCCTATGGAATAATCTGCCTGACAACATTCGCCAACTAACAGACAAAGGAATTTAGAAAAAAACTAAAAACCCATTTATTCTCATTACACTACAATACACTACCTAATCAGAATACACAAAAAGACACAGGTTAACATCCATACTACAATACTACATAACAAACAATAGATAATAACATAATCACACAATACTTAACCATACCACACTTATACACAGTTGACAATTCTCCCAATTTATAATTATGTGATTTATCACATTTAAATTATGAATCACAATTTTGATCCATGATATAATTTGTAAGTACCTATAATGTAAATACGTTCTAACATTTTACTGTTCAAATGTTATATCGTTACTTGTAAATAGTTCCACCTGTTCTATGTAAAACGACTAGGTATGCTCTTTCACATACCATATAACTTACTGTTCCTTGTAAACCGCACTTGATAATTGGGAAAGAGCGGTATAGAAATAACTGTTAAATAAATAAATAAATATGTACACTCTGGAGGAGAGGAGGGACAGGGGAGATATGATTCAGATCTTTAAATACTTAAAGAGTGTTAATGGACAAACAAAACTCTTCTAAAGACAGGGAAGCTGTAAAACTAGAGGACATAACATGAAGCTGCAAGGGGGTAAACTGAAAGGCAATGTCAGGAAATACTTTTTCACGGAAAGGGTGGTGGATGCTTGGAATGCCCTCCCGATTGAAGTGGTGGGGCAAACACAGTGACAGAATTCAAAATGGCATGGGACAGACATAGTGGATCCCTTTATAGCAACAGGATAAAATCAAAAGCATAACTATCTCTTATATCTGAACAAATAGGGGCGACCTACATGGAGCAGTGGGTACACCCCTAAACAAAGGCATGGGGAGAGGTGACCTGCGCAGAGCGGCAAGTGCACCTACTCTTGCCACCTTGTTTGGCAGACTAGATGGACCATACTGGTCTTTATCTGCCGTCATATACTATGTTACTATACCGGGGGATAGGCTAGGGAAGTGGAGGGACGGTGAGCCTTAAGAAGGGTGCTGACAATCTTCCTCGAGTAACTCTTGAGTGCTAGATGGTGCCTATCAAGAGCCAGAGTGCAAAGGAGGAGCGTGACAATTGCAGGTGTAGAGGGAGACAAACGAAGCAAGAGAATAGAGCAGGTTTGGAACAGACTGCTTTATTGAACATGGTCGCCGAAACGCGTAGGGACCATCTTCAATAAAGCAGTCTGTTCCAAACCTGCTCTATTCTCTTGCTTCGTTTCTCTTGCCTATCAAGAGCCAGGCCATAAGTGAGTAAACAGGTGGACAAAGGTGAGTCGGTTGATATTGTGTATCTGGACTTTCAGAAAGCCTTTGACAAAGTCCCTCATGAGAGACTTTTGGCAAAACTAAAGAGTCATGGGATAGGAGGCAGTGTACTACTGTGGATCAGGAACTGGTTAAAAGATAGAAAGCAGAGGGTAGGGCTAAATGGCCAATTTTCCCAATGGAGAAAGGTGAATAGTGGTGTACCCCAGGGATCTGTGCTGGGTCCGCTGCTTTTTGACATATTCATAAATGACCTGGAAAGTGGAATAACAAGTGAGGTTATCAAATTTGCAGATGACACAAAACTATTTAAAGTTGTTAAAACCCAGGAGGATTGTGGAAAATTGCAAGAGGATCTTGATAAATTGGAAGACTGGGCATCAAAATGGCAGATGAAATTTAATGTGGAGAAGTGCAAGGTTATGCACCTAGGGAAGAACAACCCAAACTATGGTTACACGATGCAAGGTTCCACATTAGGAACCACCACCCAGGAAAAAGATTTAGGCGTCATTGTGGATACCTTGTTAAAACCCTCGGCCCAGTGTGCAGCGGCGGCCAAGAGAGCAAATAGAATGCTAGGTATGATAAGGAAAGGAATGGAAAATAAAACAAAAGATATTATAATGCCTCTATATCGTTCCATGGTGAGACCGCACCTTGAATATTGTGTGCAATTCTGGTCGCCGTATCTTAAAAAGGATATAGCGATTTTAGAAAAGGTTCAGAGAAGAGCCACCAAAATGGTAAAGGGGATGGAAGGCTACTCCTATGAAGAAAGGCTAAAAAGGTTGGGGCTCTTTAGCCTGGAGAAGAGACGGCTGAGGGGAGATATGATAGAAGTCTATAAATTAATGAACGGAGTGGAACGGGCAAACGTAGATCGATTGTTTACCTTATCAGAATATGGAAAGACTAGGGGACATGCAATGAAGCTACAGGGTAAACTATTTAAGACTAATAAAAGAAAATATTTTTTCACTCAACGTGTAATCAAACTCTGGAATTTGTTACCGGAGGATGTAGTAAAGGCTGTTAGTGTAGCTGGGTTTAAAAAAGGTTTGGACAAGTTCCTGGAGGAAAGGTCCATAAACCATTATTAAGAAGGGACCCAGGATATCAATGCTTGAACCAGTACAAGCATTGTGGAACCTGTGTCCCTTGGGGAAACTGCTAGGTACATATGACCTAGATTGGCCACTGTTGGAAACAGAATGCTGGGCTTGATGGACCTTGGTCTGACCCAGTATGGCATATCTTATGTTCTTATGTTCTTATGAGTAGGGAGCTGGATCGTCCATCAAAATTGGACCTTGGGAGGAGGCCTCTGTAGGATCCGAGAGGTAGTAGAGGCCAAATGGGCGCCACGAGAATGACTGTGCCCGGATGAGACTTGATCTGGCAGAGAGTTCTGCCAATCATGTCCCACGAGGGGAAGAGATAGAGCAAAGATGTTGCGGGCCAGGGCTGGACCAAGGCATCCAGGCCGCTGAAGCTGGGCTCCTTTCGACGAATGAAGAAAGCAGGCACCTTCGCAGTCATTGCTGTGGCCATCAAGTCGAGGGTCAGTAGGCCTCAGTAGCAGACTATTTTCTGAAATACCCAAGGGTCAAGTTCCTATTCGCTGGGGTGCAGAGCATGCTGACTGAGATAGTCTGCTTGAACATTCTTGACATCCACAATATGCTGAGCCAAAAGCCTGCAAGTTGATTTCCACCCAGGGAAAGAGAAAACTCCTCTCCCTGGCTGCTCCTGGACACTTGTTGCCTCCTTGCCAGTTGAGGTAGGGTACTGTTATCGTATTGTCGCCAAGGACGAAGACTGCTTGATCACGGAGGAGTGGCAAAAAGAACGGCAGAGAGAGGCGCACTGCTCGGGCTTCTAGGGAGTTAATATTCCACCTCGACTCCCGCTAACTTCAGGTTCCAGAAGCCATACAGTCGAGGCAGTGAGCTCCACAACTGGTCAAGCCGGCATCGGTTGTCACGACCACCCATTTTGGAGTGTCCAACGGTATCCCCTGCAGCAAGTGTGTCGGAGAGCGTCACATGTGAGATCGCAACGAACTGCTCGTGGTATCGGAAGATGAATGTTGTAATCTTGAGTCATTGGAGACCAGCAGTTCAGCAGAGAGTACTGCAATGGCCACAAATGTGCCCGAATTCTTCAAATACTTCAAATTATGTATAATTCAGCAATTAAGACCTTTGCTAGAAGACCATGATTTCAGAACAGTCCTGCAGGCACTAATAACCCCACATTTCGATTTCTGCAATAGTATCCTCCAAGGTCCACCCAAAAAAATCCTACCTCAACTCCAACTAGCTCAAAACCTTGCTGTATGCATTGTATGCAGAGCCCAATGGACCAATCACATTACCCCAATTCTCCACTGGTTACCAATTGGAATAAAGATAAAATATAAATATCTTATGATTGTCTTTAAACACTACAATAAAATTGCCTCAATCCAGCTTTCTTCCCTTCTTATGTCCCCTACATGCTCCAGAACAAGACGACACTGCTCCCAAAACACCTTGACCATACTGCATCATTTCAGTACCACAAACCAATCGACCAGGCGCAAGAGCATTCTCATATGCCACCCCACTGCTATGTAATGTCCTCCCCGTAATTTAAGAGCCACAAAAGCTTTACAATTCCACAAAGATTTAAAAACTCACCTATTCATAGAATACTATGGCACTACTGATGACTAACCCCAAGCTCTACCGAATGGATAAGCCCCTTCTACCTTGTGCTCTAAAGCACTAACCTATTGCAATACTGTCCATGATTACTGATCACAGGTTGATACTTCCTGAAACGATGTATATAGCAGTTGTAAATAATTATTTCTTATTTGTTATCTTAAATTAAATGTACATACGTTTAAAAAGTTTCCATGTAAAATTCCGTTGATATTCATTGTAAACCGCCCCTGATCCTGGGAAGGAGCGGTATATAAAAGCATGTTAAATAAAATAAAATAAAAAATAAATATTGAGGAAGCTCACTATTCAGGATACTGCATAAGACGACCTCCGCATAATATTTTGCCCAAATGAACCAGTTGTCCAAGTAGGAGTGGACTCAAATCCTATTTCCACAGGGTTGTGACGACCACCACCATGACCTTGGAGAAGGTACGGTGGGGCTGCTTCTAAACCAAAGGGCAGCATGTGGAACTGAGAATAGCGACCCATAATAATGAAATGGAGGAATCACTGCTGATCTTCTCGGATAAGGATGTAGAAATAAGCCTCAGCGAAGTCTAGGGACGCTAGAAAATCCCATTTGCGCACTGCTTGAATGAATGAGCGAAGCATCTCCATGCAAAAGCGAGGTACATGGAAACATAGAAACATGATGGCAGAAAAAGACCACATGGCCTATCTAGTCTGTCCTTCCATATCAACTACAATAGTCCCCTTTTACCTTTAGAGATCCTTTATGTTTGTCCCATGCTGTTTTGAATTCAGATACTGTCCTCGTGTCCACCACCTCCACTGGCACGCATCTACCACTCTTTCCATATAGAAATATTTCCACTTATTACTCCTGACTCGATCTCTTTCACTCTCATGCTATGTCCCCTCGTAGCAGAGCTTGCCATAAATTGAAAGAGATCCTCCTATGCATTTATGTAATGGAGGTTTTTAAATGTCTCTGTCATATCGTCCCTATCCCGCCTTTCCTCTAAAGCATACATATTAAGATCTTTAAGTCTGTCCTCATATGCTTCATAACAAAGATTAACCCTTTTAGCAGCCACCCTCTGCACCGACTCCAACCTGCTTATATCCTTTTGAAGATGCGGTCTCCAGAATTGCACACAATACTCCAAATGAGGTCACACCAGAGACTTATACAAAGGCATTATCACCTCCTTTTTTTTGCTGGCCATTCCTTTCCCTATACACAGAGGGAACGATTGACGCCCTTGACGTCTAGAAGAGTCTGAAGGAGCCATCCTTTTTTGGGACAACAAAATAAATGGAGCAACATCCCAAGCTCCTTTCAGGCACGGGTACTGGTGTCATGGCATGAAGTTGCAACAGATGCTGAAGAGTAGGATGCACCATTCTCTGTTTGCGTGCAGAGCCGCAAGGGGAAATTAAGAAGACATCTTTACTAGGCTTGGCGCATTCGAGAACATACCTGTCCTGGACAATATCAAGCACCCATCGACTGGTGGTTATCCTGGCCAACTCCCAGGAGAAGAGAGTTAGCCGGCCGCCTATCAATGGCATCTTGGAGTGGGCCTGGAGCCCATCAGCAAGATAATCAGCTGGTTCCAGAGAACTTCGTCAAGGAGGGGTAGGTGTCCTTATTCTAGTGGACCCCCCAAAAGGGTTGCGCCTTGGTTCCCAATCTACTAGCAGATGTCACCAAAGAGGATTTCCCTGGGCGGTACAGTCTAGACTCTCAAAAATGCGACCTGAATGCAGAAGTAGAAAGAGTGCTGGAGCCAGACCACTGCAAGGAGGCCTTGGGTCTGTCCTCGGGAAGGCGCTGAGGTTTATATTCCCCAAAGTCTTGACAAGTTTCTCTAAATCTTCATACAAATTGGAACTTGCCATTAAAGGGGAGCTTCACAAGGTGGGCCTTAGAGACCACATCCACAGCCAGTGGCGTGCCACAGTAACCGCCGCTACAGACTGTGCCACTAGCCGGTAAAGGTCATAGAGGGCGTCCGCTAAAAATGCCACAACAGATTCCAAACGAGGCACAGCAGGGTCCTCAGGTAAAAGCTTGATCTACCAGAGGAGTGCTCTAGCCACCAGCCCACCACAAGAGGAGGCTTAGACGAAAAGCAAAGAGGAGGAGAAGGCTGTTATCAGGAGCCCTGCGATCTTGTTGATCCCAAAGGGCTGCACTTCCCTCAACTGGAATGGTGGTATGTTTAGCAACTGCTGCTATAATGGCATCCACCTTAGGATAACTGAGCCACTTTGAGGTCCCCTGGGGACCAGATGTAGTGGCAGCCCAAACACCTCCCCGTGCGCAGGGAAGCATCTGGTGAATCCCAGGCTGAAGGCAGACCATTTGCTGAAGGAAAATGGAAAGCCCATATTGGTTTCCGTAAACCAACCAAAATAGGGTCTGTTTGCGGTGCAGCTGGGGAAAACAATAGTTGATCAGAGGGATCAGAGATGTGAAGCACCTCCTGTGCAATGAGAGTCTACAGTTCTTTTTTACGAAAAAGAAACACATCCTGCATGTCACTGGTTTGTCAGGCAGGTCCTACAGAGAGACCATTCGCCGTCCTCCCGGTCCGGCGTGCTGCCCGGGCTATCCTCGGCCGAGAGCCATTTACCATCCTAGGGAGGCAAAGAATAGCCATCGCCAGAGACCCAAGACACCAATATAGAAGGGCACGAGGAATCTACAGACAGGGTAGTCGTTCTGGGGTGCTTCCTGGCTAAAGGATATCTGAAGGGGTCTTGATGGAGACCAGCGCTACAGGGTAGGCTCGCACTGCCAAAGGTCCCAGGCTTTCCTAAAAAGCCTCATAAATTGATCAGAGTCCTGGTCAGTGCCCTACTGGGACAAGGTTGACTGCTGGGGTAGCAAGAGAGGTGGGGGAGAGGCATCCATAGGTCTCAAAAGAGTTGCAGAATCTATGGCCAAGCTGAAGCAGGGGGAAGATGAGGGCTGCAGCGAAATATTCTCCTGAACAGTGTCCTATAGTCGAGGTCTCCTGTGCTACCTGAAAGGACTCCCCAGGGTTTTCAGAGCATGTGGCACAAAGCCAATCTACTAAAAACTGGTGTTTGCAGCTGCAAGCTCTCCCCAAAAAAAGCATAAACGACCTCCAATTAGCCCAGAATGTCACTGCCAGAATCATAACCAATTAATGCGTTAAGATTGTGTTATCTGCTCAAATATTCACCACGTGAAACTCAAGAAACATGCTTTATACTTTCATCTGCGTACAAAGGTCTCAGTTAAAACATCCGTAGCTGTTTGTAAAAGGGTTTTAAAATCACCACCCTTATTACTAGCTGCTGTTCACATCAATGACCTTTAAACTACGTACTCCTTAACTGTTTTTTTTATTTTATTATTATTTTTTCTTACTTTTTTGTGCTCCATCTCATAAAACTGTACTCCATTTTGTAAAACAGATGATATTTTCTGAGTTTTCTTCAAACTGTCAGGAAATGGTCCTCCAGCTAAATCTTATGGTAAGTTTTTCTGCAACGTATAGTGTTAACAATTCTGCTGACACTTGGCTTTAAGACCATACGTAATGTCCTTCACCATATACATAGATTTTCGTACAGCATATAAATAAACGATGTAACTAGTACTTAGCTTCAGTGCCGTACAAAATGTCTTTCACTTTGCTGGAGTATCGTCCTGTATTTATGCTATCGGCTGCAATTTTCAAATCCCAACGCCGTGCTTCTAAGGCGCCCAAGCGTTTCACACTGTGTGTTTCCTCAGGGGATTTCATATAGACATAGCTAACCGGATAAAAAAATATACCGCCAAAGTGTATAAATCCTAAACACTGTTTCTTCATTTCATATCAAAACAATTTATAATAGTCACCCAAAAACAGGTACTAAAATGTACCTTCTAGATTCTCTCCATTGTGTCTCTGTAGGCAAAGGAAACTGTATCTGCCAAACTCGTTTTAGATCGAAAAAATGCCGCGCATGCTATCTGGGGCTAACAGAAATCCTTATAAGCACGTTGCTAACAAAACCCCACCCCCTGGGTATACGTCAGTTGTTAAAGCTCTTCATACACATGCTAACCAATCTATCAATGCATTCAAGCCGTGGGGACGGACTGTATTTAAAGTAAAAATCCATCGTTGTTCTTCACGGAGCAAACTTTGCTCCTTAGTCTTTCCCCGACGAGGGAAGTCAATTCGATCGATGACGAAGCAGCGTAGCTGATCAAAACTATGATGAGCAGTATGGCAATGCTGCACTAGCGGTGCCTCCATAACTCTGTTGTTTGTTCACCCGGCTGCGATGTTCTCCCATCCTAGATTTTAAGGATCTGACAGTCTTTCCGATATACAACATGGTACAAGGACATCGGACCCCATACACTACAAAGGTAGATAAGCAGGTAGTGGCTTTTCGCAATTTATAAGTGACATCACAATGCTCAAAATGTGTGATTTCCAATGTTATTGCACAAATGCTACAGGTACCGCATTTTTTATGGCCCAGTTCAATGCTCACCTCTTGCCCAGAACACTCCAGGCGTAAGATGGACGGGCTAAGCCGCTCCTTCAAATTGGAACTTCTACTCCACACACAGCGTATTCGCTTGTCATAAAGACCCGGAATCACTCTCAGAATTCTACTGTCTCTCTTAATAATACTTTGAATATCTTTACTCAATGGGGGAAAAACGGGTAATTAAGTTGACCTCATTGGTAGCAATCTCCAAACCACGTCGTCGGGCTTGCGTCTGGGGTGCCAACAAGAGCCAACGATCATTACAAGAGGCTCTTGTGTATGCTCGCTTTACAACTGATGTCGGATAACCTCGCTTCAAAAAATTATTTTTCAACTGCTTAGATTTTGTTCGAAAGTCCGCAGTATCGGAACAATTTCTCCGATATCTTAAAAACTGGGAAAATGGCAACCCTTCTTTTAGTTGCCTTGGATGAGCACTACTGAAGTGCAAAAAAGTGTTGAGATCCGTCGGCTTACAATGAATTGAAGTGTTCCAAACTGTGGGACCCCTCATAATTTGTAAATCCAAAAACATAAATTACATCTCGATGGTATGTTATGGTAAATCTTGTATGAAGATCACGTTGATTTAACCAGTCGAAAAAAACAAGTAGATCACTTTCACTACCCCGCCAAATCAGAAAGACGTCGTCTATATAATGGCGCCAGACTATTATATTGCTACAATACGAAGACATCTCTAGCCAACGTTTTTCAAAAAGTGCCATGTAGGGGTTAGCAATCGAATGGGCACAGGTCGCGCCCATGGCTACCCCACAGATTTGTTGATATATAGCATCTTGAAATTGAAAGAAACTGTTGAAAATCACCAATTGTGCCAGTTGTAATAAAGCACAGTTACTTACCTGTAACAGGTGATCTCTGGGAACAGCAGGAATAAATCTTCACATATGGGTATCATTGGTACCGAAGGAGCCTGCGAGGGAACGCTCCCCAGCATCCAAAAGGAAAGCTTATGGGAGCATCCCACAGCGCCTGCGCGCTGCCTTCCCACCTTTCCCAACCGCCTCTCTCCAGTTCGAGTTTTAAGCTGAGACAAAGAGAGAGAGAAAAGGAAAGATAGAGAGATACAACTCCTAGGGGAGGTGGGTGGGTTGTGAAGACCTATTCCTGCTGTTCCCAGAGATCACCTGTTACAGGTAAGTAACTGTGCTATCTCCAGGAACAAGCAGGAATGAGTCTTCACATATGGGGACTCCCCAGCTAGAGATGCCAGGGAGATCCCCAAGGTTGTGAGCCCATGAGAAGGGCTCTACCTCCCTCCATGGATCTCGGGCATCCAACCAGGGATGGGGGGTAGGAGTTGTTTAAGCATGGAACAGGTGTTTGAGAACAGCCTGACCAAACAAGGCATCCCTGCGGGAGTCCTTGTCCAAGCAGTAATGGGCTGTAAAGGAATGAACCGAGGCCCAGGTGGCCGCTCAACAGATTTGGTCGATGGACAGAGTTTAGATAAGCCATAGAGGCTGCCATGGCCCTCACATTGTGGGCTGTGACATGGCCCTCTAGAGAAAGGTTCTTACTCTGGTAGGCGAAAGAAATACACTGATCAATCCAATTGGACAGAGTTCTCTTAGAGACTGGAAGTCCTAAATGAGAGGGATCAAAAGCAACAAAGAGTTGAGAGGACTTTCTATGTGGCTGTGTCCTTTGTAAGTAAAAAGCGAACGCTCTTTTACAATCCAGGGTATGAAGATTCCTCTCTGCACTTGATGCATGAGGTCCTGGAAAAAAGACAGGTAAATACACCTTCTGATTCAGATGAAAAGGTGAAACCACTTTAGGCATAAAGTGTGGATTCGTCCTGAGGACTACCTTGTCATGATGGAACCTTGCATAAGGAGGATTAGCCACCACGGCTTGCAGCTCACTGATGCGGGGAGCTGAAGTGACTGCAATGAGAAAAATAACCGTCCAGGAAAGAAACTTCAAGGAGGTAGTGGCTAAGGGTTCAAAGGGTGGCTTCATAAGCTGGTCAAGAACCAGATTCAAGTCCCATGCCACTGGAGGTGGTCTAATGGGAGGTTTAGTCAAAAGAAGGCCTCTCATGAATCTTGCTATAAGAGGATGAGAAGAAATAGGCTGTCCATTGAGAGGCTTAAGGGATGCTGCAATAGCACTCAAATGGACTCTTACTGAATTTGTTTTAAGGCCTGCATGGGATAAATGCAGCAAATACTCTAGTAAAGAATTCAGAGGTATTGCAAGCGGGTTAAGACCCTTCTCTGCACACCAAATGGTAAACCTCTTCCATTTAAAAGCATAAGAACGTCTGGTGGAAGGCTTTCTGGAAACATGAATGAAATCCTTCACTTGCTGAGAAAGATGCAAATCTTGAAGGTCTAGGCCTTCAACAACCAGGCCCTGAGATGAAGAGACTGGGGATTTGGGTGCCACAACGTTCCCTCCTCCTGGGATAGGAGGTCTGGAGCAGATCCCAAGTCCAGGGAGGGAGCTTGAGAGAGATGCAGAAGTAGAGGGTACCACACTTGGCGTGGCCAACGTGGTGCTATGAGGATCATAGACCCCTTGTCTCTATGAAGCTTGAACAGTGTCTTGGGAATTAGGGGAATGGGTGGAAAGGCATAGAGAAAGTCTTGCCCCCAATGAAGGAGGAAGGCATCCTTGGCCTAAACTCCCTGACACGGAATCCTGGAACAGAACCGGGGAAGTTTGGCATTCCATGGACTTGCAAACAGGTCTATGTCTGGGGTTCCCCAAATTTGAAAGATCCTGGTTATCTGGTCCCCATGGAGGGACCATTTGTGTGGAAGCAGAACTCGACTGAGTCTGTCTGCCCAAGAGTTTTGAACTCCTGAAAGATACACTGCCATGAGATGAATTTGATGCTCTCTGGCGAAGGCCCACAATCTCAGAGCTTCGTTGCAAAGCGACAGAGAGCCAGTTCCCCCCTGCTTGTTCACGTAGAACATGGCTACTTGGTTGTCCGTGTGGATGAGGACTATCTTGTAGCTGAGCAGGGTGTGGAAGACTCAGAGCTAGAAAAATTGCTCTGAGCTCTAAGAGGTTGATATGTAGAGATGTCTCCTGTGGAGACCAGATGCCCTGTGTGGAGAGATCTTGTAGATGAGCCCCCCAACCCTTTCGGGAAGCATCTGTTGTAAGGGTTGCTTGGGGTAACACCTGTTGAAAGGGAGACCCCAGCAACAGATTTTGGGTGAACCTCCACCACTGGAGAGAGCAAAAAAGGCGACTGGAGGTTGCTATTTTGTCTGACAGGCACCCTGATGCCTGGGTCCATTGGGTGGACAAAGTCATTGAGCGGACAAAGTCCATTGAGCTGCCCTCATGTGAAGGCGAGCATAAGGGACCACATGCACAGTGGATGCCATGTGGCCTAACAGTTGTAACATCTCTCGAGCAGTTAAATGGGACTAACTGAATCTGAGAGGCTAACTGCACCAAGCGTAGGCAACGGGCCTGGGGAAGATAGGCCCTTGCAGTGGTGGTATCCAGTAAGGCCCCTATGAACTCCAGAGATTGAGTAGGGGTGAGATGGGATTTTGGGATGTTTATTACAAGTCCCAGATACTGAAGGATACGGCTTGTGCAGGCCAGGGAAGCCTGGGCCTCTGACTGGGATGGAGCTCGGATGAGCCAGTCGTCCAGATATGGGAATACAAATATTCCTAGAGTGCGTAGAAATGCAGCTACTACTGCCATGCATTTTGTGAACACTCTTTGTGCAGAGGCCAGACCGAAGGGAAGCATTCTGTATTGATAGCGCTTTCCTTGGAAAAGGAACCGAAGGAACCTTCTGTGTGTTGGATGGATGAGGACATGGGTGTACGCATCCTTGAGATCTAGAGAACAAAGCCAGTCCTGACTCTGGAGGTATGGAAGGAGAGTACCGAGAGACGTCATCTTGAATTTCTCCTTGCATAGAAACTTGTTCAATTCTCTGAGATCTAAGATGGGTCTGTAGCCCCCTGTTTTCTTTGGAATGAGAAAGTAGGGGGAGTAGAACCCTGAGTCCTGTTGAAGAAGGGGCACTTCTTCTATTGCCCCTTGGGCAAGAAGGGTAGCAATCTCCTGACCCAGAAGGTCGAGGAGAGATGTTGGAGAATTGAACTGTCTCACCATGGTGTGAGGGGGAAGGTTTAAGAAATGAAGCTTGTACCCTTCTCTTATGATGGAGAGGGTCCATTGCTCTGCTGTGATTTGTTCCCATCTGGGAGCAAAGTGAGCTAACCTTCCTGGAATGGTGAGAGGCTCTGGATGTTCTAGAGCCAGAAAGGCTAAGTTCTCTAGTTGCAAGTCAAAGGCCCTGAGGAGGCTGAGGCTGTTGGGCCGTAGCAGTCCTAGCAGCCTTAGGCTTGGCCTGTTTCGGTTGTTGCTGTCTCTTTGTAGCAAAACATGCAGAAGATGCCTGCTGAGCATAAGCAGAATAATATTTCCCTTTTTTTGGGAAAAATCCCTTTTTGAACAACCTTTTCTTAAAAGGAGCAGAAGTAGACTTTGAAAGTCTATCTAAAGCAGAATTTTCAGCATCCATTTGGGTGGCCTTTGCTTGCTAATCTTTGCCAAAAAGGTTTTCACCTGTACAAGGAAGGTTTCCTAGTCCATCCTGAACCCAGGGTTCCAAATCAGAAGCTTGTAACCAAGCAAGTCTGCGTGCACCTATGGCAATAGCTGAGGCTCTGCTGGCATCTTCAAAAGAGTCAAAGGCTGCACGGTTGGAAAACTTGGAAACATCCTGGGCATGTTTGAGCCAGGCGAGAAACTCTTCCTTTTTATCTTCTGAAATAAAAGGAGACTAAGTTTGCAGATGATCTGTAACTTCTTTTAGAAACATCCCCATATAGAGACTATAGGAGTTGATTCTGGCAACAAGCATATTGGCCTGGAAAATTCTCCTGCCAAAGGCATCTAAGGTTCTGCATTCTCTTCCTGGAGGAGTAGAAGAATGTCTTTTTGTACTCTTGATCTTTTTCATAGCAGACTCCACCACAATGGAGTGGTGAGGAAGCTGAGTCTTATGAAAGCTAGGACAAGGAGGAACACGATACATGGTGTCCAACCTACGAGAATGAGGGGAAGTGGTGAGAGGAGTCTCCCATATGCCCAACATGTGATCATAAAGAATCTCATGTATTGGTAAAGTGGCTGCCTCTTTAGGAGCCTTAGGATATTGTAAAATATCTAATTTTTTGGCTCTAGGCTCTGTCTCAGGGGCCACTGAGATGGAAAGGCCCTGGCCACTTCCCTAATGAAGTCTTGAAAAGACAAGTCTTCTGGAGGAGACATTCTCCTTTTTGGAGAAGAGGGCTCCTGAGGAAGGATCACCGATGCTTCGATAGAGGTCTCTGATTCATCAGTCTTCAGAGGAATCGAAGTATCGCCTATCTGGATGCTCCTGCAGAGCCCGATACGCGTACCGGGTGGTATCGACATCGGGAGTGATCGGTACCGATTCGGTACCGATGGGCATCACAGAACAGTGTACCGCTGCAGTCGACATCGAAGCCGATGTTGATGCAATCGGTACTGGCACCGGAACAGATATCGGTGCCAGTGCCGGAGTCGGTACCGACAACGGAGTTTGTTGCGGTACCGAAGGCATCGCAGCTTGTATGAATGCCGTGATGGCACGCTGCATGGTCAGAATATTCTGATCCATCATCGCCACCAATGTCTGGATGTCGGTACCAGTGGGAACCACCGGTACCCCAGAACATGGCAACAGGTGATCGGTCGAGGCCGAGCCATCGATGTCAACCTGTGACCCCATAGATAAAGCTTTGGAATCCGGAGCCTCCCGCCGGGGTAATTTTGCCGGTGCGGATTCCTCGAAAGCAAGCCCGGAGGCATCTCGATACTTAGAGAGAGATCTACCCTTCGAGGACCGGCTGGACTTAAGTTTGGTTACCTGAGATCCATGGGAGGAAGAAGCAGCCCTGGAAGACGTCGATGCCACCGAAGCTGCATCAGAGAGAAACAGGGTACTGAGCTTGGCTGCTCGATTCTGTAGACCTCTTTTAGACATCATGGAACAGGACTCACAATCTGTAATGGAATGGTCAGGACCTAAACATTTTAGACACCAGTCATGGGTGTCGGTGACAGAAATAGTGCCGCTGCACTTCGTGCACTTTTTAAACTCAGAGGCGGGCTTTTCCATGAGGAAAATTTTTCGCAGACCTAAGGCCAAAGAAAGAAAGAAAAAATGCACTGAAGTGAGAAAAACAGTAATTATTTATTTATTTATTTTTAAAGAAAGAAAGAAAAGACCGGCGGTACCGGTCCGGCGTCAAGAAGGCAGACACGCTACCAAAGAAATAAAAGAAAATAAAGAAATTCTTCAGCGGTGACAGGAACACGACCTGCTGGCTCCGCGGAAAAGCAGAACTGGAGAGAGGCGGTTGGGAAAGGCGGGAAGACAGCGCGCAGGCGCTGTGGGATGCTCCCAAAAGCTTTCCTTTTGGACGCTGGGGAGCGTTTCCGCGCAGGCTCCGTCGGTACCGACGATACCCATATGTGAAGACTCATTCCTGCTTGTTCCTGGAGATCAGGGCAAGAGTGCCCTCACTCAGGTCTCCTCGCTGGCGCAGAAAATGTTCAACAGTACCTATATGCCGCTTCCTGGGGAATATTGGTATATAAAGAAACCACGTCCAGGGTTAGCAATAGTGTATCACCACTATCCGCCCATGTAGATAAATCTGCCAAAATATTTAAAAAATGCGTGATGTCCTTAAGGTATGACGAAATAGTTGGTAGAAGCGGACGCAGGTAAGAGTCTAGATAAGTTGATACCGGTTCAAGTAGAGTTCCTCTTGTTGACACAATTGGCCGCCCCGGGGGTGCTTGTAAATTTTTATGGATTTTTGGCACTGTGTAAAACCGTGCTATTGTGTTAGAATCACCATTCAAATACCGATATTCCCTCCTTTCCAACAAGTGAAGATGTAAAGCCTCCAAGGTGATCTTCTTAATCTCCCACCGCAATGTAGGTGTGGGATCTGCCGGGAGAACTTTATAAGTTCTAATATCTTGTAGCTGACCCAATGCTTCTGAAATATAATACGCCCGGTCCAACACAACGATCGCTCCTCCCCTGTCAGCCCGTCTAATGGCAATGTTGGTGCGATCCTGCAGCTGGAGGAGGACTGTCTGATCCAAACGAGAAAGTTGTTAATCGTCCCCTTTGTGTGGTTTCTAAACTTCCCACATCTGCCAAGACCAATTCCTTAAACACTGTCAACGCTGGTGGAAGAGAACCAGGAGGTGACCAAGTAGACTTAAATGGTAAAGGAACTCATAGATCACCCTGATTATCTCGGGAGGGTTCAATGCTTCCGGGAGAATTTCTCGCAGTAGTGAAAAAGTATTTCAAATGAAGTTTCCTAATCAGACTGGCAAAATCTACTCTGAACAGAAACGGATCATGAACTATCTGGGGAACAAATGACAACCCCTTACCCAATAGCCGTAAGGCTTCCTTCAAAAGTGGTTTACCAGAGATATTAATTACAATATCGTCTACAAGGGAGTCAGCTTGAGCTCTTGTTATTTGCGTCTGGGGTATCGCCGTTCCGGAGATCTTCACCGAACATCCGTCGATTTTTTCTTTTTCCTCTTTTCGTCTCTGTCTTCAGAAAAACCCCGCTCTTTAGAGGAATTACTGGTGTTAACACTATCGGAGTCCTCTGAGCCCTCCCCAAAGCTCACTCGTTTTTTTGAACCACGTGTGGCTTTTCTGTTAGTATTAAGCCAAGGATACACATACCCTACTGTATAGTCTGAATTATCTCTATTCAACGTCTTAAGTCTTTTTCAACATCACTTCCTGTTTCACCGACTCAACTTGTTTCTGCGCTTCGGATAATTTCTGGGTATAGTGTTCCTCTGACTCCATCTCCTTTAAAGTGTTCTGCAGCTTTTCTGACTCAGCATCCATCTTCTGTACCTCGGTCTTAGTATGTTCAATAATTCAGAATCATCAAGTCCAGGGAACACTTATTCAGTACCCTATTCCACTTATCGATAAACACTGCATCTAAATTGGGTAACCGAGGCTCTTCGTAAATACGTAGACCCCTGGGGATCTGCTGCCGATTAATATATTCCACCAGTGACAAGCGATTTAACTCGGCCCACATAGACCTCTTTTTCACTTGTAAAAAAGCTTCCCAAGAACTACCAGTGTCTTCGACTGCTACCGCGGTACCAGTGTTCCCTTGTGCAAATGGAGTTTTCTCTTTTATCAATCCGGCGACATAATCCTGCGGGAAACTGAAAGTCTCCCTCCATTCTGTCTGACCTTCCACTGGTATATATACTACAAACACTGCGGGTCGATTAATTGAGCAATCACTACTAATGCGTTAAGATTGTGTTATCTGCTCAAATATTCACCACGTGAAACTCAAGAAACATGCTTTATACTTTCATCTGTGTACAAAGGTCTCAGTTAAAACATCCGCAGCTGTTTGTAAAAGGGTTTTAAAATCACCACCCTTATTACTAGCTGCTGTTTGAAGAAAACTCAGAAAATATCAACTGTTTTACAAAATGGAGTACAGTTTTATGAGATGGAGCACAAAAAATAAGAAAAAATAATAAAATAAAAAAAACAGTTAAGGTGTACGTAGTTTAAAGGTCATTGATGTGAACAGCAGCTAGTAATAAGGGTGGTGATTTTTAAACCCTTTTACAAACAGCTGCAGATGTTTTAACTGAGACCTTTGTACACAGATGAAAGTATAAAGCATGTTTCTTGAGTTTCACGTGGCGAATATTTGAGCAGATAACACAATTTTAACGCATTAGTAGTGATTGCTCAATTAATCGACCAGCAGTGTTTGTAGAATCATAACCAAGGCACACTTAACTGACCATATCACATCTATCCTACAAAATTTCCATTGGCTCCCAATAGTAAGTCGCTCAAAATACAAAATGATAATTACAACATTCAAACTACACAACAACATTGCACCATTATATCTGTCATCCCTTATAACTGCTCAGCTTAACACCAGAAACAGAAGGAAAAGTAAACTGAACTTCCTCAACATTCCCACCACTATACGTAAAACCAAACAGATAAGCAACAGAGCACTTACCTTCACAGCCCCAGTACTTTGGAACGCGCTACCAGACTTACTACGATCACTCAAAGACATACAAATATTCAGGAAGGAATTAAAGGCTCTACTCTTCATTGAACACTATAGCAACCACAAAACCACCAGCACCCAATCACACCACCACCCCCCCAAACACAAGGCATAACCTAATCAGAGGCAAAACTACATACCTCACAAACTCCCCAAAAGCATATTCAGCACCTGATCGGTATAACAAACATTAAAAAAACCTGCTACAATGTTGCTTTATGTCTCAATTTAAATACTTAACAAGATACAATGTACATAATTCAGTTGTTACAATGTATATAGCTATACTTGCTTCTATGTAACTTGTTGTGTTCTATGTAAACCGCCCCTGATCTCTCGAAGGGGCGGTATAGAAAACTGTCCAAATAAAATAAATAAATTGTAGCAATGTCGAAGGCATGCAACGTGCGCCCTTCTAGGACTGTGGAAAATGATGAAATCTTGCCCAGATATGCCACGGAAAGTGGCTAAGATAGTAACAGAGAAATCCGGGTATAGAACAGCGCAAAAAATGGCCACCGCCATTGGAGTGGAGGAGTAGCCTAGTGGTTGGGGCAAGGTACTTCAGGCCGGAAGGTCGGGGGTTCAAATCCCACCAGAGGACAGCAACCTTGGGCCAGAAGGACTGGGGTTTCAAGTCCCACAGGTGCTCCTTGTGGTCTTGGGCAAGCCACTTATCCCTCCATAGCCCATGTTCCCTGTAAAATAGTTATCTCCAAGTTATAATACCCTGTTCAATGTAATTTCAGTTTGTTCAAGTTAAACCGCACTGATGCAGAATAGCGCGGTATATAAGAGAATGTAAATAAATAAATAAATAAATAACACGTGCATGGGAAGCTGGAGAAAATGGCTGCCACAACAGAGATCTTCGTAGTCAACTGGAAATGGCGAAAAGAAGCAGAAAGGGTCAAACGGAGAGTGTTGCAGTATCAGCATCTGAACCCAAAGCCCTGTGCCCCCCAGGAAAGGTAAACTCAATGATATCGATACCGATGGAAGGGGGGGGGGATGTTTGAGAGCACTCACTGCAGAGCTTGTAAGGAGCAGGAGAGCCAGTCAGAAGAACACTAAATGAGGAACACTGCCTTCCCTGTGTTAAATTTTTTAAAAAATAGAAATAAGAAAATAAGAATGCAGTGGCCAGACGATCTTGCTGTCCAGAAGGCACTGAAGCTCCCTTCTCGGGCTCTATTGGTCCTCCTGACCAGGCGTCCTTCTCCCCCATCTCCCCTGCTATGGGCAGCTACACTGATCCTCTTGTTCAGGAGCAGTACCCAGGGAAATTGTGGGAAACTCCAGAGGGACACCTCTTGTGTGCCCTACAGTAGTCCACAGGAGAAAGGCTCAAAAGGCGGCACTGACGGATCACCCTCCAGGGAAATTGCAGCAGCAAGTGAAAAAGGCATCCACATCTGCTGGAGACAGAGAAATACTAAAGGCAACACCTAGCAGTGTTACAGTTGGTGCCAGGGCATGCTCACTAAATTTTGGGACTTTCTTCATCTCTAGCATCTGCTGGCAGTGAAATGTCTGGACTGGTCTAGCAGGATTCCAGGAAAGGAAATTAATGGCAAGTGAAATTTCTCCTTGGCATAGCTCGCATGATTCTCCATGCTTCCCCACGCGACCATATCACCCCTCTGCTTTATCAGCTCCACTGGTTGCCACTTGATTACCGAATATCATTTAAGGTTCTCACTTTAACTCACAAAGCCATTTATCACTCAACACCTGCCTACCTTTCTGACTTATTAACTTACCATAACCCCTCCCGCAGTCTCCGGTCCATCCACATTAATCGTCTTCACCTTCCAGCACCCTCCAAAGCTCATTTGCAATCCACCAGAAAATCTGCTTTTTACTACCTAGGACCCTCTCTTTGGAATTCCCTCCCTACCCACCTCCGCATAGAAGAATCCTACCCCAAATTCCATTCCCTTCTCAAAACTCATTTTTTCTCACTAGCTTTTCCCCCCTGAAGACTTCTTTTTCTGTTTTCTAACTATATTTCTTCTGCCTTTACTCTCCTCTCTGCTCTCAATTATTGTAATTCCCTTTCTCTTTAACCATTGATTTTATTTTGTAAACCGCCTCGATGTAATGAGAGGCAGTATAGTAAATGTGAAATAAACAATAAACAATAAAATACAGGGGCAACCAAGCTAATGAAAACAATCCAGAGCCTGTCCATAAAAATCATTTCAGTTCAGTAAAAGGTTCTAAGTGACAAGGCTTGTTCCTAAAGCTATGGGCTCATGCTACCTCTTCATTTATTATGAGGCCTATAGAATGACCCGCAGTAAAATGCGGCAAGATTGTGCTATTTTATCATGGGAAAATTTACTGTGAGAGTCACTAACTCATGGTACCTCACTTATTTGGCAACCTGATCACTAGCAGAAACATAGTTACTCAGTTGTAACAGGTGATCTCCGGGAACAGCAGGAATTTAGTCTTCACATATGGGTATCGTTGGTACCGACGGAGCCTGTGCGGGAACGCTCCCCAGCGTCAAATTAGAAAGCTTTTGGGAGCATCCCACAGTGCCTGTGTGCTGCCTTCCCACCTTTCCCAACTGCCTCTCTCCAGTTGAGTTTAAAGCTGAGACAAAGAGAGAGAGAGAGAGGGAAAGAGAAAGAGATAGAGACAACTCCTAGGGGAGGTGGGTGGGTTGTGAAGACTAAATTCCTGCTGTTCCCGGAGATCACCTGTTACAGGTGAGTAACTATGCTATCTCCAGGAACAAGCAGGAATGTAGTCTTCACATATGGGGACTCTCTAGCTTTAGATGCCAGGGAGAGACCCCAGATGTTGTGTGTCCCTGTGAAAGGGCTCCACTTCCCCCCATGGATCTCTGGCATCCAACCAGGGATGGTGGGTAGGAGTTGATTAGGTATGGAACAGGTGTTGGAGAAAAGCCTGACCAAACAAGGCATCCCGGCGGGAATCCTTGTCCAAGCAGTAATGGGCTGTGAAGGTATGAACCGAGGCCCAAGTGGCTGCTCGACAGATATCGTCGATAGACACAGACTGCAGATGAGCCATTGAAGCTGCCATGGCTCTCACATTGTGAGCTGTGACATGGCCCTCCAGAGGAAGATTTTTATTCTGATAGGCAAAGGAAATACACTGTGCAATCCAGCTGGACAATGTTCTCTTGGAGACTGGAAGTCCCAAATGAGAAGGATAAAAAGCAACAAAGAGTTGAGAGGACTTTTTATGTTGCTCTGTTCTTTGCAAGTAAAAGGCTAAAGATCTTTTACAGTCCAAAGTATGAAGATTCCTTTCTGCATTTGATGCATGAGGCCTTGGAAAAAACACAGGCAGGTAGACCGCTTGGTTAAGATGAAAAGGGGAGACCACCTTTGGCATAAAGTGTGGATGAGTCCTAAGGACTACCTTCTCATGATGGAACCTTGTATAAGGAGGATCAGCCACTAGTGCCTGCAACTCACTAATGCGACGTGCTGATGTGATTGCAATGAGAAAGATAACTTTCCAAGAAAGGAATTTCAAAGAGGTAGTAGCCAAGGGTTCGAAAGGTGGCTTCATAAGCTGGCCAAGAACCAGGTTTAAGTCCCATTCCACCGGTGGTGGCTTAATGGGAGGCTTAGTTAGAAGAAGGCCTCTCATAAATCTTGTTATAAGAGGATGGGAGGAAATAGGTTGTCCATTTAAAGGCGTGAAAGAAACTGCAATAGCACTTAAATGGACTCTTACTGAGTTAGTTTTAAGTCCTGCATTGGATAAATGAAGGAGATACTCCAGTAATGATTCCAGAGGTATCGCAAGGGGGCTAAGACCCTTCTGCGAGCACCATATGGTAAACCTTTTCCACTTGAAAGCATAAGAGCTTCTTGTGGAAGATTTTCTAGAAGCATAAAGGATATCCTTTACTTGCTGAGAAAGGTTAAGATCATGGAGATCTAGGCCTTCAGCAACCAAGCCCTGAGATGCAGAGACCAGGGATTGGGATGCCATAACATTCCGTCCTCCTGAGACAGGAGATCTGGAGCAGATCCTAACTCCAGACAAGGAGCTTGAGAGAGATGTAGAAGCAGAGGGTACCACATCTGCCGTGGCCAATGTGGAGCTATGAGAATCATACGGCCTCTGTCTCTCTGAAGCTTGAATAGGGTTTTGGGAATCAGGGGAATGGGTGGAAAGGCATAAAGGAAGCCTTGACCCCAATGAAAGAGGAAAGCATCCCTGGCCTGAGAGCCCTGAGCTGGAATTCTGGAACAGAACCGGAGAAGTTTGCCATTCAATGGACTTGCAAACAGGTCTATGTCCGGGGTTCCCCAAATCTGAAAAATCTTGGCCACCTGGTCTGCATGTAGAGACCATTAGTGTGGAAGCAGAACTCGACTGAGTCTGTCTGCCCAAGAGTTTTGGATACCTGGAAGATATACTGCCAGGAGATGAATCTGATGCTCTCTGGCGAGGGCCCATAGTCACAAAGCTTTGTTGCAAAGCGACAGAGAGCCTGTTCCTCCTTGCTTGTTAACACAGAACATGGCTACTTGATTGTCCATGTGAATGAGGACTGTCTTGTAGCTGAGCAGAGTGTGGAACACCCGAAGAGCAAGGAAGATTGCTCTGAGCTCTAGAAGATTGATGTGTAAATGAGTCTCCTGTGGAGTCCAGGTGCCTTGGGTGGAGAGGTTTTGCAGATGAGCTCCCCAACCCACTAGTGAAGCATCTGTTGTGAGAGTTGCTTGGGGTGAAGGTTGTTGAAATGGGGACCCCAGCAACAGGTTTTAAGTGGACTGCCACCACTGGAGGGACAAAATAAGGCGATTTGTGTTTGCTATTTTGTCTGACAGGCACCCTGATGCCTGGGTCCATTGAGTGGATAAAGTCCACTGGGCTGCTCTCATATGGAGGCGAGCATAAGGGACCACATGCACGGTAGAAGCCATGTGGCCTAGTAGTTGTAACATTTCTCGAGCAGTGAGATGAGGCTTTAGCACTGCTTGAGAAGCTAATTGACCCATGCGAAGGCAACGGGTTGGGGGGAGATAGGCCCTTGCTTTCCTGGTATCCAACAAAGCTCCTATGAACTCTAGAGACTGAGTGGGAGTTAGGCTGGATTTTGGGAAGTTTATGACCAGACCTAAATACTGCAGGATACGCATTGTGAAAGATAGAGAAATCCTGGCCTCTGACTCTGATGGGGCTCGAATGAGCCAGTCGACTAAGTAGGGGAAGACGGATATTCCCAGAGTGCGAAGAAATGCTGCCATCACAGCCATGCATTTCGTAAACACCCTTGGTGCTGAGGCCAGACCAAAAGGAAGCACCCTGTATTGGTAGTGCTTTCCTTGAAAAAGGAACCAAAGGAACTTTCTGTGAGTTGGATGGATGAGAACATGAGTGTACGCATCCTTGAGATCTAGAGAACACAGCCAATCCTGACTATGAAGGTACGGCAGCAGGATTCCCAGAGAAATCATCTTGAATTTCTCCTTGAACAAGAATTTGTTCAATTCTCTGAGATCTAAAATGGGTCTGTGTCCCCCTATTTTCTTTGGGATAAGGAAATAGGGGGAGTAAAACCCTGTATCCTGTTGAGAAATGGGTACCTCTTCTATTGCCCCTTGGGCAAGAAGCATGGTGACCTCTTGATCTAACAGATTGATGAGAGAGGTCTGAGCATTGAACTGTCTTACCATTGTATGAGGGGGCAAGCGGAGGAAGTGAAGCTTGTACCCCTCTTTTATAATGGAAAGAGTCCAATGTTCTGCTGTTATTTGCCCCCATCTGGGGGCAAAGAGTCACAACCTTCCTGGAATGGTGGAAGGTTCTGGTCCATTGAGGGCCAGGAAGGCTACGTTCTCTAGATGGAAGTCAAAGGTCTTGTGGAGACTGAGACAGTTGAGGCTTAGCAATCTTTGCTTTCCTTTGTTTAGGTGGTTGCTGACTCTTCCGGACAGGCTGACCTGCAGAATGTCCCTGCTGATAAGAGGGAAAAAACCTCTTCTTTTTGGAAAAGAATGGTTTCTTGAAAGATTTCTTCCTTGCAGGTTCAGCTGTGGCTTTGCATAATCTATCCAAAGTGGAGTTATCAGCATCCAGCTCATTGGCCTTTTCTTGCCAATTTTTGCTGAATAGATTCTCACCTGTACAAGGGATATTGCCCAGTTTGTCCTGCACCCAGAACTCCAAATTGGATGCCTGGAGCCAGGCAATTCTACATGCACCTATGGCAATGGCAGAGGTTCTGCTTATGCACTCAAAACAGTCAAAAGCTGCACGACTGACAAATTTAGAAACATCCTGGGCATGTTTAACCAGTGTGAGAAAATCCTGCCTCTTATCTTCAGGAAGAAGAGGGCTCAAAACCTCTAAATCTCCTGTGACTTCCTTAAGGAACATTCTCATATATAAAATATAGGAACTGATCCTGGCAGAAAGCATGGAAGCCTGGAAAGTACGACGTCCAAAGACATCCAAAGTTCTACACTCACGTCCTGAAGAATTAGAGGCATGCCTCTTTGCACTCCTGATCCTTCTCATAGCTGACTCCACTACAATAGAGTGGTGAGGCAGCTGAGTCTTCTGGAAACCAGGACACGGAGGAACACGATACATGGTATCCAGTCGACAGGAGTGAGGAGAGGTGGTAAGGGGTGTTTCCCACATTCTTAACATGAGATCATATAAGATCTCATGAATAGGCAAGGTAACTGCCTCCTTAGGAGCTTTGGGATACTGTGGAATCTCCAACTCCTTTGCCCTGGGCTCTGTCTCAGGAGCCACAGTAATGGACAGACCTCGAGCCACCTCCCTGATAAAATCCTGAAAGGAGATATCTTCTGGAGGAGACATCCTACGTTTGGGAGAGGAAGGCTAGTCGGGGAGAAGTATTCCGGTACCGACAGAACTGTCAGAATCCTCAGACTCCTCCGAGGATTCAAAGTACCTTCTGTCCGGATGCTCTTGTAGAGCCCGATACCCGTAGCGACTGAAGTCGGTGCCGGTGGGAATCGGTACTGGTGTATCGGTACTGGAAGGCATGGCTTGACTGGGTGCCGGCAATGCAGACACCGATGTCGATGCTATCGGTACCGGCTGAACTGTCTGACGCGGTTCCGAGGGTGTCGATGCTGCAAGGAGAGCCGCCAGACTGCGTTCAATAGCCAGGAACCTCTGGTCTATCGACGCTGCCGATGCCTGGGTATCGGTACCGGAGAGAACAGCCGGTACGCCAACGCATGGCACCAGTAGTTCTGCCGAGGTTGAGGCCTCGAGAACATCCTGGAGCCCCGATAATGCTTTGGAAGCCGAAGCCTCCCACCAGGGCAATTTTGCCAGTGCAGAACCCTCAAGGGCAACACCAGAGGCATCTCGATGCTTAGAAGGAGATCTACCCTTTGAGGACCGGCTGGACTTGTTTAGTTACCTGAGATCCATGGGAAGAAGACGAAGCCCTGGAAAACGTCGATGCCATAGAGGCTGCATCGGAGGGAAAAAGGGTGCTGAGCTTAGCAGCTCAGTTTTGTCGACCTCTCTTGGACATCATGGCACAAGCCATACACTCTGAAATGGAATGGTCAGGACCTAAACATTTAACACACCACTCATGGGGGTCGGTGATGGAGATGGTACCGCCACACACTTGGTGCACTTCTTAAAACCCGAAGAGGGTTTTTCCATAATGGAGGAAATTTTGGGCCTAAGGCCCAAAATGGCACGTGCACCTGAGGAAGAAAAAAATTGGAAAAAAAAAATATATATATATATTCTTTTTTTTTTTTTAAAGAAAGAAAAAAGAACCGGCGGTACTGGTATAGCATCGAGGAAGGCAGACACGACCACAAAAAAGAAGGAGGAAAGATTTTCTGCGGTGACAGGAACGACCTGCTGGCTGTGCGGAAAACGAAGAACTGGAGAGAGGCAGTTGGGAAAGGCGGGAAGGCAGCACGCAGGTGCTGTGGGATGCTCCCAAAAGCTTTCTATTTGGACGCTGGGGAGCATTCCCGTGCAGGCTCCGTCGGTACCGACGACACCCATATGTGAAGACTACATTCCTGCTTGTTCCTGGAGATGCATAGCTACTCAACTGTAACAGATGTTCTCCGGAGACAGCAGGAATCAGCCCTCACATTTGGATGATGGCGCCAACGGAGCCCTAGCAGTAACCTCTCCCCAGTTTTCAAAGAAAGCCTTTGGGAGATGCACCATGCATGTGTGGTCCACTTCCCGACCAGGGGTGCCATCTTGCCTCAGTCAGATAACATAGCACAGGATGGCAACAAGAAAGCAACTCCACGGGGAGGAGGAAGGGATGTGAGGAGTGATTCCTGCTGTCTCCAGAGAAAGCACAGTTACTTACCTGTAACAGGTGATCTCTGGGAACAGCAGGAATAAGTCTTCACATATGGGCACGTCGGCACCGACGAAGTCGGCGCGGGAACGCTTCCCAGCATCTAATCAAAGAGCCCCTGGAGGCATCCCACCACGCCTGCGTGCTGCCTTCCCACCTCTCCCAACTGCCTCGCCTCAGTTAAGTTTTAAAGCTGAGACAAAGAGAGAGAGAGGAAAGGAAAGATAGATAGAGATACAACTCCTGGGGAGGTGGGTGGGTTGTAAAGACTTATTCCTGCTGTTCCCAGAGATCACCTGTTACAGGTAAGTAACTGTGCTATCTCCAGGAACAAGCAGGAATGAGTCTTCACATATGGGGACTCCCAAGCTGAGATGCCTGGAGTCTGAGCATGTCATAGGTTAGAACATGCTATTTCCCACAACACCAGGCATCCTGAGGGGTTGAAGAAAGAAGATGCTGTGGAACAGCTAACCTAGCACAGGACTGCAGAAAAAAGGGTCCATGTGTGGATAATGATTGTTATCAATGATATTGCAAAGAATATTGCAATATGGACCTCCGTTAACAAGATTTCATAGAAGTATGGAGGTTCATGGATCTACTGCGAAATCAGTAGAGGAACCGTGAAGAGGATCTCACTGAGAAGTGGAGGTAAGAAACCTGTAGGAAAAACAGAGGTGGTCAGAATCCTGAAAGGTAACAGGTATCCCTGGTAGGAAAAACTGGGGTAGTACAAAAATGGTGGGCCTTCAGCGAAAGCTGTATGGTAAAAACCAAACTCTTTTGGCGGCAGAGTAACTCACTCTTGGGAGCAAAAAGAGAAAGGCTAACCGATTTGGACAAACAGGCACAGTCCTTGTGGGGAGAAAGGGTATGGGAACCCCCTATATCCCAGGGTAAAGACAAATGCCTGAGGTGTTAAAGTCTGTGAGTAACTGAAGATCCACAATATCTCTTCTAACTGGGGTAAGCCAGGAGAGATATTAGGTACGGAGAGCTTCAGAGATACCTAAACCCATTAGGTTATGGTATAAAAAGTGTTGATTACCACAGGAGTAGTTGTGTGTGTAGAATCCCAAACCTGCTGAATAGCAGAGGTATGGGTAAAAACCCCTCTGTCAGAAACAGATAGCTATATGAGCACAGACAGTGAGATAGATAAATATGTGGAGACATATCTATCTATAATGAAATATCTCGTCAGACATATATATATACATATATAGATATATATATAAATATAGATATATGAACAGACATATAAGAATATATCTATAGTGAGATATGGAGGGCATAAAATACACACAAAGATAAATATGAATATGTAGGCCTAATATGGGTGTCTGTAATTAAACAGACAGATATATGCCTACAGCATGGTATTCACATAGGACATGTGGAGAGGAAAGATTCATCTAATAACAAGGAGGTGCAACCTACTTGTGGAGATATATAGAGAATCTATTCCTCCTGGCTATGATCCGCAAGGATGCTAGCTAGTGAAAAAACCAGGATGGTTATAAGAAAAACAGGAGATAATATCAATCTGTAGCCCGCAAGTCCTGAGTCGTCCAAGACTCTAGCATGGTAAGTAGACAGACGACAGATGAGGATGAGGTACCATGTTGACCTGCTAAGGGCAAAAAACATCATGCGTTCTTACCATGAGGACGAACTGCAAGGAGAAAGAGCATATCCCCGATTGGGAATGCTGTGGACCAAAGCAGGGAATTGGCAATTCCTTAAGCCCTTAGGGAAGAGAGGGCCTATGTCCTTTATGGCAAAAGGAGAACCTTCTAGTCATGGGAGACATGACTGAAAAGCCTTTTCCAACCATCTAAGATAGCTGTTGGAGAAAAAAACCCCATGCTCTCTAGCAAGGGCCCATAGTGGAAAGCTTCTCTGTAGAATTGCAGAGAGCATGATGCAGGAGAATGAGGAGATAGGACTGGCTGCTAGAGCCAGTATCTCAGTCCACTATGCTGCCAAATCCAGGGGAATGGAGATGGCAGAAATAGAAGAGCAACCCAGAAAGCCTGTAGTGGGATAATTTCCAAGATAGATGAAAAAACACTGACTTGGAGTCACTACTAAGACCAGATAGTATGTTAGAGGAAGACAAATCTGGTTGTTTGTGGGCAAGAACCAGTGGACCAAACATTAAGGCTCCTGCAAAGGCAGCTGCAAGCAAGACAGCAGAAAGAATATTACTGTTTAAAACCAGAAAGAACAGACAGAACAGGAGTAGAAAAAACTCTAGACATGTCTGATAAGGTGTCTTAAAGTAAATTTTAGACAGGGGAGGAAACTCAGGGAGGAAAACTCCGCACTGGAAAGTGACAAACCGAGAGAGGCTGAAGAAAAGCCCTCCAGTAAGTAATTCCGCTCTTACAGTGATAAGAGGGTGAAGGGAAAAGAGCTGAAGAAGACTTACCAAATAGTAAGGCTATAGAAAGGAAAAAATACATGCTGGCACAGGAACTATTCATGTAATAGTGGTCAGACCTCTTTCTCTGGCAGGAGAAGGAGGAGAAACCTGTGACTTATAGGCATGAACATTCTGACAGCTCAAAGAAAAAATGAATGTCTTTTAGAAAGAGAGCCAATGTGTAGGGGTTAGAATGAGTAATGGATCTCCTCTGTTGAGAAGAAGCAACTGTAGATTCTAACCCCAAGGGTCACAAGCATTTGATGATGACTGATCAGAAACCCTGCGGAGGCCGGGTTTGCTGTGGCTGGTGAGAGATTGGATTCTTCAGACCAGGACGATGGCTCCCTTGTAGGGGAACATCTGTATGGTGGGCAAGTGCGGAATAAACCCTTCTTCTCCTGTGGGAAGAAAGTTTGGTAGGACATTTCCTACTTACTGGGACAGAAGGTGTAGAAGAACCCTTAGGAACAGGTAAATCAGTGGACAACTGAGTAACCTGACGTAAAGACTCCTTGTTGAAAAGATTTTCTCCAGTGCAAGGAGTATGTCCCAGTCGTTGTTGTTCCCACTTGGCCAAATCTGAAGCTTGGAGCCAGGCTCTACGTCGTGCCCCTATAGCTATAGCATAAGTTCTGCTAACAGACTCAAAAGAGTCTAGGGAAGCATGAGAAAAACCAAGAGATATTCTGGATATGCTTAAGCAGCGAGGAATAGTCTGTACTCCTGGAAACTGGAAGGAAAGGAGTCAAAAGATGTGATTGCTTTGTGACCTCCTCAAGAGAAAGACTCATATAAAAAATATATGAGAGAATTCTTGCAGAAAGCATAAATGTCTGGAAGGTTTGACGTCCAAAGGCATCTAGAGTCTTAGACTCACGACCTGGCGGATAAGAAGAGTGCTTTTTCTTACTCTTTATCCGCCTCATTGCTGATTCCACTACTATGGAATGATGAGGAAGCTGAGTCTTTTGGAACCCTGGAGAGGGGGGCACCTGAAATAAGAGATCAGTTGCTCTGGGAGGTGGGGGTACCCTTAAAGGTGTTTCCCACATTCCTAGAAGGAGATCCTGCAAGGAATGATGCAAAGGAAGCATTATGTTGTACTTTGCTTTGGTGGAAACAGAGCCTGGTGCAGGATCATGTCCTGGAATAGGAATGGCAAGGGATCTTGCTATATCCAGGAGGAAACTCTGAAAAGAGGGATCCCCAACAGGAATCTCCCTTGGACAGGTTAGATCTAAAGAACTAGCCTGAGCACCCACAGAGTTATCCAGAGATATAGAAATAGAGGATCCTGAAGGGTGCAGTGTGGAATGCTTAAGGGATGGTTGCTTGGACTGGTTGTCAGGAATAGCAACTGTCCTTACCACCTTGTCCATGCTAGGTATCGACTCCAAGCTTGGTATAGAATGGAGCGATGCTGTTGAAAAAAGCATGGTAGGAGTTTGCCACGATGCTACTGTGGATACCGGTACTGAAGTCAATACCGGTACCGATGTCAGAGTCGGGCTCGACAAAGACATCGGAGTAGTCATCAGTGATACTTCAATCGGTACCGAGGGAACCGAAAACCTCCGGGTGGTATCCTCGGTACCGAGCCACCGGTATCAATCGGTGTCGGTACCAAAATCTTTTGGTACACAGTCTTCCAGACTAGAAATGGATTCCAAACTCGGCATCAAGGGCAAGGAGCCTGAGAAGCAAAGCATGGAAGGCACCGATTGCGGGGGTAATGAAGACATCAGTACCGACTTCGGTACTGTGTCCGATACCGGTGAACGAATGTCTACCAGTGGCAACTCAAACGGCCTCAGAGGAACCGAGAGTTGCGGATCCGAGCCATCGGAACCGAGCCTTCGGTACTGCCCCGAGACGGTACCAAGGCGAGTCTGTACCCAGTCCTCCAAACTGGAGATCGATTCCAGACTCGGCATCGAAGGAAGCGAAGCTGTCGATGCATAGCTGAAGGGTACCGACGTCGGTGGCAGTATCGGTGTTGGAACCGATAAGGGAAAGACAATCTGGGACGTATCCATCGGTCCCGAAGGCACCGAGGAGGCCAGATGACGATCCCTGGTGAGGAGTGTTTCATCCAACACCAGTGCCGATGAAGAGGTATCGGTACCGCTCGAAGCAGATGCCACCACCGTGCACGGCTCAGGTAAGTTCTGTGGGGGGTGAACCCCAGGAACAACCTGAAACCCCTTAAACGCTTTGGAGACTGAAGACTCCTGCTGGGGTTTTGAAGCCAGAAGGCCATCGAAGGCAAAGCCGGAGCTGTCTACATGCTGTGCATGAGACCTGCCACTCGAGGACTGGCTAGTCTTAACAGACTGTTTGTGGGTTACCTGAATTAAAGTGGAAGAAGAAGGGGACGGTACCCCGAAGTTGGAGGGCCCCCGTGTATCGAGGGATTCTCGATGTTGAAGATGTCTTCTTACCAAACTGTTGTCAGGACCCAAACAGGTTAGACACCGACTTCGAGGGTCTAAACATAAAGCTTTTCCGCCACAAACTGAACATTTCGTTGAGAAAATGTCGGGCGGTTCCATGAAGGAAAAATAGGGGAGGCCTGAAAGGCCTAAGACCCCGTGGGACACTATGAAGAAAAAATAGCCCGTTGAAAATTTTACAAGAAAGAAAGAAAAACACCGGCGGTACCGGTGGCGTCGAGAAGACAGCCGCGACCACAAGAAAACTAAAACTAAAAAATAAGAATTTTCTGCGGTGACAGGAGGACGTCCTGCCGGCTCCGCAGAAAAACGAAAACTGAGGAGAGGCAGTTGGGAGAGGCGGGAAGGCAGCACGCAGGCGTGGTGGGATGCTTCCAGGGGCTCTTTGATTGGATGCTGGGAAGCGTTCCCGCGCGGACTCCGTCAGTGCCGATGTGCCCATATGTGAAGACTCATTCCTGCTTGTTCCTGGAGATCACCTGTTACAGGTGAGTAACTATGCTTTCTCCAGGAACAAGCAGGAAGTCAGACCTCACATATTGGACTCCCCAGCTACAAGCTACGGAAAAAAACTGTAAAAGCCATGGGTGACCAGAAAAAAATGAGCCATGAGAAGTAGCAACTGAGTCGAGAGACAACAGACCCATAAGCGGCCTCAAGTGTCAAGCGAGGAGCGAGTTCTCCAGTAGCCTGAACACATCGGAGGGCTGGAGGGCAGGAGTTGCCTTGCATCGCAAATGACGGAGTACTGCCTGGCCAATAGCGCTGCCCTGGGGCGACTCCATCTCCAGGCAGTAATGAACTGCAAAGGAATGAACAGAGGACCAGGTGGCAGCCCGGCAGATCTCCGCTAGGGGGATGGAGAGTAGGTTTGCCACCGATGCTGTCAGGGCCCGGACGCTATGCGCAATGACTGGGCTCTCCAACGAGAGACCAGCCTGCTCATAAGGAAGGCAATGCAGTTCGCCACCCAAGTGGACAGGGTTCGCTTAGAGTCTGCTGTCCCCATCCAACCTGGGTCATAGGAGACAAAGAGCTCTGAGGAGCGGCAGTGGGCCTGAGTCTGTTCAAAGTAGAAGGATAGGGCCCACTTACAGCCCAGAGTGTGGAGAGCGGCTTAGCCCTACTGGCATGGAGTCGCAGAAAGAATGTGGGAAGTACCATCTCCTGGTTGAAGTGGAATGGCGACACCACCTTTGGTAGAAACTTAGGGTGCGTGCGGAGCATGACCTTTTTATTGTAGAATCTGTGTAAGGTGGATGTGCCACCAGGACCTGGAGCTCGCTGACACTGTGAGGTGAAGTGACCGCCACGAGGAAGACCACCTTCCAGGATAGGTACTTGAGGTGGCACGAGCCAAGAGGCTCGAATGGTGGTGCAGTGAGTTTCGAGAGGACTATGTTGAGATGCCATTTCACCACCAGGGGGGGGGTGGATGGGTAGCTTAGATAGTAACATGCCCCTCAGGTATCGAGTTACGATGGGCTGGGCGGAGAGGGGCTTGCCCTCAATGAGATGATGGTGCAATGAAAGCGAACAGATGAATTCTGATGGAGTTGGACTTGAGTCCCATCTGGAACAGGTGAAGGCGGCACTGGAGTATCAGCTGGACTGAACAGGAGAAGGGGTTAATCCGCATCTCTGCACGCCAAACAGAGAATCTTTGCCCTTAAAGATGTAGGCCCGGCAAGTGAAAGGTTTGCGGGAAGCCAAGAGAACCACTTCCACCTCTCTGGAGAGATCAAAGTGGGCCAAGGCAAGCCTTTCAGCAGCCAAGCTGTCATGGATAGGGACCCCAGATTGGATTGCAGGAGGGAGCCTCCCTCTTGTGAGAGCAGACCTAGGTCACATTGCAGAGGGACCGGGGGCACCTGAGACAAGCAAAGGAGCAGCGGAAACCATAGCTGCCGGGCCCACTGAGGAGCTACCAGGCTTACTGTGTCCCTGTCTTGCTTGAACAGGATTCTTAGCGATCAGCGGCATAGGCGGGAAGATGTAGAGGCCCCCCCCCCCCCATCCACTGTATGAGGAACGCATCCACTGACACCCATGAGAGGTGCGGTTGCCTGGAGCAAAAACAAGCCAGCTAAGCATTGGCTGGGTTGCCAAAGAGATCCATCTGTGGAGTTCCTAGAGATGAAACAATCCCACTCCTGCAGGCGAAGGAGTAGTGGCTCACCACCTCTTAGCACAGGAGGAACGGACCCCATCCCTCCATGCTTGTTGATGTAGAATATCGCCACCTGGTTGTCGGCCTGGATTGGTGTTGAAGGTGATGGCGAAAAATTCAGAGGGCGAGCGCTATCACCCGGAGCTCCAGGAGATTGATCTTCTTGAGGCTCTCCTCCTGCGACCAGCTGCCCTGCGTGCAGAGATGGTCGCAATTGGTTCCCCAGCCTAGTTTGGAGGCATTTGTGGTGAGGATCCTCTGCAGGGTGGGAGTCTGTAAGGGCACCCCAGCCCATAGGTGCTGGAGCTGCTGCCACCAGCTGAGGAAGTCAAACAGAGAGCAGGTCATGGCCATTCTATCCCACAGACGCTCTGTTGCTTGTGACCACTGAGAGCCCACTGGGCCAGTTTCATGTGCAGGTGGGCATCTAGGTTGACATGCACAATGGATGCCATGTGGCCCAGAAAGCAAAGCATGAGGTGGACAGAAGTCAAGGGCTGACCCTGGACATGCCCTGCGAGCACCTGGAGATGTTGGGCATTGTCCAGAGGAAGGAAGGCCTTGGCATGGACAGTGTCTAGCTTTGCCCCTATGAATTCAAAACATTGCATTGACTGGAGGTGGGAATTTGGGTAGTTTATGACGAACCCCAGGTGTTCCAGATTGAGGGTGGTGCAGTCTGTCGCCTGGTGGGCTTCTGCAGTGGTGCTGCCCTGTATGAGCCAGTCATCCAGGTATGGGAAGACAAACACCCTCTCGAGATGCAGGAAGTCAGCGACCACTACCAAGTGCTTGGTGAAAACGTTTGGGGCAGACCCCAGAGAGAAGGGAAGGACGCTGCACTGATAATGTGAAGGGGGTAAATAAGGAGGTGTGTATAAGCATCCTTTAGATCCAAGGAGAATAGCCAGTCTCCCTGCTGGAGGTATGTCAGCAATGATCCAAGGGAGAGCATCTTGAATTTCTCCCTCACCAGGAACCTGTTGAGGTCTTGCAGGTCTAAGATAGGCTGAAACCCTCCAGTCCTTTTGGGCACCAGAAAGAAGCAGGAGTAGAACCCTTTGCCTCGGAGTTTGAGGGGTACGGGTTCCACTGTCCTGTCTGCCATGACATTTGCAAGTTCCTGTTGAAGCAGGTCTCGGTGACGCATCGGGAGCTCTCCTGGAAAGAATGATGGGAGCATCTGTTCGAGGGTGAGGAGGTATCCCTCCTTCATCACCTGCAAGGCCCACACAACCACCAGTGGATGACAGCCTACGCACCATGAGTCAAACACTCCCCTCCCCCATAGGTTGCACCTGAGGTGCAGGCT
Source organism: Ichthyophis bannanicus (assembly GCA_033557465.1). NCBI lineage: Eukaryota > Metazoa > Chordata > Amphibia > Gymnophiona > Ichthyophiidae > Ichthyophis > Ichthyophis bannanicus. The sequence continues at coordinate 545,281,797 of CM066033.1, forward strand.
GGGGCTTAGAGGTCTTAGGCTTACGAGGGCCATGCCCTGTCCCTTGGTCTGCTAGCCCTGGTGAGGAACTGAAAAGGCCAAGTGCTGAGGGTTTCCATAAGCCTCACTCTTTTTTCAGGTATAGCGGCTTTTTACCAAAAGTCTTCCTTTGGGAAGGATCAGCTGTCTTTTTGGAGAGCCTGGTCCTGGTCATGAACTTGGACTCCAGCTCAGCAGCCTTTTCCATCATGGGTTTACCAAAGAGATTCTCCCCCTGGCAAGGGACATTGACCAACATGTCCTGTACCCACTGCTCCAGATCAGAAGATTGTAGACAGGCATGGCATCAGGCACTAATGTCCGCCACTGCTACTCTAGCCGCCAACTCAAAGCCATCATAGACCGCTCGAGTCAAACTTGGAGCACTTCCTGACTGTGAAGACCAGGATCTGGAAAGGCTGAAGAGGTTCCTTGGAGAGATCAGCTGCGAACCCAGCGAGTTCCTTTGCCATGTCCCACAGATACATGCCCATATACAACTGGTATGCCTGGATCCGACTGATTAGCATCGAATCCTGGACGAACTTCCTAGCCAGGGCATCCATGGCACGGGTCTCCCTATTGGGGTGCATTTTCTGGCTCTTGAGCCTCCATATGGCCGACTCCACCACCATGGAGTTGTGGGGCAGTTGAGCTTTCTGGAACACAGAGCTCCGGTAGGTCTGGTATATCGAGTCCAGCTGCATACTCATGATGGGAACAGAGGCCGGAGTTTCTCATATACGGAAGAGCAGCCACTCCAGGATCAGGGGAACTGGCATCGTGAAGGTCTGAGTGGAGCCTCGTACTGGAGGATCTTGAGGTCCTCCGCCCAAGGCTCCTCCTCAGACACAGTGGTCCAGGAACGAGGACCTCCCTACACAGCGCACCCGACTTACTGCCGGAGCATCAGGATCCCTGGGCCATCCAGGCTGGGGCTCCAGCCCAAGGAACCTTCAAGGTCTCCTCAGATTCTGGTTCAGACTGGGAGACAGAGAACGATGAGTCCATGGACACCCGGCTCCACAGGGATGTATCCTCAGACCCTTCTCCTCCGGAGACCTGGCCCTGGTCCCTTAGTCCTGGAAGGCCAGGTCCTTGGATGGGGATCAGTGCCAGGTCTCTGGAGGAGAAGGGTCTGAGAGCACGCCTCTGTCATAGTCCTCAGTCTCCCAGTCTGAACCAGAATCCGAGTAAACCGTAAAGGTTCCTCAGGCTGGAGCCCCAGCCCGGATGGCCCGGGAGTCCCGATGCTCCAGCACACCGAGTCGGGTGCGCTGTGTGGGGAGGTGCTCTGTCCCAACCGGGAACGGGCCTCAGGAGCATCTCAAGGCTGGTGGCGATCTAGGACGGGCTCCACCTCCGGGGAAGTCTTCACTGTGGAGGGGCTGGTGGTAGGGATAGATGACCCAGAGGAACAGGGTGTCAGAGCCCACTATTGGGCCATGAAAGCAGACATACTGCGTTCTAAGGCCACCATCCTGGCCTCGATGTCCAATGGCTCTGCAGTCACTGGCCTGGGCGGCGAGAGCCTTGGGCCTGACACTTGTGCAGTTGAAGGGGTGTCCTCGACGAGCTTGGCCTCAGAGGGCCGAGACCAATCCCCAGACACCAATGGCATTCTCTCCCACCACCAGGGCAGCTTTGAGAGCCTTTCCTGGCCTTCACCCTCAGCCTCACGTCGAGGGCTCCGGGGGCAGGTGGCGTGGGACTTCCCCACAGTCCAGGACCCATCACCCAAGGAGGCCACCAATGACATCAGACTCTTTGAGGGGTGCCCCTCCTTTTGGGAGACCTGGTTTGATGCTCCATTTTCTTGAGGCTCTGAAGTGGTGTAGTCGCTGTGCAAGGAGGAGACTAATCAGGTTTTCAGGATATCCACAATGAATCTGCATGAGATAGTTCTGCATACAATGGAAGCCGTACATGCAGATCTCTCATGCATATTCATTGTGGATAGCCTAAAAACCTGACTGGTCTGGGGGTCCCAGAGGACTGGATTGAGAAACACTGAGTTAGAGGAAAATGAGAAAAATGAAACAAGTCAAAAAATGTATAGCCAGTATGACAAAATGGCACATTTCCCTTTCCTCTAGTTGTAAATGTATGTTTGTATGTGGGGGAACTGTTTGTGAAGAGACACGATAAAGTCTATCTCAATAGGATAGCAGAGGCCGTGCAGCTCCTCTGCAAGTGGTTTTGTGTATATATATATATATGTATGTGCATCTATTTTTCAGTGTGGGTATGGGTGCGCACATGGCTGCAAGTAGGTAGGGAGGAGTGACTGGGAGTGTGTACATGAACATGCATGAGAGGATGGGGATGAGTGCGCTGTATGTGTGTAGACTTGATAGGGTAGGGGTGGCGATGGGGTATGTGAGCACATGCATGTGTGAGAGAGGGTGGGTAGGAGGGGTGAACGGCTTGTTGTGAGTGTGTGCATGTGTGGTAGTGGGGGAATGGGGCTGGGTGTAGAGCATAGTTATTCACCTATAACAGGTGATCTCCGGAAACAGCAGCAATTTAGTCTTCATATAGGTGACATCGTGTACCAATGGAGCCTGTGTGGGAAGCTCATCAGTTATCAATAGGAAAGCCTTTGGGAGCAATCCACTATGCCTGCACTGCTGCCTTCCCACTCTCCCAACTCCCTCTAAGGAGTGTGGAAAACAAAACAAAAACGAAAAGAACCCTACAACTCTCCAAGGGGGAGGAGAGCGGGTTGTGAAGACTAAATTCCTGCTGTTCCTGGAGATCACCTGTTACAAATGATTAACTACCCTATCTCCAGGAACAAGGAAGAATATAGTCTTCACATAGGGGACTCCCTAGCTCCCAGATCTCTAAGAGTTGGACTAGGTCATTTGAACCTAGACTTCCCCGCCAAGGAGATCTGGCAAGAAGGGGGGGGGGGGGTAGGAGTTGTTTTTACGTTCCAAAGAGATGCTGAAGAACCACCTGGCCAAAGGCTGCATCCCGGTGGGAGTCCTTGTCCAAGCAGTAATGTGCTGCAAAGGTATGGATAAAAGACCATGTAGTAGCTCGGCAAATCTCGTCAATGGCTACTGAACGGAGGTTAGCAACAGAGGTTGCCATTGCTCGCACATTATGAGCAGTTATGTGTCCATAAGGGAAAGACTTGCTTTGTTATATGTGAAAGAAATACAGTCTGATATCTATTTGGATAGTGTACATTTGGTCATTAGAAGGCCCAGGTGAGAAGGATCAAAGGAGACAAAGAGCTGGGAGGATTTCCTAATGTATTCTGTCCTTTGGAGACAGAAGGCCAGATCCACTTACAGTCAAGTGTATGTAGCGTGGCTCCTGCACAAAAAGCGCGGCTTCTGCACAAGAAGCGCAATGTCTTGGGAAAAAGACCGACAGGATTAATGACTGAGATGGAAAGATGATACTACTTTCGGAAGAAAGTAGGGGTGTGTCCGAAGGGCAAACTTGTCATGATGAAACGTGTATAAAGAGCATGGGCCACTAAGGCCTTGTGATAAGGAAGCTTATCAGAGCCCAGAGAATAGTGACAAAGGAAGGGAATTTACCCTAATCAAGGGACCTGTTTTGTCAGGTCCCAGGAATAAAACTGCATGTTTTCCTAAAAGACAGGTTATTCCAGGCTGCAATGGCCTGCAGAAAGCCCCTAGTGAAGATGAGGTGAAGGAGTATAAGCCCAGATTAGGAAACCCTTACATCACTCCTAATTACTCCGCTGCCAGGAGGGAGTTTGACCACCAACACCTGAGGAGTGAAAGGGAGGGGTTGGAAACTGGGAACTTTAAAACTAGAACAGAATATTCTGAGAAGAGCAGAGGAAGAAGCAGAGGTAGGAGCACGAGTAGGAGCGAGAAGGGGAAGGAGGAGAAGGAGAGAGGAGCTCAGAGAGATCCGTGTTCTTGGAGAGATTCCTATGAGAAGCCAGCTTCAAGGGATTGGAGAAATCCAGAGGTCTGGAGAACTTCAGCTAGGAACCCTAAAGCAGCAGCCGGTAAGAAAACCGAAGCAGCTGAAGGGAGAAGGAACACGAATACCTTTTGGAAGAGGTATAGAGCAGATGCCCTGAGGTCCAGGAATAGACTGGAGGACAGGTCATAAAAGCTCAAGTGCATACTGGCCAGAGTATCTAAGAGGACAGCCTAATGCCAGCTTTAACTCAGGTATGAACTTTGGACATTTGTCTAACCTAGAGCATTGCAAAGGCCTTAGAAACAGTTCCTGTCCTAATAGAGGTCAGTTAGTAAAGCCCTCTGATCCAGACCCCGATATAGAACCTATGCAAATAGAAGAACAAGATATAATTACAAAGGAAGACAATACTTTTATGGACTGTTCTTTATGCAAAGTTGCTAGCATAGAGAAATCCTGAAAGTATGATCAAACATAAAAAGGAAACGTTCTAGTAGCTGGCACACCAGAAAGTTTGTGTAAAAAGAAAGAAGGTTTTGGGGAAATTAAATACTTGTGCAGAGAAGGAGAAAAGCTGTTGATTGAAGCTTGCTAGCCAGCTGATATCAAAGCAGAGCACAGCTCAGGCTGTGCACACGTTGGATATAAAAAGTTCTTTGAATGTGAAAAGAAAAGCTGTTTTGTGAAGAAGCTTTTATTTTGATTTGCTCTACACCAGCACTGCTGAGCAGGTTTGTCAGCAGTGGCTGAGAGAAAGACTTTCCGTTGTTTAATGGACTTTACAAGCTACTTGCATAAGCTTTCAGTTGTATTGTTATTTTGAATATAAATCCTGGAGAAGACATCCTAAGGTGTTACCAAGTGAATCTGTGTGCATTTTGATTTACCTCATAAATAAATTCTGTCATTGCCTTAACACTCGAGCCAACCACCATAGTCTTCATTTACCTCAAAGGCAAGCACCGCCTGACTGGACTACCATTACCATAATCCTTTGCAAGATAGTCAGTCTGGAACATTGCCAAAGTGGTGAATTCTATATAACAAGCACACCCCTCCATACATATGTAAGGGGCTATGGGCGTGACAACCTGCAGTTCACTGATGCACCTGGCCGATGTCAGGGCGATGAGGAATAAAACCTTCCACAATAAGTATCAGAGCTGTGTGGTTGCTAAGGACTCAAATGGAGGTTTGAGGAGATGAGTTAGTACCACATTGAGATCCCATGCCACTGGTGGTGGTCAAATGGGTGGTTTGGTGAGGAGAAGACCCCTCATAAAACGTGCTACCAGAGGAGCTGTGGAGATGGGTCTGCCTTCCACAGGCTTACGGAAAGATGAAATAGTACTAAGGTGCACCCGCACGGAATTCGTCTTAAGACCTAGAGAAGATAACCGCAAAAGATACTGAAGGAGCATAGGTACTGTTGCTTCAAACGGATCATGACCATTTTGAGAGCACCATGAAGCATATCTAAAGAATAGCTCTTTCTGGTGGAGAGCTTTCTGGAGAAAAGGAGAATATGTTTCACAGAAGTAGATAGTGGCAGGCCCTGGAAGATTACGCTCTTTGCAGCCATGCTGTCAGTTGAAGGAACTGCATATTGGGATGGAGAAGTGCTCCGTTGTCCTGAGATAGGAGACCCGGCCTGGAACCCAGTGGGAATTGGTGATGTTTGCATCAGATGAAGTAGAAGGGGAAACCAGAGTTGAAAGGGCCAGTGAGGGGCTATGAGAATCATAGAGCCCTTGTCTGCTTGTCATTTGAGGAGGGTCTTTGAGATGAGGAGAATGGAGGGGAAACACAAAGACGACTCTCTGACCACAGTGGATCATGAAGGCATCTGACGTTAGGCTGAATTTGGACAGAACTCTGCAGCAGAACGGAGGAAGCTGAGTGTTCTGTGGAGTGACAAAGATCTATCACTGGTGTTCCCTAGATGTGGAACAATTGTGCTGCTGCTGCTGTTTGGTCTAAAGACCATTCGTGGGGTAGTAGGATCTGACTCAACTTGTCTGCTAGGAGATTGGATTCTCCTGGAATGAAAACTGCATGGAGGTGCATGAGGTGGAGGATGGCGAACTCCCAAAGTTTGCAGGCCTCTTGACATAGGGAGAGGGAGCCCGTCCCCCTGTTTGTTTATATAAAACATAGCCACCTGATTGTCTGTCCTGACTAGGATTTGACTGTTTGTGAGGTGATGCTAGAAAACCTGAAGGGCATGCGTGACTACTCGAAGCTCGAGGACGTTTATCTGCTGCCTGGATTCTTGGGCTGTCCACAGGCCCTGTGTGGAGACAGAATCCAGATGTGCTCCCCAACCCTGCTTGGAGGCATCTGTTGTCAGTATATACTGAGGTAGAGGAGTCCGAAAAGGTGACCCTACAAGAAGATTTGCTGGGGTGCACCACCACAGGAGAGATTCGGCCATGGGTGGTGTTATCTGGATGATATCCCAGAGACTCCCTGTAGTCCCATGCGATTGATGCACGTGAAGTCTCACATAAGGGACTACATGTACTGTGGAGGCCATGTGTCCCAGAAGAGATAGAAAGCATTGAGCCATAGCAGTCCGTTGTTTGTGCATGTGAGTGGTTAGTTGCACCAACCTGTTCATGCAATCCAGAGGGAGAAAGGCTCTGGATTGTGTTGTGTCCAGAACAGCTCCTATGAATTCCAACCTTTGAATTGGAGTGAGTTGGGACTTTGGGAAGTTTATCACAAAGTCAAGGTCATGCGAAGTGCAAGTGTTTTTTGTCGAGATGAGCAAGGTTCTCCAGAAGAGTCTGCATTATGAGCCAGTCGTCTAAGTAAGGGAAGACAGACATCGCTGCTCCAAAGATGAGCTGTTACAACGACCATGCACTTTGTGAAGACCCTTGGTGCAGATGCCAGACCGAAAGGAAGGACCCTGTATTGGTAATGGGTGCCCTGACAGGTGAAACGATACTATCTGTAGTCTGGATGTATCAAGATCTGAGTGTAGGCCTCTTTGAGGTCTAGGAAACAAAGCCCATCTTGTTCCTGTAGGTAGGGAAGAAGGGTTCCCAGAGAGATCATTTTGAATTTCAATTTGACGAGGAATTTGTTTAGCTCTCTGAGGTTGAGAATGGGTCTGTGGCCTCCTGTCTTCTTTGGAACGAGGAAGTAGGGGGAGTAGAAGCCTTTGAACAGTTGGTTTGTTGGAACTGGTTCTATGGCTCCTTGGGAAAGGAGCATGTTTATCTCTTGCTTGAGCAGTGCATCCAGTGCATCATTGAATTGAAGCTCTCCCTTGAAGTGGTGGGGAGGAAGCTCTCGGAAGTTTAGCTGGTAACATCTCTGGATTATGTTGAGAGTCCACTGCTCTGGTGATGAAATGCCAGTGCTGAGCAAAGTGAGAGTCTTCCTGGGATGGTGATGGGCTTTGGTATGAGAAGGAGAAGGCTGGCTGTGCTCCCTATGTAGGAGTCAAAAACTAGATGTAGTAGTAGCTGGTTGAGTGGCTGGCTGTGGCTTGGTTAGCCTGGGCTTTTTAGCCTGTTTAGGGCCCTGTTGGTTTTGTGGAGCCTGGTAGACTGGCTGGGAGTATGGCGAATAGAATCTCCTCTTTTTAGGGTAGAAAGGCTTCTTGTTAGGTGCCTTCTTTTTAGAAGGATCAGAAGTCTTTCTGGAGAGCCTCTTGAGTGCTGTGTCATCTGTTTCTAACTCTCCTGCCTTCTCCCGCCAGTTCTTCCCAAACAGGTTTTCACCAGTGCAGGGGGATGTTACCCAACTTATTTTGGACCCATTGTTCCAAGTCAGAAACTTGGAGCCAAGCCAGAAACCTTGCACCTATAGCAATAGAAGAAGCCCTGCTTGATGACTCAAAGAAATCAAAAGCTGCTCTAATTCACGGATTTTGAGACATTTTGGCTGTGAGCCAAGACAGCCTGGAAAGCTGGACGCTTCTCCTCTGGAAAAGGGAGAAATCCCTTCCAGTCTTTATTAAGCTCCTTTAAAAGCATTCCCATGTAAAGGATGCTATCGTACTGGATAGCATCGATACTTGGAAGGAGCAATGGGCAAAAGAATCGAGCTTCCTCGATTCCCTGCCCAAAGGGATGGATGCATGATTTTTTTCCACTTTTTATATGGTGCATTGCCAATTCCACTACTGGTATGGAAGTTGTGGTTTTTGGAAGCCAGGGCATTCAGGCACTCTATGCATGGTGTCCAACCGACGACTTATGCGAGAAACTGTAAGAGGGGTCTTCCACGTCCTCAGCATCAAATTATGTAGGATCCAGTGTACCAGGAAGATAGCGGTCTCTTTCGGGGCTGTGGGGTACTGGAGGATCTCCAGTTCCTCCACTCTCTGTTCCGGTTCCAATGCTGCCAGGATGGAAAGGACAGCCGCCTTGTCTCAGATAAACTCCTGAAAAGACATGTCTTCAGGAGGGGATTTACAGCGAGTATTAGTTGACAGTAGCAAGAGCTCCGAGACGATGTCTTGGATGCCATCAGAATTGAGGGATCGGTGACTGGAATTGGAAGTGTTCAGATCCGAAGCCGGAGAGTATCGCCGATGCAGACGGTGACATGAGTGGCGGTGATGTTCCTCGATGTCCTCGAAGGCTAATTGTTGTGCAGACCAGGAAGGTTCCGTGGTCGATGCTGACACCAACCCCGGTACCAATACCTTGGTGCGTGATGCATTGATGTCAAAGGCAAGACTGATGCCACCTGTTGCACCTGAGTGGATGGAGTCATCGAGGTTGATGTTCTCGGATGCATACCCGGGGCTGTCAGTGCTAATGGTACCAAAACCGCCAGAAGAGTCGCTATGGCCCTTTCCAAGGACAGCATACGCTGATCCAGGGAGGTAGCCTGCGTTTGGTCCAATGAAAGAATGGGACTGGGCACCACCGTACCAGAGCAAGGCATCAGGGGCTCTCTGGAGGCAGAGGCCTCGGCTGCCTCCCAAATCCCCATCGAGGCTTTGGAGGACAAGTTCTCCCACCAGGGATGCCTGGACTGATGATCAGATTCAGAGGAAGTCCTGGACAATTCTCAGTGAGTCAAAAAGGATCTTTCTCTGGATTCCCAAGACTTTTCACAAGGAGTCCTTGGACTTTACTCTTTGTTCCTTCAATTTCTCAGAGGAGTCTTAGTTTTTTTGACTTATCTTTTGGAAGCTTAGAAGGAGATGTGGTTTTCTTAGTCTTCTTCTCTGAATGCCTCATCTCCTTGGAGTGCTTCGAACCGTAGGAGTAGGACGATCCTCTGGATGAAGTAGAGGCCTAAGACAATGAGTCTGAAGGGAAGAGTTCCCCAAACCTTTTGGCCCGGTTCCCTAGTCCCCTCCTCATCCTTTGCTTGCAGAGGGAGCAGTCTTAGGGAATATGGTCGGGACCAAGGCACTTCAGAAACCAGTCATGTTTGTCAGTAACTGAGATGGTGCTGGAGCACTTAGTACATTTTTGGAAACCGCTGAAGGGTTTCTCCATCTTAAGACGGTGGGCAAGGCCCAAGGGGCATGAGGTCCGAGGAAAAAATAGTTTTATTTAGTTTTTTTAAGGAATGAAAAAGAAATAAGCAAAAAGATGAATGGAGCAGTATCCAGCGATACTGTTGCGGTTAGGTAGAGCGGTTAAGGAAATGTTTTAGAAGTTCTTTTCTGCGGTGATAGGGTAGTGACCCGTTGGTTCCGTGGAAAAAGAACTGAGGAGAAGGAAGGCAGCAGCGCAGGTGCAGAGGATTGCTCCCAAAGGCTTTCCCTATTGATATCTGAGGAGTTTCCCATGCAGGCTCCGTCAGTACCCGATGTCACCCATACGTGAAGACTATATTCCTGCTTGTTCCTGGAGATAGTGTGCTTCTCTTGGTATACAGGCATTTTAGGCTGCCTTCCTCCCATGAATTCAAATACTTAACGTCTTGCATTCATCTCACTCTTCCAAACCCTCCTCCAGCCCCCAACCCCCCTTCCCTTCCCACTCTGACCAAACTCTCCTACCCTAGTATCTAAAATAGTGGCTCCCAAAACTGTCCTGGGGCTTCCCAGCCTGTCAGGCTTTCAGGATATCCACAATGAATATGCAGAAAGTAGATCTGTATGCAGTGGAGGCAGTATATGCAAATCTCTCATGAATATTCATTATGGATATCCTGAAAACCCAACTGGCTGGTGATCCCAAAGGACAGATTTGGGAATCACTGGTCTAACACTAAAAAAGCAAAACATTTCCTGTTTCAATCACCATTCTTCACCAAAGCCACAGCCTTGCACTTCTCTGCTGGCAGGAAAAGAGTCACCACCAGTCACCAGGCAGCCTGCAGGAGTTGTCCTTATTGGTAGGAATATATTTGTTTGTGCCCTCCTTATCTTCTGGGTGAAATGCACATAAAAACCATGACATATACAGCTCTGTTGAAACCAGGTCAAACCCTTATGTTTTCCAGCATTCATTTCAAGCAAATGCTCAATCTGAGGTGACGTCTTGAGTGTTTTGTGACTATTTTATTGCCAAATACAACCTCTGAAATCAGTCAACACCGTTTTCAGTATTCTAAATAAAATAAAAAAACAAACATCTGTGGGTCTCAGACTCAAAATCACTTATTCAGATAGCAGGCGCTGGCTGAGATTATCCACTGATATTCGTATTCAGGGACACTATCTGAAGAGTGTTGCTAAATATCTTACAGACTGACTCAGCACTATCTGGAAGGTGCCAAGCTGGTTAATGGATGGGTCATTTCTGAGAAAGAAAATCTGAAACAGACCTCTCCAAAAATGGCTAGATATCAAAAAAGCAAACGATCTCCAACCAGAAAAACCAAAACAATGCTAAGCTTTGAGCGGGACTCTGGACTGGTCTGGCAGATTCAAAGAAAGAAAATTAGCAGGAAAGACCAATTTTTTCCTTCCTTATCGTCCATCAGGCCAGTCCAGAACAGATGGAACAGAGCAATCCACCACAATGGGCAGGATACTAGCACCTCTGCACCAAAAATTGTGCCTTCTTGCTGAAACACAACTATACTCATATTTGGGAAGCAATAAAGCATAGTTACTCACCTGTAACAGGTGATCTCCGGGAACAGCAGGAATTTAGTCCTCACATATGGGTATCGCTGGTACCGACGGAGCCTGCGCAGGAACGCTCCCCAGCGTCCAATTAGAAAGCTTTTGGGAGCATCCAACAGCTCCTGCGTGCTGCCTTCCCGCCTTTCCCAACTGCCTCTCTCCAGTTGAGTTTTAAAGCTGAGACAAAGAGAGAGAGAGGGAAAGGGAAAGAGATAGATACAACTCCTAGGGGAGGTGGGTGGGTTCTGAGAACTAAATTCTTGCTGTTCCTGGAGATCACCTGTTACAGGTCAGTAACTATGCTATCTCCAGGAACAAGCAGAAATGTAGTCTTCATATATGGGAACTCCCTAGCTTTAGGTGCCAGGGAGAGACCCCAGAAGTTGTGTGCCCCTGAACAGGGTTCCACTTCCCCCCATGGATCTCTGGCATTCTACCAATGATGGTGGGTAGGAGTTGATTAGATATGGAACAGGTGTTGGAGAACAGCCTGACCAAATAAGGCATCCTGGCGGGAGTCCTTGTCCAAGCAGTAATGGGCTGTGAAGGTATGAACCGAGGTCCAGGTGGCTGCTCGACAGATGTCGTCGATAGACACAGAGTGCAGATGAGCCATTGAGGCTGCCATGGCTCTCACATTGTGAGCTGTGACATGGCCCTCCAGAGAAAGGTTCTTACTCTGATAGGCGAAGGAAATACACTGAGCAAGCCAGTTAGACAGTGTTCTCTTGGAGAATGGAAGTCCCAAATGAGAAGGATCAAAAGCAACAAAGAGTTGAGAGGACTTTCTATGTTGCTGTGTTCTTTGTAAGTAAAAAAGCAAAAGCTCTTTTACAGTCCAAGGTATGAAGATTCCTCTCTGCATTTGATGCATGAGGCCTTGGAAAAAACACAGGTAGGTAGACCGCTTGGTTCAGATGAAAAGGCGAGACCACCTTTGGCATAAAGTGTGAATGAGTCCTAAGGACTACCTTGTCATGATGGAACCTTGTATAAGGTGAATCAGCTACTAGTGCTTGCAACTCACTAATGCGACGTGCTGATGTGATTGCAATGAGAAAGATAACCTTCCAAGAAAGGAATTTCAAGGAGGTAGTAACTAAAGGTTCAAAAGGCAGCTTCATGAGCTGCCCAAGAACCAGGTTTAAGTCCCATGCCACCGGTGGTGGCTTAATGGGAGGCTTAATTAGAAGAGGGCCTCTCATAAATCTTGCTATAAGAGGATGAGAGGAAATAGGCTGTCCATTTAGGGGCTTAAAGGAAGCTGCAATAGCACTCAAACGGACTCTTACTGAGTTAGTCTTAAGCCTGCATTGGATAAATGAAGGAGATACTCCAGCAATGATTCCATAGGTATTGCAAGGGGGTTAAGACCCTTTTGCGAACACCATATGGTAAACCTTTTCCACTTAAAAGCATAAGAGCGTCTTGTGGAAGGTTTCCTGGAAGCAAAATGAATCTCTTTTACTTGCAGAGGGAGATTAAGATCATGGAAATCTAGGCCTTCAGCAAACAAGCCCTGAGATGCAGAGACTGAGGATTGGGATGCCACAACATTCCGTCCTCCTGGGATAGGAGATCTGGAGCAAACCCTAACTCCAGAGAGGGAGCTTGAGAGAGATGTAAAAGCAGAGGGTACCACACTTGCCGTGGGCAATGTGGAGCTATGAGAATCATATGGCCTCTGTCTCTCTGAAGCATGAACAGGGTTTTGGGAATTAGGGGAATGGGTGAAAAGGCATACAGGAAGTCTTGACCCCAATAGAGGAGGAAAGCATCCCTGGCCTGAGCCCCCTGAGCCGGGATTCTGGAACAGAACCGGGGAAGTTTGGCATTCCACGGACTTGCAAAGAGGTCTATGACCGGGGTTCCCCAAATTTGAAAAATCTTGGCTACCTGGTCTGCATGCAGAGACCACTCGTGTGGAAGCAGAACTCGACTGAGTCTGTCCGCCCAAGAGTTTTGTATGCCTGGAAGATACACTGCCAGGAGATGAATCTGATGCTCTCTGGCAAGGGCCCATAGTCGCAAAGCTTCGTTGCAAAGCGATAGAGAGCCTGTTCCCCCCTGCTTGTTCACGTAGAACATGGCTACTTGATTGTCCGTATGAATGAGGACTGTCTTGTAGCTGAGCAGGGTGTGGAACACTCGAAGAGCAAGGAAGATTGCTCTGAGCTCCAAGAGATTGATATGTAGATGAGTCTCCTGCGGGGACCAGGTGCCTTGGGTGGAGAGGTCTTGCAACCAATCGGAGAAGCATCTGTTAGAATTGCTTGGGGTAAGGGTTGTTGAAAAGGGGACCCCAGCAACAGGTTTTGAGTGGACTTCCAACACTGGAGGGACAAAATAAGGCGACTTGTATTTGCTATTTTGTCTGACAGGCATCCTCATGCCTGGGTCCATTGAGTGGATAAAGTCCACTGGGTTGCCCCTCATATGGAGGCGAGGATAGGGAACCACATGCACAGTAGATGCCATGTGGCCTAGTAGTTGTAGCATTTCTCGGGCAGTGAGATGAGACTTTATCACTGCTTGAGAAGCTAACTGCACCATGCGAAGGCAGCAGGCCTGGGGGAGATAGGCCCTTGCTTTTCTGGTATCCAGCAAAGCCCCTATGAACTCTAAAGACTGAGTGGGAGTTAGACTGGATTTTGGGATGTTTATTACCAGACCCAAATACTGAAGGATACGCATTGCGCAGGATAGAGAAGTCCTGGCCTCTGACTCTGTTGGGGCTCGAATGAGTCAGTCGTCTACGTAGGGGAAGACGAATATCCCTAGAGTGCGGAGAAATGCTGCTACTACAGCCATGCATTTCGTGAACAACCTTGGTGCTGAGGCCAGGCCAAAATGAAGCACCCTGTATTGGTAGTGCTTTCCTTGAAAAAGGAACCGAAGGAAACTTCTCTGAGTTGGATGTATGAGAACATGGGTGTACGCATCCTTGAGATCTAGAGAACAAGGCCAATCCTGACTTTGAAGGTATGGCAGCAGAGTTCCGAGAGAAATCATCTTGAATTTCTCTTTGACAAGGAATTTGTTCAATTCTCTGAGGTCCAAGATAGGCCTGTATCCCCCTGTTTTCTTTGGGATAAGGAAATAGGGGGAGTAAAAACCTGTACCCTGCTGATGGATGGGTACTTCTTCTATTGCCCCTTGGGCAAGAAGCATAGTGACCTCCTGACCTAAAAGGTTGATGAGAGAGGTCAGAGAACTTAACTGCCTTATTATTGTGGGAGGGAGCATGCTTGAAAAATGAAGCGTGTACCCCTCCTTTATGGAGGAGAGTGTCCAATGCTCTGCTGTTATCTGCCCCCATCTGAGGGCAAAGTGACATAACCTTCCTGGAATGGTGGAAGGCTCTGGTCCCACGAGAGCCAGGAAGGCTAAGTTCTCTAGCTGAAAGTCAAAGGCCTTGTGGAGGCTGAGACTGCTGGGACAGCTGAGGCTTAGCAGTCTTTGCTTTTTTCTGTTTGGGTGGTTGCTGACCTTTTCCGACAAGCTGACCTGCAGAACGCCCCTGCTGAGCATAAGCAGGTAATATCTTTTCTTCTTAGAAAAGAATGGTTTCTTGAAAGATTTCTTTCTAGCAGGATCAGCTGTGGACTTGGATAATCTATCCAAGGTGAAGTTGTCAGCATCCAACTCATTGGCCTTTTCCTGCCAGTCTCTACCAAACAGGTTCTCACCAGTACAAGGGATATTTCCCAATCTGTCTTGTACCCAGAGCTCCAGATCGGATGCCTGGAGCCAAGCAATTCTACGTGCACCTATGGCAATGGCAGAGGTTCTGCTTATGCACTCAAAACAGTCAAAAGCTGCACGGTTGACAAATTTAGAAACATCTTGGGCATGTTTGACCAATGTGAGAAAATCCTGTCTTCTATCCTCAGGAAGAAGAGGACTCAAAGCCTCTAAATCACCTGTGACCTCCTTCAGGAACATTCCCATGTATAGGCTATAGGAACTGATCCTGGCAGAAAGCATGGAAGCTTGGAAGACACGACGTCCAAAAGCATCCAGGGTTCTGCACTCACGTCCTGGAGGATTAGAGGCATGCCTCTTTGCACTCTTGATCCTTCTCATAGCTGATTCCACTACAATAGAGTGGTGGGGAAGCTGAGTTTTTTGGAAACCAGGACAAGGAGGGACTCGATACAGAGTATCTAGTCTGCGAGAATGAGGAGAGGTGGTAAGAGGTGTCTCCCACATTCTTAACACGAGATCATACAAAATCTCATGAATGGGCAAGGTAGCTGCCTCCTTAGGAGTTTTGGGATATTGTAAAATTTCCAACTCCTTAGCTCTAGGCTCTGTTTCAGGGGTCACAGTAATGGACAGACCCCGAGCCACCTCCCTGATAAAATCCTGGAGGGAATTATCCTCTGGAGGAGACATCCTGCGCTTAGGGGAGGAGGGCTCCTCTGGGAGAAGCATTCCTGCATCGACAGAACTGTCAGAATTCTCAGAATCTTCTGAGGACTCGAAGTACCGTCTGTCTCGATGCTCTTGAAGAGCTCGATACCCATACCGGGAGTAGTCGGTACCGGGGTATCAGTACCGGAAGGCATCGGATAACCGGGTACCGGCAAAGCAGACACCGATACTGATGTTGATGCCAACGGTACCTGTACCGATACCAGCATCGGGGTCAGTGCCAGGACTCTCTGGTCTATCGACGCTGCCGATGCCTGGATGTCGGTACCGGAGAAGACCGCCGGTACCCCAGAGCATGGCACCAGTAGTTTTGCTGAGGTCAAGGCCTCGAGAACATCCTGGAGCCCCGATAATGCTTTGGAAGCTGAAGAGCTCCCGCCCGGGCAATTTTGCCGGTGCAGAATCCTCAAGAGCAACCCCAGAGGCGTCTCGATGCTTAGAAGGAGATCTACCCTTTGAGGACCGGCTAGACTTATGTTTAGTTACCTGAGATCCACGGGAGGAAGACGAAGCCCTGGAAGACGTCGACACCATCGAAGCTGCATCAGAGGGAAACAGGGTACTGAGCTTGGCAGCTCGGTTCTGTCGACCTCTCTTGGACATCATGGCACAGGCCATACATTCCGAGATGGAATGGTCAGGACCTAAACATTTCAGACACCAGTCATGGGTGTCGGTGACGGAGATGGTACCGCCACACTTGGTGCACTTTTTAAACCCAGAGGAAAGTTTTTCCATTGTGGAAAAATCCTGGGCCTAAGGCCCAAAAAGGCATGTGCACCTGGGGGGAAAAAAAAACGGGAAAAGTACTAAGCAGCTTTTTTTTTTTTTTTTAAAGAAAAGAAAGAAAGAAGAAACAACCGGCGGTACTGGTAAAGCGTCGAGGAAGGCAGACGCCACCACAAAAAGAAGAACAATTTTCTGCGGTGACAGGAACACGACCTGCTGGCTCTGCGGAAAACGAAGAACTGGAGAGAGGCAGTTGGGAAAGGCGGGAAGGCAGCACACAGGCGCTGTGGGATGCTCCCAAAAGCTTTCTAATTGGACGCTGGGGAGCGTTCCCGTGCAGGCTCCGTCGGTACCGACGATACCCATATGTGATGACTACATTCCTGCTTGTTCCTGGAGATTGAATTTAACTGTTGCTGGGTCCATCCAAACCCAACAGCTTTAGTCAAAAATTCAAGATAATGCAAAGGTAGTTGCCCAAAATCAGACTGACTGAGGAACTGAAGGCTGCCATTGCAGAGCAAGATGTTAAAGTTAACTTAGTTCAAGATTCAAATGTTTCCATTATGAAACATCTTGTAACTGTAAGAGCTAAATTGGAAAGGTAAGAAAATTTGTCTAGGGCAGTCAATCTCAGGTTGATTAATTTTGCATAATCACATAGAAACATGACTGCAGAAAAAGACGAAATGGCCTATCTGGTGTGCCTTTCCATATTCTGTTCTGTCGATGCAGGAATGCTTCTCCCAGAAGAGCCCTCCTCCCCTAAGCGCAGGATGTCTCCACACTATCCCATTCTGCTGCTGCCCAGATGGGTGGTTTGTCTTGGTCTAGCAACCTCAGCTGAGACCTGTCCATCTTGGGAGAGACTGCCAGTAGTTAAACTACTGATAGTTTAGCTCTCAGCATTACTGATGCACGCAAGCCCTCACAACACGACAAGCTGCAAACCAAATGAGAGTTTAACTACTATAAGTCCCTGTTTTTCCTTTAGAGATCCTCTGTAGTTGTCCTATGCCTTCTTGAATTCAGATACTGTCCTGGTCTCCACTACTTCCACTGGGAAACTATTGCACGCATCTACCACTCTTTCCATAAAGAAATATTTCCGCATATTATTCCTGCCCTCTACCTAGGTCTCCTTGTTGCAGAGCTTACTTTCAATTGAAAGAGGTTCTCCTCCTATGCATTTATGACATGGAGGTATTTAAACATCTCTATCATATCTCCTCTATCCAGTCTTTCCTCTAAAGTATACATATTGAGATCTTTAAGTCTGTCCCCATAAGGTTTATAACGAAGACCACTGACCATTTTGGTAGCCACCCTTTGCACTGACACTATCCTGTTTATATCCTTTTGAAGGTGTGATCTCCAGAATTCCACACAATACACCAAATGAGGTCTCGCCAAAGACTTATACAGAGGCACTATCACCTCCTTTTTTCAGCTGGCCATTCCCTCTGATTTATGGTTTTCGGCACTTGATATACTGCCCTTTACTGTGCATCCAAATATACTTCTGGCTTTCGCCATCACTTTTTCTACCTGTTTAGCCACTTTAAGGTCAGAATCAATCAAGCCCAGGTCCTACTCTTCTTTCATGGACAGAAGTACTTCACCCCTTCTACTATATACTGATCCCTTGGATTTCTGCAGTCCAAATGCAGGACCCTGCATTTTTTAGCATTAAATCATAGCTGCAAAATTCGACAATTCAAGCTTAACTAAATCCCTCCTCATGTTGTTATCTACACCTTCCTGGGTGTCTACTCTATTGCAAATTTTGGTATCACCTGTAACGAGACAAAACTTACCAGACAGCCCTTCTGCAATATCACTAACAAAAATGTTAAAAGGAATCAGACCAAGGACAGATCCCTGAGGCACACCACTAGTAACCTCCTTCTCAGAGCGCACTCCATTTACCTGTATACTTTGTCACCTCCCACTCAACCAATTTCTAACCCAGTCAATCTCTTTAGGGTCCATCCCTGGAGTACTCAATTTATTTGTAAGTTGTCTATGTGAAACGGTGTCAAAGGCTTTACTGAAATCTAAGTACACCACATCTCCCTCGGTCCACCTCCCTGGTCACCCAGTCAAAGAAATCTATCAGATTTGTCTGACAAGACCTGCCTCTAGTATGTTGCCTCAGATCCTGCAATCCATTGGACTTCAGAAACCTCACTATCCTCTGTTTTAGTAGCGTTTCCATTAATTTACTCACCACAGAAGTCAGACTAACCAGCTTGTAGTTCTCAACCTCATCCTTACTACTGCTTTTGTGTAAAGGGACCACATGTACCTTTCTCCAGTTCTCTGAGACCACTCCAGACTCTAAAGAAGCACTGAAAAGGTCAGGAAATGGAGCAACTAGAACTTTCCCAAGTTCCTTCAAATCCCTCGGATGTAACCCATTCGGCCCGTCGCTTTGTCAACTTTTAGTTTAACTAGTTCCTCACAAACAGTCTTCTGAAAATTGTTCAAGATACTCTTCATTTCTTTTCCTATTTATGGGTGTTTAATGGGGTCCTGCTCCTGGCCCTTCTGTGAACACAGAACAAAAATATTTGTTAAGCAATTCTACTTTATCCTCAGCTTATACAAATTCCTCCCCCTTGAGTCTGACAATAACACTTTTGCAGTTCCTCCTCTCACTAATATATCTGAAAAAAGTCTTAGCCAATGCAATAAAATGGTGAGGACATTTCTTCTTCTTTTTGTATCTTCGCTTTCCTGACTACTTTCCTAGCTTCTCTAAGTTTTTCAAAATATTGACGTTTGTCTTCCTCTTTCTGTGATCTCTTGTATTTTATGAAGGCCACCCTCTTTCTTCACCTTTTTAGCTACTTCTTTTGAGAACCATAGTGCCCTTTTCCTTTCACATTTAGTTAACTTTCTAACAAAATGGTTTGTTGCCCTCAAAATATCCCCTTTTAGTTTTGCCGGTTGCTTTTCTACATCCCCCAGCTGTTCCCATCCCGCTGGCGTCTCCTTGAGGTATTGTCCCATCTTGGCTAAGTTAGTTTTCCTAAAGTCTAAGGCCCACATTTTTGAATGGGCGTTAACACCCTAGTCCTAATACTGTACCACACCATCTGGTGATCACTACATGTGAAATGATCTCCCACTTTCCCCACTGGTAAGCACCAGGTCCAATATGGCCCCTTCCCGTGTGGGTTCTGTTAACAGTTACTGGAATTATTGTCCCTGTAGAGAATCTAGGATCTCCTTACTTCTAGATGACACCGCAGCATGGATGTGCCAATCAACATCTGGCATGTGTATGTCTTCAATTAAATCTCTGTCCATTTTGTCTCCTTGTAAAGGGGAAATCTGTATATCACACTAATGCAAATGGCTTTCCCGTTTTCTAGTTTAACCCACAGTACCTCCTCGCTCCCTTTTAAGCCCTGTAATTCTATAGCTTTAATATTATTTTTTTATATATACTGCCACTTCTCCTCCCCTTTTCCTACCCTGTCCTTCCTGAATAAAGGGGACCAAAAGGAGCAAGGAGACCAGCATACCCTCAAGTTCGGAATAGACTTTATTGAACCCCAACACCAGCAGTGTTTTGGCAACTCATGCTTTCTTCAAGGTATACAGTTCGAATCCTCCAACACAAACAAATACAACTTTTAATAAATAAACAATAAATGATAATATATGTTAAAAACCATGCTGATAAAACAAAAACAAACCTAAACATATACAGTATAAAAGATATGGCAAACCATTAAAAAGTAGCTGCAAATGGCACAGAGTACAATGACAGAAACATAAAACCCTGACGATTTATCGGGTAACACAATATAAAATATAAAATAACAGAGTGCCCAAAGGGTGAGAAAATGGTATAGAGAGCGATAGTTTAAGATATGGACACCCATGTGCTTGAATAAGGTTAAAGAACTTACTGTCTATCCCTTTGCAAGCATGTGCTTATCAAGTAAGTCTAATATGCAACCCTCACTTGGTTTGCAGCTTGTCGTGCTGTGAGGGCTTGTGTGCATCAGTGATGCTGAGAGCTAAACTATCGATAGTTTAACTACTGGCAGGGTCTCCCAAGATGGACAGGTCTAAGCTGAGATGCCAGACCAAGACAAACCACCCATCTGGGCAGCAGCAGAATGGGATAGTGTTGACGGCGGAGGATCACAATTCTGTGACAACGGCAACACCACCAAACTTAAACTGCGCAGAAGAAAGGCCCAGCAATCTACTTCTGTATCTTGCCATGAAAACCCAATGGATAGTTACAACAAAACAAATTGTGCTGTAGTGCTGGAAGATGAGACCCCCAGGATGGAAGGCACTCAACTAGCTACTGGGGAAGAGCTGAAGACTTTTCAGAGTAAAGCCAGCATTTATGATGTGGTTGGATCAAAGCCCTCGGGACGTCTGACTGCTGATGTAGCTGCGCATGAAATGAGAGTCAGAAGCTGTAAAGATGTCTTACACATTGGAACATGGAACGTACGAAGCATGAACCAAGGGAAGTTGGAGGTGGTCAAGAATGAAATGGAACGTGTACAACTTGATCTGTTGGGTGTCAGCGAACTGAAATGGACTCGCATCGGGCACTTTGCATCAGATGATCACATGGTCTACTATGCTGGAAATGAAAGACAAAAATGAAATGGTGTTCCATTTATAATAAAGAAGAAACTTGCAAGAACTGTAATGAAATACAATGCAGTCAGCGAACGCTTAATCTCTATTCGTCTACGAGGAATGCCTATCAACACAACTATAATTCAAGTATATGCCCCAACAACAGCTGCAGAAGAGAATGAAATTGAAGAGTTCTATGAACAAGTACAAGCTGAAATTGACAGAACATGCAAACAGGATATCCTGAAAGTCACGGGTGATTGGAACGCAAAGGTTGGCAACAAAGAAGACGACAAAGTAGTTGGAAAATATGGACTTGGCAACAGAAATGAAGCTGGAGAAAGACTGATATTTATTTATTTATTTATTTATTTTAATTTCTTATATACCGCACTCTTTGACATCAGCGCGGTTCACAGAGAACATAAACAAAACCAGAACAACAGGCTGTTCGGTATTACATATAACAGGAGTATAAACTTGGAGCAACATGGGAGAACTATTTACATGGAATATGCAATCTGTTAACTGGATAACATACTCGAACTATGTACATGACTTAGCAAGGGTGCTGGAGCGAGGAAGAAAAGAAAAAAGAGCAAGTGGTTGGATATGTAGTGGGACTATTATGTTAACTTCATATGGAGTAGTATTTGGTGAATAGGATGAATTTAAGGGCCTTCCTAAACTGGGTTAAGTCGGTTATGGTACGGATGTCAGAGGGGAGGGAGTTCCAGCACTTTGGTGCGCAAAACAAGAAAGCTCTGTTCGCTGTTGATAGATTGCATGTTGTTATGGCCTTTGGTAATGCTAAGGAGCTTAATGCTGCCTGTCTTCTAATTCTGTTTGGTGGTACGGATTGGATGAGCTCGGAGAGTGAGTTGGAAGATATACCCTTGATAGCCTTGAATGTAAGAATGAGGGTTTTGAACATCAGCCTTCCGTGTATGGGGAGCCAATGGAGCTGTTTGAGGATAGGTGTGATGTGTTCACTCTTGGATGCTCCTTGAAGAACCCTTGCTGCAGTATTCATAGCGAGCTGCAGTGGGCTCAAGGTGGATTGTGGGAGTCCTTGAAGAATTGAGTTGGCGAAGTCAAAATGAGGTAGGATTAGTGCTTGGTAAATGGTTCTGAAGTCCTCTGGGTCAAGAAGGGAACGTAGGTGCTTGAGAGTGCGTATCTTGAAATACACAGCTTTTACGATATTATTTATGTGTGGTATCATGTTGAGCCGATGGTCAAGTGTTACTCCGAGGTATTTTATTGCTTCCTTGGTGTATAGTTCAGCTCCCTTGACGTTTATATATGGTGGTGGTGTGAAGTTGGGGTCTCTGGAGATAAAGAGAACCTCAGTTTTCTTGTGCTGAATGCGGAGGTTCTGTGACAGGAGCCATTCAGAGACTGCATTAAAGCAATTCGTTATAGGCAGTAAATCCATTTGCTTTGTGGAAAATGGCATGTAGAGTAGGATATCATCCGCATATACCATGCATCTCACATTGAATGATCTGATGATATTGCAGATCGGCTGCATATAGATGTTGAACATGAGGGAAGAGAGAGAGGACCCTTGTGGAACGCCTTGTTTTTGATGGAAGAGTTTGGATTCTCCTGTTGCGGATTTCACATATTGCATTGATAGAATTCTGCAAGACCAACAATCTATTCATCTCGAACACCTTCTTCCAGCAACACAAGCGGCGACTGTACACATCGACTTCACCCAATGGATTGTATAAAAATCAAATTGACTACATCTGTGGAAGTCAACGATGGAAAAGCTCTATAACATCAACAAAGACAAAACCTGGAGCTGACTGTGGTACAGATCATCAACTACTAGTATGCAAACGCAAGCTAAAGCTGAAAAAGAGCAAACCACTCATGAATGCAGCAAAATATGACCTTGAGAATATACCACTGGAATTTAAAGACTGCCTGCAAAATCGATTTGCTGCTTTAGATACAAATGATAGAGTTCCAGAAGAGTTATGGAATGACATCAAGAAGGTTGTGTTGGAAGAAAGCGAGAAGTATCTACAAAAGGTAAAAAAGAAAAAACGGCCAAAATGGATGATGGAAAAAACTCTGAAAATTGCCCAGAAACGCAGAGAAGCTAAAGCCAGAGGAGAAAGAAAGACAATCACAGAACTCAGAGATTTCCAACGTGCAGCAAGACAGGACAAGGAAAAGTACTACAATGACACATGCAAGGAAATAGAAGCAGAAACTATTAGAGGAAGAACAAGATCAGCTTTCCTAAAGCTACGAGAGTTAAAGAAAAAGTTCCAGCCTCGAATTGGAATGTTACAAGATGCTCAAAGTTCTATGTTGAATGATGCTGAGAAGATCAAGAAAAGGTGGAAAGAATATACAGAGTTTTTATATGATAAAGATCAAGTGGACCAACAGCCGTTTCAACCTGTGCCTTATGATCTGGAACCATTGGTGATGAAAGAAGAAGTTGAAGCAGCATTGAAAGCCTTATCAAAGAACAAAGCACCAGGCATTGATTGCATTCCCATAGAAGTATTACAGCAATCTGATGCAGCTGTTACTGTACTTACAAGGCTCTGCCAAGAAATATGGAAGACAGCATCATGGCCAACTGACTGGAAAAGATCTGTGTTTATACCAATACTAACGAAAGGTGATCCAGCTGACTGTGGAAATTATCGCACAATCGCTCTGATCCCACATGCCAGCAAGATTCTACTGAAGATTATTCAAAAGAGACTACAATCATACCTGGAACAAGAACTACCTGAAGTGCAAGCAGGGTTCAGGAAAGGGCGAGGAACGAGAGACATCATTGCGGATGTGAGATGGATCCTTGAAAAGACTAAAGAATACCAAAAGGATATCTATTTGTGCTTTATCGACTATAGCAAAGCTTTTGACTGTGTAAACCATGAGAAACTCTGGGCCACATTAAGAAGCATGGGTATACCAGAAAACCTGATCGTTCTCTTGCGCAATCTGTACATTGATCAAGAAGCAACAGTTCGAAAGGAACAAGGAGAAACAGAATGGTTTAAAATAAGCAAAGGTGTAAGACAAGGCTGCATACTTTCCCCCTACCTGTTTAATTTATATGCAGAACAAATCATCAGAGAAGCAGGATTGTATGAAGACAAGAGAGGTGTGAAGATTGGTGGAAGACTCATCAACAACCTTCGCTATGCTGATGATACCACATTACTGGCGGAAAGTGAAGATGATCTGAAACATTTGCTTCTCACAATCAAAGAACATAGTCTCAAAATGGGCCTGCACCTTAATGTAAAGACGACAAAGATCATGACAACTAGCATAATCAACAGGTTCATCGTCGAAGGAGAAGAAATTGAAATTGTGAATAACTTTAACCTACCTGGATCAACTATCAATAAAGAAGCAACAAGCAGTCAAGAAATCAGACGACGCATTGCTCTTGGCAGAATGGCTATGAAAGACCTAGATAAGATTCTCAAGAGCAGAGATGTCTCTCTCCATACAAAGATTCGACTTGTTCAAGCCATGGTATTTTCAATAACATCATATGGATGTGAAAGCTGGACAGTGAAAAAGATAGACAGGAAGAAAATTGATGCCTTTGAATTATGGTGCTGGCGGCAAATACTGTGTATACCATGGACTGCCCGAAGAACAAACCAGTCTGTACTAGAGGAGATCAAACCTAAGCTTTCTTTAGAAGCTCAGATGACAAGACTTCGACTTTCATACTTTGGACACATCATGCGGAGAGAGAGATCATTAGAGAAAGACATCATGCTTGGCAAGATAGAAGGTCAACGCAAAAGAGGAAGGCCAGCAATGAGATGGATCGATAAAATAACAGCAGCTACGGGAACCAGTCTGTCAACAATCAGCCGCCTGACTGAAGACCGAACACAATTTAGGATAGCTATCCAGAGGGTCGCCATGAGTCGACTCCGACTCGACGGCACTTAACAACAACAACAACATACTGTAACAAGACAGGAGATAAAGCCAATGACAATTAACAAACAACTGAATGTAAATTCAGTTAAATCTAATCTGGAGACAATGGGAAAAGGCATAAAAGGAGGACACAAGACTCACCACAGCTAAGCATTTTCAAACTGGGAAACAGGCAACAACTGTGCTGTATATTTAAAGTGTCTCCTTTTGGCACCAAAACCGGCAAACTCAAAACTAATCCTATCATCTTTTAATGTTCCAATCTGTAATCACCTTCAGACCCAAGGAAAAAGATATATATGTGTTTATTGCTAAAAGGCAGCTCAAAATATAATTTCTCTTAACCACAAAGACCTCAAGGAAACTCATGGTCCTAATCGCCCCCATATGCGACATGATGTTGCATGCTCCTGTGTCAGCCATTTCAATTTGCATTAAAGTCTGTATGAATGAAAAAGTAGTAGTACTCTATCATAAATTTAATTAGAAAGGGTAAGTCCAAGAATCCTGCAGTCCATCAAAATATATTGCTAAATAACTGTAAAGCGCCCAAGTGGGGAATTAATGGAACAATTTTTTTTTTAAAAAGAAATATGTGCTGCCAACTGATAGACAAAGGATAAAAACGTCACTCGTGCTGATGAATACAATCACTGTATTGTGTAATTATAAATAAAATTATATCCCCCCAAAAAGGGGGGAGTCAACTAACAAGGACACAATGATATAAGGAGTTGTGTAAGAAAGCATAGTTACTCACCTGTAACAGGTGATCTCTGGGAAAAACAGGAATTTAGTCTTCACATATGGGTATCATCGGTACCGATGGAGCCTGTGCGGGAACGCTCCCCAGCGTCCAGTAGGAAAGCTTTTGGGAGCATCCCACAGCGCCTGCGTGCTGCCATCCCGCCTTTCCCAACTGTCCCTCTCCAGTTGAGTTTATAGCTGAAACAAGAGAGAGAGGGAGAGAGAGATAGAGAGATACAACTCCTAGGGGAGGTGGGCGGGTTATGAAGACTAATTCCTGCTGTTCCCGGAGATCACCTGTTACAGGTGAGTAACTATGCTATCTCCAGGAACAAGCAGGAATGTAGTCTTCACATATGGGGACTCCCAAGTTCCAGATGCCAGGGAGAAGGCCCAAGAAGTTGTGTGCCCCTGTGAAAGGGCTCCACTTCCCCCCATGGATCTCTGGCATCCTACCAGGGATGGTGGGTAGGAGTTGATTAAATCTGGAACAGGTGTTGAAGAACAGTCTGACCAAACAAGGCATCCAGGTGGGAGAACTTATCCAAGCAGTAATGGGCTGTGAAGGTATGAACCGAAGTCCAAGTGGCTGCTCGACAGCGTCGTCGATAGACACAGAGTAAAGATGAGCCATTGAGGCTGCCATGGATCTCACATTGTGAGCTGTGACATGGCCTTCAAGAGGAAGGTTTTTACTCTCATTGGCAAAAGATATACACTGTGCAATCCAGCTGGACAGTGTTCTTTTGGAGACTGGAAGTCCCAAATGACTAGGATCAAAAGCAACAAAGAGTTGAGAGGAATTTCTATGTTGCTGTGTCCTTTGCAAGTGAAAGGCTAAAGCCCTTTTACAGTCCAAAGTATGAAGATTCCTTTCTGCATTTGAGGCGTGAGGCCTTGGGAAGAATACAGGAAGGTAAACCTCTCGGTTTAAATGAAAAGGTGACACCACCTTTGGCATAAAGTGTGGATGAGTCCTAAAGACTACCTTATGATGGAAACCTGTATAAGGAGGATCCGCCACCAGCGCTTGCAATTCACTGATGCAACGTGCTGATATGATTGCAATGAGGAAGATAACTTTCCAGGAAAGGAATTTCAAAGAGGTAGTGGCTAATGGTTCAAAGGGCGGTTTCATGAACGGCCCAAGAACCAAATTCAAGTCCCATGCCACCGGTGGTGGCTTAATGGGAGGCTTCATTAAAAGAAGGCCTCTCATAAATCTCGCTATGAGAGGAAATAGGTTGTCCATTTAGAGGCTTGAAGGAGGCTGCAATAGCACTCAAATGGACTCTCACTGAATTGGTCTTAAGCCCTGTATTTAATAAATGAAGGAGATACTCCAATAATGATTCCAGAGGTATCGCAAGAGGGTTAAGACTCTTCTGTGAGCACCATATGATAAACCTCTTCCACTTAAATGCATAACAGCGTCTTGTGGAGGTTTTCCTGGAAGCATGAAGGATATCCTTTACCTGCTGGGAAAGGTTAAGGCCCTGAAGTTCTATGCTTTCAGCAACCAGGCCCTAAGATGCAGAGACTGGGGATTGGGATGCCACAGCATCCCGTCCTCTTGAGAAAGAAGACTTGGAGCAGATCTTAACTCCAGAGGTGGAGCTTGAGAGAGATGTAGGAGCAGAGGGTACCACATTTGCCGTGGCCAACGTGCAGCTATGAGAATCATATGACCTCTGTCTCTCTGAAGCTTGAACAGGGTTTTGGGAATTAGGAGAATGGGTGGAAAGGCATACAGGAAGTCCTGACCCCAATGGAGGAGGAAAGCATCCCTGGCCTGACAATCCTGAGCCGGAATTCTGGAACAGAACAGGGGAAGTTTGGCATTCAGCGGACTTGCAAATAGGTCTATGTCCGGGGTTTCCAAATTTGAAAAGGTTTGGTTACCTGGTCTGCATGGAGAGACCATTCGTGTGGAAGCAGAACTCGACTGCGTCTGTCTGCCCAAGAGTTTTGAATGCCTGGAAGATACACCGCAAGGAGATGAATCTGATGCTCTCTGGCGAGGGCCCATAGTCTCAAAGCTTCGTTGCATAGCGACAGAGAGCCTGTTCCGCCCTGCTTGTTCACATAGAACATGGCTACTTGATTGTCCTTTTGATCTAGGACTGTCTTGTAGCTGAGATGGGTGTGGAATACTCGAAGAGCAAGGAAGATTGCTCTGAGTTCCAGGAGACTGATGTGTAGATAGGACTCCTGTGGAGTCCAGGTATCCTGGGC
Organism: Ichthyophis bannanicus; assembly: GCA_033557465.1. Classification (NCBI taxonomy): domain Eukaryota; kingdom Metazoa; phylum Chordata; class Amphibia; order Gymnophiona; family Ichthyophiidae; genus Ichthyophis; species Ichthyophis bannanicus. Next base: position 545,309,500 of record CM066033.1, read on the forward strand.
AGAGAGGCCTTGCAGGTAGGCTCCCCAACCCACCTGTGAAGCATCTGTTGTTAGAGTGGCTTGGGGTGGGGGTTGTTGAAAAGGAGACCCCACCAAAAGGTTTTGGGGTGACTGCCACCATTGGAGGGACAAAATAAGGCGATCTGAATTTGCTATTTTGTCTGACAGGCAACCTGACGCCTGAGTCCACTGAGTGGATGAAGTCCACTGGGCTGCCCTCATATGGAGGCGAGCATAAGGAACCACATGCACGGTGGATGCCATGTGGCCTAGCAACTGTAACATTTCCCGAGCAGTGAGATGAGGTTTTTACACTGCTTGGAAAACTAACTGCACAATGCGAAGGCAGCGGGGCTGTGGAAGGTAGGCCCTTGTCTGTCTGGTATCCAGCAGAGCTCCTATAAACTCTAGAGACCGAGTGGGAACAAGGTTGGATTTTGGGAAGATTATGACCAGTCCCAAATACTTAAGGATGCGTATTGTGCGAGAGAGAGCAACCCTGGCCTCTGACTCTGAAGGGGCTCGAATGAGCCAGTCGTCTAAGTAAGGGAAGACAAATATTCCCAGGGTGCGGAGAAATGTTGCCACCACAGCCATACATTTTGTGAATACCCTTGATGCAGAGGCCAGGCCAAAGGGAAGAACTCTGTATTGGTAGTGCTTTCCTTGAAATAGAAAGCAAAGGAACTTTCAGTGAGTTGGGTGGATGAGAACATGAGTGTATCCATCCTTGAGATCTAGAGAACAAATCCAATGCTGACTCTGAAGGTATGGCAACAGAGTTCCTAGAGAAATCATTTTGAACTTCTCTTTGAACAGGAATTTGTTCAATTCTCTGAGGTCTAAAATGGATCTATGTCCTCCTGTTTTCTTTGGAATAAGGAAATAGGGGGAGTAAAACCCTGTACCCCGTTGGGGAATGGGTACCTATTATATTGCCCCTTGAGTAAGGAGCACAGTGACGTTGAGATAGGTCTGGGAATTGAACTGCCATACCATTGTAGGAAGGGGCATGCTGAGGAAATGAAGCTTGTACCCCTCTCTTACAATAGACAGTCCAATTTTCTGCTGTTGACCCCAACTGGGGGCAAAATGACATAACCTTCCTGGGATGGTGGAGGGTTGTGGGCCGTTCAGGGCCAGGAAGGCAAAGTTCTCTAGATAGGAGTCAAAGCCCCTATGGAGACTGATTTTGCTGAGCCACTTGAGGCTTAGCTGCTTTTGTATTTCTTTGTCCAGATTGTTGCTGCTGTCCCTTTTGGGCAGACTGACCTAAACGATGCCCCTGCTGGGTATAGGAGGAATAAAACCTTTTCTTCTTACTAAAGAATGGTTTCTTAGAGGAGTTTTTCCTCGCAGGATCAGCTGTAGATTTAGACAACCTATCCAAAGTGATAAAAACATAAGATATGCCATACTGGGTCAGACCAAGGTCCATCAAGCCCAGTATCCTGTTTCCAACAGTGGCCAATCTAGGTCATACGTACCTAGCAGTTTCCCCAAAAGACACAGGTTCCGCAATGCTTGTACTGGTTCAAGCATTGATATCCTGCATCCCTTCTTAATAATGGTTTATGGACCTTTCCTCCAGGAACTTGTCCAAACCTTTTTTAAACCCAGCTACACTAACAGCCTTTACTACATCCTCCGGTAACAAATTCCAGAGTTTGATTACATGTTGTGTGAAAAAATATTTTCTTTTATTAGTCTTAAATAGTTCACCCTGTAGCTTCATTGCATGTCCCCTAGTCTTTCTATATTCTGATAACGTAAACAATCGATCTACGTTTACCCGTTCCACTCCGTTCATTAATTTATAGACTTCTATCATATCTCCCCTCAGCTGTCTCTTTTCCAGGTTAAAGAGCCCTAACCTTTTTAGCCTTTCTTCATAGGAGTATCCTTCCATCCCTTTTACTATTTTGGTGGCTCTTCTCTGAACCTTTTCTAATAACGCTATATACTTTTTAAGATACGGCGACCAGAACTGCACACAATATTCAAGGTGCGGTCTCACCATGGAACGATATAGAGGCATTTATTTTCCATTCCTTTCCTTATGATATTTGCTCTCTTGGCCGCCGCTGCACACTGGGCCGAGGGATTTAGCATGTTATCCACAATGATGCCTAAATCTTTTTCCTGGGTGGTGGTTCCTAATGTGGAACCTTGCATCGTGTAACCATAGTTTGGGTTGTTCTTCCCTAGGTGCATAACTTTGCACTTGTCCACATTAAATTTCATCTGCCATTTGGATGCCCAGTCTTCTAATTTATCAAGATCCTCTTGCAATTTTCCACAATCCTCTTGGGTTTTAGCAACTTTAAATAGTTTTATGTCATCTGCAAATTTGATAACCTCACTCGTTATTCCACTTTCCAGGTCATTTATGAATATGTCAAAAAGCAGCAGACCCAGTACAGATCCCAGGGGTACACCTCTATTCACCTTTCTCCATTGGGAAAATTGGCCATTTAGCCCAACCCTCTGCTTTCTATCTTTTAACCAGTTTTTGATCCACAGTAGTACACTGCCTCCTATCCTATGACTCTTTAGTTTTGCCAAAAGTCTCTGATGAGGGACCTTGTCAAAGGCTTTCTGAAAGTCCAGATACACTATATCAACTGACTCACCTTTGTCCACCTGCTTATTTACCCTTTCAAAAAAACATAATAGATTAGTAAGACAAGATCTTCCTTGTCTAAAGCCATGTTGGCTGTCTCCCATTAAGCAAGGGTCAGGCACAAGGGGAGCAGCAGCTCTTGCAGAAGAACCAGACAGAAGACACAAGAAGCAAGAGCGATGATGACACAGCAACCTTTAATAAGTAGTCCCCAACGCGTTTCGGCAGATTGCCTTCCTCAGGGGGCACAAAACACTCACAAACATGTAATAAAAACAATATATTAAAACCTAGATGAGAACATGTAAATATCAAACACATTAAAGCTAACCTTGCATGGAATTGAAATATCTTAATTTGTGACACTCAAAATAAATAAATAAATAAATAGATAAGATTATAAATAATTAAAAACATATATATAAAATTAATGTAGCTAGTAATAAATATAATGTGAACATAAAATAACTAAACCATAGTAATGGGGACATATCCATAAACATTTAAAACATGTTTAAAGACATTAAAAGACATTGTAGAGCAACATAGGGCATAAGAGACCATAAAGTCAAATAATCAAAACCAATACATAAAAAAAGAATATGGTGCTAGGCCATGCAAGCAACGTTAAAGGAGAAAAGGATGATGAATACAATTTTTACTCACTGCACAAGTACTATCAGCAGGTCATCCGATAGTAAATTTTAGAGGGGCAAATAGCCAGAGACTCACTTGTTAAACGTCCTGATGAGAATTAATAAATAGAACAGAGTGAGGAGAATCATCTCAATACAGGCTAAGATATGTTTGTGTTATATTGGGTGTTAGAGACAGAGTAAGGAGGGACATACTTTTATCACCTTAATAAAATAAAACACCATAAGGTTAAAATAGTCTTGGTTAAATAAATGCGTGTGTATGAATTACATGGGGCTTAAAAACATGAGATAGTTATCAATGATCTTTTAGACTAGTGCTATGTTAATATTGTGTTGCTAAAAACATCGGATTAAAGTGCTGTTGAAGGGTAGAATAAAACTGAGACTAACCGAATGATACAATTGTAAACTGAAGGCTAATGTCAAAGGGCTAAGCCTCTACTCACTGCATCCAAACACATTGCTTAAATTGTAGACGCGATGCTGTGTTGAAGTATATACTGACAGCAGAGGAATATATTAATTATCCAACCATCTGGGAAAAAGGAATAATGAGGAGAACCAACAATGAGACTAACATCCGTCCAAAGCATTAAATTATTCTTTAGACTTAAATATTGCAAGTCAATATAGAAAGACCCAAAACAAAGGAAGATATGAAATAGATGTAGACATGCACCTAGGATGCAGAAGAACCGTATCTGTAACACTTAAAAGCAACATGTGCATCCACCAGGTTTTTAAAGGAGAGAAATCAGAGGCTGACATAAGTGGTAGAATCGGTAAATTAGGCTAATGCAATCACCACTTTTAAACAGAGGAGGACGAAGGAACAGGGGCATCGGTTATTTATATGCAAAAAAGAATAGTGCTCTCTAAACTCTGACGTGACTAAGCCGGAAGACATACGGTGTGCAGAGAGAAACTCTTAAAAAATCCTGAGGTAATTTTGAAGCCGTAAACAACACTGATATCAAGGGGAATAAAAACGGTATACCAGTAAATTGTATTCACCACCCCAGAGCACTTCAAAAAACGAAGCCAAAACACTAAAAAGCAGAGAGAATTGAACAACTTTACCTAGCAGAGTGAGCTTTAGAAAAAGCGCATACTACGTTGAATGTTGTAAGAGCTCAGCTGATAATTAAACTAAGATTTGTAGACGCTGAAAAGCGCACCAAAAAGGGGGGCGTGGCTTGAGAGCAAGTTACAGAGCAGAGAAACTTTTGAAGTTAAGACACATGCGTAAAAACAATTCTGGGCTAAATGTTGTATGTGAAAAAAGAACTAATGGTTTAAGACAAATACACAGGAACCTATTTAGTGAGTACTATTCTGAAAGCCAGAAAAAAGAGATTATGTGGTCCAGCTTTTATGAGGACATAATTTAAATATGTCTGGAAATAAAAACACTGAAAGATCCATTTCTTGATTCAATCCTTTGGGTTCCAAACTGTCTAATTCATATATATATCTTTGTTCTAATTTCAACAACGATTTATTAATGTTGCCCCCTCTCCAATTTGGCGTTACTACTCGCAGAACTAAATATTTCAGATCACTAATGTTATGATTCTTAGCTTTCCAATGAGCTACCAATGGCTTGTCTGGTATTCCTCTCTGTATACAGCTCCTGTGCCCAATTATTCTGGTACGCACCTGTCTTTTTGTCTTACCTACATAAAGCAAGTTGCATGGGCACACAATTAAGTAAATCACGTGTTCCATTTTACAATTAGAGAAGGACTGTAAATACACCTTGTGATGTGAAACGGGATGGGTAAACACCTCCTTAGTTATAAGGACATGAGTGCAGACGGAGCAACTACCACATTTGAAGTGGCCCTTCAGTTTAGGAGTGGGTTTACGAAACGTAAGGGCAGAAGGGTACTAGGATATCAGACAGATTTGGATTGCGATTGAGCACAGGAGCTGTAACGCCAAATTGGATATATATATATATATATGAATTAGACAGCTGCTGTGTCATCGCTCTTGCTTCTTGTGTCTTCTGTCTCCCATTAAGGTCATGACTATCTACATGCTGAGTAATTTTATTCTTTATGATGGTTTCTACCATTTTTCCCGGTACTGACGTGAGGCTCACCGGTCTGTAGTTTCCCAGATCACCCCTGGAACCCTTTTTAAAAATTGGTGTTACATTGGCGATCCTCCAATCTTCAGGTATTAGAGATGATTTTAATGATAGTTCACAGATTACTAATAGCAGGTCTGCAATCTCATATTTCAGTTCTTTCAACACCCTTGGATGTATACCATCCGGCCCAGGTGTTTTGCTACTCTTCAGTTTATCTAATAGTTGTAATACATCTTCCCGATGTATCGATATTTCCTTCAATTCTTCTACACCTTTAAATACCACTTCAGTCATGGGTAACATCCCTACATCTTCCTCAGTAAAGACCGAAGCAAAGAATTCATTCAGTCTCTCCACTATCGCCTTGTCGCCTCTTAGTGCCCCTTTAACTCCTCTATCATCTAATGGACCAACTGACACTCTCACGGGTTTTTTGCTACGAATGTACTTGAAAAAATCTTTATTTCGCGTTTTTGCTTCCGCAGCAAGCTTCTTCTCAAATTCTCCCTTTGCCTGCTTTATCAATTCCTTGCATTTGACTTGCCAGTGTTTGTGCTGTCTGCAGGTTTCGTCGTTTGGCTCTTTTGGCAACAGCAGCCTCTCTGACCTCACCTTTAAACCATGCTGGCAGTTTTTTGGACTTCCTTCTACTTTTCTTAAAGCGTGGAATACAGCTGGTCTGGGCTTCCAAGATAGTATTTTTAAACACCCAAGCTTGATGTAAGTCTTTAATCTTGGAACTGCTCCTTTTAGTTTTTTCTTAACTATTTTCCTCATTTTATCATAGTCTCCCTTTCGAAAGTTAAAAGGTAGTACTGTGGATTTCCGTACTATCCCTCTTCCACTAATTAAATCAAAGGCGATCATGCTATGATCACTATTGCCAAGTGGCCACAACACCCTTATCTCTTGCACTAGATCTGGTGTTCCACTAAGGACTAGGTCTAATATGGCTTCCCCTCTGGTCGGTTCATGAACCAGCTGCTCCAAGAAGTAGTCATTTATGTCATCTAGGAACTTTATCTCCCTAGCATGTCCTGCCGTGACACTGACCCAGTCGATACCGGGGTAATTGAAATCACCCATTATTATTACTGCGCTGTAACTTTTGTTAGCTTCCTTGATTTCTTTGAGCATTTCATCATCCATTTGTTCATTCTGGCCAGGTGGTCGATAGTACACCCCCACTGCCATTGCCTTCCCCTTTTTACATGGAATTTCAATCCATAGAGATTCTACAGCAAATTTTGTTACCTGCAAAACTTTAATCCTTTCTGACTCAATGCCCTCTCTAACAGAGCACAACCCCTCCACCAATTTGATCAGCTCTATCATTACAATACAATTTATACCCAGGTATCACAGTATCCCACTGGTTGTCCTCCTTCCACCATGTGTCTGATATTCCAATCATATCTAACCTCCCATTTAGTGCTATATATTCTAACTCTCCCATCTTATTTTTTAGACTTCTAGCATTTGCATACAAGCATTTTAGAGACTATATTTTATTCATATTAATTTGGCTATTGGTAGACATGGGTAATTTGGGATCTTTAAGCTCTTTCTGCTCCATACTCGAGGGCATTTTGGGCTACTTTACTCTTTTTTGGAACCTCTCTGCTTTTGGTAGTATCCTTCAAGGATACATTCTTCCGAACCATCCGCTCTTGGGTGACTGTCGGCTTTCCCCTATTATCTAGTTTAAAAGCTGCTCTATCTCCTTTTTAAAGGTTAATACCAGCAGCCTGGTTCCATCCCGGTTAAGGTGAAGCCCATCCCTTCGTAAGAGCCCCTCCTTTCCCCAGAATGTTTCCCAGTTCCTAACAAATCCAAAACCCTCATCTCTGCACCATTGTCTCATCCACGCATTGAAACTCCGGAGCTCTGCCTGCCTTTTGGGTCCTGCACGTGGAACGGGAAGCATTTCGGAGAACGCTACCCTGGAAATTCTGGATTTCAACTTCCTACCTAGAAAAAGCAGATAGAAAGCAGAGGGTTGGGCTAATATTGTCAGCATCTATCTCATTAGCTTTTTCCTGCCAATTCTTGCCAAAGAGATTCTCTCCTGTGCAAGGAATATTCCCTAGTTTATCCTGTACCCAAATTTCCAAGTCAGATGCCTGGAGCCAGGCAATTCTACGTGCACCTATGGCAACGGCAGAGGTTCTGCTTATGCATGCAAAGCAGTTAAAGGCTCCACGATTCACAAACTTGGAAACATCCTGAGCATGTTTGACAAGGGTGAGGTAATCTTGCCTCTTATCAGGAAGGAGAGGGCTCATAAGCTCTAAATCTCCTGTGACCTCCCTTAAGGAACATTCCCATATACAAGATATAGGAACTGATCCGAGCAGAAAGCATGGAAGCCTGGAAGGTTCGACGTCCAAAGGCGTCAAGAGTCCTACACTCACGTCCTGGAGGATTAGATGCATGCCTTTTTGCACTCTTTATCCTTCTTATAGCTGATTCCACCACCATGGAATGGTGTGGTAATTGAGTCTTCTGAAAACCAGGACAAGGAGGAACTTGATACATGGTGTCGAGTCTTTGAGAGTGAGGAGATGTGGTTAGAGGCGTTTCCCACATCCTTAACATGAGATCATGCAAGATCTCATGAATAGGTAAGGTAGCTGTCTCCTTGGGAGCTTTAGGATATTGCAGGATTTCTAATTCCTTTGCCCTAGGCTCTTTTTCAGGAGCCACTGTGATGGAAAGACCTCGGGCCACATCTCGGATAAAATCCTGAAAGGACATAGCCTCTGGTGGAGACATCCTACGCTGAGGAGAAAAGGAATCCTCAGGAAGAAGTACTCTGGTATCGGCAGAGCTTTCAGAGTCTTCAGACTCATCCGAGGATTCGAAGTATCTCCGATCCGGGTGATCGTGCAAGCATGGTACCGGTACCAATCGAAGTCAGCATCGGAGTGGTCCGGTACCAACTTGTCGATGCCAGATAGACACACATGACTCGGTCCCGGTAGAATACATGCCAATGTCGATGCAGTCGGTGCCGGTACCAGTTGAATTGTCTGAAGCGGTTTCAGGGGCATCGAGGCCGTGAGAAGAGCCGCCAGACTGCGTTCAATAGCCAAGAATCTCTGGTCTATCGACACTGCCGATGCTTGGGTATCGGTACCGGATAAAGCAGCCGGCACCCCAGAGCATGGCACCAGTAGTTCTGCCAAGGTTGAAGCCTCAAGAACATCCTGGAGCCCCGTTAGTGCTTTGGAAGCCAAAGCCTCCCGCCGGGGCAATTTTGCTGGTGAAAGTCCCTCAAGGGCAACGCCAGAGGTATCTCGCTGTCTAGAAGGAGATCTACCCTTTGAGGACTGGGTAGATTTATGTTGTTACCTGATATCCATGAGAGGAAGATGAAGCCCTGGAAGACGTCGATGCCACGGAGGCTGCATCGGAGGGAAAAAGGGTGCTAAGTTTAGCAGCTCGGTTCTGCCGGCCCCTTTTTTACATCATCCCACAGGCAACACACTCCGAAATAGAGTGGTCAGGACCTAAACATTTGAGGCACCACTCATAGGTGTCAGTGACGGAGATGGTACCGCCACACTTAGAACATTTTTTAAAACCTGAAGAGGGTTTTTCCATTTTGAAGGAAAAGTTGGGCCTAGTGCCCAAAATGGCGCGTGGCACCTGAAGAGAAAATTACTGAAAAGACTCCAGAAGAAAAGTTTTGGGGGGTTTTTTGTGTTTTTTTTTAAGAAAAGAAAGAACCACCGGCGGTACCGGTGTAGCGTCGAGGGAGGGCAGACGTGACCATAAAAAAGAAGAATAGAAGGGATTTTGTTTTCTGCAGTGACAGGATGTGCGATCTATCGGCTCCAAGGAAAACAAAGAACTGGAGAGGGACAGTTGGGAAAGGCGGGAAGGCAGCACGCAGGCGCTGTGGGATGCTCCCAAAAGCTTTCCTATTGGACACTGGGGAGCGTTCCCGCACAGGCTCTGTTGGTACTGACGATACCCATATGTGAAGACTACATTCCTGCTTGTTCCTGGAGATAGATGATAATTAAGGAGCATTCTACGGGGTACCAGGGAGACTAACAATATTTTCAAAACCTTAAATAAAAGGATACATTTAAAAAAGGGGTCTACATCATTAACAGAACTCCCAAAAGACATTGACAGAAAAGTGAAATCAGCATGAAAATTAAAAGTTTAAAAAACAAGGAAAGAAGAGAGGGAGGGCGGAGGCTCACTGACGTGGCAAATCTAGGAAGGGACACATGATCACCAACAAATACTCCAAAAATCTGATCAATTGAAACCATCATCCTAAGAAGCAAACAGTCATAATAGGAAGTATACTCAAAAAATAAGCCCAAATAATTACATCTATGAATACCAGCTAAAAAACAGCTAAACAGGGTGCACAGACCCCACAGAATGTAAAAAAGCACCTGCTAAAAACATAAAACAGGAACAAATGCACTAGGAACCAGGGTTAAAAGGAACCATAAAATCATAATCATGTGCGAGATAAAAGGAGTGCATACTTATAAACAGGAACAACCTAATACACTAAGAATGGGGTTAAAAGGAAGCATAATATAATCATCATATCCAAAATAAAAGGAGTACATACTCATAAAGGTACCAGAAAAGTAGGTAAAAACGAGTAAAAAAAAAAAAAAAAAGAAACCTATAGGCTAAGAAAATAAACAGCAAAACTTAAAAAGAGGACAATTAAAAGGGCATGTTCTCCCATGGAGAAACCAAAAAGGCCACCTTAAAAATAATATTACCTTTAACATTAAAATGCCTTAAAAATAAACTAAAAAATAAACTAAAACTAAGACCCGCAATACAACAGGGGGAGGGGAGGAGGAAAAGGGAGAGGAGGGAAGGGGAGGTGGGAAGCGGGGGAGGGGAAGAAGGGAGGGGAAAAAGGGGGGAGGGAAGGCAGGAAGGAAAATGGAAAAACTGTTTAGAAATTATTCAAATTATTTTATAAAAAGACGGACCAATTTATGTCCATATTAAGACCCTGTGGAACCAACGTACCCATCTCAAAAATGTACTTCTGTTCGATCCTTAAAAGAGTACGGTCCATATCCTCCCCTCTCTAGTGTGGATGCACCACACTGACGCAAAAGTAAATGATGTTTTGAGATCCAGTGTGACATAAGAACATAAGAACATAAGAAATGCCATACTGGGTCAGACCGAGGTTCATCAAGCCCAGTATCCTGTTTCCAACAGTGGCCAATCTAGGTCATACGTACCTAGCAGTTTCCCCAAAAGACACAGGTTCTGCAGTGCTTGTACTAGGTCAAGCATTGATATCCTGGGTCCCTTTTTAATAGTGGTTTATGGACCTTTCCTCCAGGAACTTGTCCAAACCTTTTTTAAACCCAGCTATACTAACAGCCCTTACTACATCCTCCGGTAACAGATTCCAGAGTTTGATTACACGTTGAGTGAAGAAATATTTTCTCTTATTTGTCTTAAATAGTTTACCCCGTAGCTTTATTACATGTCCCCTAGTCCTTCTATATTCTGATAGCGTAAACAATTGATCCACGTTCATCCGTTCCACTCCATTCATTAATTTATAGACCTCTATCATATCTCCCCTCAGCCGTCTCTTTTCCAGGTTAAAGAGCCCTAACCTTTTTAGCCTCTCTTCATAGGAGTAGCCTTCCATCCCCTTCACCAATTTGGTGGCTCTTCTCTGTACTTTTTCTAATAACTCTATGTCCTTTTTAAGATACGGTGACCAGAATTGCACACAATATTCAAGGTGTGGTCGTACCATGGAGCGATACAGAGGCATTATAATATCCTTTGTTTTATTCTCCATCCCTTTCCTTATGATACCTAGCATTCTATTTGCTTTCTTGGCCGCCGCTGCACACTGGGCGGAGGGTTTTAACATGTTATCCACGATGACTCCTAAATCTTTTTCCTGGGTGGTGGTTTCTAATGTGGAGCCTTGCATTGTGTAACTATAGTGTGGGTTGTTCTTTCCTAGGTGCATAACTTTGCACTTGTCCACATTAAATTTCATCTGCCATTTGGATGCCCAGTCTTCCAAATTATCCAGATCCTCCTGCAGTTTTCCACAATCCTCTTGGGTTTTAACAACTTTAAACAGTTTTGTGTCATCTGCAAATTTGATAACCTCACTAGTTATTCCCTTTTCCAGGTCATTTATGAATATGTCAAAAAGTAGCGGACCCAGTACAGATCCCTGGGGTACTCCACTATTCACCTTTTTCCATTGGGAATATTGGCCATTTAGCCCTACCCTCTGCTTTCTATCTTTTAACCAGTTCCCGATCCACAATAGTACACTGCCTCCTATCCCATGACTTTTTAGCTTTGCCAAAAGTCTCTGATGGGGGACCTTGTCAAAAGCTTTCTGAAAGTCCAGATACACTATATCAACCGACTCACCTTTGTCTACCTGTTTATGCACACCTTCAAAAAAACAGATCAGATTAGTAAGACAAGATCTTCCTTGTCTAAAGCCATGTTGGCTGTCTCCCATTAGGCCATGACTATCTACATGCTGTGTAATTTTGTTCTTTATGATGGTTTCTACCATTTTCCCTGGTACTGACGTCAGGCTCACCGGTCTGTAATTTCCCGGGTCACCCCTGGAACCCTTTTTAAAAATTGGTGTTACGTTGGCGACCCTCCAATCTTCAGGTATTACAGATGATTTTAATGAAAGTTCACAGATTACCAATAGCAGGTCTGCAATCTCATATTTCAGTTCTTTCAACACTCTGGGATGTAGACCATCCGGTCCAGGTGATTTGCTACTATTCAGTTTATCAAATAGTTGTAATATATCTTCCCGGTGTAGCGATATTTCTCTCAATTCCTCTGCAGTATCACCTTTAAATACCACTTCAGTCTTGGGTAACATCCCTACATCTTCCTCAGTAAAGACCGAAGCAAAGAATTCATTCAGTCTCTCTGCTATAGCCTTGTCTCCTCTTACTGCCCCTTTTACCCCTCTATCATCTAATGGTCCAATTGACTCTCTCACAGGCCTTTTGCTACGAATGTACTTGAAAAAGTCTTTATTTCGTGTTTTTGCTTCCGTAGCAAGTTTCTTCTCAAATTCCCGCTTTGCCTGCCTTATCAATGCTTTGCATTTAACTTGCCAGTGCTTGTGCTGTTTCCAGTTTTCATCATTTGGCTCTTTTTTCCATTTCCTGAAGGTTGCTCTTTTGGCAGCAACAGCCTCTCTGACCTCACCTTTAAACCATGCTGGCAGTTTTTTGGACTTTCTTCCACTTTTCTTAATGCGTGGAATACAGCTGGTCTGGGCTTCGAGGATAGTATTTTTAAATAACACCCAAGCTTGCTGTAAGTCTTTAACCTTTGGAACCGCTCCTTTTAGTTTTTTCCAAACTATATTCCTCATTCTATCATAGTCTCCCTTTTGAAAGTCAAAAGGTAGTACTGTGGATTCCTTTACTATCTGTCCTCCACTGATTAAATCAAACATGATCATACTATGATCACTATTGCCAAGTGGTCCCAACACCCTTATTTCTTGCACCAGATCTGGCGTTCCACTAAGGACTAGGTCCAGTATGGCTTCCCCTCTGGTCGGTTCATGAATCAGCTGCTCCAAGAAGCAGTCATTTATTTCATCTAGAAACTTTATCTCTTTAGCTTGTCCTGCTGTGACACTATCCCAGTCGATACCGGGGTAATTGAAATCACCCATTATTACTACTCTGTTGTGGCTTTTGTTAGCTTCCTTGATTTCTTTGAGCATTTCATCATCCATTTGTTCATTCTGGCCAGGCGGTCGATAGTATACTCCCACTGCCATCGCCTTCCCCTTCATAAATGGAATTTCAATCCATAGAGATTCTACAGCAAATTTTGTTCCCTGCAAAACTTTAATCCTTTCTGACTCAATGCCCTCTCTAACATAGAGCGCAACCCCTCCACCAATTTGTTCAGCTCTATCATTACGATATAGTTTGTATCCAGGTATCACAGTGTCCAACTGGTTATCCTCCTTCCACCATGTCTCTGAGAGTGCAATCATATCTAACCTCTCATTAAGTGCTATATATTCTAATTCTCCCATCTTATTGTTTAGACTTCTAGCATTGGCATACAAGCATTTTAGAGACTATTTTATTAATATTAATCTGGCTATTGGTAGGCATGTTATGGAAGGACAGACTAGATAGGCCATGTGGTCTTTTTCTGTCGTCATGTTTCTATGTTTCTATGTTAATTGGGAATCTTTATGCTCTGTCTGCTCCTTACTCAAGGGCATTTGGGCTACTATACTCCCTTTTGGAACCTCACTGCTTTTGGTAGTATCCTTCAAGGATACCTTTGTCCGAACCATGCGCTCTTGGGTGACTGTCGGCTTTCCCCTATTTTCTAGTTTAAAAGCTTCTCTATCTCTTTTTTAAAGGTTAATGCCAGCAGTCTGGTCCCATCCTGATTAAGGTGAAGCCCATCCCTTCGGAAGAGCCCCCCCTTTCCCCAGAATGTTCCCCAGTTCCTAACAAATCCAAAACCCTCATCCTTGCACCATTGTCTCATCCACGCATTGAGACTCCGGAGCTCTGCCTGTCTTTTGGGTCCTGCACGTGGAACAGTAAGCATTTCGGAGAACGCTATCCTGGAAGTTCTGGATTTCAACTTCCTACCTAAAAGCTTAAATTTAGCCTCCAGAACTTCCCTACCACATTTTCCTATGTCATTGGTACCAACATGTACCAAGACAGCAGACTCCCCCCCAGCACTATCTATGATCCTATCTAGGCGGTGCGTGAGATCTGCTACCTTCGCACCAGGCAGGCATGTTACCAGGCGATCCTCACGTCCACCAGCCACCCAGCTATCTACATTCCTAATGATTGAATCACCAACTATAACAGCAGTCCTGACCCTCCCCTCATGGGGACATGGCCCTGGAGAAACGTCCTCGGTGCGAGAGGGTTTTACATCACCTGGAGGACAGGTCCTAGTTACAGGATCACTTCCTGCCACACCAGGGTGATGCTCTCCTGTCACGTGACCTCTCTCCTCCATGGCAACAGGGATGCTGCCAGACTGGAGGTGGGACTTCAGGACTATATCCCTGTAGGTCTCGTCCATGTACTTCTCTGCCTTTCTTATGTCTTCCAGGTCTGCTACTCTAGCCTCTAGAGAACGGACTCGTTCCCTGAGAGCAAAGAGCTCCCTGTACTTAGTGCATATGTAGGACCTCTCACCAACTGGGAGAAAATCATACATGTGACACTCAATGCAAAAGACCGGAGAACCCCCATCTCGTTGCTGGACCTCTGTCTGCATCTTAGTTTAAAGCTTGTGTTTAGGTCTTTTAAATTCGGTATATAATAAGCATTGGTGTAGATGCTTATACTAATAAAAGTGTATCTAATACCCCTAATACACCCTGTGTACCTGAGGCTTAATTAATCTCAGGTCCTCTGTGTATGACTGATTTGGATTAAGAGCTGCACCTGAGAGCAGCCCCTTTCCTCTAAGATGTGCAAGTACCTATAAAACTACAATTACCCCAGGGGTGGGTGGGTGCTGGGGAGGGAGGGAGGGAGATAAGTCCTATTAAAGAGGGCAGTTACAAGGTACCCTGTCCTGAACCCTCAGCAGGGGGATGGGGGTACCACACAAAGCCCAGTTAGTTGAGAGAGGCAAGGTAAGTACAGCTGAGAAGGCTGAACTAGCACACCACTAAGACAAACAATAAATAATTAAACAAACAGTTAGACAAACAGTAAATAATTAAATAAACAGCTAGAACTCACAGTAAGATGTCCCAGGAGGCAAATATCCACTCACTAGCAGAGCTCTGTAAAAGTACAGCCCTTCTCTTATCAGAGAAAAGCAAACTAAAACAGACTATGCACACGTGGATAAAACAGGAAGAAGGCTACACAATACCTCAGGGGGAGGGAGAGGATTCACTCAGGCAGGCAAGGACAGGAATAAAGTTTAACAAACAGCAGGTTCTGGGGAGAGAGATTTAATTCAAAATGGCTACCACACAAAGCCCAGTTAGTTGAGAGAGGCAAGGTAAGTACAGCTGAGAAGGCTGAACTAGCACACCACTAAGACAAACAATAAATAATTAAACAAACAGTTAGACAAACAGTAAATAATTAAATAAACAGCTAGAACTCACAGTAAGATATCCCAGGAGGCAAATATCCACTCACTACCAGAGCTAGTGACACCAGAGATTCATCCGCAAAGGCTCTTTTAATACAACTTTTTCAATCATTCTGGTCCATACTGCCCGTTTCATCTTACCAATATATATCAATTCACAAGGACAGATTATCATAAAAAAAGACATATTGGGTGTCACATTTGGAATAGTCCATAAGAAAAAAAACACAACTTTTTATTGTATGGATGAATAAAAAAAATCCTTCATAACCAAACTGTGGACACATATGGAACAGCATCCACACCTGTAATGTCCTCTTATTTTGGGCATAATTTTCTGTACTGAGAGTGCTGATGGAACCAAGATATTCACCAAGTTAGTTGCACATAAACGCAACACTATGACCTTAGTTTTATTGAAAATGGCTATGGTAGATAAAATATACCACTTTTCTCAGTATCTTTGTAATCTCATTCAAATAACTTGAAAAAGTAAGGGGACACACTTGCTTATCCATTTTGGGTTTTCTTGATTCTTGCAATATTTCTGGCCTACTGGTATCCTTGACCCTCTGGTATGCCTTTTTAATACATAAATCTGGATAATCCCTATCCTTGAACCTAACTCTCATGTCTAATGCATGCTTTTCAAAATCTGCAGCCTTAGAGCAAATCCTCTCAAATAAGAAACTGTGAGACTGGAAGGTTGCATTTTATGGAACGATTATGGACACTATCAAAGTGTAAAAGTTGGTTCCTATCTGTGGGCTTACAGTAAAGGTCCATGATAAAACCCTCCACATCGTTTTTAATTAAGATGTCTAAATATGCCACCTCCTGTGTGCCTATTGTAGCTTCAAAATGTAAATCATCTAATTGGTTAAGCCATGTTAGAAATTCTTGCAACCGATTAAGATCCCCTTTCAATATTAAAAGATCATCATCAATATACCACTTCCAAAGTCTAATATTGAAAGTAAATGGATGACGTGCCAAAACTTTTTTTTTTCAAAAGAAGCCACATATAAATTTTCTGTCAATGCCAGACGGGCAATTTGAACTAAAAACTATGTTGGAATCCGCCATGGTGTAGGCCTCCTCAACAGAACATCTTCTATAATGTCCAAAGCAGCTTGCTGGGGGACGTTCGTATATAGTGAGGTCATATCAAGTGTGACAAGTACTAAAATCTGTATGATAATCTTCAAAACTCTCCAAAACCTTAATCACATGTGAGGTATCTTTGATACATGAGTGGAGGAGTGGCCTAGTGGTTGGGGCAAGGCACTTCAGGCCGGAAGGTCGGGGGTTCAAATCCCACTAGAGGACAGCAACCTTGGGCCGGAAGGACTGGGGTTTCTAGTCCCACAGGTGCTCCTTGTGGTCTTGGGCAAGCCACTTAACCCTCCATAGCCCATGTTCCCTGTAAAATCGAGCCACCAGCAGCGGGAGGGGCCTCCTCTTCACCGTAGCCCAATCGGAGCTCAGCAGAGCGGATTTAAACTTCGCGCCATCGGGCGCGCCCGCGCCTGAGGGCCTCGCCAGAGGGCCCTTTGGCGTGGCCCTTAGGAGTGGACCGTGAGGTAGGCCGAAGCCTCGCACCACATAACAGTCTGTTATAATCTTCTGAGCTCACACGGGAAAGGTACTAATTGACACAGTCTTTTGTTAATGTGTTACTATTTTACCTTTCAAGATACAATGTAATCTATTGGAATCCTATCCCATTACTGATATCTCAGTATAAATGTGTTAATGCATCATCCCGGCATTGCAGCATATCATTCTGTATCTCCTTGATATGATTGGAATGTATTCAATTTCGTAGATATGTCATCTATATTCTGAGGCCTCGTCTACTGCAAACCTTCCTACTGCTCCATCTTAATTTATATTTTTGCATAATATCTCCTCTTCCCTACTGTACCTCATTACTATATTGTGCTCCACTACTATATTGTGCCTCATTGATACTAGTACTGTCACATTGTGCTCCACTACTATATTGTGCCTCATTGATACCAGTACTGTCACATTGTGCCTCATTGATACTAGTTCTGTCACATTGTGCCTCACTACTACTTGCTACCCTCAAAATGGCCCTCCAGTTCGCCTCCCTCTTTAGCCTTTACCTCCTCTCTCACTGGCTTGGAACCACCCAGGCCCTCTACACGTCCCACAGCAACATTCCTGTCCTGAATAGCCATGGAAAAAGATGGTATGATCCCCCATATTCCCACCCAAGAAGTGACGCCTACACGCGCCGCTCCCACCTTATCCATGTAGCACTCCAGTTATCCAATACACCCAGCCAGCAAAAACCTCTGAGCTGCCGACCACTGAAATGTGCCATCATTAACGCGCGCTCTATTCGCAAAAAATGGCCTGTTGTACTAGACACAATCTCACTTTACGACCTAGAAATACTTATGATCACGGAAACCTGGTTATCATCGGAGGACAATGTTATCCTCAATCAACTCCTACCCCCCAATTTCTCCATACACACGAGACAGAGAAAACAAAAAAGGAGGTGGGGTGCTTATAATCACCAAAGCAGACCTTGACTTCCATATAACAGACTCCTCTAGCACAAGCAGTCTAGACATCCTCTCTATTGCAAACCAGCATTGCTCTCTCAACCTGTTATACGGAACGCCGTCGGCTTGTCCAGATGACCTCCCAACCATTATTGACCTTGCGGCCAACACCCTCAGTCCCAATAAACCAAATTGGATAATGGGTGATTTCAATCTCCCATCGTTACCCCAAAACCACGCAAATGCCTTCCTTGGTGCCATGGAAGAACTCGCACTCAAACAAATCATCAATGAACCCACACATATAAAGGGGAATGTGCTTGATATGGTATTTGCTCCTCAGCCAATCATCGAGCAAAACCGTAATCTACCAATATCAGTGATTGATGTACCTTGGTCAGACCACAAATTGATTATTATCCAGATACCCACCAACAATGAGCAGCTGCACAGAAGCCGAAATCAGAACACCACATCACGAGCATCCACAAGAAGCTTTCGCCCATTTAACAGGGATCACATTCTATCTGAGACCCAATCCCTCCTCAACAAAACCACGCCTGACCTTGAAGAACTGATATCATCCTGGAACTCCAACTTAAATGCCATCGCACAACGCCCGGACGCCAACAACACAGCAAGGATGAAGAGAAGCTCTGCCCCGTGGTTCTCTCCTGAGCTGCGATCTTCTCTTACTCAACTACGTAGACTTGAGCGCCGATGGCGCCGATCACTCTCTATTGAAGATCAGACCGCCTACCAAACTCACCTCTCAATTCATCGTGAAGCAATCACAACCAAAATGAAACAATATCACACCGACACCCTAAAGAGATCATTGAATAAGCCATGTGACCTCTTCAACTTGGTCAAATCCCTCTCGAAAGAACCATCTCCCGATCAGCACAGTGTGATTCACCCACAAGAATACGCTGACTACCTGCAATTCAAGATCATTCAAACTAAAAAGGATTCAGCAGTACAGTTTCAGGAACCAACAGGCCTAACCCTACTTGACAAGTTTTCTACACCTTCCACTAAATGCATTGAAGATACCATAGCATCCCTCAACACCTCCACTGCACAGACTGACCCATGCCCAGCCTTCTGGATCAAGGAACTACATGGTGTGTTCAGTCCATTCATCGCAAACCTAATGAACCTCTCCTTCACAACAGGATACTTCCCCGCAACACTCAAGCAGACATCCAATTAGGCCACTATTGAAAAACCCCAAGCTTGACCCGCAAAAGGCCGATTCTTATAGGCCAATAGCCAGTATTCCCCTCCTAGCCAAGATAACTGAGAAAGAGGTACAACGGCAAATTCAAAATCACATAGACTCCGCGGCTCCCCTAGATCACTGCCAACATGGGTTTAGAGAATATCATGGAGTCGAGACCCTACTTACCAGCCTATTCAACGTTATAATCACAGGCATAGACAACATCCATCAAGGTTTTGTGCTCATCTTCTTAGACATCGCCGCTGCGTTCGACTCGGTGAGTCACGAAATTCTCCTGGGAAGGTTAAAAGAGAAGGGCATCTGCAACAATGCGCTAGGGTGGTGTAAATCCTATCTGGAAGCAAGATGGCAATACGTGAAGTCTGGATCAGAGGAATCAAAACACTTCCATCAAAAACAAGGTGTACCTCAAGGCTCCTCCTTGTCCTCCCTACTATTCAATATTTACATGCAGCCCATCTGCAACATCATAAGATCATTTAACGTGAGCTGTTTGATATATGCAGATGACATTCTTTTATACATGCCGTTCTCCACAGCCCAAATGGACCTAGCACCACTAATAGACTGTTTCAATGCTGTCTCAGCGTGGCTTCAATCACAGAATCTACGCATTCAACATAAAAAGACGGAGGTTCTTTTCATCTCCAGAGACCCCAACTTTACTCCTCCATCCCATGTCAGTGTTAAGGAAGCGGACTTACTAACCAAAGAAACAATAAGATACCTTGGAGTTACGTTGGACCAACGCCTGGATATGAAACACCACATAAACAACATTGTCAAAGCTGTATACTTCAAAATCCGCACACTCAGGCATCTGCGCTCCCTGCTGGACCCAGATGATTTCCGGCCCATATACCAAGCGCTAATCCTGCCTCACTTCGACTTTGCAAACGCCATCTTACAAGGGCTCCCTCAATCCACACTGGCCCCATTACAGCTGGCCATGAATGCTGCAGCAAGGGTCCTACACGGAGCCGCCAGAAGTGACCACGTGACCCCCATTCTCAAACAACTTCACTGGTTACCTATCCATGGGAGAATCATCTTTAAAACCTTACTCCTAGCATTCAAGGCAATCAAAGGTATTTCATCCCCTTCACTCACAGATCTTATTCACATGGTGCCCCCCAACAGATCCAGAAGAGCAATAGCCATAAACCTACTAGTAACACCAAAGGCATCGTCAAAGTGCAACATATCAACCACAAACAGGGCGTTCAGTTACTATGTACCTAAATGCTGGAATGCTCTACCCCCTGACATTAGGGCTATTGCCGACCTATCGCAGTTCAGGAAGGCACTCAAATACCATCTTTTCCTCCAATGCTACCCAACCACCAATGGCACCTAGACATCCCCTCTGAAGAGATGACCCACTTTAGAAACAACCCTCACGTTCATTATGATATTTTTACTCATTGCCATGTAAATATCGCATGTATATAATTGACCCATGTTATCCAAGTTACTCTTTACCATGTAAATATCTCATGTATATAGTGACCCCTGTTATCCAAGTTTGGACCCCTGTTAGATGTAAAACCAAACAGCTTGTTGTTATGGTTGTTGTGTTATAATGTAAACCGCGCTGATGCCAAATAGCGCGGTATATAAGAAATTGTAATAAATAAAATAAATAATAATAAAAAAATAGTTCTCCAAGTTATAGTGCCCTGTTCAATGTAATTTCAGTTTGTTTAATGTAAACCGCACTGATGCAGAATAGCGCGGTATATAAGAGAATGTAAATAAATAAATAAAATAAACATGAGGGTGCCAGAGTAACAAATGGATGAAGAAACACATCAAGAAATTTCAAAACCGGTTCAAAAATTGAGTTTATGGCGGAAATAATTGGTCTCCCTGGTGGCTTCTCCAATGATTTGTGTACTTATGGAAGCATATAAATGGTGGGCATAACAGGATGCTCCATTTTTAAAAAAACTAATTCTTTCTTGGTAAGAAAACCAATCTAGTCCAGACTGATAAAAACTGTCTAAGCTTCTCTTGAGGGCTTCTATTGGATCACCATCCAAACTTTCATAAAAGGAACGATCCCGAAGCTGCCTGTTCACTTCAGCGACTTGGTCCGTGGTATTCATCAAAACCAGGGCTCCCCCTTGTCTGCAGGTTTAATGACTAATTTTGGATTTCCTATTAATGATCTTAAAGCCACCCTTTCTTCTTCTGAAACATCATCATAAAACCAAATCTTTTTTATGTTGACATTCATCTAATCTTTATAATACTACTTTCTCAAGGATATTTAGAATAGGATTAGAAATAACGGGGGGAAGCTATGTCGAGGAATTCTTTATAACAAACATCAGTAGAGGCTGACCTCTGTTCAATACAAATAAATCCATATTTTTACGTTTCCGAAAAAACGTATATAATCCACTCAGGTCATAAAGGGATCAAAGGAAACAGAGGGAACAAAGGACAAGGCTTTATTGAGAATACTTTTCTCTATATCATTGTTTGATAAATTAATAATCCCAAATTCTAATCGTAGAGGGACTCCTTTCTGTGTCCCACATTCTAATCGTAGAGGAACTCCCTCCTGTGGGACCCCCCCTGCTTCTGCCACTCCCCCTCTCCAGTGTTGGATAAAAGAACCAGGTCTGAGCAGGGTTTGGAATGTCGTATAGTTGTTGTATTTTGTTAACTTTGTTGGTGCGACCACCACCCTTCCACAACTTGTCCATTGGAAAAACCCGCGGTGGGACGGTTTCATTTGTTGAGAAGAGGGGGGCAGAGCTGTCTATATCATCCTCAGCTGTATCCGACTTCCTTTGCACACTTATTCCAACCTTACATTTTCATTGTCATATGGTGCATTATCTACCTGTTTTTATTTCCTAGACTGGGATAGACCCCTCCTAAAGGAGGTGTCTCTATTAAAGTTAAGTTGTTTTTTATCCCAAAAGTAAACATAAATGGAAATTACACATACCTGGTAATTGTAGTTCCTGGAGGGTCCAGTTTAGTCCTCCACAATCGGGTAGTGCACCTCCTCCTGCAGCCTGGAGACTGGACCAATCAAACTTTCCGTAAGATGTATGCAGACGGAGCTCCCATAAGCCCCCAGTAAACTGGTAACAAAGCAAACTTAAAGAAGCAACACATAAGACTATTATAAAAACATGCAGAATAAAGAAGAAAACTTTTCTCCCTCAATGAGGTATTAGCCCCCTCCCCAAACGAGGAAGCCAGAACGCTGCACTGCGCCGCCATCGACCCCCGGTAGCCAAAAGACAGCCCAAAACCAGTGTCGCTAGAAAATAGGCTGGAAGTGAAATAGAAGAAAAACCAACTGACAGGAAGCGCGGCCGAAAGAAATAGAATGGAGAAGAGAAAGGCCGCTGTAAGGTCAAACCGTTCGGAAAAGCGCGCCGCAAGAAACAACCTGATACGCGGGAGGGAAGGAGGACTAAACTGGACCCTCCAAGAACTACAATTACCAGGTATGTGTAATTTCCATTTCCTGAGCGGTCCTTCAGTTTAGTCCTCCACAATCGGGATGTAGCAGAGCAGTCAACACCGGGCGGGACCTTGCCATCCGGCGCGCAGAACCGCCGAACCAAAACAGGAATCCCGAGCGGCCAACACATCCAACCGGTAGTGTTTACTGAAGGCATGCAACGACGACCAGGTGGCCGCCTTACAGATGTCCGCGGGCGGCACCAGACTATGCTCCGCCCAGGATGTCGCCTGAGCTCTGGTAGAGTGGGCCCGCAGACCCTCCGGAACCGGCCGCTGCTGCAACAGATACGCTGACGCGATGGCTTCCTTGATCCATCGCGCAATGGAGGCTTTAGCCGCCGCCTCCCCTTTTCGTGCGCCGCCAAGAAGCACGAACAAATGGTCGGTTTTTCCAAAGGTCTCGGTAACCTTCAAATAGCGTCGAAGAACGCGTCGCATATCAAGGCAGTGAAGCCCGTCGTCCGCAGGACTGTCGGCAGCAGCCTGCAGCACCGGGAGGAACACCGCCTGATTTACCTGAAAAGGTGAAACCACTTTAGGCAGAAAGGAAGGAACCGGCCGAAGAACCACCCAATCCTGAGAAAAAGACAAAAAGGGCTCCCTGCACGACAACGCCTGGAGTTCGGAAATCCGCCTCGCCGAGCAGATGGCCACGAGAAAAACCGTCTTCAGAGTGAGATCTTTCAGAGACGCCCTCCGCAGGGGCTCAAAAGGTTCGCGAACCAAGGCCCATAGCACAAGGTTCAAATCCCACGGAGGAACGGAGATCCTGCGCGAGGGTCGCAAACGAAAAACCGCCGCAAGAAAACGACGTACGTCCTGATGCGAGCCGAGGGAAAGCCCCAACACTTTGCCTTGGTAACAGGAGAGAGCCGCCAACTGAACCTTCAGGGAGCTAGCAGCCAGACCCTTATCAAAACCATCCTGAAGAAAACTTAAAACGACGGGCACAGAAACCGTCGCCGCTCGAACCCCCCGCTGAGAGCACTAGTCTTCAAAGATTCTCCACACGCGCACATAAGTAAGTGAGGTGGACGTCTTCCGCGCCCGAAGGAGAGTGGCAATCACCGCGGGTGAATAACCCTTCTTTTTCAACCGAGCCCTCTCAATGGCCAAACCGTAAGCGAGAATCGACCCACTTGGGGCATCCGCAGGGGACCCTGAAGAAGAAGATCCGGTAACGCAGGCAGAAGCCACGGAACGCCGTCGCGCAACCTGACCAGATCGGCATACCAAGGTCTCCTGGGCCAATCCGGAGCCACCAGCAACACCCGACCCCAGTGGCCCTCGATGCGCTGAACGACCCGGCCGATTAGAGCCCACGGAGGAAAGACATAAAGGAGACCGGACGTCGGCCACGGCTGAATGAGAGTGTCGAGGCCCTCGGACATGCGCTCTCGCCGCCTGCTGAAGAAGCGCCCTGCCTTTGCCGACTGGAAAGTCGCCATGAGATCCATGACGGGCGGACCCCACCGACGAACTATCTGCGCATAAATCTGAGGGTTCAGCTCCCATTCTCCGGGGTCTACCCGCACCCTGCTGAGAAAATCGGCTTGGACATTGTCCGAGCCCGCTATATGCGCTGCCGAGATTGCCGGAAGGCGAGTCTGCACCCAATTGAACAAAGCCGTCGCCTCGGATGCTAGGGTCACACTGCCGGTGCCCCCTTGGCGATTGATGTAAGCTACTGCTGTCGCATTGTCCGAGAGAATGCGCACAGGCCGCCCGAGTATCAGGTCTTCGAGGGCTAATAGAGCGAGACGCACCGCCCTCAGCTCGAGACGGTTCATCGACCAGGAGGCCTCCAGGGGAGACCACGTCCCCTGCGTGAAGCGGTCCTCGCAATGAGCACCCCAGCCCGATAAGCTGGCATCCGTCGTGAAGGGAACCCAAAGAGGAGGCTCCAAGGGAAGCCCCCGCTTCAGGTTCTCGGAGCAAAGCCACCACCGGAGCGACCGGCGAACCGGCTTCGGGCAAGGCAATCTCCTGTTCAACGAGTCGAACTGGTTGGACCAACGGCGGAGAAGAGCACTCTGGAGCAGCCGCATATGGAACCTCGCCCAAGGAACCACCTCCAGGGTTGCTGCCATTGTGCCGAGGAGCCGGAGGTACCACCACGCGGATGGCGCGGGCATCCCCAGGAAGAGGCGGACGAGGCTCCGCAACACAAGAGCACGGCGCTCCGGCAAACACACCAAGCCCCGCGCCGTGTCGAAACGTACTCCCAGGTATTCGAGGTCCTGAGTCGGCCGCAGGCGGCTTTTGCGTTCGTTCACCACCCAGCCGAGAGATATCAGCAGAGCAACCACTCTGTCCGTGACTCGCACACACTCGTGGTTGGATTTTGCCCGAATCAACCAATCGTCGAGATACGGGTGAACGAGGATACCCTCTTTTCGCAAGGCTGCCGCGACCACCACCATCACTTTTGTGAAGGTACGGGGGGAGCAGTGGCGAGTCCGAACGGCATGGGCTGAAACTGAAAGTGGCCCCACGGAAAGGCGAAGCGGAGGAACCTTTGATGAGATGCTCGGATGGGAATGTGTAAATAAGCTTCGGAGAGATCGAGGGACGTAAGAAACTCCCCTTGACGCACCGCCACGATGACCGACCGCAAGGTTTCCATCCGGAAGTGTGGTACCTTGAGAGAACGATTCACGCCCTTGAGATCTAAGATGGGACGTAGAGAACCGTCCTTCTTGGGAACCACAAAATAGATGGAGTAGCGACCGGCGCCGCGCTCGGAAGGAGGAAGGGGAAGCACCACCCCTAGGGATAAGAGCCGATGAAGACTCAGGCGGATGTCCCGCGTCTTCTGATCGCCCTTGCTGGGAGACATAACAAAGGAATCCCTGAGCGGGCAGGCAAACTCCAGCGCATAACCTTTTTCGATAATCTGCAGCACCCACTGATCTGAAGTAATTTGGGCCCAAGAAGGAAGAAAGTCGCGTAAGCGAACCCCTATGACTGGACTTCCTCCCAGAGCCCGCCTCGCTTCATTGCGGCTTGCGATTAAAGGAAGAAGAAGAAGAGGCGGCGGCTCCGGAGAAGCCTCGTCCCGCTCCTCGGAAACCACGAAACCCCTGAGAACGGGACCCAAAGCGACCGCGCTGGGAACTCCAAAGGCGGGAAGAGCGAAATCTACGAAAATCCCGAAACTGACCGCGTGTAGGAGGCGAGGATCTATTGAGCTTAGGCTTGTCCTCCGGCAGCCTACCACCCTTAGATTCCCCAAGGTCCTTGACCAACTTATCCAGAGCTTCACCAAACAACAACTTGCCCTTGAAGGGCAACTTACTGAGGCGAGACTTGGAAGATCCATCGGCCGCCCAGTTACGCAACCAGATGGACCGACGCGCCGCCACCAAAGAGGCCATACTATTAGCCAAGGAGCGGATCAAATCATAATGCACATCCGCCAGGTACGCCGACCCAGACTCCATGCGGGTAACCTCCAGCAACCCCTGCTGATCCAGGCCGGAGGCCGAGCGCAGGCGCTGAGACCAACGTAAACAAGCCCGTGCAACCCACACACCACAAATGGAGGCCTGGAGGGACAAGGTGTTAGTATCAAAGGCCTGTTTCAACAAATTACACAGGTACACTAAAAACATTTTTTTTTAAACTGCCTCTAATGTTTCGATTGATTTATACGTTTTTTGGTGCGCTGAATCCAAATCTGGTAACCAATTTGCTCCATCACGTACAGATTTTTTGCTACATTGGGTTAGCAGTTTGAGGTGAACGTTTCAGATTGAGTGCGATCGAGATAAAGGTTTCTTGGATGAATTCTTTATACTAATTGTTTAGTAGTTATTCAAATAAGAATAAAGAAAATTGTAACAAGGCAGCACATAAGAATAGAGTAATGTCAACAAAACACACTGTGATGGTAGCAAAATTGTCTGCACTTAAAACAGCCACATACATGTGCACAATCATTGAGCATATAAGAGCGAGGTTAGACACAAAGTAAAGCAAAGAAATGTGCAAAAAATGTTGTACAGGTATGTATGTAAGAATAGAAAACGCAAACCGCACCATTGCAATACATGAAGACAAACACCCGATGGTGTGAAAATAAAATTCTAATAAATGAGATCCGACACAGTGGTAATAACTAGCAAATTTTTATTTCAAAGTTTAGTAAAAACACGATATTTGTCAACACAGTTTAGATTTTAAAGTCATTCTTGGGTCAATCAATCTCCTGGTGGGCCCGTTTCTTCTTCCCCCGAATGCTTCTCTTGGTGCACTGCTTGGCGTATTTTTCATCTGGGGTTTCCCGCAGCAGCAACCAGCAGAAATCAGCCATCATAGTGGTGTTCCATCTTCCTTGGTACCTTCTCTCTGCGTCCTTGATGTCCTGGTGAAACCTTTCACCTTGTTCTTCATTGTACGCCCCCAAGTTTTCGGGAAAGTAGTTCACATGGGAGTGCAAGAAATGGACTTTCAGACTCATGTTACAGCCTTGTTCTTTGAAGGCATTGAGCATCCTGGCAACAATATCCTTATAGTTCTCATCCCGCCTGTTCCCCAAGAATTTGAGAACAACATCCTTGAAGGAATCCCAGGCTTCTTTTTCCTTCTCAGACATCGTTTCAGAGAATGCTCCATCTGAAATAAGTTTCCTTATATCAGGGCCAACAAACACTCCTTCCTTTAGCTTTGCTTCAGAAAGTCGGGGGAACTTTGAGCAAAGGTACCGAAAGCACTCACCATCTTTTGGAAGGGACTTGATGAATTGCTTAATGAGACCCAACTTAATGTGGAGAGGTGGTAATAGAATTTTATCACGAGGTACCAAGCTCTCATGAAGAACATTTTTCTCACCGGGTCTCAAATACTCCCGAATTGGCCAGTCTTTTTTCCCCCAGTGTAGGTCGCGGGCCCGGCTATCCCACAAGCAAAGGAAGCAGGGATATTTGGTGAAACCGGATTCCTGCCCTAATAGCATGGATAGAATTTTAAAGTCTCCACAAATAGCGTAGTTACTCACCTGTAACAGGTGTTCTCCAGGAGCAGCAGGAATCAGTCCTCACTTATGGGTGACGTCGGCGCCGACGGAGCCCTCGCGGAGCAATTTTCCCCAGCTTTCAAAGAAAGCCTTTGGGAATTGCAGCGCGCATGCGCGGTCGTCTTCCCGCCCGAGGGTGCCATCTTAGCCAGTCAGATGACATAGCTAAAAAAGACAGCATAAAAATTTGCAAAAAGAACATAAGCAGACGATTGCAACTCCAAGGGGAGGAGGGAGGGTAGTGAGGACTGATTCCTGCTGCTCCTGGAGAACACCTGTTACAGGTGAGTAACTACGCTTTCTCCAGGACCAAGCAGGAAGTCAGTCCTCACTTATGGGACTCCCAAGCTCAAGGCTACCGGAGACCCTAAGCACAAAAATGAGCTCCCTCTAGCTCAGCAGCACAGAAGGAAGGAATCTTCGCTGAATTATTACCCACCGGTAGCCCACATCCGGGATGGAGGGTAGGAGTTGCTCAGACCTCAAAGAGATTACGGAGGACTGCCTGTCCGAAAGCACTGTCCCTACGGGACTCCCTCTCGAGACAGTAATGGACCGCAAAAGTCTGGCTCGAAGACCAAGTAGCGGCCCGGCAGATGTCTGCCAGCGGAACAGAGCGGAGGTAAGCCACTGACGTGGCCGTTGCCCGAACGCAATGAGCCGTGACTCGACTTTCTAAGGAGAGTCCGGCTGCCCCATAAGCCCAAGAGATACAGTCCGCAACCCAGATGGACAGAGTACGCTTGGAGACCGGGAGCCCCAATTTATTGGGGTCAAAAGACACAAAAAGCTGAGCAGCCTTACGGTGCTCCCGCGTACGGTCAAGGTAGAAGTTCAATGCCCTTCTACAGTCCAGGGTATGGAGGACCGTTTCAGCTCGGCTGGAGTGTGGTCTGGGAAAGAAGGTTGGAAGTACCACCTCCTGATTGATGTGAAAAGGGGAGACCACTTTAGGCAGAAATTTCGGGTGAGTCCGTAGGACTACCCTATTCTTGTAGAACCTAGTGTAAGGGGGATCAGACACGAGGGCCTGCAATTCACTTACGCGTCTAGCGGAAGTGAGGGCTATCAAGAACAGTGTTTTCCAAGACAGAAAACGGAGAGAACAGGTAGCCATAGGTTCAAAAGGCGGACAGGTGATCCGCTGCAAAACCACATTCAGCTCCCAGTCAGGCGCTGGCGGGCGCAGAGGTGGTTTAAGTAGAAGGAGACCTCGGAGAAACCTCGCTACGAGAGGGTCGTTGGAGAGAGGTCTGCCGTCCACCGGCACATGATGTGCTGAAAGAGCACTGAGGTGAACTTTGACGGAGTTGGACTTAAGTCCCAGATTAGAGAGGTGCAGCAAGTACTGCAAGATCACCGACACCGGGCAGGAGAAGGGATCCTGAGACTGTTGGGTACACCAGACTGCAAAGCGACGCCATTTAAGGGCGTAGCATTTGCGGGTAGAAGGCCGTCGCGAAGCCAAGACGACCTCCTCCACCTCCGCCGGCAGGAGAAGGGGAGCAAGGACTACCCTCTCAGCAGCCAGGCCATGAGGTTGAGAGACCTGAGGTTGGGGTGCAGTAGGGACCCCTGATCCTGAGTGAGGAGATCCGGTTGTACCCCCAGAGGGATTGGATCCTCCACCGCCAGTTGCAGCAGGAGCGGAAACCACGGCTGCCTGGGCCAGCGAGGGGCCACCAGGATCATGAAGGCTTTGTCTCGGAGAACCTTGAAAAGAGTCCGAGAGACTAGCGGGATGGGAGGGAAAGCGTACAGAAGGCTCCCCGACCATGAGATCAGAAAGGCGTCCGCCGCAACCCGAAGGGGGTGTGGCTGACGAGAGCAGAAGCGAGGAAGCTGCCGGTTGTGAGGACTGGCAAAGAGATCCACCGTGGGGAGGCCCCACTTGAGGAAGAGCTTCTGAACTACCAGGGGATCCAGACGCCACTCGTGCGGCTGGAGGACCCTGCTGAGTTTGTCCGCAAGGCAATTTTCTTGGCCCGGGAGATAAACTGCCTTGAGGAGAATGCCGTGACTGACGGCCCAAGAGCAGAGCTTCTGTGCCTCCCGGCAGAGGAGGAAGGAGCCCGTGCCCCCCTGTTTGTTCACGTAGAACATGGCAACTTGATTGTCCGTCTGGACAAGGACGGACTGTTGGGAAGTCAGGTGGGAGAAGGCCTTGAGAGCTAGGCGGATCGCCCTGAGCTCCAGGAAGTTGATCTGCTGAGCAGACTCCCACGTGGTCCAGAGGCCCTGAGTACGTGCCTCTTGGCAATGTGCTCCCCAGCCCAGGAGGGATGCATCGGTGGTCAGCACCCGGGTCGGTTGAGGTGACTGGAAAGGCATTCCGAATATCAGGTTCGGCTGCCGGAGCCACCACCGGAGAGACGAGACCAGCGGCTCGGAGACGCGCACTAGGTCTGCTAGGCCGCCTGTGGCTTGTTGCCACTGCTGGCGGAGACACCATTGAGCAGACCGCATATTCAGGCGGGCATTGGGGGTCACATGGACGGTGGAAGCCATATGGCCGAGCAGTCTCAGGAAGCGCCTGGCGGAGACCAGGGGCTGGCTGCGAAAGCGGTCGGCTAGGTCCATGAGCCGTTGAGCCCTGTCGAGCGTTAGGTATGCTCGCGCCTGAGGAGTGTGCAGCCTCGCGCCGATGAACTCGAGATCCTGTGAGGGGAGCAAAGTGGACTTTGCGAAGTTTATAGCAAAGCCCAAGTGCTGCAGCAGAGTCACCGTGCGGCACGTGGCGTTGGTGACCTCCTGAGCGGACGCTGCTCTGATGAGCCAGTCGTCGAGGTACGGAAAGACAGAGGCCGTGAAGCCGGAGATGGGCCGCCACGACCGCGAGACATTTTGTGAAGACTCGCGGTGCGGAGGACAGGCCAAAGGGCAGTACTCTGTACTGGTAATGATTTCCTGCCACCACAAACCTTAGGTATTGGCGGTGGCTTGGGTGGATGAGGATGTGCGTGTAGGCATCCTTTAGATCCAAGGAGCATAGCCAACCTCCCTGCTGGAGGTAGGGCAGAAGGATTCCAAGGGTAAGCATTTTGAACTTCTCCCGCACAAGGAACTTGTTGAGGTTGCGCAAGTCCAGGATGGGTCTGAGGCCCCCTGTTCTCTTTGGTATCAGAAAATACCTGGAATAAAAGCCTTGACCTCTCAGGTGGTGGGGCACCGGTTCCACCGCCTGTTCCTGCAGAAGACCTGCTAATTCCTGAAGGAGTAATTCCCTGTGCAGAGGGGGTCGCGGAGGTTCTCCCGGAAAATAGGAGGGAGGGACCTGATGGAAGTGGAGAAGATAGCCTTCTCGCACGACTTGAAGCACCCAGGCATCTGCGGTGATGCTGGACCACCTGTGGGCGAAGTGAACCAGCCGGCCTCCGGTGCTGGGAGGAACCAGCGGGGGGGGAGAGGCTATGCTTTGTGAGTCAAAAACCCCCACCCTGCTGAGCAGGGGCTGGTGGTGCAGGCTTGGGGGCTTGCTGCCTACGGGACCCGTTACCCCGTCCCTTGGCCTGCTGGCCCTGTTGGGGAGCTGCAGGGGCCTGATAAAGGGGGTATTGTTTGTAGGCAGCCGCCTTCCTCGGGTAAAAGGACTTTTTCCCCGAGCCCTTCTTTTTCTGGGAAGGGGCGGAGGTCTTCCTAGAAAGCCTGGTCCTGGTGAGAGTCTCAGTCTCAATTTGTGCAGCCTTTTCCACCGTGGGCTTGCCAAAGAGGTTTTCGCCTCGGCAGGGGACATCGACCAACTTGTCCTGCACCCAGGGCTCAAGGTCTGACGACTGAAGCCAAGCCTGTCGGCGGGCACCGATGCCGGCTGCGGCCACTCGAGCCGATGCTTCAAAGCCATCATAGGCTGCTCGGGACATGAACTTTGAGCATTCCCGAATGCCAGTGGACAAGGCTAGGAACCTCCGCAAGGGTTCCTCGGACAAACCAGCGGAGAATCCGGCTAGCTCTTTAGCCAGATCCCGGAGATACATGCCCATGTATAGCTGGTAAGTCTGGACACGACATGCGAGCATAGAGCCCTGGAAACACTTCTTACCAAGGCCATCCAGGTTACGGGCCTCCCTGCCAGGAGGCACCGAGGAATGCATCTTCTGACTCTTAAGACGATGCATGGCCGATTCCACTACCATGGAATGGTGTGGTAGCTGTGCCTTTTGAAAGCCAGGGCTCTTGCGGACTCGATAGATAGAATCGACCCGCTTGCTCAGGACCGGCGAGGAGGCCGGACTCTCCCACATGCGGAAGAGTAGTTGTTCCAGCATAGGAGGAACCGGTACAGTAAAGTGTTCCCTCGCGGGAGAGTCATACTGGAGGGCGTCGAGCTCTTCGGCTCGAGGCTCCTCCTCGGGATCCGCAGGGAAGGCCAAAGCCTTGGCCATATCCCTAACGAAGTCCGAGAACCGGGCATCCTCCGGGGGGGACTGCTTCCGAGGCTCGGACTCCGGTGAGTCCGAGGGGACACACCGAGTCCGGAAAGAATCAGGTGACTCTTCCTCTTCAGACTCCCAGACCGACTCCGACGAGGACTCGGTGGGGTCGGCCCGGGCAGGGCGCGGCGCCTGCCGCCCCGACGCCGAGGGAGTCGGCGTCGGCGACCTCGGTCCCGAACGGGAGGCCGAGGGTGACCTCGACCGAGGATCGACTCGAGTTCTCATCGACTCGAGGATCGGCTCGGTCTCCGGGGTAGACTTGGACGTCGACGTCCCGGCGGTCGGGGCAGCGGCGCCAGCGAGGCCAGCGAGCAGTGCCCGCTGCTGGTCCATGAAGGCAGACAGTCTGCTCTCCAAGGCCGTCAACCTGAGTCCGAGCTCAGGTGACCCAGCAGTCCCCGACTCGGGCCCCGACAGCGTCGGGCCCGACGTCGGCTGTCGCGGAGGCGAGTCCAGAAGGACTACAGGACTTACCCGAGCAGGCATCTCCGACTCCAGGCGAGGTCGCTTCGGGAGGTGTTCCTTCTCCAAGGACCCGGGGCGGCTATCGGGGCTATGCGACCTGGCCCTCGCGGAACCAGGAGCGTCCACCGACGCCGCCCTCGCGGGTTTCACCGTCCGACGATGGTCCCCGGAGGGAGAACCCCGGTCGGAGGAACTCCGGCGACGGTCCGAGCTGGAGCCTTTTGACGCGGAGGCCTCCGACGAGGTCCGGGTACGGCTGGGGTCAGCGAAGATTCGATCACGCTGATGCCGCCGACTTCTCAACGCTTTTGAGGACATTTTGCCGCAGGGCCCACAGATCAGTTCCTCATGATCCGGGCCCAGGCAGCAGAGGCAAAAGTCGTGTGTGTCAGTTAGTGACATATTTCGGTCACACTGACCACACCGCTTAAAGCCACTGGCAGCCATCGGGGGAAAAAGGGCCCCTGCGAGGTCAAAGGACCGGGCTGCCAGGGAAAAATCGAAAACGAAAGCTGACAAAGTCAGAAAAAACCGAAAAAAAGTAAGAGGACTCGTGACCGGCGTCGCGAGTCCGGGCGGGAAAAACGATCGGCGTCGAACCGAAGGAAAAAGAATAAAATAATGAAGAAAATCGACTTTTTCGCGGGGACAAGACGGGGACGTCTGTAGGGCTCCACGGAAAAAAGAAGACTGGCTAAGATGGCACCCTCGGGCGGGAAGACGACCGCGCATGCACGCTGCAATTCCCAAAGGCTTTCTTTGAAAGCTGGGGAAAATTGCTCCGCGAGGGCTCCGTCGGCGCCGACGTCACCCATAAGTGAGGACTGACTTCCTGCTTGGTCCTGGAGAACATCCACTTATGCTCATCATAACGAATCTTCTGAAGAATCAGGGCCAAATTCTCGTATTTTTCTTGGAGAATAACAGAGTGAGCAATAGGAACTGAAGCGAATGTGTTGCCATTATGATGAAGAACACCTTTTATGCTGTCTTTTGACGAATCAATGAACAGCCGCCATTCAGCAGGATCATAGTTGAGTTTAAACTTTTCCATCACTCCGTATATATCTTTGCAAAATACCAAATCTTCCTCTTTGCTGAAATACTTCAAAAATTGTGTCTCGCGGTTGCGGTACCAAAAAAAAGTTGTTCCTGGTGACAATAGATTTTTCTGTTTAAGCCGAGAACCTAGCAGTTGGGCAGCATCTTTTGGGAGTCCTAAATCCCGGACTAAATCATTCAATTCAGCTTGAGAGAAAAGTTCAGGTTTCGGATCTGGTTCAGTTTCAAACTCGGAAGTACTGGACTCATCGGGAAAAGCCATCTGATGAGTCTCATCATGATCAGAACCGTCCACACAAATATGATCCAAAGATTTTGGTGGTTCAGGCACAGGTACTTCGTTGCTATGAGGCATAGGCCTAATTGCTGAGGGAAGGTTGGGGTAACTTATTACGTTCTTATTTTTTAAGTTGTATCCCTTCACAATGCAAGAGCAAAAATAGCAGTCACTGCTGTGGTCTCTTTGTTCACGCCACATCATAGGTATTCCGAAACGAAATGCTTGTTTTTTACCTTTCATCCATAAGCGTAGATCTTCCTCACATGTCTTGCACACTTTGTGAAGAGCCCACGGTTTGTCTTGATCGCCTAACTTCAAACCGAAATAGGCGAAATATACTTTTTTAATAAATGCAGAAATGTTCCTCTGCCGCTTTTTCACGGTATATTCCCCACAAATAAAACAAAAACTGTCCGGAGAGTTGACGCAACCTCTGGCTCTGTGAGCCATCACAAATACACAGCACTGCAAACTACAACTGTAGTGAACCACTTCGGAATAAAGCTGGATTACGACTGAGCAAACAAAAGGTAATAATGAACTTGCAAGAAACTGAAATTTGACAGGAACGTTCATGTCGCAACCACCGTGTTTGAGCGAGCGAACGAGGCGAGGCGAACAGGAAAGAACATGCGCCAGCGCGAGTACTGGATTTAGCCCTCCGCCTCCCAATTGTCCTGTTAATGTATAAAATGAATACAAAACACTCTAAAATATCATGAGGGAGTGTTTCTAGTTAGTTAACCATTACAACCTCTATTTTGGGCCAAGAAAATAAACTGCAGTCGGCTAAAAAGAAATTATGTGAACATTCCTTATATGGGTAAGAAATCTAATTTTGCAAGAAAACGTGACGTGATGGAACATTTTGGCTATTTTTTCTGGATTCAGCACCCCAAAATCTATAGGAATCAGTTGCAAAACTGGAGGCAGTTTTTTGGTAGTGTACCTGTGTTATCAACCTTCTTATCTTGCGCATCCTTTAAGGCAGCACCGCCCTCAACCGGGATGGTGGTTTTCTTAGTCACCGCTGACACCGCAGCATCAACCCGCGGGGACTTAAACAAGTCCTTGTCTTTGTCTGCTAAAGGGTATAAACGATTCATAGTCCGAATTCCCTTCAAACCGGACTCCGGTTGATCCCACTCCTATTGGATCATTTGCTCCACCACCCAGTGCACAGGAACCACCACCTGAGAGTCCCGCACCGCCTGAATGAGAGGATCCTCCAAACCGTCCTCCTCTAAAGACCGAGCCACGGCAAGGTTGAGGGCCTGAAGAGACTCCGTGATCAAAGGCACTAGCTCATCCCTACGAAACACGTGAATAATCCGAGCCTGGTCTTCCGGCTCTGGGATCTCCCCGTCCTCCAACTCGTCAGCCTTCGCCTCAGGATCCCCTTCCGCTTCCAAATCAAAGTAACTCATAGCGTCCTGCTCCGGGTCGGAGGACCGGAGCCGCTTGGCGGCAGGCTGGGAGGAGCGCTGACCTTCCCCTGTAGAAAGAGAAGGAAGGGGCGCTGGCCAAGCATCCGGCAGCTGACCGGAACGGCTCAAGCGGAAGGCCTGATGCATGAGCAGAACGAAATCCGGGGAAAAATCCACTGAAGGAGTAGGAAGAACCATATGTGGCAACTCAGGGATATTCCCATTGAGATGGGACGCCGAACCAGCCGGGCGAGAGCCCGGTGAGAGGGCACTCTCCGCTATCAGAGGATTGTCATCAGGGACTGGCAGCTCTTTCAGCTCAATTTGATGTTCCAAGTCGGAAGAAGCTGAGGCACAGCCCCGGCATATGCCAGAGTCCGCCACTGCACCCCTGCGCGATCCACAAATCACGCACTGTGGTTTGGCAGCCATGTGCTGAAGTACCCCACCAAGAGAAAGAGAAGTGAATCAGAGGTAGGGAAAGGCAATGGGAAAAGGGCAAGCCCGTTTAAAAATAACCCCTTTTTTTTTTTTTTTTTTTTTTTAATAAAACACTCCCTAGAATCCTTAGGAGGTCCCTAGCAAAATCGCCAGCATAAATAGTGCCAAAAATGTCAGGGGAACCCGTGCACAAGTGATGAAGTTAGCAAAGAAAACTTCCCTCAGGGCTTCAAAATGGTCGCCGAACTCGTGCACTCGCGCTCAAAAACGGCGCGAAAACCAAAGAACAAGGAAAACAAAGTAGACACGATAACCGGCAAAATAAAGATAACGGAGGCCAAATAAAATGAAGAAAACTCAAATCCCGTGCCTGAGCAGCTACCGCCGAGGCAAGACTTCAAGGCAGCCGACTCACCTGCTGAGAGCAGCAACGGGAGCGCGCTGCAGCACCTGAGGAAGGAAAAGTAATTGAAGTTCCTACCGGGCAAATGAAGACACCGACAAGAGGCAGCCAGTAGCACAAATCAAAAGGGTTGCCTGGATAAGGTAGAGCTCTTCCCCGTGCAGTCTAGGGGAGAGCTCTAACCTGGCTGTCCAACAACTCCGGGAGGAAGACAGGAGCCCAATGCAGGACTGGCTTCTCAGCACCGGGAGGCCCCCTGTGTCTGTCTTTCTTTTTTTTTTTTTTTTTTAATTAAAGAAACAGCTACCTAATTAAAGAAAAGGAAGTAAAGTGTAGAAAGGAAAACCCCAAAACAAATCTAACTAGTGTTGCTCCCCCAAGTGTCACTAAGTGTGCCCAGCACAGGCACACACGTCCTCAAGCTGCAAGGAGACTGGACACACTGGGGGCTTATGGGAGCTCCGTCTGCATACATCTTACGGAAAGTTTGATTGGTCCAGTCTCCAGGCTGCAGGAGGAGGTGCACTACCCGATTGTGGAGGACTAAACTGGAGGACCGCTCAGGAACCAGTCTTAAAATTCTCTTAATCCCGTCCATATTTTCCAAGTTTTTGACCTTTTATTAAATTCTGAAATTCCACCATGTTTCTATCAAAGTCCTTTTTTTCAATGTCAAATTGTAAAACGTCCTTTTTAAAACATCCATTTTTTTCTTCAATCTGCTTTTGTAAATCCAACGCTCTACTTTTGGATGTCTTAATAAAAGAATCATCAAATCCAGAGAGCATTTATTGAGTAAAGCTGTCCAGTTCCTTAAAAACTCTGGACCAACAGTGAAGATACCTGGTGCTTTGTTCACCCGCAAGCCTCTAGGGACGATCTGGCTCCTGCAATATTCTAGGAGAGAAGCCACATACATATCTTCCTTGATCTTCTTTTGTGTTAGGTGTACGGCTTCATCACATTTAACCTCCGTGTGTCCTCCGTGGGGAAAAAAGGATCTGATGGCAGCATTTGCTGGAGGATCTCTTTACCATAACTGAGTACATTCTGCCATGGGGGTAATAGAGTGCCAGTAGCCATAAGGAGTCCAAACAAAGCTCGTATTTATTTATTTATTTTATTTTTATTTAGCTGTGCTTATATAACGCTTTTCACCAGGTCAATGCAATTTTACAGATATACGCTAACAGGCACTTTTTATTCCCTTGTCCACGAAGGGCTCACAGTCTAAGCATACCTGAGGCAATGAAGGGTTAAGTGGCTTGCCCAAGGCCACAAGCAGTGGACATGGGACTAGAGATGCCAGTCCCTCCGGCTTGAGATTACTTGTCCCTACGTGGGAATTGAACCCCTGGCCCACCAGCCTGAGCTAACCTGTCCCAACCACTGAGCCACTCCTCCCTCGTAACCTTGCAAAACCAAATGGGACCAACAGGAGCAAGGAGACCAGCACACCCTCTTAAGTTCAGAGTAGACTTTATTAAACCACAACACCAGCAGGGTTTTGGCAACTCATGCCTTCTTCGGGGGAGTACAGTTCGAATACTCCAACACAAACAACTATAACTCTTAATAAATAAATATTTAATGTTTATACATGTTAAAAACCATGCTTATAAAAACAATCCTAAACATATACATCAGAAAAGATACGGCAAGCCATTAAAATATAGCTGCAAATGGCACGGAATACAATGACAGCAACATAAAACCATGTAAACGAAATACCGGGTAACACAATATAAAATAACAGAGTACCAAAAGGGTGAACAAATGGTATAGAGAGCGATAGATGTAAGAAATGGACACTCATGTGCTTGAATAAGGTTGAAGAACCTATATGAAAAAGATATATATGTGTTTATCGCTAAAAGGCGGCTCAAAAAGTAATTTCTATATCTATCTTTTTCATATAGATAGGCATACTATAAAAAATTTTCATTGAGTCTAAAGGTGATTACAGATTGTAACACTAGAAAAAGGAATAGTTTTGAGTTTGCCAGTTTTGGCGCCAAAAGGAGCCACTTTAAATGTACGGCAGTGTTGTTGCCAATTTCCAAGTTGTCAGTTTGAAAACGCTTAGCTGCAGTGAATCTTGTGTCCTCCTTTTATGCCTGCTCCCATTACAATATTGTCTCCAGATTAGATTTAGCTGAATTTACATTCAGTTGTTTGTTCATTGTCATTGACTTTATTTCCTGTTTTGTTACAGTATGATACGTGCGTACTGGACTTAATTAATAAGCATATGTTTGTGTTTGCAAAGGGATAGACAGTAAGGTCTTTAACCTTATTCAAGCACATGGGTGTCCATACCTTACATCTATCACCCTCTATACCATTTGTTCAGCTTTTTGGTACTCTGTGTCCAGAGTGTGACAGCTTAGGAAGTCTGCCTGAATGTGGTCCACCCCTGCGATGTGCTGGGCCAACAGAGCCTGTAGATGTCATTCCACCCAGGGGACGAGAAGGGCCATTTCCCTGGCCACTCCCGAACACTTTGTACCACCTTGTCGGTTTAGATAGGCCACCATCATAGCATTGTTGGAAAGGACTCAGACCGCTTGGGAGCGAAAGTGAGGCAGAAAGTGTAGAAGAGCCAGGCGAGACCATCTCACAGGCCTCGGACAAAGAACCTGTTTAGATGAGCCAGTCGCTAGATACTGGTGGACTTGAATGCCTTGTTTCCATAGGGCTGCCACAGCCACAACCATGACCTTGGAGAATGTGCATGGAGCTGACGCCAGGCAGAACGGCAGAGCGCAGAGCTGAAAGTGCTGCCCGAGAATGGTGAAGCGCAAAAAACGCTGCTGCTCTTCATTGATGGGAATGTGGAAATACGTGTCCGCCAAGTCGAAAGAGGCGAAGAACTCTCCCCTTCTGGACTATCTGAATAACTGACTGTAGTATTTCCATGCAAAATCAAGGCACTTGAAGGGCCCGATTTAGCTTCTTGATATTCAGAATAGGACAAAATGACCTGTCTTTCTTGGGTACCACAAAGTATACGGAATAGCAACCGGAACACCTCTTGGAAAGAGGGACCAGCTGAATGGCTTGCAGCAGCAGAAGACGCTGAAGGGTGGATTGTATGGCGGCTTTCGGGGTGATCTGCAAGGTGACACGAGAAAGACATCTCATATGAGTCATAGATAATTGAGTACATACCCGTGATAGATGATGTTGAGGACCCATTGATCAGAGGTTATCTGGGCCCACTCTTGGGAAAATAGTGCCAGCTGTCCTCCCACCAGTGCTGGCGTCCCAGAGTGGCTTCCGGTCCCGTCAGTGGTGGAGAATGGGGGGGGAACGGGAGGAGCTGAAGAACTTAGTTGAGGCTTCCCCTTCTTAATGCTGGGACCTCTGCCCTGAGCACCCCGACGAGACTGCCACAAACAGCTTGCCAGGCCAGTAGCGCCAGGAGTCACGAAACCTGGGCTGTGAGGTGGACAATGGATAGACCCACTGTCCCGAGCAGTGAGAAGATGACCGAGGCTTGTCTTCTGGTAGCCGCTGAGGATTGATTTCCCTCAGGTCTTTGACCATCGTATCGAGGTCTTCGCCAAAGAGCAGCTTGCCCTTGAAGGGGAGCTTGACAAGGCGATCCTTTGAGGCCATATCCGCTGACCACTGTCGAAGCCAGAGTCAACAATGAGCCACTGTCACGGTTGCCACCAAATGCGTCGAGAGGCGAAGTAGATCATAAAAAGGCATCAGACAAGAAAGCTGTAAGATTCCAAGTGGACTAACGCCGAATCTTCGGGCAATAGCTGAACCCATCGCATGAGGGCCTGGGTTGGAGGCTTGGAGAGCGAGAGTGGAAGAGGAAAAGGCTGCCTTGAGGAACCCCTCGACCTTCCCATCATGTTGATCCCAAAGCGCCGCTCCGCCTTCTGCCAGAATAGTTATGCATTTGGTGACACTGGTCACCAGAGTGTCTACCTTCGGATACACAAGCCATCTCTCTAAATCCGCTGGTGACAAAAGACAGTGCCTACCCAAAAGCCGAGCCATTCGTAAGGGGGCTTCGGTGGACTCCTATTATAGAGATACCATCTGTTGAAACTCTGGTGGGAAGAGAAAGGCTCTGGAGGGCTTATGAATGCCCTGCAGGATGGGATTGGCCTGAGAAGGCTCCTACTCAGGAGTATCAGAGAGGCAGAAGGCTTCCACTACTTGAGCAATCAGAGCTGGAAGCTCATCATGGAAAAGGCGTATATTTTGTGTGTCCTCCTGCGCCTCGCCCGAGGCTTCGGAGAGAGACCATTCTCCATTCTCCCGGTCGCAGGCATCCAAGGCTGTTCTCTGCTGACAGAGCTTCCTCCTCTGTAAGAACAGCTGCTCAGTCCCCCCAAGGCCCAGGAGACCTCTGAGCAGGCATCCTTGGCCTTGGGAGCCAAATCTTCATGAGGGCAGATGAAGACTCAGGCTAAGATTTCTGGGTGGGTGGGAGCCCCACATGGGAGGAGACAGAATCCGAGCTCCAGAGGTTCCAAGCAGGCCTGAACACTACTAAGAATTGTTGGGAATCTTGGTCTGGAGGCAACAGCACCTGAGTTGGGGCCCCGCAGGCTGGGGCAGGAAGAGAGGCAGGGAAGGAGCTTTCTCTGCCTGAGTTGTGGCCCTGGAGTCCACCAGGGCTGAGGATCAGGGAGGTTGGGCCTCCCAAAACCGACGGATGCACCAGCTCAGACTGCACCATGCGGAAGGATTCCCCAGGGTGTGTTGAGCATACAGAGCATACCCTGTCCTCTAAATCTCTGCATTTGCAGCTGCACACAATGCACCACTGCAGGGCGGAGGGCATTGCAAGAAAATGTTCCCCCGAGCATTGCCAGTCCAAGAAAATAGCTCCACTAAGAGAAGAGAAGGTATGATGCACCCAAAATGGCCACTGGAGCCTCAGCATACCCGCATGGCCGCCTGAGAAAAAAGACGTACTAATTTCCTATCAAACAGAAAATAGCTGCCGCACAGCGGTCAGCATATCCGGGCTGTGAGCAGAGCTGGGGAATAGATAGGAAGCGGGCAGAGGGCAGCAGCAGCTTTCAGGTGTAAGACGACTTCGTCGTTAATTCATGCTTGAGACAACTGACAGCAGTTAACCCCGGAGGGAGGGGGGAGAGAAGGGGGGGGATCTCACTTTGAGCTCCTTGGTCAGACAAGATGCAGCAGGACAGCCAAGAAACAGCAGACAATCAAGACTTTCTCTACTGGTTTTAATGCTTTTTTTGTCTTTCTTTTTTAATAAAAAAGCTAAGTTAGAGCAACTGAAGGCTCTCTCTGCAGACGAGCTGCAATGGTCCTCCTGACCAGGAACCCCCTCCCACCGAGGGAAACTCCACTAGCCCTCCTGACCAGGAGCTCAACCTTATTGGCCCTCCTGAGCAGGATCTCAACCTTACTGCTCAGGTGTTGGGAAACTCCAGAGGGCACCTCCTGTGCACCATGGAGATGTCCAGCCAAAAGAATGTTCTCAAACAGCAATCCCCAGAAACTGTTAGAAGCACAGGAAAACAACAATCATCTGCTGGAGATAAAAGAAGAATTGCTGAAGGCGACCCCTAGGGGTACAGCTATATATCTTCCAGGGCTAAGCCATCAAGCTTCTGGTATCTTTCTCTGTCTCCATCATTTGCTGACAGAGGGACTTTAACCCACTTGTCTGGACTGGTCTAGCAGGATGATTTGAAATGTCTAGTTAAATTTAACTCTGTTAATTATGTTATCTTTCAGCCTGAGTTGTCATACTTTA
Source organism: Ichthyophis bannanicus (assembly GCA_033557465.1). NCBI lineage: Eukaryota > Metazoa > Chordata > Amphibia > Gymnophiona > Ichthyophiidae > Ichthyophis > Ichthyophis bannanicus. Next base: position 545,351,587 of record CM066033.1, read on the forward strand.
TTAATGCTAGGCATCAATTGATTTCATTTGCCATCCTCCTTGGGACATGAAGACACTGTATTGGGTTTATGCACTGAGGCATTTAGGGTTAGTACAGTTTCCTTTTTGTTTCTCCTTAATTGTTTTGGGGGGTTTTTTTTGCTTTTTTATTGCTGCTCCATGTGTCCCCTTCTTTATTTTGTGGGTTGGCAAAATGCAGCATTGTGAATGTTTTCTTAATATTCTTTATTTTTCTTTTTGTATTTTATATTTTCCTATGCTAATTCTTTTTCCAAACAAGTGGATGCTTGATTTATTTTGAAAACTCAAACATAAAATTTAAAAAAGGAAGCCCAGATGGGTACAAATTGTATCACAATGATAGGATATATCAAATTAGTGGAGGGGTAGTGCTATATGTTAAAGAGGGAATTGAGTCAAACAAGATAAAAGTTTTGCAGGAAACAAAATACACTGTAAAATCTGAATGGATAGAAATTCCATGTAAAAAGGGGAAGGGAATGGCTGTGGGGACATACTACCATCCACTTGGTCAGAACGAACAGATGAATGACAAAATGCTAACAGAAATTAGAGAAGCTAACAAAATTTACAACACAGTAATAATGGATGATTTCAATTACGCCAATTCAAATGGTCTGTGTCACATCAGGACATGTTAGGGAGATAAAGTTTCTAAATGAAATAAATGCAGCTGGTTCAGAAACGGGGAAGCTACTTTAGATCCGGTCCTTAGTGGAATGCAGGACCTGGTGCGAGAGGTAACTGTGCTGGAGCCGTTTGGCAATAGTGATCCTAACATGATGACATTTTATTTAATAAATGGAGAAAGGACAGCAATGAATTGCCCTGCGGCAGCATTTAACTTTCAAAAGGGAGACTGATAAAATAAGGAAAATGATCAAGAATAAACTAAAAGGAGCAACTACAAATGGTTAAAGTTTACATCAGGCCTGGGTGTTGTTTAAAAATACTATTTTGGAAGCAAAGACCAGAAGTAAAGAAATTGAATGCCAGCACTGTTTAAAGGTGAGGTCATGAATGTGGCAAGAGAGCGGTGGTAACTGCCTGGGCCTGGTGGAGGGGGCCGAAAAAGTAATCCGAAGGGGCAGCTGGGGGGGGGGTCATAACCGATCCATTCTGGCAGACAATAAGGAAGTGCATGTTTAATCCAATGTATCGCTTATCACTTTTTCTTACCTTCGAGTTAGCTGTGTCAAAAATGGTTTCCACTAATAAGATATCAACACCACCATCTAGAAGACCTCTGGCTTGTTCCCCATAAGCATCCACAAGCTCATCAAATGCTATGAAAAAGAAAATATTCTTCTTCACCATCTTTCAGACACTATTAACAACATTATAGAAATCAAACATTCCATCTATCAGGTGTACCAACAAACCATTTTTTTTAATGAACTGTTTTCATTCCTGAGATCACTTCCAACTCTGGTAATCATTTCAAATCTAAGACTTTTCTATAGCCTCTACCAACAGCAAAGCAGAATTTCTTGCCTGTAACGTGGGTTCTTCGTAGACAGCACAAAAATTCAGTCATGAATATGGGTGATGGTCGAGCGGCAGCTGCGCAAAACACTCCCATTAGCTAATATACATTTAAAAACACCCTCCCAACTTACATCTCATTCTGCTCATGCTTGCTACTGCCTTCTCCAGTCTGTATCATAGCCAAGAAGAAAACAAACCACTTGATAAGTGGAGATGAAGGGCAGGAGAGTATGAAGAAATTAGACCTTACCTGCTAATTGTCTTTCCTGGAGTACTCTCCGGGCCAGTCCAGGAAATCTTGGGTGATCAATCCGCTCCAGCAGCTGAGGACTGGAATCTGACAAGGTTTTACCGACAACCGATCCAGCTCCCCTAGGTGTCAGCTAATCAGTCTCTCGATAACAAAGCAGTGAAGCTAACCCTAAGAACACTCACAACGAAAAACAACAAAACTTAACCACCTAGACTACGATAGAATGAGGAGAAAACCAGTCAAAGCACTGACTGGTACTTTCTGCTTGCGCGATTTCAAGAACTTCGTTTCGTTTTTTATTTTTTATTTATTTATTTTTTTGATGGAAAAAAGCACCCTTCACTCTAAAAACAAGCAGTTGCCCCACAGAGGAGCTTGAGTTATTTATTTATTTAGTTAATTTTTCCTTTTTTTTTTTTTTTTTTTTTTTTTTTTAAATTGAGTGGTTGCTCTCCCAATTTGGAATATGTATTTTTTTTTCCTGTTTTACTCTTTACCATGCCCCCTAAGGGAATCGCAGTATCCGCTGCCACTGCACTGCACGGCACGGCCCCTTGACGGGACACTACGCAAGCAAACAACCAGTCCAACAACCCGGAAACTCGCAGATACACTAAGGGAGGGTCCTGGACTGGCCCGGAGAGTACTCCAGGAAAGACAATTAGCAGGTAAGGTCTAATTTCTTCTTCCTAGTCGTCTCTCCGGGCCAGTCCAGGAAATCTTGGGAAGTACCAAAGCAGTACTTAAATACGGGAGGGCCCTGCGAGACCTGTCACCAGCGCCGCCGCGCTCACTCTGGCGTCATTCTGAGCCTGAACATCCAACCGATAATGCTTCGCAAACGCGTGCAACGACGACCACGTAGCCGCCCGACAAATGTCCACCGGCGGAACTAACGCATACTCCGCCCAAGAGGTAGCCTGAGCTCTGGTTGAATGCGCTCGAAGACCTTGTGGAACCGGCACGCCCTTCGCTTCGTATGCGGCGCGAATGGCATGCTTCACCCAGCGAGCGATAGAGGCTTTAGTGGCTGCCTTACCTTTCGCCGCACCACCGTAGAGCACAAATAACCTGTCCGACTGACGAAAAGACTCCGTTACCTTGAGATACTTACGCAACACTCGCCCCAAGTCCAGCCGTCTAAGGGAACGATCAAAACCACTGTTCCCCAACCCCTCGAACGTAGGAAGGGAAACTACCTGATTGACGTGAAACGACGAAACCACCTTGGGAAGAAAAGAAGGTACCGGACGCAACACCACCTTCTCAGCTGAAAATTGAAGGTACGGTTCCTTGCAAGATAAAGCTTGAAGATCTGAAATGCTTCTCGCGGAACACAAGGCCACCAGAAAAGCCGTCTTCCAGGACAATTCTCGGAGATGCGCCGACTGATGTCCGACAAACGACGGATCCGACAACGCCTGGAGCACCAGGTTCAAATCCCAAGGAGGAACCACGGAACTCCTGGGAGGCCTAATATTCCTAGCGGCCCTTAAGAAACGCAGCATATCAGGATGGGAAGCCAGAGGCCTGCCCTGTACCCGTCCTCGGTAACAGGCCAGCGCCGCCACCTGCACTCGCAAGGTACTAAGAGCCAAACCTTTATCCAAGCCGCCTTGCAGAAAACCCAAAAGTTCCGGCAGCGACGCCTTCCCGGGCTGCACCTCACGCCCAACGCACCACGCTTCAAATAAGCGCCAAATTCTGATGTAAGCCAACGACGTGGACCGCCTTCGGGACTGCAACAGAGTAGCTATTACCGTGCTGGAGTAGCCCTTGTGCCGCAACCTGCTCCGCTCAATAGCCAGGCCGTAAGACAAAATCGATCCACCTGCGGCATGAGCACCGGACCTTGCCTCAAGAGACTGCTGTGAGCGGGCAACCGCCAGGGAGGGGCGACGAGCAGTCTGATCAGATCGGCATACCAAGGGCGACGAGGCCAATCGGGAGCTACGAGAATCACCATCCCGCTGTGCGCTGCCACTCTTTGGATGACCCTTCCCAAGAGAGGCCATGGAGGAAACACATAGATGAGCTGATCTGGAGGCCAAGGCTGCACAAGGCCGTCCAGACCCTCGGACATGTGTTCCCTGCGCCTGCTGTAAAACCGCGCCACCTTGGCATTGGACTGGGTAGCCATAAGATCCAGAACCGGCTGTCCCCACATCAGCGAGATTTCTTGAAAAACAGTCTCGTCCAGTTCCCACTCTCCTGGATCCAGACGATGCCGACTGAGATAATCCGCCTGAACGTTGTCCTTGCCTGCCATGTGCGCCGCCGATATCGCGGTGAGATGGACTTCTGCCCACTGAAACAACTGCAGGCATTCCTCTAGCAACAGAGCACTGCCCGTGCCGCCTTGCCGGTTGATGTAAGAAACGGTCACTTGATTGTCGGAGAAAACCCGAACAGCTCTCCCGAGAAGCATTGCCGCGAACGCCTGTAACGCGAGCCGAACCGCCCGGAGTTCCAAACGATTGATCGACCAGGAGGTCTCTACTGCCGACCACAAACCTTGAGTGACACGACCCAGACAATGAGCCCCCCAGCCGGAGAGGCTGGCGTCCGTCGTGAGCAATACCCAATCGGAGACCTCCAGAGGAAACTCCTGCCTTCAGGTGGGCTGGCACCAACCACCACTGTAGACTGAGACGGACGTCCTGTGGACAGACTAACCTGCGGGAGAGAGGATGATCCTGAGGAGACCAACGAGACAGCAACGCGCTCTGAAGCGGCCGCATGTGGGCTCTGGCCCAAGGCACCAGATCCAAGGATGCCGCCATGGACCACAACAATTGCAGGTACCTCCAAGCCGTTGGAGCCTTGACACGCAGAAACGCCGAGACCTGCCGCAAGATTTTGCATACCCTGTCGTCCGTAAGAAAAACGGATCCTATCTCCGTGTCGAAGAAGGCCCCCAAGTAGGTCAGTCGCCGAACGGGAACCAAATGGCTCTTTGCATAGTTTATGACCCAACCTAACTGCTCCAGGACCTGCACCACCCGCGCTATGGCCACCTGCGACTCCTGCTGCGAGGACGCTCGAATCAACCAATTGTCCAAGTAGGGATGAACCTGAATCCCCTCCTTCCGAAGCGCAGCTGCCACCACTACCATAATCTTGGTGAAGGTGTGAGGCGCTGTGGCAAGCCCAAAAGGCAAGGCCCGAAATTGAAAATGACCCATGGGCACCGCGAAACGGATTTACTTCTGATGTTCGCTCCTGATCGGAATGTGTAGGTAAGCTTCTGTGAGATCTATGGAAGCAAGAAACTCGCCAGGTCGAACCGATCGAACTACCGACCGCAAGGTTTCCATCCGAAAATGAGGCACCCGCAAACAACGGTTCACGTGCTTGAGATCCAGAATGGGGCGAAAAGAACCTTCTTTCTTGGGTACCACAAAATAAATCGAGTATCGACCTAATCCGCACTGGTCTGCTGGCACCGGAATCACCGCGTGAAGACACAACAGCCGGCGGAGAGTCTCCCCGACCGCTTCCAGCTTTGCCTGCGGGCCACAAGGCGACAGGACAAAGGCGTCCGAAACCCGCTGCTCGAATTCTAGGGCATAGCCGTCCCTGACAATCTCCAAAACCCACTGATCTGTGGTTATACTGGCCCAGGTGGAAAGGAACTGCTGTAACCGACCGCCTACTGGAATTCCCACCTGGACCGGCCTCATTTCATTGTGACTTTTTCGCTGCGGACTGTTGGCTATGAAAGACTCCTCTACTGAAACCTCTGGACCCTCGAAAGGAATAGCCCCGAGAAGGAAACCGACCCCGCTGATAAGGAGTGAAGCGCGCTCCCCGAAACCTGCGAAAGTCTCTACCGTGACCCCTATGCAGGAATCCCAGCCGTCCGACCTTGGAGTCACCCAAATCCTTAACAATCTTGTCTAAGGCTTCACCAAACAACAACTTGCCCTTATACGGCAATTTACTAAGACGAGCCATGGAAGAAGCATCCGCCGACCAATTCCTAAGCCAAAGGAAACGCCTAGCGGCTATTACGGAGGCCATAGCCTTAGCGGAAATGCTAACCAAATCATAAAAGGCATCGGCCTGATAAGCAGCCACCGATTCAAGCTTCACCAAGTTCGCCGTAGGTTCATCAATTTTCTCAGAGGACTGTTCCCCTTGCAGCCAGCGGATGGAAGCCCTAGACACATAAGCTCCACAAACAGACGCTTGAAGGGCCAAAGCACTAGAATCAAAAGCCTGCTTCAGAAGAGCCTCTAACCTTCGATCCTGCAAGTCCTTGAGAGCTGTACCCCCTTCAACAGGAATGGTGGTTTTTCGAGTGACAGCAGACACCAATGCATCCACCTTGGGCATACGCAATAAGTCCTTCTCTTCTTGCGGGACAGGGTAAAGCCTAGCCATCGAGCGACCCCCTCTGACAGACGCCTCCGGAAACTCCCATTCAGCCTCTATCATCTGTTTGATAACCCTATGAACCGGGAAACACTTTTGTTCAGACCTGAACCCCTGCAGCAAAGGGTCCTCTAGGGGTTCCTGCTGAACTGAAGGACTAAATTCAGAGCCGAAAGCGACTGCAAGATTAGCGCTCCCAACTCCTCCTTACGAAACATGCGAAAAACATTGGGATCCTCACCAGGACCGTTCCCCTTCCTCCAAATCTCCTGACCAGGCATCCAACCCTGGTTCAGAAAGTATCTCACCCTCTTCTACACCTGGAGATGGGGCAAAAAACGCCTCTGTATGGTCCCCACTCTGGTCCCTGCCGGGAACCACCGAAGAGCTAGACTCTCCCCGGTGAGTTTCAGAAGGACCGACCACAGGAGACTCAAGGAGACCCTCAGAGCCAGGAGGGAGAGAAAACTGCGCCTTCTTGAGGAGATAAGCATTATACAGAAAGAGAATAAACTCAGGAGAAAAATAAGAACTCAAAGTCTCCTGAGAAGCAGGAACAGGCTGCTGCTGAACCTCAGCAGCCACAGACTTTTTCGCCGATTTTGATTTCCTTTTGCAGGGTTTATGGAGAAGCGCGGGAGCAGCAGCCTGCTCTGCTAAAATGGCCGACGTTCCCGCTCTTTCTCCTGAGGTGAGAGAAAAACCGGTACTACTGTCAGAGGCTTTATCCTCCATCGCACTAGTGCACGCGCCGAAAAAAACAGATAGAAAAAGCAACCGCAATCAAAACGAGAGCCGCCTGCCGCCGGAACGGATCCCGAAGAACAACAGAAAACCGCGGGCCGTGGATAACGCCCGTTACAAAGGGAAACACTACGGCAAGAGAAATCCGACACTAGAGAAAGAAACGGAAGACTCACCGTATGCTGAAGAAACAGAGCAAAACACCAATCTGTCCTGCACCGCAGTGCCGTTGCTAACGGCAAGCAGATGCCCGAATGCGACCAATGCAGAGAGAGAGGACACTGGGGCTCCCAGGCCTGCTTATCTCCTGCCGCTGCTCAGCGTCTCGAAAGAGGCAGGCTCTACCTCATCAAGACGGGCACCGAGGCTCAAGGGGAGCTTCCCTGACCTCTAGCTCTAGTGCCTGAGCTGCGACCTACCCCGATTGAATCCTTCAATCCTTGTTAGTGCCTTTGAAAAAGATCAGCACGGGAGTCTGAACCCAGGCTGTCTCTATCTTTTTTTTATTTTATTTTATTTTTATTTTGTGAGGCAAGCAGCCTAAAGCACAAGCAATTAAGATGAGCAAAGAAATTGTGCCCCTTACACTAAATCCTATAACTTTCCTAATCGTTTCCCAGGAGAGCTGGTCCAAAGAACGTCCAGCCCAGCTGCTGAGGACTGAAAGACTGATTAGCTGACACCTAGGGGAGCTGGATGGGTTGTCGGTAAAACCTTGTCAGATTCCAGTCCTCAGCTGCTGGAGCGGATTGATCACCCAAGATTTCCTGGACTGGCCCGGAGAGACGACTAGGAAGGCTATATTTTCCTGTTATCTACAGTGAATCCATGATACAAGTAAACATTTTCTCCAACAGCAGCAGCTAAACTGCAGCCATGAAAATGGGTGATTCCAGATCCGAGATTTGCTACAAGCTTAAATGCAACCCGTGTGGATGTTATGAAGGATGATTGCAAATGGGCATAAGTAAAAAAGATTACATAGGACTGATTGCTTGAAATTACTACCATGTCTTGATCCAGTATCTAGGCAATAATGTTGTACAAAAATATGGACTGTCAACCAAATGGCTGCTCTACAAATATCTTGAAACAGGAGAGGCACAAAGGTTTGCAAACGTTGTAGATTTCATTCTGAGCTAAGGTATTCCAATCACATCTGGCGATTGTTTTATTATTATTATACTGCAGCGGAAATTCTGTCAGAGATCCACTTGGGGAATGCACATTTACAAGCTAGCAAGCCTGGATTAGTAGGATTAAAGATCACAAATAACTGGGAAGATTTCCTAACGGGGCATGTGGCTCGAAGATAACACAATAGCACCCTTCTGAAGTCTAAGGTAGGTAGGGATTATGTTACTGTGTGATTTAGGGAAGAAAACAGGGAATGACCTTTGGTAGGAACTTCAGGCGAGTCCACAGCACAATGTTAGTTAAGACCTGAGGGGAGAGGGGGTGGGGCGATAATGAACTAGAGCTTTAAATTCTCTCACTCTGCATGCAGACATATCACCATAAGAAATACTGTCTTTCAAGTGAGATGCTGCAGAGTGCAGGAGTAGCCTAATTGTTAGAGTACTTGCTTGTGAACCAGACAATTCCCACTAGCATTCCTTGCTTGGGAACCAGAGTTCAATTCCCACTAGCACGCCTTGTGGGCAAGTCTCACTACCTCAGAAAAATCCAAGTTACAATGTAAACTGCTTTGACCAAATGATAAAGCAGTATAAAGAACCTGTTAAATAAATACAAATAAATAGTATGACATTCAGGTCCTAAGGTGGGTGCCTTAAAGCAATGGTCTTGTTTTCAGGAGTCCTTACTTGAACCTGGAGATGACTGGATATAAAGATATAGTTTTACCTGCACATGTTCATGGTAAGCCAATAGGCCACTAAATGTATTTGAGCAGAGTTAGTTTTCAAGGCAGAATCTGACTGATTCAACAAGTAGGAAAGGATATGATGCACAGTGCAGAAAATTGTTCAGTGAACATCATTTTACAAAGCAAGTCCATTTCAAGTGATAAGATATAATGGTGGATGATTTCCTCAAAGTTAAAAGAATTTGCTTGGTTTCTTATGATACTGGTAATTAGGAACCTTTCAATATCCAAGCTGTCAGTGTTAGACATATAAGATTGGGGTGAAGAAGCTATCCCTGGTGTTGCCCCCTAGGAATATCAGTCAGTCTAATGCTAGTAAAACCAAGCATGTGAACCAAATTTGAGGAGGCCATTGCAGAACTACCAGAATAACTGCTCTGCCTCAAATTATTTTCTGTATAATATGCAGTATTAGAGGAAAGGAGGGAATGCATAAAAGAAGCCTTTGCTCCAGGAAATGGAGAATGCGTCAGAAGAAATTCTCTGAGGAACTGGTCTTCTAGTCACTTCTTGTATCCTGAGAGGCAAAGAGTCCTACGATTGGAAAACCCCATTCTTAGAGACCATTCATGAAGATCCAGTCTGTGGCTTAGCGTATCTGCTATTTGGCTGATGTTAACGGGTAGGGTAGGTTGCCTGTAGATTTGCTGCTGTGAAAAGAACAAACGTCTAAAACCTCACAGCCTCTTTGCATAGCTGGAGTGACCGGGCAAGTTTAAATTAGACTTACCTGCTAATTGTAGTTCCTGAAGGAACTCCAGTCTAGTCCCGGAAAGAGTAGTTACTCACCTGTAACAGGTGTTCTCCAGGAGCAGCAGGAATCAGTCCTCACATATGGGTGACGTCGGCGCCGACGGAGCCCTCGCGGAGCAATTTTCCCCAGCTTTCAAAGAAAGCCTTTGGGAATTGCAGCGCGCATGCGCGGTCCTCTTCCCGCCCAAGGGTGCCATCTTGCTCAGTCTGATGACATAGCTAAAAGACAGCAAAAAAATTAGCAAAAACGAAATCATAGGACTGCAACTCCAAGGGGAGGAGGGAGGGTTGTGAGGACTGATTCCTGCTGCTCCTGGAGAACACCTGTTACAGGTGAGTAACTACTCTTTCTCCAGGACCAAGCAGGAAGTCAGTCCTCACATATGGGACTCCCTAGCTTAAGGCTACCGGAGACCCCAAGCGGAAAAATGAGCTCCCTCTAGCTCAGCAGCACAGAAGGAAGGAATCTTCTCTGAGTACGCCCCCAACCGGTAGCCCAACATCCGGGACGGAGGGCAGGAGTTGCCTATACCTCAAAGAGATTACGGAGGACTGCCTGTCCGAAAGCACTGTCCCTGCGGGACTCCCTCTCCAGGCAGTAATGGGCTGCAAAAGTCTGGCTTGAAGACCAAGTAGCGGCCCGGCAGATGTCTGCCAACGGAACAGAGCGGAGGTAAGCTACTGACGCAGCCTTCGCCCTAACACGATGAGCCGTGACTCGACTTTCCAACGAGAGGCCGGCTGCCTCATAAGCCCAAGCGATACAGTCAGCAATCCAGATGGACAGAGTACGCTTGGAGACAGGGAGCCCCAACTTGTTGGGGTCATAAGACACGAAGAGCTGAACAGCCTTTCGGTGCTCCCGCGTACTGTCAAGGTAGAAGGTTAACGCCCTTCTACAGTCCAGGGTATGCAGGACCATCTCAGCTCGGCTGGAGTGTGGCCTGGGAAAGAAGGTCGGAAGTACCACCTCCTGGTTGATGTGAAAAGGGGAAACCACTTTAGGAAGAAACTTAGGGTGAGTCCGCAGGACTACCCTATTCTTGTAGAACAGAGTGTAAGGAGGATCAGAGACTAGGGCCTGTAGCTCACTAACGCGTCTAGCAGAAGTGAGGGCTACCAAGAATAAGGTTTTCCAAGAAAGAAAACGAAGATGACAGGTAGCCATAGGCTCAAATGGCGGACAGGTAATCCGCTGTAAAACCACATTCAGATCCCAGTCAGGAGCTGGTGGGCGCAAAGGTGGTTTAAAGAGAAGGAGGCCTCTGAGGAAACGAGCCACTAGAGGGTGGCTGGAAAGAGGCCTGCCATCCACCAGCATGTGATGCGCAGAGAGAGCACTGAGGTGGACCCTGACCGAGTTGGACTTAAGTCCAAGTTCGGAGAGGCAAAGTAAGTATTGCAAGACCACTGATATCGAACAGGAGAAGGGATCATGAGACTGCCGAGCACACCAGACGGAGAACCGACACCACTTCAGAGCGTAGGACTTCCGGGTGGAGGGTCGCCTGGAGGCCAAGACGACGTCCTCCACATCTGGAGGCAGCAGGAGGGGAGCTAGGACTACCCTTTCAGCAGCCAGGCCATCAGATGAAGGGACCGGAGGTTGGGGTGTAGGAGAATCCCGTGATCCTGGGTCAGGAGATCGGGCTGAAACCCCAGAGGAAGTGGAGTGTCCACCGCCAGCTGCATGAGAAGCGGGAACCAAGGCTGCCTCGGCCACCGAGGAGCTACGAGGATCATTGAGGCTTTGTCCCGGAGAACCTTGAAGAGCGTCCGAGACACCAGTGGCATGGGAGGAAAGGCATACAGAAGGCCTGTGGACCAGGAGAGAAGAAAAGCATCCGCCGCTACTCTGAGGATGCGGTTGTCGAGAGCAGAATTGGGGAAGTTGCCGGTTGAGAGGACTGGCAAAGAGATCCATTGTGGGTAGGCCCCATTTGAGAAAGATCCGCTGGAGCACCAACGGATCCAATCTCCACTCGTGCGGCTGGAGGATTCTGTTCAGTTTGTTTGCCAGGCAATTTTCTTGACCCGGGAGATAAACCGCTTTGAGGAGGATGCCGCAGCTGACGGCCCAAGAGCACAGCTTTTGTGCTTCCCGACAGAGAGGGAAGGAGCCTGTGCCCCCTTGTTTGTTCACGTAGAACATCGCAACTTGATTGTCTGTCTGGACAAGTACAGACTGGTGAGAAGTGAGGTGGGAGAAGGCCCTCAGAGCTAGGCGGATAGCTCTGAGTTCCAGGAAGTTGATCTGCTGGGCAGACTCCCAAGGAGTCCAGAGGCCTTGAGTACATGTCCCTTGGCAATGTGCTCCCCAACCTAGGAGAGAAGCATCGGTCGTCAGGACCTGAGAAGGCGGAGGAGACTGAAAAGCCATTCCGAGCACCAGGTTTGGCAGATGAAGCCACCATTGAAGAGAAGAGACCAGCGGGTCGGAGATCTGTACGGAGTCCGCTAGGCTCCCAGTGGCCTGATGCCATTGTGTACGAAGGCACCATTGGGCAGGACGCATGTTCAGGCGGGCATTGGGGGTCACATGGACTGTGGAAGCCATATGGCCGAGCAGTCTCAGAAATTGCCTGGCAGAGACCAGGGAATTGCTGTGAAAGTGGCTGGCCAGATCCATGAGCCTGTTTGCCCTGCCAAGAGGCAGAAAGGCACGCGCCTGAAGCGTATCTAATCTGGCGCCGATGAACTCGAGATCCTGAGAGGGGAGCAAAGTGGACTTTGCGAAGTTTATGACAAAGCCCAAGTGCTGGAGCAGAGCCACAGTGCGGTGCGTGGCGTGAGTGGCCTCTTGGGAAGACTGTGCTCTGATGAGCCAGTCGTCCAGGTATGGAAATACAAAGAGGCCTTGAAGTCTTAGATAAGCCGCCACCACTGCTAGACATTTGGTGAACACCCTTGGCGCGGAGGATAGGCCAAAGGGTAGTACTCTGTACTGGTAATGATTGCCCCCCACAACAAACCTGAGATATTGTCTGTGGCTGGGGTGGATGAGGATGTGAGTGTAGGCATCCTTTAGATCCAAGGAGCATAGCCAGTCTCCCTGCTGGAGGTAGGGCAGCAGGATTCCAAGGGTAAGCATCTTGAACTTTTCCTTTGTGAGGAACTTGTTGAGGTTCTGCAAGTCCAGGATAGGGGTCTGAGGCCTCCTGTTCTTTTTGGTATCAGAAAGTACCTGGAGTAAAAGCCTTGACCTTTCAGGTGGTGGGGCACCGGTTCCACAGCTTGTTCCTGAAGAAGACTTGCTAACTTCTGAAGGAGTAAGTCCCTGTGCAGAGGAAGTCTGAGAGGCTCCCCCGGAAAGTAGGAGGGAGGTACCTGGTGGAAGTGCAGAAGATAGCCCTCTTGGACTATGTGAAGTACCCAGGTATCTGTAGTGATGTTGGTCCACCTGTAGGCAAAGTGGACCAGCCGGCCTCCCGTGCTGAGAGAAACCAGCTGAGGGGGAAAGGCTATGCTGATGAAGTCAAAAACCCCCACCCTGCTGAGCAGGGACCGGTGGTGCAGGCTTGGGGGCTTGCTGCCTATGTGATCCATTACCCCGTCCCTTGGCTTGCTTACCCTGCTGGGGAGCTGCCGAGGCCTGATAATGAGGGTAGTGGTGATAAGCAGCCGCCTTCCTCGGATAAAAGGGCTTTTACCCCGAGCCCTTCTTCTTCTGAGAAGGGGCAGAGGTCTTCCTTGAGAGACGAGTCCTGGTGAGAGTCTCGGTCTCGATCTGTGCAGCCTTCTCATCCATGGGCTTGCCAAAGAGGTTATCACCTCTGCAGGGGACATCGACCAACTTGTCCTGCACCCATGGCTCGAGGTCGGATGACTGAAGCCAAGCCTGTCGGCGGCCACCGATGCCGGCTGCGGCTACTTGAGCCGATGCCTCAAAGCCATCGTAGGCTGCTCGAGAGATAAACTTCGAGCACTCCCGAATACCAGTTGACAAGGATTGGAACCTCTGCAAAGGTTCCTCGGAGAGACCAGCAGAGAACCTGGCTATTTCTTTAGCCAGGTCTCGTAGATACATGCCCATATAGAGCTGGTAGGTCTGGACTCGACAAGCAAGCATAGAGCCCTGGAAACACTTCCTACCGAGGGCATCCAGGCTTCGAGCCTCCCGACCGTGAGGCACCGAGGAGTGCATTTTTTGACTCTTAAGTCTATGCATGGCCGATTCCACCACCATGGAATGGTGCGGTAGTTGTGCCTTTTGGAACCCGGGGCTCTTGCGGACTCGATAAATGGAATCGACCCGCTTGCTTAACACCGGCGACGACGCCGGGCTCTCCCACATGCGGAAGAGAAGTCGTTCCAGCATCGGAGGAACCGGTACAATAAAGGCCTCCTTTGGGGGAGAGTCATATTGGGAGGGCATTGAGCTCTTCGACTCAAGGCTCCTCCTCGGGATCCGCGGGGAAGGACAAGGCTTTGGCCATATCCCGCACGAAGTCCGAGAACCGGGTATCCTCCCTCCGGGGGGGACCGTCTCCGAGGTTCGGACTCGGGGGAATCCGACGGGACACACCGAGTCCGAAAAGAACCAGGTGACTCTTCTTCCTCGGATTCCCAGGCTGACTCCTCGGAGGAGGAGTCGAGCGGCTCCGGTCGGGCGGGCATCGATGCCCCTCGCCCCGACGCCAAGGGAGTCGGCGTCGACGACCTTGGTCCCGAACGGGAGGCCGAAGAAGACCGCGACCGAGGATCGACTCGAGCCCTCATGGACTCGAGGATCGGCTCGGTCTCCGGGGTCGACTTGGAGGTCGACGTCCCAGCGGTCAGGGCAGAAGCACCGGCGAGGCCAGCGATCAATGCCTGCTGCTGGTCCATGAAGGCAGACAGACTGCTCTCCAAGACCGTCAACCTGAGTCCGAGCTCAGGAGACCCAGCAGCTCCCGACTCAGGCCCCGACGGCGTCGGGCCCGACGTCGGCTCCTTCGGAGGCGAGTCCACGAGGACAACAGTACTCACGTGAGCGGGCAAGTCCATCTCGAGACGAGGATGTTTGGAAGGCCTCTCCATCTCCGAGGACCCGGGACGGGAATCGGGGCTATGCGACCTGGCCCTCGAGGAACCAGGAGCGTCCACCGACCCCGCCCTCGTGGGTTTCTTCTTCCGATGATGTTCCCGGGTAGGAGACCCCCGTTCAGAGGAACTTCGACGATGCTCAGGACCAGAGTCCCGAGACGTCAAAGCCTCTGACGAGGTCCGAGCCCGGCCGGAGTCAGAGAAGATAAGTTCCCGCTGATGCTGCCGACTCCTCAACGCTTTTGAGGACATCTTGCCACACGGACCACAGATCATCGGGTCATGATCCGGTCCGAGGCAGCGGAGGCAGTAGTCGTGTGTGTCGGTAAGAGACATGAGCTTCTTACACAGATCACACTTCTTAAACCCGCTGGCAGCCATCGGGGGGGAAAAAGGGCCCCTGCGAGGTCAAAAGACCGGGCTGCCAGTGAAAAAGTAAAAAGGCGTGAAATCTGTCACGAAGGACAAAAAACCGAAAAATAAAGAACGGACTCGCAACCGGCGTCGCGGGTCCGGGCGGGAAAAGAACCGGCGTCGAACCGAGAAAAAAAGACAAATAAATCAACTTTTCTGCGGGGAATCACAAACAACGTCTGTAGGGCTCCGCGGAAAAAAGAAGACTGAGCAAGATGGCACCCTTGGGCGGGAAGAGGACCGCGCATGCGCGCTGCAATTCCCAAAGGCTTTCTTTGAAAGCTGGGGAAAATTGTTCCGCGAGGGCTCCGTCGGCGCCGACGTCACCCATATGTGAGGACTGACTTCCTGCTTGGTCCTGGAGAAACTCTGGGTTGTCATCCTCTTCCAGCAGCTTGGAGACTGATACGCGTCATTCTTTGATGACACTGGCATAAGGACACAGGCACCGCCTCCTCCCACTCCAGTTACCTACTGACAAAGTAGACACACCGGAGCAACAATTAAGTTAGAACCCACATATATCTCTATTGCTATCCAACCGTATAACTAGACAACATAACATTTACGACCCATACTATTCCATTTTAACCGCTAAAGTTCCTGCCTCCCTTTCAGGGAGACCCCTGCTCTTACCATATTACAGTCCTAAAAATCAACTTCGCTCCCTGAATCGGAAGCTGCACAGTTCCCTTTTGTTTTCTTACCTGTGACATCTTCTGCTTCAAGCTGCAATCCCCTCAAAGAACCGAGACGGGATCCGGGACTAGACTGGAGTTCCTTCAGGAACTACAATTAGCAGGTAAGTCTAATTTAAACTTCCTTATCGTCCCTCCAATCTAGTCCCTGAAACTCTGGGGATGTAACAGAGCAGTAAAGGAATTCAATAGGTAGGACCTGCTAGACCAGCCTGAAGCACTGCTGCGCCAAAGAGGCATCCCTACTCGCCTGAATATCAAGACGATAATGCTTGACAAAGGAATTTAAAGACGACCACGTCGCCGCCTTACAAATTTCCTCTGCCGGAACAAAGCTGCACTCCGCCCAGGAAGCCGCCTGCGCCCTAGTAGAATGCGCTCTTAAGCCTTCTGGCACTAGCTTACCCCTCAAGATATATGCTGACGCTATTGCCTCTTTTATCCATCTAGCAAACGACGCTTTGGACGTTGCCTCTCCTTTGCGAGGACCTCCAAACAACACAAACAATCTATCAGACCTTCTGAATTCGGACGTTCGACTGAGGTACCTTTTCAAGGCTCTCCGAACATCCAAAAGATGCAACTGCGGGGTAGAAGCAGTTTCTGAAGCTGTTCGTAACACCGGTAGAGAGACTACTTGGTTCACATGAAAAGACACTACCTTCGGCAAAAAGGACGGCACTGTCCTTAAGGCTACCTTTGACTCATAAAAAGACAGGAATGGCTTTCTACAAGATAAGGCTTGTAACTCTGAAATCCTCCTTGCCGACGCAATGGCCACTAAAAACACTACCTTCAGCGTAAGATCCTTCAATGTTGCCTTAGTCAAAGGCTCAAACGGTCGCTCCCCTAACGCCGTCAACACCAACTGCAGATCCCAAGAGGGAACACACTGTTTGAAAGGTGGTCTCAAAAGACCAACCTCTCTCAAAAATCTTCTAATATCCGGATGGGTGCCAAGCGCTTGTCCCTTTATCTTCCCTCTATAACAGGACAGTGCTGCCAATTTTACCTTTAATGAAGCGGCCACTAAACCTCTTTGAAAACCATCCTGCAAGAATGCCAAGACCTGCAGCACGGATGCCAGTAAGGCTTCGCAATTCCTATCACCACACCAAGCTTGAAAAACGTGCCACACTCGAACGTACGCCAAGGAAGTAGATGTTCTGCGAGCTCTCAATAAGGTCGCGATCACATCTTGTGAGTAGCCTTTAGCCCTTAACCTCGCCCTTTCAAGAGCCATGCCGTAAGTGAGAATCGAGCTACCTGAGGCATATACAACGGGCCTTGCATCAATAGATCCTCCCTGACCGGTAGTTTCCACGGCTTCCCTATTACCAGCCTCCTGAGATCTGCATACCATGGCCTTCGCGGCCAATCTGGCGCTATCAGAATCACCACCCCCCTGTGACATTCGATGTGCTGTACTACCCGGCCTATCAACACACAAGGTGGAAACACATACAGAAGCTGATCTACCGGCCAATCTTGAAGGAGAGCATCCAGTCCCTCCAACATTCTCTCTCTGCGCCTGCTGAAAAAATGACCTACCTTTGCTGAATTGAATGTCGCCATGAGATCCATAATTGGAGACCCCCAGCGCCAAACTATCTCGTCGTAAACATCCGGATGAAGCGTCCACTCTCTGGGATCTACCTTTACCCGACTCAAGAAATCAGCCGCTACATTGTCTACCCCTGCTACATGTGCTGCCGACAGAGCTGGAAGGTTTTGCTCAACCCATCGGAACAATTGATCCGCCTCGTCCTCTAAGGGAGCACTGCTGGTGCCCCCCTGCCTGTTGATGTAGGCTACTGTAGTGGCATTGTCAGAAAACACTCTGATCGCCGCTCCGCCCAAGAACCGCTGAAACTCCAGCAGCGCTAACCTCACTGCTCACAGTTCTAACCTGTTGATTGACCAAGTCTTCTCCTGCACTGACCATTGCCCCTGAGCGAATTGTCCCTGAAAATGCACCCCCAACCTAGGAGACTCACATCCGTAGTCAGCGGCAACCAGAGCGGCGTTTCCAAGAGCATACCCTTCATTAAGGACTCCGGACGCAACCACCACTGCAACGCCTGTCGCGTCGCTTCCGGACAGAGAAGCCTCCGGGATAACGGATCGCTCTGGTGGGACCACCTTCTGAGAAACGCTCTCTGCAAGGGTCTCATATGTGCTCTCGCCCAGGGCACTAAGTCGATCGTCGCCACCACTGTCCCTAGGACCTGCAAGTAATGCCAAGCTGTCGGACAGGCTCTGTCGAGAAACCTCCAAATCAACCTCCGTAAGGCTATTGCTCGATGCGTGGGCAGAAAAATCTTGCCTGCCCTGGTATCGAAAAGCGAACCAAGATACTCGAGGACCTGAGAGGGCACCATACTGCTGTTGGCCACATTGACTACCAATCCTAAACTCTGAAGACAACTGACCACTCGAGCTGTCGCCTCCTCGCTTTCTATTCTGGACTTTGCTCGAATCAACCAGTCGTCCAGATACGGGTGAACCAGAACCCCATTTTTCCTCAGCTCGGCGGCTACGACCACCATGATCTTTGTAAAGATTCTTGGAGCCGTCGCGAGACCGAAGGGTAGCGCTCAAAACTGAAAGTGTCCCATTGGCACCGCAAACCTTAGATACTTCTGATGTTCCTGCCGAATCGGAATGTGCAAGTACGCCTCGGACAAATCGAGGGAAGTAAGAAATTCTCCTTCCCAGACCACCATGATGACTGATCTCAGCGTCTCCACATGAAAACGGGAAATCCTGAGACACTCGTTTACCTTTTTGAGGTCCAGAATTGGCCGATAAGTCCCTTCTTTTTTCGGAACCATAAAATAAATGGAGTACAGACCTAACCCGCATTGGTCTCGAGGCATGGGCACTACAGCCTGGAGACCTAGCAACCTTGTCAAGGTCTGTTTAACTGCCTCGCGCTTGCGATGTGCCTTGCATGGGGACTGTACGAAAGCATCGGTCACCAGTCTCTGAAATTCTAAAGCATAACCTTCTCGAATCACCTCTAGCACCCACTGATCTGATGTAATCTCGACCCAGGCAGTGTAAAATTGCTGAAGGCGTCCGCCAACTGCTACGTCCACCTGGGTCCTCCTGACTTCATTGTGGCTTTCGGGTACCCGAAGCAGCGGCAGAGAAACCTCTGCTAGCCCCTCTGAATCCCCGAAAACTTTGGTTCCTATAGGGAAAACACCCTCTCTGACTCTGCGTAAACCTAGGGGAGCGAAAACGACGGAAATCTCTCTGCGGCATTCTAGCTAGTGGTGGAAATTTTCCCTGCTTCTGTTTATCCTCCAGAAGCCTGCCCCCCTTGGACTCTCCAAGATCCTTCGCTATCTTCTCCAAATCTTCTCCAAAAAGCAAGTGCCCCTTAAAGGGAAGCTTACTTAATCTGTCTTTTGATGAAGCATCCGCTGCCCAATTCTGCAGCCAGAGATATCGCCTTGCTGCCACTGCCGAAGCCATACTGTTCGACAGTCCCTTAATGAGATCATAATGAACATCTGCCAGATATGCCATACCGGACTCTAAGCGAGCTGCTTCACCCACAGCGTCCTCCGGCTGCTCTCCCTGGACTCTTTGAGCCCATCGGAGACAGGCTCGTGCCACCCAAGCCTCACAAACAGATGCCTGAAGGGACAGAGCATTAACCTCTAAAACCTGCCGCAACAACACATCCAGCTTCCTATCTTGCGTATCCTTAAGAGATGCACTCCCTTCTACCGGAATGGTCGTCTTCTCAGTCACGGCCGATACCGTGGCATCTACTTTAGGCAACCTAAAGAGCTCCTTATCCTGCTCCGCTAGTGGATAAAGACGAGACATTATCCTAAGTGTCGCTTCTGGCAAGTCCCATTCTCCTTGTATCATCTCCTTTATAACTCTATGCATGGGGGATGCTCTTTGTGTCTTCCGAAAAGCCTGCAAGAGCGGATCTTCTAATGAGACCTCCTCTACTGGCGCTGACGTCGGCATATTAAGTGCCTTCAACATCTCTGAAATCAGTGCAGGAAATTCCTCCCTTCGAAAAATGCGCACTACTCTAGCCTGATCTTCCTGCTCCGTAATCTCTCCTTCTTCCAACTCCTCGTCCATCTCCTGATCGTGCTCCTCATCCTCCGTGCGCAAATCCTCCGAGAATTCTGACTGACCCAGTTTGCCCATCTCCATTCAAGCTCTCTTGGGCCCTAAGATCAAAGATGCCACCGACAGCGGAGTTCCTGGTCTTTTGTGTCCCAATTCTCCACCCATGGGACTAAAAACCGAGGAGGGAAGTTCCCTAGGATCACCGCCAAACGCCCTTTGAATGAGAGCCACAAAATCAGGCGAAAAATTGATGCCAAATCAAAAGACAAAGGTGCCTGCGGCAGCGGCCCATCAGGAGCCATGGACGGACCGGGCACGGCATCTACCGGCTCCACCAGAGGAGACGGAGGACCCTGAACAGCCTCCTCGTGCTCCTCCGCCGAAACTAAACGTTGTTGCTCTATTGTCGGAGCCTGGCTACAGCTCTTACAGATGCCAGCTTCCGACACCACTACCCTTTTTACCCCACATAGAAGACATAAGGTCTTAGCAGGCATTTTAACTCCCTGGCCCGAATCCCAAGTGTTAAAGAATCCACAGGAATCCCAGAGAATTGAAAAGGGAGCTGCAGCTCTGAATCATCAGAAAAGGTCAGAGCCGTTTTTGGGTTTTTTTCTTTTTCAAAAAACCTAAGCAAAAAGAAAGCAGGAACTGTCCCGACCTAAAAACCACTACCAGATTTCAAAAACGAAGCTTCTCTCTCGCACTACACGAGGTTGTTTCCCTGACTGCGTTACCGGCGTCTTCCTGCCAAAACTAGACACGGCGGCAAGAAGCTGCATTCACGGGCCTAGCTTAACTCCCCCAACTACTGCAGGGCGCTGAAAATAAGGTCAGAAATCCCGAGACATCTGCGTCCTCTTACCTGACTGCGGAGACCAGGCTAAGCTGCCCTTCACCAGAGAAGACTGACTGCAAAGCCAAAGTATCTCTCCTCGAGAGCTGCCAAGGCAAAGGAAACAGAAGGGAACTGAAAGAAAACGCGGCTCCCGACTGCCGACTCTCCTCAGCGCCTACAGGCACATCTTCTGTTTAGCGCAGGAGGAGGCAGTCTTAACGAGGTAAGTATCAACCCCGGACTTCACTCGGGCCCGAAAAACTTCCTGCTCTTAACTCACTGCCGGTAAGAGTAAGGAAGAAGGGGGGGGTGAGGCCCTCAGCAGTCAAAACTTCAGACGGTATCCTCCAAATTTAAAACACCAAAAAATGCCAAATATTCAAAGAAAAGAAATTAATATCCCCTTTAAAAGGTACTGTATCCCCAAAAATTAAACTAACTAATACTAATGCCCTTAATTGTTTCTCTAGTGAGCCAGCTACTCTGGTTCACATCCTCAAGCTGCTTGGAGACTGATATAACTGGAGTGGGAGGAGGCGGTGCCTGTGTCCTTATGCCAGTGTCATCAAAGAATGACGTGTATCAGTCTCCAAGCTGCTGGAAGAGGATGACAACCCCAGAGTTTCCGGGACTAGACTGGAGGGACGATAAGGAACTCCTTGTTTGTTTATGTGGCTTTCTGTTTGAAGCAAGATCACTTTCCTAAAGAACAGATGTTTGAAAACTCAAAAAGCATAAAGCATTGCTCGAAGTTCCAGAAGGTTTACGTGTAAACATCTTTCTTCTTTTGTCCAAGGCTTTGAGTGCAAAGATATAGGAGGAGGTATGCATCCTAGCTTGAAACTGAAGCATTTGCAGCAAGAATGGTATGATGCTTTGTTGTTGGGAAAGGACAGTGTTTGTGTAGACTCAGTGACTCCCACTGGATTAGAGAGGACCTCATCAGTGTAGTTACTCTTGCTCACCCAGAGATTTCATGTGCCAATTCCAATTGGAATTTCATGCAATGGCATGTGGCCTTATGACTTGTGAATGGAATGACATGGATCGCTGCTGCCACATGTCCTAATACCTGGGCAGTGAGCCATAACCAATCTGATTCTGCTTAAGCTCTCACACATCATGATTACAGAAGACATTCTATCCTGAGGTAAGAAAGCTTTGCTTTGAGAATTATGAGGTGCCCTCTTATGAAAGTCAAATTGTATTTCTGGAGATTTATTAAAAACTCCACTTTTGTGAGCAGTGAAATTATATTGCAAGGGGACAGCAATATGAGCTCTAGGATCTTAACAGTAATTAACAAGTCACCGAGATAGGGATAGATAAAGATGCCCTGTTTTCTGAGGTGGGGTGCTACTACTGCAAAGTATTTGGTGAATACTCTTGAAGCAAACAAGAAGCCAATGGGATACGAGTATATGCATCTCTGAGATCTGACAAAACTAACCAGCCATTGCACTGAACCAGAGAAACAAAGAAAATGAGAACACATAAGAACCATATGGCCTATCCAGTCTGCTCAGTCATAAGAACTAAGTTCTACAACCTCTTCATTTCTTGAATTCAGATACAGTTCTTCTCCCCACCTCTAAGGCATTTGCCTGTGGTCTACAGAACAAAACATGGATTCCTGCACAGAGACCTTTGACTTTCCACATAGGCCTCAAACCATTTGGCGTCTCCGAATCTGTCACTTGACCAATGCCTGTCTGCCTGGACACCGAAGACTACTGTTTCCTGCCTTGTCTCCAAGCAAAGGACTGTTTTCCAGACCTCTCATCCACAGAGCTACTTGTGCTGGCCTTGAAACTTGCAACATTGGATGGGATTGCATACCAGTTTCTACTGCATTTCGCCTCTCATCATGGACCCTATTGTGCATGAGAAAACCATGTAATGGCCATTTCACAATATGCCCAGGCACCCAGAGAAGCCTCGCTGAGGTGTGCACATATCAAGATATGGATTCAGCATGAAAAAAAGAGAACATGCACACAGACACTGTAGCAATAAATCACTAATTACTAACCAGAGGTCACAAGCTCACTCTGCACTTAGGAAAAGTACAGAAAAGAGACATAAGACCAATACCTTAACTCTATCAGGTAGACGAAGAATGCAACTGAAGTCCGAGAATGTCTTTGGAACAGCATAAAGTTCAAAGGGACAGATAGGATAACTACAGGTAGAAAAGGCGACGGCAAAAGCTAGAAGGATGCTTGGGTGCATACGGAGAGGAATGGCTAGCAGAAAAAAGGAGGTGATAATGCCTCTGTATAAGTCTTTGGTGCGACCTCATTTGGAGTATAGTGTGCAATTCTGGAGACCGCACCTTCAAAAGGATGTGAACAGGATGGAGTCGGTGCAGAGGGTGGCTACTAAAATGATTAGTGGTCTTCATTATAAAGCATATGAGGACAGACTGAAGGATCTTAATATATACACCTTAGAGGAAAGGCGGGATAGAGGTGATATGATTGAGATGTTTAAATACCTCCGTGGCATAAATGTTCAGGGAGAGATCCTCTTTCAATTGAAAGCAAGTTCTGCTACGAGGGGACATGGGATGAAGGTGAAGGGAGATAGATTCAGGAGTGATATGCAGAAAAATTTCTTTACGGAAAGAGTAGTGGATCTGTGGAATAGTCTCCCAGTGGAGGTGGTAGAGATGAGGACAGTAACTGAATTCAAAAAAGCATGGGACCAACACAGAGGATCTCTAAAGGTAAAAAGGGGACTGTTGTAGTTGTTATGGAAGGACAGACTAGATAGGCCATGTGGTCTCTATGTTTCTACACTGCTACAACTTGTTACATCATTTTCCAGTATTAGTCTGTATATATTTTATCCACAATAAACCTAATTATAAGATATATATATATTTACACACACACACACACACACACACACACACTTATATATACACACACATACACAGACATACTTGTTTTCCTTTCGTGGCTCATTGCCAGAAAGTCTCACCAAGCCTGCGGGAAAAGAAACAGCAGACTTCCCCTAGATATAATCGATCATAATTTTGTTTTCCTATGAGGGTGTAGGAGCTATCAGCAGATGAAGTATGCATCAGATAACTTGCTTCCTTTGGCAGCTTAATATTACTTGCTGGTACCTTATATAGGTCCATGGGGTATGGCGTGTGGTGAGATCACTTTTGGTCTCTTCTGTGGGTACCTCACATGAGCCTATTAGATTTCTGAAGATAAGAACTCTATTAGGCATTGTAATTAAGATTAAAAGAGTAAGCAACCTTTATTTACAAACTTCTGAAAAAGAACCGTGCTACCACATCTAGCTGCAATGAGTGGATGCATTAAATTGTGGAAGGCAATTACAGGAACAAGCAAAATGGGGAATGAGATGGGAAAGTGTTTTTAAGGAGAAATTAGGTCTTACCTGCTAATTGGCTTTCCTTGAGTACTTCCAGTCCAGTTCCGACCTATAGATTCTCACCCCTCACTAGCAGCTTGTAGACTGAGCATGTCAAAATTGATGACATCAGCATACATAGGCAGTTGGCACCACCCACCAGCCTCAGTATTCTATTTACAAAGCAGACTCACAGGAGCAACAAATGAGAACAAAACGCTGCAAAACGCTTCTAACTATGCCTAAAACACTGAGAAAACTACTGCCCCAAACAGGCAGAAAAGATCCCCCCCCCCCCCCCCCGAAGGAGGAGAAAATTTACTTACTGTTAATTTCCTTTCCAGGAGTCCTACTAAACCAGTCCAAACTAGTGTTATTTCCCCCTGCAAACAGATAGAAGACAGAGAAAAGAAAGCAAAACTATGCTGTGACATCACCACTAGCATAAAACCTAGCACAGCTAGAGGGAGCCCTCAGTAGTTTGTAACAAGCAATGGAAGGTAGTCAAATCCTCCTAGGAACCCATCAACAAGGACAACTATACACAATTTCTGCATAATCTACAATATATTTATTTATTCACTTAACGGGTATTTTTTATACCATTTTATCTTTTTAGTCAAAAAGGTTTACATTATAAATTAAACTTGGCAATGTACATTAAACAGGGACCTTGACAACTTGAATTTTCTGAGACAATGGAGAGTTAAGTGACTTGCCCAAGGCCACAAGGAGTGCTAGTGGGAAATGAAACCTGATCTCTTGGTTCCCAAGCAAGTGCTCTAACCATTAGGCAACTCCTCCACTCCCCCACAATCTCTGCATGGTCCAAAAGATCACATATACAGAATGTTACAGTCCAAGGCACAAGGCTTAAAGGGGTGGGCTGTAGACTGGTCTAGCAAGACTCCAGGAAAGGAAATTAATGGGAAGTAAATTTCTCCTTCCAGATCTTCCTACTAGTAAGATACACCAAACCTACTCCATCCCAGGGCAGAAAGTGCAGTAAAAGGACACCCAAGCCACACTGCGTGAGCATGCACGTCTAGCTGGTAGTGCTGCATAAAGAAGCCAAAGAGGACCAAGTAGCCACCCTGCAATTGTTCACGGGCAATGCACGAGACGATTCCACCCAGGACGCTGCTGTGCCTGAGGCAAATGAGCCTTGAG
This sequence comes from Ichthyophis bannanicus, assembly GCA_033557465.1. Taxonomy (NCBI): domain Eukaryota; kingdom Metazoa; phylum Chordata; class Amphibia; order Gymnophiona; family Ichthyophiidae; genus Ichthyophis; species Ichthyophis bannanicus. The sequence continues at coordinate 545,376,750 of CM066033.1, forward strand.
GTCTGGAGAAACAGGTCTACCCCACATCAGATAGGCTGAAGCAATAGTGTCTTTGATCCAGCGATCTAGGGTCACCTTGGATGCCGCTTGTCCCTTCCAGGGTCCAACGAAAAGGACAAAGGTAAACCAAAAAAACAAAGTAATTCTAACCTCTCAAGAACCGCAAGAGTGCAGACGGACGTCCACAAAACGCAAACCCTTATCTGGTCCGATGCATTAGTCTGGCCAAAAAACTAGCAAGAATAGCACCCAAATGACATGAAAGGGAAAGAGCACCCTGGGCAAGAAGGGAACTGGGCAAAAGGTCAACCCTTCAGCGGAGATCATTAAGAGGTCGCGGCAGAAAAGCACCTGGAATTCCGAAATCCACCATGCTGAAGTGATGGCTACCAAGAACACCGTTTTCAGTGACAGCTCCTTGACGGTAGCCTGCCTGAGAGGTTTGATGGGTGGACATGAACACTCAAAGAATGAGTATCAAGTTCCATGGTAGGACTATGGGGTGTACTGGTGGACAAGAATCCAAACTCCACGGAGAAAGTGGGCAACAACCCAGTGCGCCACCAGCATACAGCCCAATACCAGACGGCAAAAAACAGGAACATGCCACTACCTGCACCCTGATCGAGCTTGACAAACCACTTCTCAACTCTCTTTTGAAGGAAAACTACCATTGAGGGGATCAAGACCACCCACGGGGACACAGGGAAAGGCAACATCGAAAACATCAGTTCGACTAGATACCAGATCTGGGCATAAGCCAATGAGGTGGGGCGCAACCTGGCCTTCAATAGGGAAAGCATAGTTACTCACCTGTAACAGGTATTCTCCGGGGACAGCAGGAATCATTCCTCACATAGGGGTGACATCAATGATGACGGAACCGTATGGAAGCATCTCCTCCAGCTTTCAAAGAAAGCCTTTGGGAGATGCACCATGCATGTGCGGTCCCTTTCCCACCCTAGGGTGTCATCTTGCCTCAGTCTAATGACATAGCTAAGAGTGCAAAAATATCAAATGATAAAGAAGCAAATCCAAGAGAAGGAGGAAGGGTTGTGAAGACTGATTCCTGCTGTCCCCGGAGACAGCCTAGCTACTCTCCTATAACAGGTGATCTCCGGGAACAGCAGGAATTTAATGTTCACATACAGTATGAGTATCATTGGTACCGACGGAGCCAGCACGGGAACGCTCCCCAGCATCCAACAGGAACACTTTTGGGAGCATCCCACAGTGCATGCATGCTGCCTTCATGCCTCTGTACCTCTCTCACTTCAGTTGAGTTTATAGCTGAGACCAAAGGAGTAGAGAAAGAGATAGAGAGAACTCCCAGGGGAGGTGGGTGGGTTGTGAAGACTAAATTACTGCTGTTCCCGGAGATCACCTGTTACAGGTGAGTAACTACGCTATCTCCAGGAACAAGCAGGAATGTAGTCTTCACATATGGGGACGCCCCAGCTGAAAGACACCAAGGGGTGACCCCAGCAAGCTGCGAACTCAGGTGAGATGGGTCATGCTTCCTCCCATGGACCTCTGGCATCCAACCGGGGACAGTGGGTAGGAGTTGTATTAAGTATGGAAGAGATGTTGAAGAACAGCCTGGTCAAACGAGGCATCCTGACGGCAGTCCTTGTCTAAGCAGTAGTGGGCTGTGAAGGTGTGTACCGAAGCCTAAGTGGCTGTTCTACAGATGTCATCAATGGACACAGAATGAAGGTTAGCCATTGCGGCTGCCATTGCTCTCACATTGTGAGCTGTGACATGGCCCTCGAGAGAAAGTCCTTTACTCTGATATGTATAGGACATGCAATCTGCAATCCAATTTGACAGAGTTCTTTTGGAAACTGGAAGTCCCAAATGACTAGAGTCAAAAGCCACAAAAAGCTGAGAAGATTTTCTATGTGGCTTAGTTCTTTGGAGATAAAAGGCTAAGGCTCTTTTACAATCCAATGTGTGAAGATTCCTTTCCGCCCTAGAGGCATGAGGCCTAGGGAAGAATATAGGAAGATAAACCGACTGGTTTAAATGGAAAGGCAAAACCACCTTTGGCATAAAGTGAGGATGAGTCCTGAGGACTACTTTATCATGGTGGAACCTTGTATAAGGAGGGTCAGCTACTAACACCTGTAGTTCACTAATGCATCTTGCAGAAGTGATGGCAATTAGGAAAATAACTTTCCATGAAAGAAACTTTAGGTCTGAAGTGGCTAAAGGTTCAAAGGGCAGTTTCATAAGCTGACCAAGAACAAGATTCAGATTCCATGCCACTGGTGGTGGTTTAATGGGAGGTTTTGTTAAGAGTAGGCCTCTCATAAATCTTGATACAAGTGGATGAGAGGAAATAGGTTGTCCATCGAAAGGTTTATGAAAAGCAGCAATAGCACTAAGATGGACTCTCACTGAATTGGTCTTTAGACCAGAAGATAATTGGAGGAGATACTCTAGTAGCAACTCTACAGGTACCAAAAGGGGGTTAAGTCCCTTTTGCGAACACCAAACAGAGAACCTTTTCCACTTAAAAGCGTAGGAACGTCTTATGGAAGGTTTTCTGGAAGCCAGAAGGATATCCTTTACTCGAGAAAGGTTAATATCCTGGAATTCTAGGCTTTCAGTAACCAGGCCCTGAGATGTAGGGACTGGGGAATGGGATGCAGTAAGCATCCGTCCTCCTAAGACAGAAGATCTGGAGCATTCCCCAACTTCAGAGGAGTGGTTTGAGAGAGATGCAGAAGAAGAGGATACCACGTTTGTCGTGGCAAACATGGAGCTATGAGTATCATACGACCTCTGTCTCTCTGAAGTTTGAATAAAGTTTTGGGAATGAGGGGAATGGATGGGAAGGCATAGAGGAAGTCCTGACCCCAGTGGAGTAGGAAAGCATCTCTTGCCTGACAATTGTGAGCCGGGATTCTGGAACAGAATCGGGGAAGTTTGGAATTCTGTGGACTTGCAAAGAGGTCTATATCTGGTGTTCCCCAGATTTGAAATACTCGAGCAAGTTGGTATGAGTGAAGGGACCACTTGTGTGGCAGCAGTATTCGACTGAGTCTGTCTGCCCATAAGTTTTGAATGCCTGGAAGGTATACCGCAAACAGGTGAATTTGCAACTCTATGGCGAGGGCCTATAGTTGCAAAGCTTTGTTGCCTAGCGACAGAGAGCCTGTTCCGCCTTGCTTGTTCACATAGAACATAGCTACCTGAATGTCAGTTTGGACCAGAACTGTTTTGTTGCTGAGATGTGTGTCTCAAAGACTTGAATAGCATTGAAAATGGCTCTCAGCTCTAGGAGGTTTATGTGAAGGGAAACCTCCTGTGAGGTCCAAAAACCCTGAGTGGAGAGATCATGCAAGTGGGCCTCCCAACCCATCTTGGACGCATCTGTTGTTAGGGTGGCCGAATATAGAGGCTGCTGGAAAGGAGAGCCTATATGGAGGTTTTCTAGAGATTGCCACCATCGCAGGGACGAAATCAGACGTGTGGCGTTTCTGATCTTGTCCATTAAGTGACCGGAGGCCTATGACCAGTGAGAGGATTGGGTCCACTGGGCTACTCGCATGAGGAGGCAAGCATAGGGAACCACATGGACAGTGGATGCCATGTGTCCCAGAAGTTGAAGCATCTCTCGAGCAATAAGGAACACCTTCACAGATGCTTGAGATGCGAGTTGTATTATTCGTTGACAGCGTGGCTGTGGCAGGAAAGCCCTTGACTGCCATGTGTCTAGACGAGCCCCTATGAATTCGAGAGATTGAGAGGGGGTGAGATGAGATTTTGGGAGGTTTATGACCAGTCCCAAGTATTGAAGAATTCTGATTGCTCGAGAAAGAGCGAAGCTGGCCTCTGGAGCTGTCGATGCTCGAATGAGCCAATCGTCTAAATAAGGGAAGACGAATATTCCCAGAGTCCTCCTAAATGCTGCTACCACTGCCATGCATTTTGTGAAGACTCTTGGAGCAGAGGCCAGTCTGAAGGATGTACTGGAAGTGTCTTCCTTGGACCAGGAATCGAAGGAACTTCCTGCGATCTGAGTGGATGAGAATATGCGTACACACATCTCTTAGATCTAGAGAACATAGCCAGTCTTGACTTTGAAGGTATGGTAGAAGTGTCCCGAGGGAGATCATTTTGAACTTTTTTCGGAACAAATTTGTTTAATTCTCTGAGGTCTAGTATAGGCCTGTGTCCCCGTCTTCTTTGGAATAAGAAAATAGGGGGAGTAAAACCCTGTCCCCTGTTGGGGTATGGGTACTTCTTCGATTGCTCCTTGAGCGAGAAGTGATGCGACTTCCTGCCACGAAAGATTGGTGGCAGGGGCCTGAGAATTGAACTGTTTTATTATTGTAGGTGGGGGCAGGTTGAGAAAATGAAGCTTGTACCCCAGTCGTACAATGGATAGAGTCCAATTTTCTGATGTTATTTGTTGCCATCTTTTGACAAAATAGCATAGTCTTCCTGGAATGGTTAAGGGTTCTGGACCTTTCAGGGGAAGAATGACTAAGTTCTCTAGGTAGAAGTCAAAAGACCCTGAGGGGGCTGGGTCTGTTGGGCCGGTTGAGCTCTTTGAGCTTGAGGCTTTCTTTGCTGTCTGTTCTGTTGTTGCCCCTTCTGGGGAACATGAAGCGGACAGTGGCTTTGATGGGTGTAAGATGGGTAAAGCACAGTTACTTACCTGTAACAGGTGATCTCTGGGAACAGCAGAAATAAGTCTTCACATATGGGTACGTCGGTACCGACGGAGCCTGCGCGGGAATGCTCCCCAGCGTCCAATCAGAAAGCTTTTGGGAGCATCCCTCAGCGCCTGCGTGCTGCCTTCCCGCCTTTCCAACTGTCTCTCCTCAGTTGAGTTTTATAGATGAGACAAAGAGAGAAAGAGGAAAGGAAGAGAGATAGAGAGATACAACTCCTAGGGGAGGTGGGTGGGTTGTGAAGACTTATTCCTGCTGTTCCCAGAGATCACCTGTTACTGGTAAGTAACTGTGCTATCTCCAGGAACAAGCAGGAATGAGTCTTCACATATGGGGGACTCCCAAGCTAAGATGCCTGGAGCCCTAGCATGTTGATGATTAAAACATGCTCCACCCCATATGCCCAGGCATCCCGAGGATGGAGGGTAGGAGTTGAAGAAGAGAGGAGCTGTAAGAGACAGCAGACTTAAAATAGGACTACAGACAAAGAGTCCTTGTATATATGATAAGCATCATGAAATGTATTGAAATGAACAATCACCATATGGACCTCACCTACTGGATTGCAGGAAGTAGAGAGGCTGATGGAATCTACTGGGGATCCAGTAGAGGAATCTTCAAGATGACCTCACAGAAGTGAGTTGAAGGTCAAATCTGGAACTGAAAGGTGACCCCAGGATTCAACTGGGGAAGAACAAAAACGGTGAGTCTTTAGTAGAAAGCTTTATGGAAAAAGCTGAAAACTCTTTTGGCTACAGAGTTAATTATAGCTAGGAGCAAAAGAGGAAGACTGACCGAGTTGGACAAAATTGGCTTAGTCCTTGAGGGAAGAAGGGGTAAGGGGAAAAACCCCGTAATCCCAAGGAAGGACAGATGTCTGAGGAGTTGGAAACCTCAGAGCTACTGAAGATCCCCCATGTCTGTCCTAACTGACGAGAGGTAGGAAGATAAAGGAATAGGGAGCTTCAGGGATACCTGAACCTAAGGTTATGGTAAAAGCTGTCAGTACCACAGCAGTGGTTGTGTGCATAAAGCTGAAACATACTGTGAAATAGTATAAACATGTGAAAACCCACTGTCTGGAACAGATAGGAAGGAAAAAACACCTTTATAAGCACAGACAGTTAGAGAGATAAGTATGTGAATACATATCTACCTAAAAGAGTATCTCGACAGAGAAACACACATACATATATATATATAATTTATTACTTATTACAGTTGCTTATATACCGCACTATTCAGTATCAGCGCGGTTTACAATATAACAAAACGACCAAGACAACAATCTGTTTGGTTTTACAAGGAACAGGAGTACCAACTTGGCTAACAGGGTTGAACTATATACACGAGATAATAATTACAACAACAGGGTTGAAATATATACATGAGATAATAAATAATAAAGGCTGGGAATATAAGAACACTAGGGATGGGTGTTTTCTTAGGTGGGGTTACTTAGATTCGGTTGCTGGCTGGGTAGAATTGGAGGAAGAGGTGAAATTTGATTGCTTTCCTGAATTGAGATAGGTCTACAATAGCTCGAATGTCTGGTGGTAGTGCATTCCAGCATTTGGGGACGTAAAGACTGTAAGCCTTATTTGCCATTGTGCTGTTGCATTTAGTCAAGGACTTCATTGTTATTAGTTGATTTAGGGTTGTTGAAAATCTGGATCTGTTGGGGGGCACTGTGTGGATAAGCTCAGCAAGTATATGTGTATATATATATATATATATATATATATATATATATATATATATATATATATATATATATATATATATATATATATTAGATAGATAGATTTATGTTGAGATCCAGGGGGTATAGTCTATGCACACATGGCTGACAGACATATGCATCTAAAGAAGCATATAGACATATGAACCTATATAAATATATTATATATCTATATCTATATCTATATCTATATATAGATATAGATATATATAGGTCTAAAGAGAAATGTCTGCAATTTAGCAGAAAGAGATATGTCTACAGGAATCCTCACATGGAAGATGTGAAGAGGAATGATTAATCTCATAACAAGAAGGTGGAACCTACTTGAGAAAATATAGAGAATCTATTCCCTCTGGTTAAGATGGAGTAGAATGCTACCCAGTAAAATAACCAGGCTGGTTGCGAGTAAACAGAGGATAATATTAGTCTGTAACAGCACGTCCTGAGTCCAGTAGAACTCTAACATGGTGAAGGGACAGAATACGCATAGGGGTGACACCAGGTAGACCCACTTGAGGGACAAGGGGTGGGGTATCATGCGTTATTTAGTTAAATATGTGCTGTCCATAAGAACAAGTCGCAAGGAAAAAGAGCCTATTTCCTGTAGGAAGTTGGTAACTCTTTAGACTGTCATGTTGGAAAGACTTATGTCCTTTATTAAAAGGGAATAGAAGGGCGTAAGAACCCTCAGAGTCCTGGGAGGCGACTGAGGAAGCCTTTTCCAACTATATAGGATAGTCATTAGAGAAAAAACCCTATGCTCTCTAGCAAAGGCCCATAGTGAAAAGCTTCTCTGTAGGATTGCAGAGAGCATTATGCAGTAGAGTTGGGAAATAAAACTGGATGTTGGAGATAACCAGCTGCCAGCTCAACTATGCTGCCAACTCCAAGGGTTTGGAGATGGCAGAAATGAAGTTATAAGGATTATCCAAGATAGATGAGGACTATCTTGGAAGCACTACTAAGGTTGTACAAAAGTAGTAGAAGACCATACTGGAACTTATAGAAAAGTACCAGTAGACCAATCATTGAAGTTCCTGCATGGGCAGCTGCTGAATGGCAGATCAGAAAGAATTTTCTGTTTTAAACAGAAAGAACAGACAGAACAAGAAGAAATATCCTGTTCCTGTCTGACAGGCTGCCCAGATCAGGAAAAAAGGAAGACTGGAAAGGCTAAGAAAGCCTTCCATTGGTATGATACCACTGTTACAGGGGAACCCTGGAAAAGAAGGTAAAGAAAAAATAGGAGCTGAGGTGAGGTGAGACTTGCCATATGGTAAGTCTGTAGAAGGAAAAATTCATGGTGGTACAGAAAAACTATCATGAGATAGTTGGCAAACCTCTCTTCAGTGTAGGAAGAGGAGGAAAATCCTGTGACCCAAAAACATGAATATCCTGACAGCTCAGCATACCTAAAAACAAGTGGATGTCCTGGAAACAGGAATCCAAGTGTAGAGGTTTAAATGAAAAAACAGTGAAAAAACTTCTAATGAGAAGAAGTGAACTGTATATTATAACAGATTAATTGGAACCCTATTGAGGGTTAATTTTCCTGGCTAGAGTTTGGATTCTTCAGACCAGGGCGAGGTTTCCCCTGTTTGGGAACATCTGTATGATGGGCAGGAGAAGAATAAAACCTTCTTCTTTTAGGGAAAGAAGGTTTGGTAGGGCATTTCCTACCTACGGGGAAAGGAGAAGGTTTAGGATAGCCCTCAGAAACAGGGAAGTCAGTGGAGCAATGAGCAACCTGATGTAAAGACTCCATGTTGAAGAGATTTTCTCCAGTACAAGGAGTGTTACCCAGTCTTTGTTATGCCCATCTGCTCAAGTCTGAAGCTTGAAGCCAGGCTCTACGTCATGCTCCTATGGCTATAGCAGAGGTTCTGCTAATAGACTCAAAGGAGCCTAGGGAAGCACGAGAAAGAAACCTAGAGATATTCTGGCTATGACTAAGAAGCAAGAAATAGTCTGCAGCCTTGGGCTCTGAAAGAAAAGGAGTCAAAAGAGATAATTTCTCTGTGACCTCCTGAAGGGATAGACTCATATAAAAAATATATGAGAGAATCCTTGTTGCCAGCATAGATGTTTGGAAGGTTTGACATCCAAAAGCATCTAGTGTTCTAGATGCACAACCTGGCGGGAAAGAAGAATGCTTCTTCTTGCTTTTTACCTTCCTCATTGCCGATTCCACTACAATGGAATGATGGGGAAGTTGAGTCTTCTGAAACCCTGGAGAGGGGGGGCACCTGATACAGAAGAGTAGTTGCTGTAGAAGGTGAGGAAGCCCTTAAAGGTGTTTCCCATATTTTCAGAAGAAGATCCTGTAAAGAATGATGTACAGGAAGCATTATATTTTCCTTCTTCCCAGAAGAGCCTTGTGTAGGATCATAGCCAGGGATAGGAATAGCCAGGAATGTTGCCATGTCAAGGAGAAATTTCTGAAAAGAAGGATCTCCAATGGGAACAATCCCTGGACAGGCTAAACTCGAAAAACTAGGCTGGGCACCAGAGGATGTACTTTTCCGGTGCAAAACAGGATCTCTAATGAATGGATACTGGGATTGGCGGGTATGACCTGAAACCGTCAGTACTGTATCGTCCATGCTAGGTATCGATTCCAAACTAGGCATAGAAAGGAGCGAACCTGAGGAAAAAAGCATGGATGGAGCTGGTCCCGATACTACTGCGGGTACCAGCATCGACACCGATACCGGTGGCTGAGCCGGAATCGAGGGCGATATCGACACCGAAACCATCAGCAGAGGCTGCTCAAACGGTACCGAGGAAACTGGAAAGTCTCGGTGAATATTCTCGTAACTGCACATCCGGAATCGGTGTGTGTCGGTTCCGAGACGCGTCGGTACCCAGTCTTCCAGACTAGATATCGATTCTAGACTCGGCATCGAAGGAAGCGAATCTATCGATGCATGTCTGGAGGGTACCGACGTCGGTGGTATTATCGGCGATGCTGTCGATACTGGAAAGTCAATATGGGACGTATCGACTGGTCCCGAAGGTACCGAGGACGTCCGATGACGATCTGTGGTGAAGAGTGGAATACTCAACACCGGTGCCGATGCCGGGTTATCAGTACCGCTCGAAGCGGATGCCACCCCCGAGCATGGCTCAGGTATGTTCTGTGAGGGGTGAGCCCCAGGAACAACCTGAAACCCCTGAAAGGCTTTGGAGACCGAAGACTCCCGTCGGGGTTTTGAAGCCAATGAGGTCTTGAGGGCAAGGCCGGAGCCGCCATCATGCTGGGCATGAGACTTACCACCCAAGGATTGGCTAGTCTTGACAGACTGTTTGTGGGTTACCTGATCCTGTAGAGAAGAAATGGTCGGTGCCCTTACACTGGAAGGGAAAACGGCATCGAGGGAAACTCGAATGGAGAATTTCTTCTCATAAAATTGTAGCCTGATGGCTCTGGAGGAAAGGGGTCAGGACCCAAACAGGTTAGACACCAGCTATTGGAGTCTAAAAAGAAAACTGTATTTCCACAGTTAAGGCACTTCTTAGGAGAAGAAGGCTGCATAATGGAGAGGCCTTACAGGCCCAAAAATTCAAGACAAAAACAGAGGGAAAAAAACTCCCTGAGTTTTAGGGAAAAGAAAAGAAAAGAACCACCGGCGGTACTGGTGGAGTCCGGGAAACAGCCACGACCACAAGAAAAACAAAAAGTAAAAGATTTAAAGAAAAAATTTTCTGCGGTGACAGGAAGACGTCCTGCTGGCTCCGCGGAAAAACGAAAACTGAGGAGAGACAGTTGGAAAGGCGGGAAGGCAGCACGCAGGCGCTGAGGGATGCTCCCAAAAGCTTTCTGATTGGATGCTGGGGAGCGTTCCCGCGCAGGCTCCGTCGGTACCGACGTACCCATATGTGAAGACTCATTCCTGCTTGTTCCTGGAGATGGCTTCTTTTTCTTGCTGAAAAAGGTTTTTTTTGAATATTTTCTTCTTTGCTGGGTTGGCTATAGGCTTTGATAGTCTGTTCAAGGTAGTATTTTCAGATTCAAGCTGATTAGCCTCGTCTTGCCAGTCCTTGCCAAAGAGATTGTCTCCTGTACAAGGAACGTTTCCCAGCTTTTCTTGCACCCACTGTTCAAAGTCTGATGCTTGACGCCAAGCAATACGACGTACTCCTATGGAATAGTTCTGCTAATACATTCAAAGCAATCAAAGGTAGCACGGTTCATGAATTTAAAGACATTCTGGGCGTGCTTGACCAGAATAAGGTAGTCTGCTCTTTTTTCCTCAGAGACACAAAGATTAATGAGCTCTAAGTCTTTTGTGACTTCCTTCAGGAACATTCCCATATAAAGAATGTAGGAACTGCTCCTGGCTGATAGCATGGAGGATGGAAAGCATCGACGCCCAAAGGCATTGAGTGTCCTGGATTTCCGGTCTAGAGGATTAGAAGAATGTGTTTTAGCACTCTTGATTCTTCGCATGGCCGATTCCACTACCATTGAATGGTGTAGTAACTGAGTTTTTTGAAAACCAGGACAACTTGGCACTCGGTACATAGTGTCAAGGCATCGGGAATGTGAAGATATCGTTAAAGGAGTTCCCACATTCTCAACATCAGATCATGTAAGATCTTGTGAATGGGAAGCATAGCTGCCTCCTTGGGAGCCATAGGGTATTGCAGAATTCTTAATTCTTCTGTCCTAGGTTCCTTTTCTGGAATCACAGTGATTTGCAAGACCCTTTGCTAAATCATGTATGAAATAATAGAAGGACATATCTTCTGGAGGAGACATCCTGCGTTGAGGAGAGGAGTTGAATCCTCTAGTAGGTTCGCTCTGGTACCGACAGAATCGTCAGAGTCATCAGAATCGGAAGACTCAAAAGCACTTTGTACAGGGTGCTCCCGTAACGCATGGTATCGGTACCGCTCAAAGTCGGTACTGAAAAGTCTCGGTTCCTGATCCCCGATACCCGAGATAGACTCGAGGCTCGGCATGGGGGGAAAACAGTCCTGTCGAAGCAGGTACTGTCGGTACCGATACCTGTTGAACCGTCTGTAGCGGTCTTAGCTGTATCAAAGCTGCTAAGAGGGATGCTAGACTGCGTTCAATAGCGAGGATTCTCTTGTCCATCGCTCCTGCCAATGCCTGGGTGTCAATACTGGTGGAAGCAGCTACGACTCCAGAACATGGCACCAGTAGTTCTGCAGAGGTGGAAGCCTATGGAACATCCTGGAGCCCCATTAATGCTTTGGAGCCAAAAGACTCCCGCCGGGGCTGTTTTGCCGGTGAACTATTCTCAAGGGAAACGCCAGTGGCATCTCGATACTCTGAAGGAGATTTACCCTTCGAGGACCGGCCAGTCTTAGAAGACTTAAGTTTAGTTACCTGAGACCCATGGGAGGAAGATGAAGCCCTGGAAGATGTCAATGCAAGTGACATAATATCTGCGGCAAAAAGGGTATCGAGTTTTGCAGCTCTATTCTGCAGACCCCTTTTGGTCATCCTTGTGCAGGAGAGACACTCCGTTGGACAATGTTCAGGACCTAAACATTTCAGACACCAATCATGGGTATCGGTGACTGAAATGGTACCGCCACACTTTGAGCATTTTTTGAAACCACTAGCAGGTTTCTCCATGCTTGAAGAAAAGTGGGCCTAATGCCCAAAAATGCTGCCTAGCACCAGAAACAGGGGAAAGACCCCTGAAGAAAATACAAGGCTTTTTTGTTTTGTTTTCTTTTTAAATAACAAACCACCACTGACGGTACCAGTAGGTGTTGAATGAAGGCAGATGTGACCATAAAAGAAAATTTTCTGCGGTGATGGGGTACATGTACTGTCAGCTCTGTGGAAAACAAAGAACTGAAGTGAGAGAGGTACAAATGCGGGAAGGCAGCACTCATGCGCTGTGAGATGCTTCCAAAAGCGTTCCGATTGGACGCTGGGGAGTGTTCCTGTGCGGGCTCCATCAGTACCGACGATTTGGTTTTGGTTTTGGTTTCCTAGACCATGGGATGCTGTTCCAAGGGTTGCAGAGCAGAGATGGCATTGATCTGTCCAAGAAAGGTCAACGAGTCTTCAGTAGTAGACTGGCTAATACTGAAGAGGGCTTTAAACTAGATTCGTTGGGGATGGGTGAAGAAAGCCCCCAGGTAAGTGAAAGCCCCCAGGTAGGTGATACATTAAATAACTTTATGGAAATGGGTAACAGGGGTAACATATGGAAAGCAGTGTATAAATGCCCGTATCATGGGAAATAAGATCCCTGAGGTTGAAGCTTTGGTGGGAGTGGCTGACTTGGATTTAGTGGCAGTTACAAAAACATGGTTCACAGAAAACCATGATTGGGATGTAACTATAACTGGCTATACTTTATTCAGAAAGGACAGGGTAGGAAGTAGGGGAGGAGGAGTGGCACTATATGTAAAAACTACTATTAAAGCTTTGGAATTACAGAGCTTAAAAGGGAGAGGGGAGGCATTGTGGGTTAAACTAGAAAGAGGGAAAGAGAAATCTATTTACATTGGTGTGATATACAGACCTCCCTCACAAGAGGAAGAGGTGGACAGAGAGTTAATTGAAGACATGTGCAGCATTGCTAGGAAAGGGGAAGTGCTACTGATAGGAGATTTCAATATGCCAGATGCTGATTGGCACATTCCTGCTGCAGTATCATCTAGAAGTAAGGAGATCCTGGATTCTCTACAGGGAGAACTATTCAGGCAATTGGTAACAGACCCCACACGTGAAGGGGCCATACTGGACTTGGTGCTTACCAATGGTGAAAGTGTTTCTGATGTTGTAGTGGGAGATCATTTTGCATCCAGTGATCACCAGATGGTGTGATTCAGTATTAGGACTAGGGCTGTTAGAATCCATTCAAAGGCAAGGATCTTAGACTTTAGGAAGACTAACTTTGGGAAGATGGGCCAATACCTCAGGGAGTCGTTAGTTGGATGGGAACAGCTGAGGGATGTAGAAAAACAGTGGGAAAAACTGAAAGGGGATATTTTAAGGGCAACCAACCTTTTTGTTAAAATGGTAAATAAAGGTAAAAGGAAAAGGAGACCGCTATGGTTTTCAAAAGAAGTAACTGAAAAAGTGAAGAAAAAAAGGGAGGCCTTCATGAAATACAAGAGATCACAAAGAGAGGAAGACAGGCATCTGTATTTGGAAAAACTTAGAGAAAGTAGTCAAGAAGGCAAAGATTCAAAAGGAGGAGGAAATAGCCAATGCAATAAAATGGGGGGGATAAGACATTTTTCAGATATATTAGTGAGAAGAGGAAGGGCAAAAGTGGTATTGTCAGACTCAAGGGTGCAGGGGAGGAATATGCAGAAGCTGATAAGGATAAAGCGGAATTGCTTAACAAATATTTTTGTTCTGTGTTCACAGATGAAGAACCAGGAGCAGGACCTCAGAAAACACCCACAAATAGGAACAGAAGCAAAGGACATCTTGAACAGTTTTCAAAAGACTGTGTTCGTGAGAAACTATCTCAACTTAAAGTAGACAAAGCGATGGGACCGGATGGGATACACCCGAGAATACTGAGGGAACTTGGGGACGTTCTAACAGCTCCACTGACTGACCTTTTCAATGCCTCGGAGTCGGGAGTGGTGCCAAAGGACTGGAGAGAGGCTCATGTGGTGCCTTTACACAAAAGCGGAAGTAAGGATGTGGTTGAAAACTACAGGCCGGTTAGTTTAACTTCGGTGGTGAATAAATTATTGGAAACACTGCTGAAAGAGAAAATAGTGAGGTTTCTGGAGTCCAGCGGATTACAGGATCCGAGGCAGCATGGATTCACCAGAGGCAGGTCTGATTTCTTTGACTGGGTGACCAGGGAGTTGGACTGAGGGAGAGCCCTAGATGTGGTGTATTTAGATTTCATTAAAGCCTTTGACACTGTTCCTCACAGGCGACTTATAAACAAACTGAGCACCCTAGGGATGGACCCTAAAGTTACTGCTTGGGTTAGAAATTGGTTGGGTGGGAGGCGACAGAGAGTACAAGTAAATGTAGCTCACTCTGAGGAGAAGGATGTTATCAGTGGTGTGCCCCAGGGATCTGTCCTTGGTCTGATTCTTTTTAACATCTTTGTTAGTGATATAGCGGAAGGGCTTTCAGGTAAGGTTTGCCTCTTTGCGGATGATACCAAAATCTGCAACAGAGTCGACACCCAGGAAGGGGTAGATAACATGAGGAGGGAATCTAGCTAAGCTTGAAGAATGGTCTAGAATTTGGCAGCTGGGATTTAATGTTAAATATCAATCCACATCTGACAAATCAGAGTATGAGAACACCACCTGAAACAACACCGTGAAAAAGTCTACAAAAAAATTAGAGAGCACCACACGGAGACCCTCCTTAGATCATTAAATAAACCACGAGACCTCTTTAGCATTGCTAAAGCACTAACCAAGACACCTTCCTCCAACCAAACAGTGTCTATCCAACCCCAGTCATTCCCTGAGTACTTACAATCTAAAATTATAAAAACAAATTTTACGCAAAGCTCCACATCGTGCCTCCTCCCCCAGATACTTAAACCATTGACAAAATTCACCTCTCCGACAGAGAAGTACATTGCTGACCTTATCACCAACATCAACACCACTACAGCGCCAAATAATCCTTGTCCTGCCCATTGGATAAGATCGATGCGTGTAGAACTTAGCTCAACTCTAGTCCACATCATGGAACTCTCCTCAACAGGAACATTCCCAGAAATACTGAAACGAACCTCCATACGACCTCTCTTAAAAAGCAACAAACTTGACCCAGCAAAGACAGACTCATACCGCCCGATTTCAAGTATAGCCTATCTAGCCAAACTTATAGAGAAGGTGGTTCAAATGCAAATGCAACAACATATTGACATATCAGCCCCTCTTGACCCTTCTCAGCATGGATTCCGTGAATCACATGGTGTAGAGACTCTACTCACTCTACTCATCAATACATTATCCAGAGGAATTGACAAAATTGAGAATGGGTTTGCGCTCATATTTTTTGATATAGCGGCTGCATTCGATTCTGTTAACCATGTACAACTCCTCTACCGCCTCCAGGAAAAGGGAATTCACGGCCTTGCCTGGGAATGGTGCAAATCCTATCTCATGAACCGCTGGCAACAAGTACGGATAGGTCCCTCAACATCGGAACCATTCCATCAGCAACAAGGAGTACCCCAAGGATCATCCCTATCGGCTCTACTCTAACATTTATATGCACCCATTTGTGATATCAGCTGTTCTTTTAACATCTCCAGTCTTATATATGCGGATGATGTTCTGATTTTTGCTCCAATTAAAATCAAGCAGCCAAACCTTACCCCACTTATTGAATGCTTCAATACAATTACTGATTGGCTCCTGTCCCAAAATCTTCGCATAAATTTAAAAAAACTGAGGTCCTTTTCATAACCAGGAACAAAGACTTCTCGCCCCCTGCTTCATTGAAAGTCCGTGACGCTGAGCTCCCATGCAAGTCTATAATACGATATCTGGGGATTACAACAGACCTGCAGCTTAACTTTAAAGAGCATATAAAGAATACCACTAAGTCCATTTACAACAAAATACGGACACTAAGGCATCTAAAACCTCTACTAGCACCGAACGATTTCAGAACAGTATTCCAGACACTAGTAATGCCACACTTTGATTATGCCAACATCATCCTACATGGACTCCCTAAGAACTCTCTCAATCCTCTTCAAATGGCAATGAACACAGCAGCCCGCGTTCTCTCCGGCATCTCTAGAAAAGAAAAAAACTCCCATACTTATGGACCTACACTGGCTACCAGTACAATGCAGAGTCACCTACAAGGCATTAATCCTGTCATTTAAAGCAATTAACTTGATATCTTCCACATCCCTCTCATCACTCCTGACCAATATCCCCACTAACAGACTAAGAAAAACAACCAACAATACGCTGTCTATACCACCTGAGTCCATCAAATGTACTCAAACAACTAGAAACAGAGCATTTACATTATATGCTACTAAGTGCTGGAACAATCTCCCACCTCATATAAGATCAATTACTGACCTCTCGCAATTCAGAAAAGCGATTAAACATCACCTATTCTGCCTTTATTTTACCCACACTAACCTAGTACATTCACATCCAACACCTCTTCTCACCCACACAGCATCTGACATACCAACAACATAACCCCCAATAACTTACAAAGAATACACCATCAAGAACATTACGATTACTACATTACGATTCTATTACATAATATATCTTAAATAATCTATAAGCTCCTTTGTTTGAACTGTATATAGTTACCCTGTTATTTCCAAGTTACAATCCCTGTTATAATGTAAGCAAAAGATCTTGTTCTAATGCAAGTGTTACAATGTAAACCGCACTGATTCTAAATAGCGCGGTATATAAGAATTTGTAATAAATAAATAAAAAATGTAAGGTCATGCATTTGGGCTGCAGCAATCCAAGGGAGCAATATAGTATAGGGGGTGAAGTACTTTTGTCCACTAAAGAAGAACGGGACCTAGGCGTGGTTGTGTCTGATGATCTTAAAGTAGCTAAACAGGTAGAAAAGGCGACGGCAAAAGCTAGAAGGATGCTTGGGTGCATACGGAGAGGAATGGCTAGCAGAAAAAAGGAGGTGATAATGCCTCTGTATAAGTCTTTGGTGCGACCTCATTTGGAGTATAGTGTGCAATTCTGGAGACCGCACCTTCAATAGGATGTGAACAGGATGGAGTCGGTGCAGAGGGTGGCTACTAAAATAATTAGTGGTCTTCATTATAAAGCATATGAAGACAGACTGAAGGATCTAAATATGTACACCTTAGAGGAAAGGCGGGATAGAGGTGATATGATTGAGATGTTTAAATACCTCCGTGGCATAAATGTTCAGGAAGAGAGCCTCTTTCAATTGAAAGCAAGTTCTGCTACGAGGGGACATGGGATGAGGGTGAAGGGAGATAGATTCAGGAGTGATATGCGGAAATATTTCTTTAAGGAAAGAGTAGTGGATCCGTGGAATAGTCTCCCAGTGGAGGTGGTAGAGATGAGGACAGTAACTGAATTCAAAAAAGCATGGGACAAACACAGAGGATCTCTAAAGGTAAAAAGGGGACTGTTGTAGTTGTTATGGAAGGACAGACTAGATAGGCCACGTGGTCTTTTCCTGTCGCCATATTTCTATGTTTCTGTTTCTATACCCATATGTGAAGACTACATTCCTGCTTGAGAGAAGAAGGGGTATGGGAAAAACCCCGTATTCCCAAGGACGGACAGATGTCTGAGGAGTTGAAACCTCAGATCTACTGAAGATCCACCATGTCTTTCCTAACTGGTGAGAGGTAGGAAGATATTGGAGCATGGAGCTTCAGGGATACCTAAACCTAGGGTTATGGTAGGAGCTGTCAGTACCACAGCAGTGGTTGTGTGCATAATACCCCAAACATACTGTGGAACAGTATGAACATGTGCAAAGCCCACTGTCTGGAACATATAAAAGGTAAAACCTTTATGAGCAGAGACAGTTAGAGAGATAAGTATGTAAATACATATCTACCTTTAACGAAGCATCTCGACAGATACGTGTGAGTGTGTGTGTATATAGATAGATAGATAGATAGATATAGATAGATAGATATAGATGTCTATCGTGAGATCTAGAGGGGCATATGTATCTATAGAGATGTATATAGATATATATACATATATGAATATATAGGTCTAAAGATAAATGTCTGCAATTAAGCAGACAGAGATATGCCTATAAGAACATTCACATGGGAGATGTGAAGAGGAAAGATTCATCCAATAACAAGAAGGTGGAACCTACTTGAGAAGATATATAGAGAATCTATTCCCCATGGTTAAAATGGTGCAGGAATGCCATCCAGTGAAATAACCAGGATGGCTGCGTGAAAAAACAGAGGATAATATCAGTCTGTAGACAGCAAGTCCTGAGTCCTGTAGAACTCTAGCATAGTAAATGGACAGAAAACGCATAGGATGAGATACCAGGCTGACCCACTTGAGGGACAAAAAGGGGTATCATGCGTTCTTTAGTTAAATATGTGCTGTCCATGAAGGATTAGGATACCATAAGGACAAGCTGCAAGGAAAAAAAGAGCATATTCCCTGTAGGAATTGGAGAACTCTTTAGACTTTCACTTAGAGAAGGCTTGTTGTTGTTGTTGTTGTTGTTAAGTGCCGTCGAGTCGGAGTCGGCTCATGGCGACCCTCTGGATAGCTATCCTAAATTGTGTTCGGTCCTCAGTCAGGCGGCTCATTGACGACAGACTGGTACCCGTAGCTGCTGTTATTGTAGCGATCCATCTCATTGCTGGCCTTCCTCTTTTGCGTTGACCTTCTATCTTGCCAAGCATGATGTCTTTCTCTAATGATCTCTCTCTTCGCATGATGTGTCCGAAGTATGAAAGCCGAAGTCTTGTCATCTGAGCTTCTAAAGAAAGCTTAGGTTTGATCTCCTCTAGTACCGACTGGTTTGTTCTTCGGGCAGTCCATGGTATACACAGTATTCGCCGCCAGCACCATAATTCAAAGGCATCAATTTTCTTCCTGTCTGTCTTTTTCACTGTCCAGCTTTCACATCCATATGATGTTATTGAAAATACCATGGCTTGAACAAGTCGAATCTTTGTATGGAGAGACACATCTCTGCTCTTGAGAATCTTATCTAGGTCTTTCATAGCCATTCTGCCAAGAGCAATGCGTCGTCTGATTTCTTGACTGCTTGTTGCTTCTTTATTGATAGTTGATCCAAGTAGGTTAAAGTTGTTCACAATTTCAATTTCTTCTCCTTCAACGATGAACCTGTTGATTATGCCAGTTGTCATGATCTTTGTCTTCTGTACATTAAGGTGCAGGCCCATTTTGAGACTATGTTCTTTGATTGTGAGAAGCAAATGTTTCAGATCATCTTCGCTTTCAGCCA
This sequence comes from Ichthyophis bannanicus, assembly GCA_033557465.1. NCBI lineage: Eukaryota > Metazoa > Chordata > Amphibia > Gymnophiona > Ichthyophiidae > Ichthyophis > Ichthyophis bannanicus. The sequence continues at coordinate 545,396,104 of CM066033.1, forward strand.
GTAATGTGGTATCATCAGCATAGCGAAGGTTGTTGATGAGTCTTCCACCAATCTTCACACCTCTGTTGTCTTCATACAGTCCTGCTTCTCTGATGATTTGTTCTGCATATAAATTAAACAGGTAGGGGGAAAGTATGCAGCCTTGTCTTACACCTTTGCTTATTTTAAACCATTCTGTTTCTCCTTGTTCCGTTCGAACTGTTGCTTCTTGATCAATGTACAGATTACGCAAGAGAACGATCAGGTGTTCTGGTATACCCATGCTTCTTAATGTGGCCCAGAGTTTCTCATGGTTTACACAGTCAAAAGCCTTGCTATAGTCGATAAAGCACAAATAGATATCCTTTTGGTATTCTTTAGTCTTTTCAAGGATCCATCTCACATCCGCAATGATGTCTCTCGTTCCTCGCCCTTTCCTGAACCCTGCTTGCACTTCAGGTAGTTCTTGTTCTAGGTATGGCTGTAGTCTCTTTTGAATAATCTTCAGTAGAATCTTGCTGGCATGTGGGATCAGAGCGATTGTGCGATAATTTCCACAGTCAGTTGGATCACCTTTCTTTAGTATTGGTATAAACACAGATCTTTTCCAGTCAGTTGGCCATGATGTTGTCTTCCATATTTCTTGGCAGAGCCTTGTAAGTACGGTAACAGCTGCATCAGATTGCTGCAATACTTCTATGGGAATGCTATCAATGCCTGGTGCTTTGTTCTTTGATAAGGCTTTCAATGCTGCTTCAACTTCTTCTTTCATCACCAATGGTTCCTGATCATAAGGTATAGGTTGAAACGGCTGTTGGTCCACTTGATCTTTATCATATAAAAACTCTGTATATTCCTTCCACCTTTTCTTGATCTTCTCAGCATCATTCAACATAGAACCTTGAGCATCTTGTAACATTCCAATTCGGGGCTGGAACTTTTTCTTTAACTCTCGCAGCTTTAGGAAAGCCGATCTTGTTCTTCCTCTAATAGTTTCTGCTTCTATTTCCTTGCAAGTGTCATTGTAGTACTTTTCCTTGTCCTGTCTTGCTGCACGTTGGAAATCTCTGTTGAGTTCTGCGATTGTCTTTCTTTCTCCTTTGGCTTTAGCTTCTCTGCGTTTCTGGGCAATTTTCAGAGTTTCTTCCGTCATCCATTTTGGCCGTTTTTGCTTTTTCACCTTTTGTAGAGACTTCTCGCTTTCTTCCAGCACAACCTTCTTGATGTCATTCCATAACTCTTCCGGAGCTCTGTCATTTGTATCTAAAGCAGCAAATCGATTTTGCAGGCAGTCTTTAAATTCCAGTGGTATATTCTCAAGGTCATATTTTGGTGCATTCATGAGTGGTTTGCTCTTTTTCAACTTTAGCTTGAGTTTGCATACTAGTAGTTGATGATCTGTACCACAGTCAGCTCCAGGTTTTGTCTTTGTTGATGTTACAGAGCTTTTCCATCGTTGACTTCCACAGATGTAGTCAATTTGATTTTTATACAATCCATTGGGTGAAGTCCATGTGTACAGTCGTCGCTTGTGTTGCTGGAAGAAGGTGTTTGAGATGAATAGATCATTGGTCTTGCAGAATTCTATCAATCTTTCTCCAGCTTCATTTCTGTTGCCAAGTCCATATTTTCCAACTACTTTGCCTTCTTCTTTGTTGCCAACTTTTGCGTTCCAGTCACCCATGACTATCAGGATATCCTGTTTGCATGTTCTGTCAATTTCAGCTTGTACTTGTTCATAGAACTCTTCAATTTCATTCTCTTCTGCAGCTGTTGTTGGGGCATATACTTGAATTATAGTTGTGTTGATAGGCAATCCTCGTAGACGAATAGAGATTAAGCGTTCGCTGACTGCATTGTATTTCATTACAGTTCTTGCAAGTTTCTTCTTTATTATAAATGCACAACCATTTCTTCTTTGTCTTTCATTTCCAGCATAGTAGACCATGTGATCATCTGATGCAAAGTGCCCGATGCCAGTCCATTTCAGTTCGCTGACACCCAACAGATCAAGTTGTACACGTTCCATTTCATTCTTGACCACCTCCAACTTCCCTTGGTTCATGCTTTGTACGTTCCATGTTCCAATGTGTAAGACATCTTTACAGCTTCTGACTCTCATTTCATGCGCAGCTACATCAGCAGTCAGACTTCCCGAGGGCTTTGATCCAACCACATCATAAATGCTGGCTTTACTCTGAAAAGTCTTCAGCTCTTCCCCAGTAGCTAGTTGAGTGCCTTCCGACCTGGGAGTCTCATCTTCCAGCACCATAGCACAATTTGTTTTGTTGTAACTATCCATTGGGTTTTCATGGCAAGATACAGAAGTAGATTGCCGGGCCTTCCTTCCGCGCAGTTTAAGTTTGGTGTTGTTGCCGTTGTCACAGAAATGTGATCCTCCGCCGTCAACACTATCCCATTCTGCTGCTGCCCAGATGGGTGGTTTGTCTTCGTCTGGCACCTCAGCTGAGACCTGTCCATCTTGGGAGACCCTGCCAGTAGTTAAACTACCGATAGTTTAGCTCTCAGCATCACTGATGCACGCAAGCCCTCACAGCACGACAAGCTGCAAACCAAGTGAGAGAGAGAAGGCTTATGTCCTTTATTTTAAAAGGAGATAGTAGGGTGTGAAGAACCCTCACAGTCATGGGGAATGACTGAGGAAGCCGTTTTCAACCATATAGGAGAGTCATTAGAGAAAAAACCTCATGCTCTCTAGCAAGGGCCCATAGTAGAAAGCTTCTCTGTAGGATTGCAGAGAGCATTATGCAGGAGAATTGGGAGATAGAACTGGCTGTTGGAAAAAACGAGCAGCCATGTCAACTTATGCTGCCAAATCCAAAAGAATTGGAGATGGCAAGAATAGAAGATAGTGTGATAAGCCTTTAGTGATAGGGATTATCCAAGAAAGATGTATGCACTGTCTTGGAATCACTACTAAGGCCAGACAGAAAGTAGTGGAGGGCAAGACTGGAAACTTGTCGAAGAGTACCAGTAGTCCAATCACTGGAACTCCTGCATGGGCAGCTGCTGAATAAGACAGCAGAGAAAATCTTTCTGTGTAAAACAGAAAGAACAAACAGAACAAGAGAAGAAATTCCTGTCCCTGTCTGATGAGCTGCCCAGGCAAAAGGAGGGAGTTTACTCAAGAGAAAAAACTCCACACTGGAATGGAAAGAAAGACTAGAAAGGCTAAAGAAGCCCTCCAGTGGTATGGTACCACTCTTACAGGGGAAACCCTGGATAAGAGGGTAGAGAAATAGGAGCTGAAGGGTGACTTACCATATGGTAAGTCTGTGGAAGAAAAAAATTCATGTTGGTACAGAAAACTATCATGGGACAGTTGTTAAACCTCTCTTCTTGGCAGGAAGAAGAAGAGAAACCTGTGACCCATAGACATGAATATCCCGACAGCCCAGCAGACCTAGGAGCAACTGGATGTCCTGAGAAAAGGAATCCAGGTGTATTGTTTTGAATGAAAAAACAGTGAAAAACGTCTGCTGAGAAGAAGTCAACTGTAGGTTGTAAACTCCAAGATGCAGAAAACAGATTAATCAGAACCCTATGGTTGCTGGGTTTGTTTAGCCTGGCGAGAGTTTGGATTCTTCAGACCAGGGCGAGGTTTCCCCTGCTTGGGAACATCTGTATGATGGGCAGGAGAAGAGTAAAACCTTCTCCTCCTAGGGAAAGAAGGTTTGGTAGGGCATTTCCTACCTACTGGGGAAGGAGAAGGCTTAGGATAGCCTTCAGAAACAGGGAAGTCAGTGGACCACTGAGCAACCTGATGTAAAGACTCCTTATTGAAGAGATTTTCTCCAGTGCAAGGAGTATTACCCAGTCTTTGTTGTGCCCATTTGTTTAAGTCTGAAGCTTGGAGCCAGGCTCTACGTCGTGCCCCTATGGCTATAGCAGAGGTTCTGCTAACAGACTCAAAGGAGTCTAGGGAAGCACGAGTAAGAAACCAAGAGATACTTTGAATATGACTAAGTAGTAAGGAATAGTCTGCAGTCTTGGGCTCTGAAAGAAAAAGAGTCAAAAGATATAATTTCTTTGTGACCTCCTGAAGAGATAGACTCATAAAAAATATATGAGAGAATCCTTGTTGACAACATGGATGTCTGGAAGGTTTGACATCCAAAGGCATCTAGTGTCCTAGACTCACGACCTGGTGGGTAAGAAGAGTGCTTCTTCTTACTTTTCACCTTCCTCATTACTGATTCCACCACAATGGAATGATGGGGAAGTTGAGTCTTTTGAAACCCTGGAGAGGGGGGCACCTGATACAGAAGATCAGTTGCTCTAGAGGGTGAGGGAACCCTTAAAGGTGCTTCCCACAGTCTTAGAAGAAGATCCTGCAAGGAATGATGTAAAGGAAGCATTATAATTTTCCTTTTCTCCAGTAGAAAGAGAGCCTTGTGTAGGATCATAGCCAGGGATAGGAATAGCAAGAGATGTTGCCATATTCAGGAGAAAATTCTGAAAAGAAGGATCTCCAAAGGGAACCGTCCCTGGACAGGCTAGACCTGAAGAACTAGCCTGGGCACCGGAGGATCTACTTGCATGGTGCAAAAAAGGATCCTTAAGGGATGGATGCTGGTACTGGAGGTCATGACCTGAGACAGTCAGTACTGCATCGTTCATGCCAGGTATCGACTCCAAACTTGGTATAGAAAGGAGCGACCCTGGTGGAAGAAGCATGGAAGGAGCTGGCCCCGATGTTACTGCGGGTACCGGCACCGATACAGATACCGGTAGCTGTGTCGGAATCGAGGGTGATACCGACATCGAAGCAGTCATCGGTAGCTGCTCAATCGGTACCGAGGTAGCCGAAGGCCTTTGGTAATCACCCTCGGTATCGAGCATCTGGAACCGGTGAGCGTCGGTTCCAAGACGTGTCGGTACCCAGTCTTCTAGACTAGAGATCGATTCCAGACTCGGCCTCGAAGGAAGCGAGTCTATCGATGCATGTCTAGAGGGTACTGACGTCGGTGGTAGTATCGGCAGTGATGCCGATACTGGAAAGTCAATCTGGGACGTATCGACCGGTCCCGAAGGTACCGAGAAAGCCAGATGACGATCCCTGGTGAGGAGTGAATCGCTCAACACCAGTGCCGATGCCGGGGTATCGGTACCGCTCAAAGCGGATGCCACCACCGAGCATGGCTTAGGTATGTTCTGTGAGGGGTGAGCCCCAGGAACAACCTGAAACCCCTGATAGGCTTTGGAGGCCGAAGACTCCCGCCAGGGTTTTGAAGCCAATGGACCCTCGAGGGCAAGGCCGGAGCCGTCATCATGCTGTGCATGAGACCTACCACTCAAGGGTTGGCTAGTCTTAACAGACTGTTTGTGGGTTACCTGATCCTGTGGAGAAGGAGAAATGGCCGGTGCCCTGACACTGGAAGGGAACTCGGTATCGAGGGAAACTCGAAATGGAAAATCTCTTCTCATAACATTGTAGCCTAATGGCTCCGGAGGAAAATGGTCAGGACCCAAACAGGTTAGACACCAGTTCTTGGAGTCTAAAAACAAAACTGTACCACCACAGCTTAGACACTTCTTAGGAAAAGAAGGTGGCGGCTCCATGATGAAGAGGCCTAGAAGGCCCAAAAGGTTTAAGACAGAAACTGAGGGAAAAAAATTCCCTGAATATAAGAAAAAGAAAAAACACCGGCGGTACCGGTGGAGTCGGGGAGACAGCCGCGACCACAAGAAAACAAGAATTAAAGAAAAACTTTTCTGCGGTGACAGGACGACGTCCTGCCGGCTCCGCGGAAAAACAAAAACTGAGGAAAGACAGTTGGAAAGGCGGGAAGGCAGCACGCAGGCGCTGAGGGATGCTCCCAAAAGCTTTCTGATTGGACGCTGGGGAGCGTTCCCGCACAGGCTCCGTCGGTACCGACGTACCCATATGTGAAGACTCATTCCTGCTTGTTCCTGGAGATGGGACTCTCCAGCTACGGGCTACCGAGAACCTATACAAAACGCCATGGGCAACCAGAGAAGATGAGTTGTGAGCTGCGGCAGCTGAGTCCCAACTGAGAGACACTCGCAAGACCCAAGTGTCAGGCGGGGAACCAGCACTCTGGTAGATTGAACACAGAAGGGTCGGAGGGCAGGAGTTGCCTACACCTGCAAGCCGACATGAGTGCCACGAGAAAAACAACCTTCCAGGAGAGGTACCACAGCTGGCAAGTAGCCAGGGGCACAAACAGCAGTTTAGAGAGCTGTAAGAGCACCACACTGAGATCCCACTTTGCCTTTGGTGGGAAGACAGGGGGCTTTGACAACATAAGGTCCTGCAGGAAACGAGAAATAAGGGGCCAAGTCAAGAGGGGCTTGCTCTCGAAGGAGTGGTGGTGAGCCGCAATAGTGCTCAGGTACACTCTGAGTGAGTTGGACTTCAGTCATACCTTGGACAGGTGGAGTAGGTACTGGAGCACCAGCTGCACCAAGCAGAACAGATTTGCATGCCTCTCAGTGCACCACACTGAAAACTGGTGCCACTTGAAGGCCCTTCTCGTGGAGGCCTTGCTGGAGGCCAGAAGGACTTCCTTCACATCTCACGGGAGGTTGAAGGTAGCTACAGCTACCCTTTCAGCAGCCAAGCCATGAGTGACAGGGACCCCAGGTTAGAATGCAGGAAAGAGACCTCTTCCTGTGAAAGCAGTCCTGGGGCACAGACCAGGGGAATCAGAGCCATCGCCGACAGAGAAGTAGCTGGAAACAAGGTTGCCTTGCCCACAGCGGGGCTACCAGAATCAGTGAAGCCCTGTCATGCTGGAGCTTGAAGAGGGTCTTGGCGACCAGTGGTGTCGGCGGGAAGGTGTAAAGGCCTTCCATCCATGGGATGAGGAAGGCATCTGCCGTCGCCGCCGCTGCCTCAGACAGATGTAGCTGGTAGGAGAAGAAGCGGGGCAACTGCATGTTGTCCGAGCTGGCGAACAGGTCCACTAAGGGGACGTCCAAGATTCAGAAAAGCCGGGAGGTCACTCTGGCGTTCAGGCACCATTCGTGAGGGCTGGAGGGCTCTGCTCAGCCTATCTGCCAGGGTGATCCAGGCCAGGAGGTAGACCACCCGCAGAACCATCCCATTGCATGTCGCATATGAAGAGAGGGCTACTGCGTCCTGGCAGAGGGAGCATGACACCGTGCCCCCTTGTTTGTTGACCAAGAATATTGCGACTTGGTTGTCTATCTGGACCAACACCGATTAGTGCAGCAAACAGTGGGTGAAAGGCTCAGAGGCCCAGAAATATCACCCAGAGCTCCAGAAGGTTGATATGCAACTAACATGTCATTTGGGACCATGTGCCTTGGTGCGGAGGTCCGCACAATGAGCTCCCCATCACCACAGGGAGGTGTCCATAGTAAGGACATTCTGAGGGGTGGGTGCCTGGAAGGGCATCCCGGCCTGAAGGCGGCAGGGAATCTACCACCAGTTGAGGGAGTCCACCAGCTGGTGGGTCACTTTTACCCTGTCTCGAAGCCTGCCCGTGGCTTGTGTCCACTGGGAGCAAAGGCATCACTGAGCACCCTCATATGCAGGCGGGCGTATGAGGTCACATGGACCGTGGAGGTCATGTGGCCCAGTAGGTGGAGAAGGTGAGCAGGCACTGACCAGCGGTACTGCACCTCTGTGGCTAGCACCCTGAGGCATTCTGTCCTCTCCGGAGGGAGGAAGGCCTTGGTCTTGAGGGTGTCCAGCCGAGCCCCTATGAACTCCAGGCACTGAGCAGGGAGAGGTGGGACTTGTGGGTAGTTGATGACGAATCCCAGGTGCTGCAGGGCATGGATGGTACACTCGGTGGCATGGTGTACCTCTGCAGCTGTGACTCCCCTTATAAGCCAGTTGTCCAGGTAGAAAAAGACGAAGTCTCCTTGGAGACGAAGGTGAGCTGCAACCACCACTAGGCACTCACTGAAGACCCTCGATGATGCCAGCCCAAAGGGTAGCACCCTGTACTAGTAGTGATCTCCTCCCACCACGAACTGGAGGTATTGTCGGTGCTGGGATGGATCAGGATGTGTGTATAAGCATCCTTCAGGTCTAAGGAGCATAGCCAGTCTCCCTGCTGGAACTAAGGTAGCAGTGTTCCAAGGGAGAGCATCTTGAACTTCTCCCTCACCAGAAATCTGTTCAAGTCCCATAGGTCCAGGATGGACCTGAGAACCCCTGTTCGTTTGAAAACGAGCAAACATCTGGAGTAGAAGCCTTTGCCCCAGAAATGTTTAGGCACTAGCTCCACTGCCTTGTCCATGGGAAGGCCTGTAAGCTCGGTGAGGAGCAGAATATGGTAGAGGAGAGGCCTTACGGGTTCTCCTGGGAAGTGGCCTAGTGGTTGGGGCAAGGTACTTCAGGCCGGAAGGTCGGGGGTTCAAATCCCACTAGAGGACAGCAACCTTGGGCCGGAAGGACTGGGGTTTCTAGTCCCACAGGTGCTCCTTGTGGTCTTGGGCAAGCCACTTAACCCTTCATAGCCCATGTTCCCTGTAAAATAGTTATCTCCAAGTTATAATGCCCTGTTCAATGTAATTTCAGTTTGTTCAATGTAAACCGCACTGATGCAGAATAGCGCGGTATATAAGAGAATGTAAATAAATAAATAACGAGGATGGCATCTGTTGCAGGTGGAGGAGGTATCCCTCCTTGACCATTTGCAGCACCTAGGAATAAGTGGTGATGGAGGACCACCTGTGGACAAACAGGGCCAGACACCCACCTGTGGGTTGCCGAGGGCCTCTTGGGGGATAGGAGGACATACCCAAGGAGTCAAAAAGTCCCCCTATGAACTCTAAACTCTGTGGTGGGAGAAGATTTATTTATTTATTTATTTATTTAATTGGATTTCTATACCGCCTTATCATACAATCAAAGCGGTCTTACAAACAAAGATATTAAGAGTATTAGTGAGAAAATGTAAAGAAATAAAAGTTAAAGTTATGGTATAATGTGTTAGAGTGAGTTGCATTATCTACATAGTGAGCTATACTATAATGTGAGCTATTATACAATATGTATATGATTTACATTCCAGACAAATTAAGTTAGTTAATTGCATGACCGTAGTGTTCTATAAACAAAGATGGGATTTTGGTAAGTTTACGACGAATCCTATATGTTGTAATACTGCAAAAGTGCACTCGCATGAATTGCAGAGTTCTCTGGGAAAGTCTGCCTTGATCAGCCAATCATCTGTAGGGGTAGACAAATGCTGCGAAGGTATGCGGCCATTAAGGCCATATACTTCATGAAAACCTTAGGTGCAGATGCGAGACCTGTACTGATGGGTCCCCTGAAATGTGAAACGGAGGTATTGCCTGTACTCTGGATGTATGAGAACATGAGTATAGACTTCCTTTAGATCCAGAGAACAAAGCCAGTCTTGTTCCTGCAGGTAGGGTAGGAGAGTTCCTAGAGAGATCAGCTTGAACATTTTCTTTACCGGAAACTTTTTCAGATTTCTGAGGTCAAGTATGGGCCTGTAGCCTCCTGACTTTTTCGGTATGAGGAAGTAAAGAGAGTAGAAGCCCTTGAGACATTGATCCCTTGGAACTTTCTTTATGGCTTCTTGGGAGAACAGTGTGGTCACCTTTGTCTTCAGCAGAGCCCCAAGGGGAGGTTAAGTAGGGTAATCTCCCCTGAAATGAGGAGGGGGAGGATGTGGAAATTTCACTGATAACCCCCTTGAATGATTTGCAAGGTCCACTGTTCTGTAGTGATGAGGTGCTACCGGTGTGCGTAATGGTGTAGCCGGCCTGCTGTGGGGAGTATTTGGAGTCTGCAGGGGCAAGGTGGCAATGCTCTCTAGAAATGAGTCAAAAGCTAGGTACCGTAGGCGCCTGTGTGGATGGTTGTTGCTTGGCGGTCTTGAGCCTTGCTGCTTCTGATGAGGCTGGTATGCAGCAAGCTGAAAATAGGAGGAATAAAATCTCCTTTTCTTGGGATAGAAAGGCCTTTTGGCTACTAACCTTTTCTTGGATAGATCAGCAGTCTTTCTGGAGAGTCTCTTTAGAGTGGTGTCATCTGTCTCCAGTTCTCCAGCCTTTTCCCTCCAATTTTTCCCAAACAGGTTTTCTCCTGTACATGGGATATTGCCCAACTTATCATGAACCCGCTGTTCCAGGTCAGACGCCTGAAGCCATGCCAATCTGCAGGCTCCTATGGCTATTGCAGAGGCCCTGCTCATGGATTCAAATGCATCAAATGCATTTGGACACATTTTGACTGTGCTTCAAAAGAGTTTGAAAGGCACGTCTCTTTTTCTCGGGGTTAAGAGGGAGTCCTTATTGATTTCTTTGAGGAGCAGGCCCATGTAGAGGGTGTAGGAGTTTATTTCACTTCAATAGCTCATTGCTTCGAAGCTGTATCAAACTGGCTCCTCAAACAGAATCTACGTATAAATCACAACAAAACAGACGTCCTATTCGTAACACGGAATCCAACATTCATACCCCCTCCCTCATTACAAGTAAACAACATTGAGCTAAAAGCACAACCCACAATCCAATACTTAGGGATTACATTAGATCAGCGGCTTGATATGTCAGCACACATCAAGAAAGCAACAAACTCAATTTACCAAAAGATTCGATCCCTACGTAATCTCCGACCTCTTCTTGACTACTCCGACTTCCGCACTATCTTCCAAGCCCTGGTACTACCACACTTGGATTTTGCCAATATCATACTACACGGTCTCCCACAATCTACTCTAAATCCCCTCCGTCTGGCCATGAATGCAGCCGCAAGAATTCTCGTAGGTGCTCCACGCTCAGAGCACATAATTCCAATACTGAAGAGTTTACACTGGCTACCCCTCCAGGCCAGAACCCTTTATAAAACCCTGGTCATGACTTTTAAAGCTGCAAAGAGCCCATCTCTATCACCCATCAGCAATATGATACATCTCACTACAACAAACAGATCCAGGAGACCTGCTGCATTGAACTCCATTGACCTTCCGAAACTCCTTACGAAATGCTCTAAAACAACAGCCTCTAGAGCTTTCTCACTGTTTGTGCCCAGAGCCTGGAATGCCCTCCCTCCCGAAATTAGAGCCATCACTAGTCTCATGACATTCAGAAAGGCCTTAAAATATCATCTGTTCCTGATATACTACCCTGAAGGAACCCCAAATGAACATAGCCCTCATGTTGATCTTTCCCACTTGACCCCGGTGGAAAATGGCTAATCATGATGGTTCATACTTGCACACTCTACCCATACCGTATTTATTCTGTACTGTAACTTTATCTACTTACCACTACCATGTAGTTAACCAAAAATGCCATATACATAGTTAACCCTATTTACCGCCACATTTTTTGTATATAGTTAACCCTGTTTATTGCCAAGTTTTTGTACCCTGTTCATTGTAAAAAACCAATGCCGACTGTGTTTAAATTTTGTGTTTAAATTTGGTTCATTTGTAAACCACACTGATTAAAAGAGCGCAGTATATAAGAAATAAAAATAAATAAATAAATAAAATAAATCCTATTTGCTAGCATGGAAGCCTTGCTTCCCAAACCCGGGGGTATCAAGAAGTGGTTCTTACCACTCTTGATCCTGCGCATCACCGATTCAACCACTATGGACTGGTGCGGTAGTTGTGATTTCTGGAAGCCAGGACAGTCTGGAACCCAGTACATGGTGTCCAGTCTTCTGCTAATAGGAGATACATGAGGGGGGTTTCCCACATAAGTAGCATCAAGTTATAGAGTATATGATGCCCCGGTAAAATCACAACGTCTTTAGGGCTGTGGGGTATTGGAGGATCTCCAGTTCTTCTGCCCTTGGTTCCAGTTCAGCTGAAGCTGTAATGGATAAGCCTGCTGCCATGTCCTGGATGAACTCCTGGAAGGACATGTCTTTTGGCGGTGATTTTCTCAGAGTATTTGGAGGTGAAGGTTCTGAGACAATCTCCTGGAATTCGATGGAGACAAAGGAGAGGTGATCGGAATCTGAGTCCAAATATGGGAAGTGCCAATGTTCATGCAATCGACTGTGCCGGTACCGATCCTCCATTTTGGAATCGCATTGATGTTTTGGCAGAGGCATGCCATCAGCACTTGGTGCCATCGATGCCGGTTCAGAGCCTGGTTCCAGCTGCGGTGTCGGGGCTGGGGCAGAGGACCGAGGCATCATTCATTGGTACTGGGACAAACACAGATGTTGCCGATGTTGATGCATGCAGTACTCGAGCTATTGGTGTCGGTGGTACCGATGCTATCAGGAGTGCTACTAGAGTCCTCTCCATATCAAAGAAACTGCTGATGCCTGGTCCAAAGATAGAACAGGGCTTGCTGCCACCACACCAGAGCATGGTACCGGGGGCTCTTTGGAGGTCAACGCCTCAGGAGCCTCCCAGTTCCACACTGGGGCTTTGGAGGACAAGTCCTCCTGCCGGGGATGTTTGTCCGGACGGCCAGAGTCAGAGGCCCTCGGAAAGCCCCAGTGTTCGGAGTGGGACCTCTCCCTCGATTCCCATGACTTCTCCCTGGATTCTCGGGACACTTTAGTTGGGGATTTAGGTTTCTTGTGTGATACCTCTTTGGAGCATGTTCCATGTTTAGATTTCTTGGATACCTGAGAGGCATGGGAGAATGAAGATATCTTCGATGACAGCAAGGCCCAGGGATACAGAGTCCGAGGGAAAGAGTTCTCCATATTTGTTGGCCCAGTTCTTAAGAGCCCTCTTGGTTATGAGCTGGCAGAGGGAACAGGAGCCTGGTGTATGCTCCGGCCCAAGGCATTTTAAGCACCAATCATGTCTGTCTGTAAATGAGATGGTGCAGGAGCACTTTGTACACTTTTTTTTTTTTTTTAACTGCTAGTCAGTTTTTCCATCGTGGAGATAGGAAGCTCAAGGCCTGAGAGGGCAATGCCCACGAGGAAAAAGATAAAATGAACTAAATTAGAAATTAAAAGAAAAATAAAAGAGATAGTAAGAAAATAGTACTGGAATCGAACCCGCGATTTCGGTGTGAACGGAAAGGCAGAAGCACTTTGACTAGAGGACTTTTCTCTGAGGTGACAGGATTTTTGTCCTGATAGCTCTGCAGAAAAAGAAGAATGGAGGAGAGGGAGTTGGAAGAGCAGGAAGGTAGCTGCGCAGGCACAGTGGAGTGCTCCCAAAAGCTCTCCTACTGGATGCTGGGGAGCATTCTCGCACGGGCTCTGTCTGTGCCACATCACCCATATGTGAAGGCTAAATTCCTACTTGTTCCTGGAGATCAGGTTAGAACCACCACCTGCACCTGGAGGGAACTACAAGCCAAGCCCTTTTCCAAGCCCACCTGCAGGAAGGTCAAAATATAAGGAACGAAAGATGTTAATGGCCGACAGTTGTGCTACACACACCATCCCTCAAAGACTCTCCAGACTCGTACATATGACAAAGAGGTGAAACGCTTCCTGGTCTTCAACGAAGTAGTGATCACTAAGGCCAAGTAGTCGCATTTCCTCAACCTAGCCCTCTCAAGAACCAAGCCATGACTTCCAGTGACATCATCAGGCTGCATGGCGGCATAAGGCAGGAGCTCCGCCGCCAAGTCTGCATCAGTGGGGTGAAATCCCAAAAAAAATAGAAAAGTAAAGCGGCGAAATGAAGGGGCAGTAGTGCGGGAGACAGCAGGAGTTAAGTCCGGTGGCAGAGAGAACCGCAGCGTTTGCTGGCACCGTGGCTGCAACCAAAGCAGTGCAGGCGCGCAGGGGAGCACGTGGCAGGCTGCAGACGTGGCCTGAGCAACGTGGCATGAGCAAGCCTGGCAGGACTGCCAGAGTAAGAAAGTGGCACCGGAGAGAGGACCTGCCAGAAAGGAGGCCGATCGAGTGAGCTGGAGGAGAAAACAGTGCAGCTAGACGGAAGCCGATAAAGGCAAGTGATGCAGAGAGAGCACAGCTCTTAAAGGCACAGAACACCACCCAATAAAAAGTATAACTATACAAAATAAATCCAGGCTAAAGCACTTCAAAGGCTCATACTGACCAATCTATTGGAGAAATACACGAGAGAAAAGTGTACTGGCAGAGTGCATAGCAGGAAAACCGGCAGGGAGAAGCAGGAGGCAGGTCCGGGAGACCGAAGACTCCAGAAGGCCTGGGGGTGATATCAGAGGCGCTGAGGGGCAAGATGGATAAATCCAAAGGAGGGGCCTCAGCAAAGAAAAAATTGGTGGAATTCAGATCCTCCTATGCACCCTCGAGAGGAGGGAAAGAAGGGGAGAAGGAAGGCAAAGGGGTGACGGAGCACGAGGCAGAGCCCGTGGAGGAGGTGGAGGGTTCCTGGGGTCAGGGAGTGGCCAACATGATCAAGATGTGGCTGAATGAATTAAAAGAAGA